>CM060691.1:137646018-138305740 GCA_030686995.1 Artemisia argyi | reverse complement strand
TAACCTAAACTTCAAAAATACCATAGTTCCCCGACAACGGTTTATGAACATTGACATTGTATTGCTGCTAGGTGCAAACAACTCTAAAGTTTTACACCAACCTCCTTAAAAATGGGAGGGCTTTACCTGAGAATCTATGGGTCGGTGGGTTTGAACCCTGTGAAATCGTGTATTAGTTGGCCAAAAGGTCGGAAGCTATGATTAACAAAAAAAAATAGTAATAATAAAAAAATAAAATTGCACATTATCTAATTCGCACTACCAGAATCTACTATTCCTTAAATGCTCTCAAACACGTAATTTATGAAGCGATCTATAAGACCATCTTTAAACAGTCGACTTTTTCCCTATCAGTATTGATTGGTTCAGAACCGTCTTATTATTATTGACCAAGGTCAACAAGTCAAAGATAGCCTAGAATCAATACTCCGGTGATAGTGTAGTGTTTCCCCGGGTCGTTAAAGTCCCGACGAGATTGAAATGGTGCTTTTGGAATCGTTTATGAGAAAGTGGCACTGAGGACAGTAGCCAGATGATGTAGGAATGATATTGCTACTGTTATTTTGGTATTGACAAACAGATATAATATTCACAATAATCAGATACCAGATATATGCACAAATTGACAATTAAGATCACGTATCGGACTGGAAAAGTGGGTTTTTGGTAATTATGAAACTACAGGGGGTGTTTTTGACACTTTTTCAAAACTTAAAATTAAAAATGAAAAAGAAATTATAAAAGTGATTAAAATAATATTAAACTATTATTTAATTAATTAAACTATTTAAATTGTAAATTAAAATCTAATTTAATTAAACTAAAAATGACAAATGATTTAAATTATACTAAAAATTAACAAAAATATTTTCTAAACCTAAATTAGAACTTAAAGAAAATATAAAAAATTAAAAATAATATTTTTGTCTTTTTGTGGTTTTGTAATTAATTAAAAACTATTTAACTTAATTAAACTAATTAAACTACTTTTAATTTATATTAATACTAAATTAACTTGAAAAATTATAAGAAAATTTATAAAATTACTTAACCATTACAGGAATCCTACAAAATTATAAAAACTCTAAAAATTATGTTTTAAGATTAAATAACTAATTATTTATCTATTAATTAACTTAAATCTATTTTAAACAAATAAAATAAGGAAAATAGAAAATGAACAGTAGAATCTCAAAATTTATTTTCTAAAAACTTATTATACTATATTAAAACTAGAAAAATTATAAAAACTAGATTTAACCTTAGAAAAACTAATTAAGCTATTTAATTTTTGATATTAATTAATAATAAAGAAAATTGAAATTAAATCTAATAAATACTAAATGACAAAATAAAAATCTGAAAAATTTATTAAAATTACTTTACTATCTAAGGTAATTAATAAAAATATAAAAACACTAGTTACTTAATTAAAATATAAAAATGAAAATTAAAATTAACTAGAATTAAATAGAAACTATCACTTATTTTTATATTGTTTTTCTTGGATTTTTCTTTTACAAACCTATATTATACTCAAAAATAGACAACTTTAATGAAAACAATAATTTTAGAACTTAAAAATAAGCTGAGAAAAAGCTAATGATCAAAACAGTTGACTATTGTTGACTTTGATGAGAAATAAGCTCAAATTAGCTTATGTGGGACCCACCTTGGTGTATTCTGGTTCAAATAAGTTGTTTGAACTTGTCAAAGCTTGAAATGGCTAATTAAGCTCAGTAAATAAGCTAATAGACCACAATAAGCTAATCCAAAATCTGAATAGAACACAGAATGGGGACAAGGTTTTGTGCTTAATCTAGGTGGGGTCCACTGGGAGTTAGGTCAAACTAATGGTCAACCTAGGTAGCCTACTAGGAGGGGGGTTGAAAGGTGCAAGGTTTGTGGCCTGGGGCTCACTATGGTGGTCACAAAACACCACCAAAGTGGTGGGTGTGACTGGGTCTGCTATGCACAGGGCACTGGGTTGCCCTGCAAGTGACTTTTATGATCTGTGGGGACCAGAATAAAAATGCTAAAAATATAACAACAATGGGATTCTAAAGTTGAGATGGTGGAGTACAAGTCTACAAAAACTCAAAGCCTAATTCCTTCTATAAAATTCTAAACAAATCACCCAAATTTTGTCAAAACCTGAGGAGTGCTAATTTGACTTTGAGAGAAAATTACTAGTTTGACTTTTATGAGTTTCTATCTTGATTTTATGATTAATTGTGACTAATTAAGTTATAACTATACTAAAATAAGCTAAACTACTTACTTATGATTAGAACTTAAGGCCTGTGGATTCCAAAATCCTTGACAGTTGACTGTCAAGGGAATTAGAATTGGATTTTGACTATTGGTTGTATAAGTGACCAAGTTATGGGTGGACTGAGCTAGTATGAACCTAAGTTACTAATTTGAATCACAAATGCACACACAAACTCAGTTGTGCTCACTGAGCAACCCTGAGCCAAACACCCTCTTTGAAACTGGTTTTTGTGATTTCCACTACAAATTGGTGATTGAGATCCCAATACAGATTTAAAAGCTTATAATTATATTTATTTAGACCACAGAAGCACAAATTATCAGCCATATCAGTATGAATAATATAATTGACAACTATGCTAATTTCACTTTGAAATCAAGATTTTTAAACTACAACTGATTTTAACAACCAACTTAACTAAATTATGCTAGATTATAACTAAATTCTACCAATTGATTACACAAGAACAAGTTTAACACAGATACAAACAAGCAATCTATAATCTCACTATGAATTATGAATTTAGTGGAAAGTTTAAAATAAAACAAATCTTACATTCAACCCCTAGCTGAACAAGGGGTTTTCTCCACAGTTGCCTATCTTTAGATAGGCAATATCAAACTCAATCCAACTCCCCAATGTGCTTAGAACCTGAAACAAACATTAAACACAAAACAGTTGACCATCATTGACTTTTTTATTTTTTTGTTTTCTCTCTACTAGTTCTGAGTTTTAGCAGTCTCTAAAGCTTAAACAAGCTTAGGGGAGCTTATATGAGCTAAGAGTCCAATACATAAGGCTTACAATAATAACAACTGAACAAAATGAAAACTTGAAATGTCATAAAAATTGCAATAGATGTAATAATAAAGGACACTTAAAATTAATAACTGAAAACAAGTTACAATACAATAAAAACAAGGTTACCACTGCTTAAGAGCTTGGGTGTACCCTAAAATTGAGAATTGAAATTAAACGACATTAACTAAAACTACATTAACTAACTACTCTTCCTCTTGCATCCATCTTCTATTTATAGCCCTCAATTAGGGTTCACCACTGCATTTCAATCATTTCCCACCTTTTTGTTCAATCTTTGGTCCACTCATGATGCTCCACGTATTTTGGCGGGAAAAACTGCTTTTGCATCTTGGTCTGATACAGGCAAAGGAGGGGGGTAGCATTAATTGTGGGGGGTCATGGGTAGGTATAGGGAGGTGGGAACATTAATTGTGGGGGGTAGTAGCTTGTGATTGGTGGAAATTGGAGGCTGCAAGTGGTGGTGGTGTGTGTGGGAGAGTCTGAGAGGGAAGGGAAGGGGGTAGTAAGAGTTTGACCGAAGTCAAAACTCGGGTCAAAGGTGGAGTGGACTGGGCTTGGGGGTTGGGCCTGAGCTGGGATGGTTTTATTTATTGAATGGGTTTAAGGGTTTAATGGATTAAGTGTTTTATGGATCCGGATTTAGTTTTTTGGATTAAAAATCAAAAGGACCAAATGTGTAATAAGTGCAAACTTGAGGGACTGGATTTGTAAATTCACCAAAGTTCTCATAGGGACCAATCTTGACAAGGATGCATAGTACATGGGTATTTTTAATGTTTTTTTTCAATTTTTAAATACCCGGGGACCTTTTCTGTAAATTCACCAATTCCAGGGACCATTCTTGTAATTTTCTGAATTTGTGAAGGGTTAAACCTGTAAATATCAAATGTTAACACAAAGGACCAATTTTGTCATTTATAAATAGTATAAGGTTTATTTTGAATATTTTCTTATTTTTAAACCTTAGGGACTAATTTTGACACTTTTCCAAAGTTGAGGGACCTAAGTTGTAATTTTGTGAATTTTAACTTCAAAGGACTTTTCCTAACAACTTATGAATCCCAAGGACCTTTTATGATTTTTTTTACAAGTTTTGAGTGACCAGGGACTAGTTTTGCCAATTTATGAAACTTGAGGGACTGAAACTGCCAATTATGCAAACTTTGTACGTTTTTCATTTGTTTTTGCATATTTTGTGTTTGAAACATATAAAACACACCTCTAAGATATTTTAAGCATTTTGATACATATTCGGGTGTTTTTGTATGTTTTGGCAGCTCAGATTGGTATAAAATGATGAGTATTTACACACTCATCAATCCCCCACACTAAACTATTGCTAGTCCCTAGCAATATTTTATGAAGTTTTAATGGATTTGAAAGAACTCTTTACCAAAAGCCATCACTTATGGAGTAGCCAGATGTAAGAACTGTGGCACACCTGATAACCGTGTGATTTTGAGCAAACCACCAGCTGTCAACGGATTTGATTAGTCTTTACCAAAAGCCGTTTGCTTCTGGACTAGCCAGCATCTTGATGGACTAAGTCAACATCTTGGTGAGCTGATTACCAATTATGGTTTTTCACGGCCTTTACCACAAGCCATAATCTTGTGGGCTAGCCAGCTCATTTGCTTATGAGGATGCGGGGGAGCTGAGGAACCATGCAATTTTTGGCAAACTGCCAGCCATCAACGGGTTTGAGATGTCTTTACCAAGAGCCGTTTGCTCCTGGACTAGCCAATCCCTTTGTCATATAGACTTTGGCGGACTGATAACCACAAAAATTTTGGAATAAAGTGAAAAATTTTGAAAAAATTTTGGCCTAAAATGGGGGTACTTGGAAAGTTTTGTGATAAAATTCGTAAGAATTTCCCCCCCCCCCCCCACACTAGAACTGAATATTGTCCTCAATATTCAAAGTCCCGGCTATTATACCGAATCTCTGACTAGAAAAGCTAATATTCGATTCTAACTATGGAAATTTCTATTTTTCACTTTATTTTATCTGTACATACAATTTTTTTTTTTTTTTTTTTTTTTTTTTTTTTTTTTGCTTTTGTTTCACTACCTCCCAGGCTTGTGTTAGGTTTACCACGCAAGCTAATCACTTGTGAATGATTAACTGTAATAAATTTGCCCTAACAGCCCGGGAGTTGAATGATAAAGTTTATGATATACACCGTCCAGGTTTGTGTCAGGTTTACCACGCTAGCTAATCACTTGTGAATGATTAACTGTAATAAATTCGCCCTGACAGCCTGGAAGATGAATAATAATATACATACACTTCCCAGGCTTGTGTCAAGTTTACCACGCTAGCTAATCACTTGTGAATGATTAACTGTAGTAAATTTGTCTTGACAGCCCGGGATTTGAATGACATAATATACATACGAAACATGTTTATTGAATTTTGAAAATATTTACTTTTGAAACGGTGGGGGATGGCCACTCCCCCACACTAGGGTGGTAGAAAGTAGAAAGAAGTCAGAAATACGGGTGAAAACCCATATATGTTGCTAATTTTTGTTCACCGAGTCACTAGCTTGACTCGATCCCCGAATTCATTGGTCCATGGGGAAAGTTTGGAGATCCGGGACAACCATGGGTGGTGTGTCCTCTCCAAAATAATGTTTCAATCTGTGACCATTCACTTTGAAGTTGGGACCTTCGGGTTGAGATAACTCAACAGTCCCGTATGGGTATACTTTAGCAATAGTGAATGGTCCAGTCCATCGGGTTTTTAATTTCCCCGAGAAGATCTTTAATCTTGAATTGAAAAGAAGGACTCTGTCACCGACGTTGAAAACTCGGTTCTTAATCTTAGAGTCGTGAATCTTCTTTGTCTTTTCTTTGTAGATCAAAGAGTTCTCGTAGGCCTGATCACGAAGTTCGTTTAATTCATTGATTTGAACCTTACGGTGATCACCCGCTTTATGAAGGTCGTAGTTAGCATGTTTCAAGGCCCAGTAGGCTTTGTGCTCGAGCTCGATCGGTAAATGACACGCCTTCCCGTATACAAGCTTGTATGGAGTGCACCCGATGGGTGTTTTGTAAGCTGTACGGAAGGCCCAGAGTGCATCATCTAGTTTATCCGACCAGGAAGCACGGTTTTCACCTACTGTCCTCTCAAGAATCCGTTTAATACCACGGTTGGAAACCTCCACCTGCCCACTTGTTTGGGGGTGATACGCGGTGGAAAGACGATGAGTAACACCGTACTTAAGCATGACTTTTGCAAACTGATCGTTGCAAAAGTGAGTACCGCGATCACTAATAATGGCACGTGGGGTTCCAAAACGAGCAAAGAGGGATTTCAAGAATTTCACCACAACTCGGGCATCATTAGTGGGTAGGGCCTTAGCCTCAACCCATTTTGACAAGTAGTCAACAGCCACGAGTATGTATTTGTTTCCGTGAGAGGATGGGAATGGCCCCATAAAGTCAATGCCCCAGACGTCAAAGATTTCACAAACTTGAATAGCATTTTGTGGCATTTCGTTCTTTTGTGAAATATTCCCGTGACGCTGACAAGCATCACAGGCTTTGACTAATTCGTGGGCATCCTTGTAGATTGTCGGCCAATAGAAACCGGAATCAAACACCTTTTTGGCGGTGTAGTTAGGACTATGGTGGCCCCCGGTGGGTCCAGCATGGCAAGCCTTGAGAATATCAACGGCTTCCTGTCCGTATACACATCGCCTGATGACTTGATCGGCACAGATTTTGAAGAGGAAGGGGTCGTCCCAGAAGTAATGTTTAACGTCTTTGAAGAATTTTTTCTTTTGTTGGGACGTTAACCCCTTCACTATGAAGTTACCCGCATGGTAATTTGCAAAGTCGGCAAACCATGGGGTAGTAGAGTCACCACGAAAAGCAACCGCATTGAGTGTCTCGAGAGGAAATGTTTCATTTATTTCCTTTTTCTCGGACACATCTTGATGAGGGTTCTCTAATCGTGAGAGATGATCAGCAGCAAGGTTCTCGGCTCCTTTTTTATCACGGATAATGATATCAAATTCCTGAAGGAGGAGAACCCAACGAAGAAGCCTCGGCTTTGCATCTTGTTTTGCAAATAGGTATTTCAAAGCCGAGTGATCTGTGTACACTACGCATTTAGTCAAGATTAGGTATGACCGGAATTTCTCGAAGGCATACACCACAGCTAGGAGTTCTTTTTCAGTGGTGGTGTAATGACCTTGAGCCTCAGTCATAGTTTTGCTTGCGTAGTGTATGGGCTGAAAGTATTTAGCTTTACGTTGCCCCAAGACCGCACCTATGGCAAAATCACTAGCATCGCACATAAGCTCAAAAGGTTGGTCCCAATCGGGGGCAACAAGAATCGGTGCCTCGGTAAGCTTTTTCTTTAGTGTTTCAAAAGCTTCGATGCACTCAGGAGAGAAGATGAAAGGAGCATCCTTCTCGAGGAGATGGGTCATAGGCCGGGCAATCTTAGAAAAATCTTGGATAAACCTACGGTAGAAGCCGGCATGACCCAAAAAGCTCCGAACACCTTTTACGGTGGTGGGATGAGGTAATTTGGCAATGACATCGATTTTAGCTCTGTCAACCTCGATCCCGTTTTTTGAAATTTTATGGCCGAGGACAATGCCCTCCTTGACCATAAAGTGGCTCTTCTCCCAGTTGAGACTTAGATTCGTTTCTTTGCAACGTTTAAGCATCTGTTCCAAGTGGGAGAGGCAAGTCTGAAATGAATCCCCGATGACCGAAAAGTCATCCATGAATACCTCCATAGTTTTCCCGATCATGTCGGAAAAAATAGACATCATGCATCTCTGGAACGTGCCTGGTGCATTACATAAGCCGAAAGGCATACGTCTGTAAGCAAAAGTTCCGTAGGGGCATGTGAAGGTAGTCTTCTCTTGATCCTGGGGATCAATGGGGATTTGGAAGTAACCCGAGAAGCCATCGAGGAAGCAGTAGTATTCATTCCCCGCAAGTCTTTCGAGCATTTGGTCCATAAAAGGGAGAGGAAAATGGTCCTTACGGGTGGCTTCATTTAACTTTCGATAGTCAATACAAACACGCCAACCCGTGACCAAACGAGTTGGAATCAACTCGTTATCCTCGTTGGTGACAACGGTAATGCCACCCTTTTTAGGAACACAATGAATTGGGCTAACCCAAGGACTGTCAGATATAGGGTAAATCAATCCCGCATCAAGAAGTTTAAGAACTTCTTGTTTGATAACTTCGTGGATTTTTGGATTTACCCTTCTCTGATGTTGCACAGCTGGTTTAAAGTCATCCTCCATTAAGATTTTATGAGTACAAAAGTTCGGGCTTATGCCTTTAATGTCGGAGAGTTTCCAAGCAATTGCTTGCTTGTTTGACTTAAGAACCTTTAGGAGTGCAGCCTTTTCCTCATCTTTTAAGTCTTTGGCAATAATGACGGGTAATTTATTATCACCCTCCAGAAATGCATATTCTAGATGAGGAGGCAAGTCCTTGAGCTCAACCTCGGGAAAGTCTTCAGTTATTTCAACATTTTTTACTTCCGCTTTATGAAGAATTTGTGGTGACGGAGAGGGTGAAGGATCGTCATTTAACAATCTTTCAAGGAGAAGAATGTCCCCCTCCGGGTCAAGATAGTTTTCATCAACTCCATCGGGAATTGAGCTATCTTGAGCAAGAAAAGCCTCGAGCTCTTCCAAAAGGAAGTCGCCTCCCTCAAACGGAGTGAGGGAAGGGGAAGAGTCGAAAATGATCGGGTCAGTAGAAAGACTGCCACTGGATGAGAAACCAAGGACTTCTTGGGATGATTCCTCCGACGCAATATCGATGATGTCAATACGGTTAACCGTTTCAGCGTCATAATTGGAAGAATATCTTGAAGTCTGATCAAGATTGAATGTTATGGCTTCGCCACCAACACGTAGAGTGATTTCTTCTTCGAATACATCGATTAAAGCACGACCCGTTCTTAAGAATCCCCTCCCGAGAATGAGAGGGACTCGTGGGTCAGCATCGAAATCAACAATCACAAAATCTGCCGGAAAATGGAACTTTCCTACTTTCACGAAGATATCTTCGGCAATGCCGAGAGGACGGGATATGGTACGGTCTGCAAGCTCGAGTGTCATGCAGGTCGGAGTGAGAGTAGGAAGTGAGAGTCTTTTCCAGACTGTGTAAGGCATCAGGTTAATGCTTGCGCCAAGATCGGCCAAGGCAAAGCATTCAACCATCCCAGGGAAAATACATGGAATGAGAAATTTCCCGGGATCTCCAAGCTTTTCGGGAAGCTTTTTCAAGAGCACTGCTGAGCAATGCTCGTTAAGAGGAGTTTTTGCCATCTCACAAAGTTTTTCTTTGTTGCTTATCAGATTTTTGATTGTTGAAGCAAACTTAGGCATGAGAAGAAGAGCGTCCGCGAAGCTAATATCAAAGTGTAATTCTTGGAAAATTTGATAAAATTTTTCCATCTGATGGTTAGCTTTTTCGCGGTTCTTTTGTTCAGTCACTCGTGAAGGATATGGAATTGACGGCTTAGGGTTATTCTTTGAGATTTCATCAGGACACACAGGAGGATCAAATACAACTTTCGGCTTACGAGCCGGGACCGGGACAACTTGAGGGTGGACGTTGTTGGTACCTCCGTTATTAGTAGGAAGTACCGTGTCCGTAGTAACCTCAGGCTCACGTTCCGCTACCTTAGGAGGAGAAGAAGAGGTAGAGGGAATCGAGGGTCCATTGTATGATACCCCACTTCGGGTAGTGATCGCCTTGACATCGCCCCTCGGGTTAGCGATCGTGTTGCTCGGTAATGTACCAGAGCCCGAGGGTCGATCATTTAAAGACTTCTGAAGATCAGAGATCGTCTTGATCAATAACCGATTCGTTTCCTCTTGTGCTTTCATGAATTGTTTAATTTCAGCATCGGAGGAAGACGAGGGTGGAACAACGTTTTGATTTTGAACAGGGGGATTTGGAACACGGTTGTTTTGAAAATTCCCTTGATTTTGATTGTTGTTACCCTGAAAATTGTTTCTCTGATTGAAATTACCCTGATTGTAATTCCCTTGATTCTGGTTTCTTTGAAAATTTCCTTGAAAACCTTGGTTTTGATTGCCATTTTGAAAATTGTTTTGATTAAACTGGCCTTGATTTTGGTTCGGGTTTTGGAAATTTGAGTTTTGACCTTGGCTAAAATTCTGATTCGTGTTACGGTTTTGATTTTGGTTAAAACCGGGAGGTCCGAGAAAATTGTTGGAACGATAGCTTAAGAGATTACGGTCCCCTTGCGGTTGGTAAGAATTACCCCCCGTGTTATAGGAACCGTTAGCAGCATAAACGTTCTCTTGAGAAAATTCAGCAGTAGCTGGACACTCGGAATACAGATGTGGGCCCCCACAAGTTTCACAACTTCGGGCCACGGCTTTCACTTGTTGATTTTGAGCCTGATGTTGTATCGTTTGGTTCATTCTCAACACAGCCGTAGAAATATCATCCATCTTTTTGGTAAGAGCGATTATTTCAGGAGATGATGATGATGAGGGAGTAACGGAATGACATGACGCTTCCCTCTCCGCAGAGGAATCCCAAAAGTTATGATGGGCAGTCATGTTCTCGATTAAGTCATAGCACTCCTCGGGACGCCTTTTCATAAAGGTCCCACCAGCAGCAGCATTGAGAATGTCTCGGTGCCTCAATGTCAGACCATTATAGAAGGTATCTATGATGGTAACTTGTAACATATTGTGGTTAGGGCACCGATCAATGGCTAGCTTATAACGCTCCCAAGCCTCAAAAAGAGACTCATCGGGAAGTTGCCGGAAGTTGCTGATATCATTACGTAACTTGGTAACCATGGATGGTGGAAAATATTTTGCTAAAAACTTGGTTACCATTTCATCAAAGGTTCGAATAGAATTCTTTGGAAGTCGGTCAAACCATGCAGTGGCATGATGAGCGAGAGAATAAGGGAAGAGGTACAGCCGAAGGGCATCATCGGTGACACCATGCTGTTTCATGCTTTGGGTGACCGTAAGATATTTGTCAAGATGCTTGTTGGCATCGTCACCCGGTAATCCGTGAAATTGACACGAATTCTGGACTTGTTGGATCATGTGATGCTTGAGGCCAAAGTCCGCAGCCCCAATAGTGAGTGGTGCAATAGGCCCACCCCGCCCTTGCATGGTAGGTTGGCACAGCTCCTCCATAGTTCGGAGATCGGGAGCTGGCTCATCCCTAGGAGGGTCAGGGGGTGGTAATAGTGGTGGTGGCCCAGCGGCCATTTCGGTTTCTGTGTTAGAACGTAGCTCGGGTACGTCTTTCTGTTTTTTATTCTTTGTTTGAGACCGAGTGCGCATGCACTAAAAACAATTTTTCAACACAAGTTCGAGGCAAAACTACAGTGAACTTAAACCAATAATCACAAGTGAGCAACTTCTTTGAAAAAGGTACACTACTCACAGGGATACAAAGGCAAGTTTTAATCTTAAGTTTGGGAACTTATTATGGGTTTATTAATTGATTTTTGAAAAACTGCTTTAGGCTTATGGGTGTGTGTGCAGAAAACTTGGGAAATATTTTTGGAACTGATTCGTTAACCGAAATCGTCCCTTTAAGATTACTCGCAGGCTGGCGGGAGGAAGTAAATAGGTTTCCTCTTCAGTTCGCAATTTAATGTCAGAACTTACCTTAAACCAACTGTTTCAGGTTGTAATCTTAAAGAACACGAAGTAATTTAACTTCACAGTTTGTTTTTGATTGTTTTTAATTTTTTTGGTGTTTCTCAACACTTCAGGAAAAGTGTTAATGAACGTTTTTGATATGATTATGTTTTAAAAAACTTTTTACAGGGAGGGTTTTGAAACCACTAAACTTAAAACGATTTTATAAAACACGCAACAACCTCCCCGGCAGCGGCGCCAAATTTTGATTGGTTCAGAACCGTCTTATTATTATTGACCAAGGTCAACAAGTCAAAGATAGCCTAGAATCAATACTCCGGTGATAGTGTAGTGTTTCCCCGGGTCGTTAAAGTCCCGACGAGATTGAAATGGTGCTTTTGGAATCGTTTATGAGAAAGTGGCACTGAGGACAGTAGCCAGATGATGTAGGAATGATATTGCTACTGTTATTTTGGTATTGACAAACAGATATAATATTCACAATAATCAGATACCAGATATATGCACAAATTGACAATTAAGATCACGTATCGGACTGGAAAAGTGGGTTTTTGGTAATTATGAAACTACAGGGGGTGTTTTTGACACTTTTTCAAAACTTAAAATTAAAAATGAAAAAGAAATTATAAAAGTGATTAAAATAATATTAAACTATTATTTAATTAATTAAACTATTTAAATTGTAAATTAAAATCTAATTTAATTAAACTAAAAATGACAAATGATTTAAATTATACTAAAAATTAACAAAAATATTTTCTAAACCTAAATTAGAACTTAAAGAAAATATAAAAAATTAAAAATAATATTTTTGTCTTTTTGTGGTTTTGTAATTAATTAAAAACTATTTAACTTAATTAAACTAATTAAACTACTTTTAATTTATATTAATACTAAATTAACTTGAAAAATTATAAGAAAATTTATAAAATTACTTAACCATTACAGGAATCCTACAAAATTATAAAAACTCTAAAAATTATGTTTTAAGATTAAATAACTAATTATTTATCTATTAATTAACTTAAATCTATTTTAAACAAATAAAATAAGGAAAATAGAAAATGAACAGTAGAATCTCAAAATTTATTTTCTAAAAACTTATTATACTATATTAAAACTAGAAAAATTATAAAAACTAGATTTAACCTTAGAAAAACTAATTAAGCTATTTAATTTTTGATATTAATTAATAATAAAGAAAATTGAAATTAAATCTAATAAATACTAAATGACAAAATAAAAATCTGAAAAATTTATTAAAATTACTTTACTATCTAAGGTAATTAATAAAAATATAAAAACACTAGTTACTTAATTAAAATATAAAAATGAAAATTAAAATTAACTAGAATTAAATAGAAACTATCACTTATTTTTATATTGTTTTTCTTGGATTTTTCTTTTACAAACCTATATTATACTCAAAAATAGACAACTTTAATGAAAACAATAATTTTAGAACTTAAAAATAAGCTGAGAAAAAGCTAATGATCAAAACAGTTGACTATTGTTGACTTTGATGAGAAATAAGCTCAAATTAGCTTATGTGGGACCCACCTTGGTGTATTCTGGTTCAAATAAGTTGTTTGAACTTGTCAAAGCTTGAAATGGCTAATTAAGCTCAGTAAATAAGCTAATAGACCATAATAAGCTAATCCAAAATCTGAATAGAACACAGAATGGGGACAAGGTTTTGTGCTTAATCTAGGTGGGGTCCACTGGGAGTTAGGTCAAACTAATGGTCAACCTAGGTAGCCTACTAGGAGGGGGGTTGAAAGGTGCAAGGTTTGTGGCCTGGGGCTCACTATGGTGGTCACAAAACACCACCAAAGTGGTGGGTGTGACTGGGTCTGCTATGCACAGGGCACTGGGTTGCCCTGCAAGTGACTTTTATGATCTGTGGGGACCAGAATAAAAATGCTAAAAATATAACAACAATGGGATTCTAAAGTTGAGATGGTGGAGTACAAGTCTACAAAAACTCAAAGCCTAATTCCTTCTATAAAATTCTAAACAAATCACCCAAATTTTGTCAAAACCTGAGGAGTGCTAATTTGACTTTGAGAGAAAATTACTAGTTTGACTTTTATGAGTTTCTATCTTGATTTTATGATTAATTGTGACTAATTAAGTTATAACTATACTAAAATAAGCTAAACTACTTACTTATGATTAGAACTTAAGGCCTGTGGATTCCAAAATCCTTGACAGTTGACTGTCAAGGGAATTAGAATTGGATTTTGACTATTGGTTGTATAAGTGACCAAGTTATGGGTGGACTGAGCTAGTATGAACCTAAGTTACTAATTTGAATCACAAATGCACACACAAACTCAGTTGTGCTCACTGAGCAACCCTGAGCCAAACACCCTCTTTGAAACTGGTTTTTGTGATTTCCACTACAAATTGGTGATTGAGATCCCAATACAGATTTAAAAGCTTATAATACTATTTATTTAGACCACAGAAGCACAAATTATCAGCCATATCAGTATGAATAATATAATTGACAACTATGCTAATTTCACTTTGAAATCAAGATTTTTAAACTACAACTGATTTTAACAACCAACTTAACTAAATTATGCTAGATTATAACTAAATTCTACCAATTGATTACACAAGAACAAGTTTAACACAGATACAAACAAGCAATCTATAATCTCACTATGAATTATGAATTTAGTGGAAAGTTTAAAATAAAACAAATCTTACATTCAACCCCTAGCTGAACAAGGGGTTTTCTCCACAGTTGCCTATCTTTAGATAGGCAATATCAAACTCAATCCAACTCCCCAATGTGCTTAGAACCTGAAACAAACATTAAACACAAAACAGTTGACCATCATTGACTTTTTTATTTTTTTGTTTTCTCTCTACTAGTTCTGAGTTTTAGCAGTCTCTAAAGCTTAAACAAGCTTAGGGGAGCTTATATGAGCTAAGAGTCCAATACATAAGGCTTACAATAATAACAACTGAACAAAATGAAAACTTGAAATGTCATAAAAATTGCAATAGATGTAATAATAAAGGACACTTAAAATTAATAACTGAAAACAAGTTACAATACAATAAAAACAAGGTTACCACTGCTTAAGAGCTTGGGTGTACCCTAAAATTGAGAATTGAAATTAAACGACATTAACTAAAACTACATTAACTAACTACTCTTCCTCTTGCATCCATCTTCTATTTATAGCCCTCAATTAGGGTTCACCACTGCATTTCAATCATTTCCCACCTTTTTGTTCAATCTTTGGTCCACTCATGATGCTCCACGTATTTTGGCGGGAAAAACTGCTTTTGCATCTTGGTCTGATACACGCAAAGGAGGGGGTAGCATTAATTGTGGGGGGTCATGGGTAGGTATAGGGAGGTGGGAACATTAATTGTGGGGGGGTAGTAGCTTGTGATTGGTGGAAATTGGAGGCTGCAAGTGGTGGTGGTGTGTGTGGGAGAGTCTGAGAGGGAAGGGAAGGGGGTAGTAAGAGTTTGACCGAAGTCAAAACTCGGGTCAAAGGTGGAGTGGACTGGGCTTGGGGGTTGGGCCTGAGCTGGGATGGTTTTATTTATTGAATGGGTTTAAGGGTTTAATGGATTAAGTGTTTTATGGATCTGGATTTAGTTTTTTGGATTAAAAATCAAAAGGACCAAATGTGTAATAAGTGCAAACTTGAGGGACTGGATTTGTAAATTCACCAAAGTTCTCATAGGGACCAATCTTGACAAGGATGCATAGTACATGGGTATTTTTAATGTTTTTTTTCAATTTTTAAATACCCGGGGACCTTTTCTGTAAATTCACCAATTCCAGGGACCATTCTTGTAATTTTCTGAATTTGTGAAGGGTTAAACCTGTAAATATCAAATGTTAACACAAAGGACCAATTTTGTCATTTATAAATAGTATAAGGTTTATTTTGAATATTTTCTTATTTTTAAACCTTAGGGACTAATTTTGACACTTTTCCAAAGTTGAGGGACCTAAGTTGTAATTTTGTGAATTTTAACTTCAAAGGACTTTTCCTAACAACTTATGAATCCCAAGGACCTTTTATGATTTTTTTTTACAAGTTTTGAGTGACCAGGGACTAGTTTTGCCAATTTATGAAACTTGAGGGACTGAAACTGCCAATTATGCAAACTTTGTACGTTTTTCATTTGTTTTTGCATATTTTGTGTTTGAAACATATAAAACACACCTCTAAGATATTTTAAGCATTTTGATACATATTCGGGTGTTTTTGTATGTTTTGGCAGCTCAGATTGGTATAAAATGATGAGTATTTACACACTCATCAGTATCAAAGGGACGACGTTCTATAAATCGCATATGTCAATTTAACAGAAAAGAATAAATAAATAAATAAATAACAAAAACAAAAAAATAATAAAAACAAAAATAAAAAAATCAATAAATTTAAAACACAACCAAGTTAATTGAACAAGACCAGGCTATATTCAATAAATTATTGTTGCTTTATTATGTTTTAGGATGACACCTTAATTGGTGACTTATCTGCCATCGATTTGGCTACACCTGAAAATTTGGAGAATCTCGTAAAAGCGGGCGAGGAGTTGTTGAAGAAACCTGTGACGAGAGTGAATTTAGGCACGGGAATATGCGAGCCATATCATCACACCACAAACGAGATGGCTTTAAAAAAGTACATTATTTAATCAAATTACTCTACTATCTTGTGTATCTTAAGAATGGAATGGTAATGAATTTTCATTTGAATATTATAGGTTTGCAGCAATACTCCACAAGGAAAAGTATGTTCATGAACTTAGATCAGCAACTACGAACAAAGGACGGGTTAATCAAGGAAAGTCGATGGAAGACCAAACTGGAGCTTCACAAGGAATGCCAACAGTTTCAAACACAATTCATCACTCTCTTCCAGAGTTGCATGACCTCAACCCAAACTAAGATTTCCTTTTAGTACAAGGAGAGAAGTGACTAGGTTTATTTATAGTGTAAACTCACATTTGTTTTGTTTGGCCAAAAAAGTTTTAGGTACCGTTTGGTTTGCTTGATGGAATTACAATGGGTATAAGTATGATAAAGGGGTAGAATAATAATTCGTATGATTGTTTCAAAAGTATTGTTTGTTGTAAAAAATTGAGTTTGTAAATATTCTTTCAATATTATATACCAAAAACTATAAATAATTATGTCACTTGGGTATTGATGATGAAATGGGAAGATAATTTTTTTAATCTAAATAGTACATGTGAAATTGAATGAAATGTCCAGAGCATTTCTTACTGAACTTTACTTATCTCCGAAATATCCATCATACTGCGATGGGACTCATTATGATCGATTCGGCTAGATAGCTCAGAGTTAAGGGGTGTAAAGGGAAGGAGTGGTACCATTTTCATTTAAGCAAATTGAGAAGACAAAAATATCATAAGTAACAATCGCACAAAAGGCATAGCACAAGTTCTTTTTTATCATTTGAATTTGGCCCGTTTAGTTTGTGGAAGGGTTTATGATTTGGATTTAAATTTTATTTTGAATTTAGATTAGGATTTGAAACTAAATGATGACAGGGAAAAATTATAATTGTTTAATATATTATTTGTTATGTAAATGAATATAAGAGTAAAAAACAAAATATATAACAAAATAAACAAAGAATAAGTGAGAATATGGCTCACTTATTTTTACTAAAATAAAAACTAATGGTAAATCTATTGTGTAATCCTAGCCTCCCACTCAGGATTTGTAGATGTCAAATTTTCATCTTTCATCCTCAATCAAGAGACCCAAAGATACATACCAAACATTTAATTTCCACAATCACTCCAAACCCTCAAAATACCTCAACCAGACGGACCCTCAAATCTTACCCTCTTAACCTATGAGGAATCACAATATATGAAAATGCATTTCAACTATACATACCCATATACAAAAACCACATTTTTTTTATTACTTTAATTTCATTCCTTTATTCCCATGGCTACTAACCAAACACATACTTAGATCTTTATGGTTAGTGGGTATGACATGTTGGAAAATACGATGGCCTTTTAGACTTATAGGAAGAGGGGAACACTTTAAAGAAAGTTTACAATGTTATTTATTGCTTGATGCTTACAAATGCATGTCCCTAACAGTTATTTATACTAGTCCATGAAAGTTTATAGACTCGATATTTCCATGGATATTCTTACATAATCTAGATAATTCTTATTACAATATTATCATTATCTAGATGCCTAATTCTAGATAACTCTAAATATATATTTTTAGTATTTTTCTAGATATTTCACAAAGATATTTTATATGACCATTCCACGGAATTCTAGAAGCTTGTTTGGTATGGCTTAGGCTTTATGGACATGGACCAAATCACGTTTACGATCCAACCCCCCCCCCCCCCCCCCCCCTTATACTTGATTTCTGACTCAAGCATCATTCTTTGTCTTGAAAAATCTTTTCGTTAAGCGGCTTGGTGAAGATATCTGCAACTTGGTTTTCAGACCTCGTATGTATCACTCAAACATCCTTCATTGCAGCGCACTCTCGAATAAAGTGATAACGAGTGTTGATATGCTTACTTTGATCATGGTAGACTGGATTGTTCGCTAAGTCGATTGCCGAATTATTATCCATGTAGATATCAGTCGCTTCTTCCCACGCTATGCATTGCTCCTTTAGCATACTTCTGAGCCAAATTACGTGACATACACACGATGTTGCAACAATGAACTCTGCTTTACAACCGGACAAGGTAACAATAGGTTGCTTCTTTGAATACCATGTAAAGGAATTGTTACCCAAAAAGAATAGAAATCTTGTACTTCTTCTATCGTATTTATTTCCAGCCTAGTCACTACTGTTATATCTACCAGCTTCAGGTCTTCACTTGTTGAAAAAAAAACATACCATAGTCTATGGTACCTTTGATATAACGGAGGATCCTAATCGCAATCTCTAAATGTTTTGTCGTAGGTTCTTTTATAAAACGACTAATCAATCCAACTGCAAAGAGGATGTCGGGTCTTGTACATTTCAAATTGATGTGACGGATTGCAACACCGAAGTTTTACAATCCTTCGATGCAGAGTACCTAATCGTTTTAGTGTAGTATAGACAAGACTCGAGGGGAGGTGGATTGATCGTTCTCTAGGAGAATAATTAGGTAGGTTCGAAGTGTATGACTCTTTAAGCCTAAAAGTTGAGGAAAGATTATTTTTTGTCTTCTTATGTTTTATTTTAAAGCAAGTAAAATCTCGGGTATTGGAGGAGGTTGATTTAAAACTACTAATTAAATTAAAATGCAACATAATTAAATAACAAGAAAAGTAAAGTGGTGGTGAACTTCTTATATGAGGAAAAACGTATTTACCTAGAATCTTATTACTCCGTAGTTATCTTTTATTTGTTGTCGAAATGTCACGTCATTGCCTAATGTAATGTGAAGTGTTCTTAATTACCGGTTGTGGTATGGCCAGTCCTACATCTATAGACTAGCCTAAGTGAACGACACCTATCTGATTTGTCAAGCTCACCAATAACTAACATACACAATAAAATACTCGCACAATTAATTGACCTAAGACATAAGTAATTTGTCACATTTTAGTGGACGTTTCAAGATAGTATAGTTTTCCCTAGCCAATTTTCCAACTACTAACGCGTACACCATTAAACAAGAGATGACAACAAAACAATCAATTATGTTTCATGCAATCCTAAGTATATACCATCTAATTTAGCCTATCACAATAGTGTAAAAAGAAAAAATTAGGTAAACTAACGATAACACATATACATGATTAAATGACTGATTAAATACTTATCTTAACAATACATGAGTTCATTAATGGCCAAAAAGACCTAAAAACTACTAAAAACCGACTATGGTTCTGTGGTATAAGTTCCTCCAAAGTTTTCACACACAAAAATGAAACAATGCATTTATATTTATAGATTTCTTGTTGTGGCGGCGTCAGGTTCAGGTTGTGACGCCGCCAGCTCGTCGCCCATTAGGGTTTTGTTCTTGCACCGACTTAGTTGTGACGACGTCACTCAGGAGTTATGACGCCATCAACCTAGACTTGACTTGACACCATCCTCTAATAATGCTCGATTAATACATGTATTCTATAGCTTTATTTGTTAGTTTATTAGTATTTCTTGTGAACTTTCAATACTTAAATAAATAAAAATACATTTCACGTTCACTTGATGAAGGATCCTAGAAGTATACAAGATTGGAACGCTTATCGTGAAGAAACATAAGTATTGTGTTGGGATATAAAAGAACAATGTATTTCTGTTTGTCAAAGTACTGCTGCTAGAAGACTAAAAGTCAAAGTACTGCTGAAGGTTCAAGTCAAAGTACTGCTGTTTATTGAAGAATACTCTAAGTACTTCGAAGAATACAAGGACTAAAGTGCAATATTGTTTAGAGGATTATCATGTAATATTGAACGAATATTCTAGAATGTATCAGGGATAATGACTTATCGTTCAAGTTATATGTTGTAAACCGACTCAAGGTTCTCTATATAAAGAGCCTTAGGAGGTATTAATCGATATACGTTTTACAAAGTTTTAGCATAAGTTTAGTCAAAGTCTCTAAGAGTCTTAGAGCTTTACAAAGTCGATATAGTTAGAGTTGTTAGTGAATCTGTGTAACAAAGCAGGTTCAAGTTTGGTTTAATATAAAGTTCTTCTTAAGCTTTGTGTTAGTAGATTCCGCATACTTTACAAGGTTAAACAGTGTTTCATTATTACTTGTATTAAGTTTACTTAATATCATTAAACCTTTACAAGCTACAAGTATTTTGGTCAGAGTAATACGATCCAACAAGTGGTATCAGAGCTTGTGTTGGAAACTCTGATTAAGAAGAAAACCTTTAAACCGATTTTACAAACAAAACCTTCAAGATGTTGACAGAAGCTGCACCTGCACCATCTATCACTGCTGTTAGAATTCCTACTGTAAAGAAGGGAGAATATGATTTATGGGCTATGAAGATGAGGCAGTACATTGCCATCACAGACCATGCACTATGGGATGTGATCGTCAATGGAAACATGCAAATTGATGAACCAGTACAGCTAGAAGGACAACCTAAACCACCACAACCAACCATTCCAGCTACTACTAAGAGAAATCAAGACAAAGCTCTCAACATACTATTGTCTGCTATTCCTGATGGACACCGACTGAAGTTTCATGATGCTCAGGATGCAAAACAATTATGGGCTGCAATTAAGAAAAAGTTTGGAGGTAATGATGCTTCTAAGAAGATGCATAGGAATTTGTTAAAGCAACAATTTGAAACATTCACTGTTGGTGAAAGAGAAAATCTTGATTCTGCTTATGAAAGATTCCAAAATCTTCTGAGTTTGCTAGAACTACATGGAGCTGAGGCATCTGTTGAAGATGCTAACTTAAAGTTCTTGAGAAGCTTACCATCAGCATGGCATGTAGTTGCCACTATGATCAGAGGACAGTCAGGTTTGGACACAATGGATTTTGATGATCTCTACAACAATCTGAAGGTATATGAGCATGAGATGAATGGTACTACAGGTTCAAGCACACATCAGAAACCCCAAAACATAGCTTTTGTATCTTCTGAAAACAGAAGCAGTAGTTCTAATAAAGGTACTGCTTATGCTGTTCAAAGTACTGTGACTGAAACCCAACTTCCATGTACAACTATGGTCACTACCACTTCATCACCATCAAACACCCCTTCTTCAGATGATGTTCTATGTTCATTATTTGCTCAACAAGCATCTCTACCTGTAACCTATCAAGAAGATATTTTGCAAATTGATGATGATGCTCTGGAGGAGATTGACATCAGATGGCAAGTTGCCATGCTCACTGCAAGGATCAAAAAGTTTGTGAACAAGACAGGAAGAGGCATTAATTTCAAAGCTAAACAGGGAATAACATTTGACAAGTCCAAAATTGAGTGTTTCAACTGTCAAAGGACTGGTCACTTTGCAAGGGATGCAAATTTGCAAAGTATCAAGCTAACAAGATGATTGAACAGCCCAAGATTGAAAGAAAAGAGGTTCCTATTACTGAACCAAAATCAAAAGCTTTGGTTGCTCAAGATACTTTGTCAGAGATTGATTGGTCCAATGAATTTGATGATGAGCCAGTAACCTATTCAATGGTTGCATTGGTAGATTGGAGTACAACTTTTGATGAAGAGCCTGGTTTTGTTGCTTTGGAGTCAAGAGATGGTCTAGGAAGCTTTGATTGTTGCATGGAGTTTGAAGATGATCATGTTCAGCTTGCTATGGTAGCTACTTCACCAAGATCATCCACTACTACTGAGGTATGTTCCAATTGCAATGATATGTATCAAAAGTTACTTAGTGAATATGTAGCTGAAAGAAATAATTTTCAAAAGGCTAGGTCTGAGATAGCTGGCTACCATATAACTCTAGAGTCATTGGAAGCTAAAATACTAACTCATGAAAACAATGAAGTAGCCTGGGCTGAAACATATAAGCAACAAGAATACCAAGTTAAGTTGAGTGAATGGAAACTAGGATGTAAGGTGTCTGAACTTGAGAAAGTTACTAAAGAGAGAGATAAGCTGTTAGAAAAACTTGCTGTTTGGAATGAGGCAAGTGTGTCACATGTTCAATTTGTTGAAAAGCAAAGAACATCTAATATTAAAACAGGTCTAGGTTATGATAGCACAGAAGATATTCCATCTAAGAGTAATCTTACAGTAGATACTTCCACTAGTGATGAAGAATTTGTTAGTTTGGATGATAACACTTCTAGTGATGAGGAATACCCTAGTCCAACACCTCCTGAATATAAGAAAGACAAGGGATATAATGCAGTTCCACATCCCCCAGGTAGTTTTCAACCACCTAGGAAAGATGTCTCTTGTTATGGGGTGGATAACTTAGAGTTTAGGAAGAAGGTAACATGTCACTTACATTCTGAACCTTTAGGAGAAACAGTTGTAGTAACTAGGGTTGAAGAGAAAGAGTTTTTAAAACAGGCAGTACCTTCAAACACTTTTCAAGGTGCTGCTGATCATTCAGCAGTACCTCAGAGAAAATATTTTCAAAATACTGCCAATGTTAGAAAACCTTTTGGGCATGGATTTGGGATGATGGGTCCAAATTTATGTTATGTATGTTACAGCCCTCATCACTTGATTAAGGATTGTGACTATCATTCAGAGTACTCTAGCAAATACCCAAAGACCAGGTCTGCAAATCAAGGGAATAGGGAGACTAAGCCAAGAGATAACAAACCAGTTTGGAATTACACAAGTAGGGTAAACCACAGTAATTTCTCTAAAGACTATAGGTACCCTCATCAGAAAAGACCATATTCCAAACCCACAGTACCTTTACAAAGTACTGACAGGAAGAACCTTAACCAAAGTGCTGCAAGCAGCACTTCAAGTGTAAGATCTAGGACAAACAATTACTACAACCCTAGGAGGCCTTACAATTCAAGGAAAGTTGCAAACCCAACTCCAAAAGTTACAACTAAATGGGTTAAGAAAGAAAGTACTGCTGGGGAAAAACCAGTACTTTCAGAGGTTAAGGGTGAAAAAGGGAAAAGTGATCAAAATAAACCAACAGTTTTGGAAACAAAAACCTTAATTCTTGATCATGTTTTAAAAGCTTGGATAAAAGAAACAATAAAATGATTTCCCATACTGTTACCTTTATACTTATCGCTTATCCTAAATGCTACCTTTACATTTATTTCAAAAGCTTGGATAAAAGAAACAATAACATGATTTTCGATACTGGTTCAATATACAAGGTTTCTGTTTTACTGTGAAAATGACTCATTTTGATATATGAAGTTAAATAAAACACGGATAAGAAAAATATACACTTGTGAATCAAAGAATCAAGGGAAAAGAGTTATAAAATTCATATGGTGCAATTAATGTGATTGCGTGTTCTATTTACTCATCTGGTTCGTTGTTGGATTCACCCAAAGACATTTTTTGTTCAATTTCCTTTCAATTATATCAATAAGTGACAAAGGCTGTTACAAAATTTGAGATTTTGAAAATCACCACTCAATTTATCCGTATCTACTACAGCAATGCTTGGGGCTCTTGTGATAATGAGTCACTGGATGCAGCATTTTTGTTAAAAGGCAACATATTTACCCATGGACTTTTCCCATTTTAAGATTACATAAGTTCTTCAATCGAGTATTCTTGATCAAACCCGAGATAACAATCTGAAATGAGAAGCACCTCCATTCCCTACATCTTAATAGGTAATGTCCTAATGCTAGATTTATTTGATTTACATATATTTTGAAACTTAAAAACTCAAATATTTTAAATTTTTATGTCATAGTTGACCATGTTGGAAAGTGACTTATATACTTTTGTTAGGCTTTTTCTGACATTATGCAATATTGTTGCTTTTCTTCCATATTTTAGTAGGTAGGACTTAGGAGCATAGGGCAATAATTCTATAACCACAACATCATGTGGATCACTTTAAAGAACTAATATTTGAAATCAACCCTCAACTATTTCAGTTCTTGGTAACCTTAGATCGGTTCAAAATAACATCACATCCGGTTCTATGAAATAAAAAAGTTAACAAACCCAGTTGTCCGATTACTTGAATGTTAATATTGTCACAATGAGCCTCACAGCAAATCAATGACTAAAATAAGATAAAGCAACATGGTCAAAAAAAAAAAAAAAAAAAAAAGAGCAGATCTGATCTAGCTGGACTATGGTATAAAAAAACCTTGCAAACTCAGTATCAAATCTCGAAAGATCGATACCGCCAACACCACAAAAGTGCTACGCAAAACACCACACAAACAGTCAAATACACAAGAACCGATTAGATCCAAACAACAAAACTTAACATCACTAAAACCATCAAAAACTTTAAAATCAATAAACATATCAGGCAACATTTAGATATCAAGAAACATAAATAACTATATCATAGAACAAACTCAAACCATACAACTTACGTAAACCTTAACCATTCCTTTCTCAACTACAAAGAAAAATCACGGCAACAGTTCTTCCGGCCCCGGTGAGAGCAGCAAATCTGAAAGGAAAAAAAAAAGTTCAGATTTATATAAGAAAAATTACAAGAAAAAATCAGATTCACAAAAAATAAATAAAAACACATTTATAAGAAAAACAAAAAAAAATCATATTTGAAAAAAAAAACCGCAAATACAAAAAAACAAAATATGAAAATAATAAGATTTTTATTAAAAAAAAATAGATGTTTATTCCTCAAAACTTTCGGTTAACGGTGGCAGCAGTGGCACAGATTTCGGCAACAACAGATTTCGGCGACAGAGACGATGACGGCAGCAGATCTACAAATATTTTTAGTCAAAAATGCTATAAAAACATAGTTTTACAGATCGATAAAATAATCACAAAATCCTTAAAAACTCAAAAGATATATTTAGATTTATAAATAAATAACTCACAAAACTAAAATATGCTATAAGCACCAGATTTGGTAGTAGGCTTCCGGTTCGATAGGTATCATCGTGGGCTTCGGTGGTAGTGGTGCTGGCGAAGGCGGAGGTGGTGGTGGCGGCGGTGTAGTTAATGGTGACATAAGTTTGAGAGTTTGTATGTGTGCGGCTGATATTTTTTGAGAGAGAGAATTTGTGATAATGTGTGTTTTTAGAGAGAGTGTGGGTATTAGGTTTGAGAGTTTGTTTGTGTGGGGTTTTTTTTTATATCTTTCAGGTTCGGGGCTAGGCTTGGGTGTTGAATCTTAAACTTAGGTTTGGTGTTAGGTTCGGAGTTAGGATGTGTTTATTGCTCTTTTATAAGGGAGTATAGATAATGGGACTGAGTTCAAGAATCAGCTTATGAATGACTTTTGTGCAAAGAAATGAATTAAGAGAGAGTTCAGTATTGCTAGAACTCCACAGCAAAATGGAGTCGCAGAAAGAAAGAATAGAACTCTTATAGAAGCAGCAAGGACAATGCTTGCAGATTCCCAATTACCTGTTCCATTTTGGGCTGAAGCTGTAAGTGCTGCTTGCTATGTGTTAAATAGAGTATCAGTGACAAAGCCACAAATGAAGACACCTTATGAGTTACTCATGGGAAAGAAGCCTAGTATCAAGTTTATGAAACCTTTTGGATGTCCCCTGACTATTTTGAACACTATTGACAATTTGGGTAAGTTTGATGGGAAATCTGATGAAGGTTACCTATTGGGATATTGTACCAACAGCAAAGGATTCAGAGTGTAAAACAGGGCTACACAGAAGGTTCAAGAATGTCTTCATGTTGATTTTCAAGAAGAGCTGGAAAATCATAAAGGTAAAGGTCCTGATTGGATGTTTGATCTTGATTTAATGTCTTCATCTATGAATTATGTACCTGTTAGGGAAGAAAATCAAGATGTTCCTACTGAAGAAGAAACACAGTACATTGTTCATGATGTTAATCTAAGATCTGATGATAAGCATTGTGATAATGCAAATGATAAGAAGAAAATTACTTCTGATGATGTTAATCTAAGTACTGTTCCACCTAAGAGTACTGTTGATCCTCAAAGTACTGCTCCACCAAAAACCACAGTATCTGATGAAGACCAAGCCATCCAAGATGAATTGAATAGGATGCTTCTTCAAGAAACTATTGCTAAGGCATATGAAGATGATCTCAGAAGAAGTTATGATGCTGCAATGAAAGCTAAAGGTACTGACAGTACTTTGCCACAAAGTACTGCTGATCCATTTGAAAGTACTTCTCAACCTCTAGATACTTCAAATTGGAAAAATGCTGATGATCTACATGATCCAAACATGCCTGCCTTATAAGATACTGATGATGAATTGGAAAAAGAAGGCATTTTCTCAGATTCTAATAAAGATCCTGACATCACAAATTTGGAATATAATCTAGAAGTATCACCAACTCCTACTCTAAGGATTCACAAAGATCATCCTGTAAGCAAGATTATTGGACCTTCCACTTCAGGAGTGCTTACAAGGACTAAGGCTAAAAATATGTCTCAACAACATACTTCTTTACTTAGCTTTATCTACAAACAGAACAGGGTGAATCAAAAAAATCAACAAGTATGCTTATTTGCTTGTTTTCTGTCTCAAGAAGAGCCTAAAAATATCAAACAAGCATTAGAAAAGGAAAGTTGGGTTGAAGCTATGCAAGAAGAACTCTTACAGTTCAAACTTCAAGAAGTATGGGTATTATGTGACTTACCTGATGGTAAGAGACTGATTGGAACAAAATGGGTCTTCAGGGTAAAAAGAGATGAAAGAGGGAATGTCATTAAGAATAAGGCAAGACTGGTTGCTCAAGGATATAGACAGGAAGAAGGAGTAGATTATGATGAAGTTTTTGCTCCTGTGGCAAGGATTGAAGCCATAAGGTTATTTTTGGCTTTTGCATCTTATATGGGATTTCCTGTATATCAAATGGATGTGAAGAGTGCTTTCTTATATGGCACTATCACTGAGGAAGTTTATGTTAAACAACCTCCTGGTTTTGAAGATCCTGCACATCCAAACAAAGTCTACAAAGTTATCAAGGCTCTGTATGGCCTTCATCAAGCTCCAAGAGCATGGTATGAAAGACTTTCAAACTTTCTATTATTGCATGGCTATAGGAGAGGAGCTATTGATAAGACTTTGTTTATCAAGAGAGATAAGAAGGATATCATGCTTGTGCAAGTTTATGTAGATGATATTATTTTTGGTGCTACTAAGCAATCTATGGTGAAGGAATTTGAAGATCTTATGCAAAAGGAATTTCAGATGAGTTCAATGGGAGAATTGACATTCTTTTTTGGATTACAAGTGCAACAATTAAGCAGTGGGATGTACATCAGTCAAGATAAGTATGTTGCTGATATACTCAAGAGATTCAACTTCACAACTGTCAAACCAGCATCAACACCAGTGGATACTAACAGACCTTTGGGAAAAGATGAAGATGGAGAAGATGTTGATGTCAAGCTATATAGGTCTATGATTGGTTATCTCATGTATTTAACAGCATCTAGACCTGATATTACTTTTGCTGTATGCCTGTGTGCTAGACATCAAGTTCAACCAAAGGTTTCACATCTGAATGCTGTCAAGAGAATTTTTAGGTACCTTAGGCAACAACCTAAGCTTGGGTTATGGTATCCTAGGGAGTCACCTTTTCACCTACATGCTTTCTCAGATAGTGATTATGCTGGTGATAACTATGACAGAAGATCAACCACTGGAGGGTGTCAATATCTTGGAAGTAGATTAGTCTCATGGCAATGCAAAAAGCAAACAATTGCAGCAACATCTTCCACAGAAGCAGAATATGTAGCTGCTGCAAGTTGTTGTGCACAAGTACTTTGGTTGCAAAATCAGCTTTTGGATTATGGGTTCAACTTCAAGAATACTACTATCAACATTGATAATGAGAGTACTATTTGTATTGTGAAGAATCCAGTTTATCACTCCAAGACCAAGCACATTCAGATCAGACATCATTTTATTAGAGATTGCTATGAGCACAGGCTTATTAATGTGGTAAACGTTCATACTGATGATAATGTAGCAGATCTACTCACAAAAGGCTTTGATGTTTCCAGATTTACTTTTTTAGTTGTGAGTATTGGTATGATTAATAATTAAGCTATTTTTGAGATGAGGCATAAAATAGTTAGTCATTATTTGAGGGGAGGCTACATGTATCATTTGTTAATAGAAAGTACTTCATTCATTATTCAAGAGTTGTTCTTACATCAGAAACAAACAACCATACATCAGACAACCACAAACACACAAGAGACACAGACAACTACCACACAACCTATTTCTACCAAACACCCCTACTCCATTGGCTTTTTCCCTTTGCCCTCATAGCTCTGCTTTCCTTTTTGAGCAGACTTTCTTTTGTTATCAGCAGGAGCTTGTTTCCTTGGGCATGGCAGGCCAAGAACTTGCTAGGGTGGTTTCTCTTTTCTTGGAGCAGGCCACTTCATATTTTGTATTGCTGATTCCAGAGCTTGAGTGAGTGCATGTGTCAGCTCATTAGTCAGAGATGAACCAGGGACATTCTTTTTCTTCCTAGGCTTAGGGTTGGTAGTGCTTGCTGCATCTGTTATGGTAGAACTTGCTACACTTTTTGATGAAGATGACACAGTTGGAGGAAAGTAATCAGTCCACCCTGGATCTTCAAACTCCGAGTCTGAATAGTAGCTTATTTCTTAGTCTGAAGAGCCATCTGAGTCAGAAGAGATGTACACCAAAGGAAAGTGACTCATGGTTACAACTAGGGTTTTTGTGTTTGATGGTATGTGTTTATGGAAGTGATGGTGTTAAAGAAGTTATTTATATAGGCAAAAGAAGAGTTGAAGGAATTTAATGAAGTCTCTTAAATTATACTTGTCTTGGTTGTTTTGGAATTAATATCGGTCAAACAGTCAACAGTACCTTATCTTGGGAAGTGGTTTAGTCAAAGTACTGCTCTTGCTTACAATTGAAAGTACTGCTTCTATGGAAAGTACTGCTTTGTGTTATGAAGGATACGCTGACGTGTCAGAACACTGTTCCAACGGTCAGATTTGCGGTAACAAACTTTCGAAAGATATGGAGGTGATAACTTCCTAAAATAACGGTAAAATTATTTATTAACCGTGATTTTTTGTATATTATCTCCTTATATCATATCTTTTCCATCTTTACCAAACTCCAAACCATTTATATCATCATCAACTCTTAATCGTTTCTAAATCACCATCACCATGGCTAACAAACCCACCATCAACAAACACAACATGATTGCCAACCTTGAGAAAACACAACATAACATTGATTTTCATGGAATTATTGATTTTCTCATGGGCACCACAATCCATTATTCACTTTTGGTCAATCCCGAAATTTATGGACCATGGATTCAAGAGTTTTGGGCTACAGCTTCGGCAGAGATTGATAATGGAGAGGATGTTATACATGCTACTGTTGCTGGCAGGGCTATTCGTGTGACTGAAGCAAACATTAGGGAAGTTTTGCTATTTGATGATGAAGGAGGCTCTGTTTTGTTGGCTAAACAGGTTATTTGGGATGCACTCAGAGAGATTGGGTATGAAGGCCCTTTGAATAGAATTACTTTTCAGAAAGCAATGGTAAGTCCTCATTGGAAGTATCTTATTCATGTATTACTTCATTGCTTAAGTCCTAAAAGTACTGCTTGGGATCAATTTGGTCATGCTATTGCCTCTGCTTTAGTAGGTTTAGTTACCAATTGACCATTTAATTTTTCCTACATGATCCTTGATGGAATGATTTCACACATTAAGGTTGGATCACCTTTTCTGATGTATCCTAGATTTGTTCAACTACTATTAGAGAATCCACTAGATGGGATACCTAAGCATAATGATTATGTACCCACAACTAAGATGCCATATAAGGTATTTACCTTTATGTCACACAAAGGGGTTAGATTCTCTGGTACAAATACACCTCTTCATGCTTATATGTTAGAGGTAACATAGGCTGTTAGGGATGAAGATGAAAATAGTGGTTCTGCAAATTCTGCTGTTGATGCTCAACCAGATTCTTCTGAGCATTCTGCATCAGTTCCTAATCCTACACCACCTATTGTATCCCCTCAGCATGTTAGTGAACACACTCATTCTGTCTCATCTTCTTTGAAAAACCTAGTTCTTCTGCTCAAGGTACTTCTCTACAAAGTACTTCTTCTAAAGGTACTACTTCAGAGCATATTCAAGTACCTACTCCCAATGATTATACTTCCACAGGTGGGATTCAAACACCTGGAGGAGATGAGGGAGTTGGTGGTTCTATGAATAATTATGCTTTGACTAGAGAGTTGGAGAGGATGAAGAAAACTATGGATGATCAATCTGCAGAAATTAAGACTTTAAGGAGGAAGTTCAGAAGGTTAAAGAAGTTTACATGACCTCTTGTCCAACATTTTAGACTTTTTGTGAAGGAGAAGAAACAATCTGAGAAGAAACAATCTATGAAAACACAATCTCAGAAGAACAAGTCTAAATCAATTAAGAAAGGTTCTAATTCCAAGAAAAAGCATAAGAAGTCATCATCTTACAAATTGGGGAGGAATCAAGATGATAATTTGTATACAAATGATGGTAAAATCAACTATTCAGAAGATGCTTATCTTTGGAATTTTCCTGAAGAACCTAGGACAGAGAAACTTGATGAAAATGCTGAGAACATTGTACAAGATGAGAATGATGAAAATATTGTACAAGCAGATGTTATTGAGCAAGATGATGTTGGAAAGATTCAAAGTACTTTTTATCAAAGTACTGGTCTACAAGGTACTGATGAGCAAGATACTGATGTAAGTATGCAAGGTACTGCTGAGAAAGTTGGACCTTCTACAACTAATTTTGAGGATGAAGCTGATCCTTCTACTTTTATACATCAAGAAGAAGTCAAGGTACATACTGCAAATGATGATGAAACAATAGCTCAGATTATGCTTAATTTGGAAAGACCTACTGGAGGTATACATATTTCTGAGCCTGCACAACAAGTTTCTAAAAGTTCTTCTGATGCTGAAGAGTTAGATCCCAAAGACAAAGGGAAAGGGATTATGAAGCAGAAAGTTAAGAAGAAAAAGAAGAAATTTACTCTTGCACAGCTTAGGGAGATTGAGATTGCAAAGAATGAAGAAGCTGCTAGAGTGTATCAAGCTGAATTAGATGCAAAGCATTTGGAAGAAGTTAAGAAGTCAGATGTTAAAACACAAAGATCAATGACAAAGGGTCAAGAAAGAAACTGGATGATAAGTTTCTTATCAAAAAGAGGATATAAGGGTTTGCAAAGATTGAAATATGATGATGTGAAAATTCTATGGGATGCTGAACAAGAAGCTATCAAAAGGTTTGTAGATAATATTGTACCCATGGATGCTTATAAAGGAAAGACATCAGAGAATATTCTGAAAGAACAAAGAGAAAGAAGAAAGTTGAAAAGAAAGAAAGCAGTTCAAGATGATCAATTGTCCAAAAGACTCAAACTGATTCATGAAGATACAATTGATGAACTTAGGAATTATTTCAGAGTAGTTGATTTTGAGAACAAGAAAACAGATGACTCTGGGAAGAAATCCAAGATAATCTCATTTACTATGGTTGAATCAAAAGAAGGAAACTATCTAATGTTCACCAGAGAAGATGGAAGCTTCACTGTTTTCAATATGTTATGGGATGTTCTGCATTTTATTACAAGAGAAGATCTCTATGATATATATATGCAAGTGCAGACATACTATGCAGAGATTGAAGCATCAGGAGTGGGATTAATTTTGCTTGGAGATTTAATTACCATCTGGGAAACAGAAGAAACAAGTGTTGATTCCTTATGGACTGATCAAGAGAATTGGGAAATCACAAAGTGGAGATTTTTTGAATCCTCAGGAGTTCATGCACTTGAGATGGAAGATGGTACTATGATCTACATGCTTGCTGAGAAAAGATATCCTTTGATTAAAGAAATTATGCTCAGGATGTTGGATCATTGAATGGAGTTAGAAGATGAATCTGAAGTAGCTTTGGATGTGATTAAGCTATTTATCAGATGGACTAAGTTAGAAGAATGATATTGCAAAATACTGGTATGATTTGTTTTGTATAAAAATATTTTTTCTCAAAGTACTTTAAGTTAAACAGTACTTTCTCAAAGTACTGCTTGATGAATAAAACCAGCAAAAAGTTCTTTTTGTGATAAAATGAAGTTTTTGAAGTTTAAAAGATGCTGTTTATAAATGGATTTGAAAAGAAAACACACGGTGTTAGTATTTATACTTCACAGCAAATGGTAATCATCTCACCATGTTTAACAGACAAGAAAGAGATAGACTCATCATGAGGGTACGGCTCTGATGTGATAATCAAATCCGTTTTTAGTTGACAATTTACTAAAAATTGTATGGTTTCAACTCACCATATCTATTAATGTGAAGAGTTGGCTAGCCCATAAGAAAATGGCTTGTGGTAAAGGCTGTGGAAAATCCATTTTTGGTAATTAGTTCACCATGATTAAAATCAAAGAACTAACTAGTCCAAAAGCAAACGGCTATTGGTAAAGACTACTCAAATCCGTTGATAGCTGATGATTTGCTAAAAATCATATGATTCAATGATTCACCTCTCACAGAAGTTTATACATCTGGAAGTGATGAGAACAGTCTGAAACTTTAAAAGATTTGATGTACCTGTTATTAAACTACTGCTGAGTTGCTGAAAAGATGATGATCAAAGAGCACTTTAACTTACAAGTTTGCACAGATATACAAATACAATCCTTGTTGCTGATAATGTCATTGAAGATCAAAGAATACAAAGAAACTTGAAATCAAGCAAGTGGAGTTCAAGTTAGGGGAGGATTCTTGGGATATAAAAGAACAATGTATTTCTGTTTGTCAAAGTACTGCTGCTAGAAGACTAAAAGTCAAAGTACTGCTGAAGGTTCAAGTCAAAGTACTGCTGTTTATTGAATAATACTCTAAGTACTTCGAAGAATACAAGGACTAAAGTGCAATATTGTTTAGAGGATGATCATGTAATATTGAACGAATATTCTAGAATGTATCAGGGATAATGACTTATCGTTCAAGTTATATGTTGTAAACCGACTCAAGGTTCTCTATATAAAGAGCCTTAGGAGGTATTAGTCGATATACGTTTTACAAAGTTTTAGCATAAGTTTAGTCGAAGTCTCTAAGAGTCTTAGAGCTTTACAAAGTCGATATAGTTAGAGTTGTTAGTGAATCTGTGTAACAAAGCAGGTTCAAGTTTGGTTTAATATAAAGTTCTTCTTAAGCTTTGTGTTAGTAGATTCCGCATACTTTACAAGGTTAAACAGTGTTTCATTATTAATTGTATTAAGTTTACTTAATATCATTAAACCTTTACAAGCTACAAGTAGTTTGGTCAGAGTAATACGATCCAACATATTGGAATCAAGTACGAAATAAAGTAGGAATGAGCATAGGTTCAGAACCGAACCAATGAATCCAAGAACTGAATTTTGTGGAAAGTAGGAACCTAGAACCGAACCGAATAAAGTTTTAGGTTCCAGTTCCGGTTCTTTAGGTCTACCAGGATAGGAACCAATTTTCTGAAGAAAAAAAATAACCTCATGCATTAATGAATTAAGCCTATAAAACACACACGCGCGCGCCCCCAAAAAAATTAATATATATATATATATATATATATATATATATATATATATATATATATATATATATATATATATATATATATATATATATATATATATATATATATATAAACACCAAAGAAACAAACAAACAAAAACAAAAACAAAAACAAAAACAACATTTTTAAGCATTTGCAACCATTTACATTTTAACAAATAACATTTAAAACCTAAAGCATAAGCTTAGAAAAATAATTTGTTGAAAGTGTTATATCCTTTTGACAAACCGCTAAACCTTTAGGGTTTATTATGTAACTATTTTATACCCGTTTCGTAATATTATAACTTTGGGATGTTTTTGTTACTGTTTGTTTGTGCAGGGTTTAAAGTGGAACATTGCTCTCTATATTAGTCTGCATCTCAACTTGGGTTTCATAACTTTTTCTCTCACAATAATACGCTATCAGTCTCTCTTGGTTTAGCCATTGTTTCTGTTTACACCCGTTCTTGGTTTGTAGTGTTAAAGATAATCTTGATCTTGTTCTAGTTTGATAGGTTAGCAGTTTTAGTGGTGAGTTCTGTAAGTGTATGATTGCACCTATTAGAGGGACAATCATCAGTTCCTATGTATTGTATTGGTTTACATCCGTGTTGGGGATAAACCTTCTAGTGTTTATTGTTTAATAAAAGATTATAACCAAGGGGTGGTTGGTTGGGTGATTATTGTAGTTGTTCTGTACCATTTTAATATGGTATCAGAGCTCTAGGTTGTGACTGATCGATCTCTTGGTGATTCTTGGTTTAATTGAAGGTTGTGACCTCAATTGTCGATTTAGGTTTTTTTTTTTCTTTTTCTTGAAACCCTAATTTTTGGGGGTTTTTTATTTCTAAGATTCTTGGAGCAATTGGTGGTGGATTATTGGTTGTTTCATGGTTAATTGTTGATTTCTTGAATCAATTGTTAGAAACCCTAATTTCTGATTTGGGGGCTTCTTTTATTCTAGGAATCTTGTGGTTCTTGGTTCTTTTCCGCTACTGGTTTCGGTTATAACACAGTAAGTGATTTCTCCTTCCTTTAGGGTTAACTAGTTATGAGTTAAGTGGGCGTAAACGGGTTAGCTAACATCTTGATCTGCCACCTCTGAGTGGTATGGATACCTACTCTGGCCAACCACAGTCTGTTGGATTGGGCTAAGTTAGTCCTAGGTGCGAGTGGTTGTTTTCTGTTTATAGGTTTATTATTGAGTTTAGATCGCAGGAGTTTAGGATTTGGGCAGTCTTGGAAGTTGAGATTGATTGGTTTGTTGTTGGTTTTTCTGGTATTGGTTTGATTGTTTGTTTGGTAGTTTGTTATTGTATGGTTTATCTTTTATTTTGTTTATCTGTTTCTTTGTTTGTCAGTATGGCTATTATGATTAGTAGTTCAAATCAGAGTAATCATTTGCATTTACATCCTTTTAGTTATGCTTCTATTGTGTCTATCAAATTGTCTGGTGTTGAAAATTATAGAATTTGGGCTAGTGCTATTAGATTGGCTATGCAAATTAAGAAAAAAATCGGGTTTTCTTGATGGTACTTGTTTAAAAAGTGATTATGCTGCTAGTCCCTTATTAGAAGCTCAATGGGACATGTGTAATGCAGTTGTGTCAAATTGGGTTTTGAGTTCTTTAACTCATGATGTCTATTTGGGTCATGTTTTCTCTGATAATGTTGATATTGTTTGGAAAGATTTAAAAGATACTTATGACAGAGTTGATGGGTCTGCCGTGTTTAATTTGCTTCAAAAGATAAATACCTTTAAACAAGGTGGTTTGCCTATTTCTAAATACTATCATAATTTGAATTCCTTATGGAGGGAATTTGATATTCTCACTAAATTGCCTAGGGGTGTAATCGAGTCGAGCCGAGCTCGAGTTAATAGAGCTTGAGCTTGGCTTTAAATCTATAAGTTAGGCTTGAGCTTGGCTTGATAGCTTGACGAGCTTTAATCATCCAGGCTTGAGCTTGGCTTGAAAAATTCAATTAAAGCTTGAGCTCGGCTTGAAAAGCTTGAATGTATATAAGAACATTATATCTACTAGCTAAACTCATCAATAAATATATGTACAAAGTAAAACAAACTTAAACCATAATAGCCAAACTCACTTGTGTTTTACACAAACGATAACATTATAACAGTCGACAGTCTATGAAGTGTGACGAACACAAAAAGTAGTATACAAACGTTTGGATTAATTAGGTTTAAATGACCTTCTAGAATACACATTCAATTATTTACAAAGTAAGTCCTTATAATTTTGTTAATACTCAAATTATCTCTAGTTAGTTATATGAATTTATAATGGAAATATATTTACATTAAATCTCGAAAAAGCTTGATAGGAGCTTGAGCCGAGCTATCAAAAGCTTGATCTTGGCTCGTTATATGTTTCGAACTAATTTTTGGGCTTGAGCTTGATAAAATCTTGACTCGATCGAGTCAAGCTCGAGCTCGAGCTCGAGTTGCTTCATAAAAGCTTGACTTGATTGCAGCCCTAAAATTGCCTGATTGTACTTGTGCTGCTAGAAATGAGTTGGGTGATCATGCTAAGTTGTTAAAGTTAATGCAGTTTCTTATGGGTCTTGATGATATATATCAGCCAACTAGGAGTATTCTATTGACAAGGGAAATTCTCCCTGAAGTCAAGGATGCCTTTGTGATTATTTCTAGAGATGAATCTCATAGAGGGATTCCCATTACTTCTATGAAAACTGAGAAGGCTCAGGTGTTTGCATTTGTATCTAAAACATCTGATAATAAAAATGGAAACTGGAAAAGAAATAGTAACAATTGGAATAACAATTCTAGTAGTAACAGGGGGAATTATGATAGTTTAATGTGTGCTCATTATGGTTTAAAAGGTCATACTGTTGACAGATACTATGAAATCATTGGTTATCCTCCTGGTTTAAAAAAAGAACCCTAATCTTAAACCTGGAAATGTTTTTAACAAAACCAATGGTGTCAAAAGTGCTTCTGTTGTTAACAATGGTTTTAAAAATGGTACTGTTAATTTGTCTCTTAGTAATGATCAGGTGATTTGAAGCTTTTGAAGCTTTTGAATCTTTTGAATGATAAACCTTGTACCTCTGCTCATGCCAATATGGCAGGTAGAGCTTCTTGTTCTTTTCTCAAATGCGGTGTCTTCTTTAATTAGAATTTTTATAAGTTTTATTGTGCTAATATTAAGTTGGATGGAGTCAGTTACCATCTGGGATGGATAATTGACTCAGGGGCTAATCAACATTTAAATAATAGTCCTATTAATATGCATAATTTGATTGATATATGATATATCTGATTTAAAACTCACTGTGGTACATCCTAATGGAACATTAGCTAAAGTTACTCATGTTAGTAATCTAAAACTTAATGAACATGTTGTTTTTGTTTGATGTCTTAGTAGTTCCTGAATACTGTGTTAGTCTCATGTCTATTAATAATTTGATTAAGGATGGCAAATTAAGAGTTAGTTTTGATGAGACTAAGTGTTATATTCAGGATTTGAATCAGCAGAGAGTGTTGGGGACTGGTAGTGAGTCTAGTGGATTGTATATGTTTGATAAGACTATGCTTCTTGTGTGGTTAAAAGTGAGTTTCTTAGTTTTTTTTGTTTCTAAAGATGTTTGGCATAGTAGACTGGGACATCCTGCTAACCAAGTTTTAAAACTTTTAAAAGGATCTTTAAACTTAACTATTATTGATCATGGTGCTCCTTATGATGTTTGCCATAAGGCTAAACAGACCAGGGATCCATTTCCTCTTAGTGAACAGAAATCATCTGTTTTTGGTGATCTCATACATTTAGATGTGTGTGGTGCATATAAAGTGGTTAGCCGGGAAGGGTTTAGATATTTTTTGACTGTGGTTGATGACTTTAGCAGATCTGTTTGGGTGTATATGTTAACAGGAAAACATGAAGTTTTTGAAATGTTTCAAAGTTTCTTTAAAATGGTTTTGACACAGTTTGATAAGAAAATTAAGATCGTCAGATCTGACAATGGTACAAAGTTTGTTAATAACAAAATGAGCGAGTTTTTTTTAACACGATGAGGGTTATACATCAGACTAGTGTTGCATATACTCCTCAACAGAATGGGGTTGCTGAAAGGAAACATAGGCATCTGCTCAATGTGGCTAGAAGCCTGTTGGGTTTTTACCAAGTGACACTGCTGCTATGTGATACTGCTGCTGAGTAATACTGCTGCTATAATGAAACTGCTGCTAGTGTTAATGACTCTGCTGCTGAAGACAAACTGCTGCTTGGTGAAACTGCTTGGTGAAACTACTGCTGAAAGGATTAACATTGTATACGATAGGATAATTATGGAATAGATTATGTGTATATTATATCTATTTAGATTATTCTTATCTTGTAGAGAAAGGTATTGTAAACTTAGTAGGACTCCTTGGCCTATAAAAGGAGGTTCCTAGGGTTAGTTTAGTGTGATAGAATTACGTATTAGTTTACACTTCAAGGTTGTAAAACCCTAGCATTGTCGAGTGCTCGTATTAATAATATTGAAGTGTTGAAAGTGAATCGTTAATCTTCTTAAGTCAAACTTTTATATTCTGCGTATTAGCTTAAGTGTTTATTCAAGTTAACTTCTATATAAGATCGTATAAGCTCAACTGGGATCAACAAGTGGTATCAGAGCTTGTGATCTAGAAGTTATAATCAAGAAGATTTTTGTTTCGTAAAAGTTTGCTGTTCCAAGACTATTGCTAAAGATGGGTGATGAAACTCATATGGTGACTGCTTCAAGGGTACCCATGCTCAATCCCTCTGAGTATGAGCTATGGAAGAGAAGGATTAGACAATACATTCGCATGATCGACTTCAACATGTGGAATGTGATTGTTAATGGTGATTCTGAAATTGAGAAGAGTGCTGATGGTAAGGAGATACCAATTAAGTCTGCTGAAGCTAATGCAACAAGGAAGCTGGAAATCAAGGCTCATAGTATTCTCTTAATGGGAATACCTAATGAATTTCAAATGGACTTTGATGACTGTGAATCAGGAAAAGCTTTGATGGATGCTGTGGAATTCAGATTTGGAGGGAATGATGCTACTAAGAAATCCAGGAAGAACATGTTGAAGCATCAGTTTGAAAATTTTACTTCTGAATCTGGAGAGAAGATAATTGGCACATACAACAGGCTAAATCAACTAGTTAGTCATCTAAAGCTTGTTGGTTATGTTGTTCTACAGGAAGATGTGAATCTCAAGTTCCTAAGAAGTCTTGCACCTGAATGGAGTATGCATACAGTGGTGTGGAGGAATAAGCCTGACTTTGAAACAATGAAGTTGGAGAGCCTCTACAACAATTTAAGGGTGTATGAATCTGAATTGGCTACTTCTTCTACTTCATCTTCTAGTGCACAAAAGTGTCTTCAAAAACCAAAGAGACTCAAGAATCTCACTCTACTGCTTATGGAGTCTCTACTTCTGATGGTTCTGCTGCTAGTTCAAATGATAAGATTTCTACTAGTGATGTTGCTTTGTGTGCATTCTTGGCTGAGCTTACTACTACAATAAGGTCACATGTCATAAATCAAGATATGGATCACATTGATCCAGATGATCTTGAAGAAATTGATCTTAAATGGCAAATGGCAATGTTGACTTTAAGGGCAAGAAAGTTCTGGAAAAAGACTGGAAGAGAAGTCAAATACAAGGGTAAGGAGAGTCCAGGGTTTGACAAGTCTAAGATAGAATGCTACAATTGCAACAGGAAGGGACATTTTGCCAGGGAGTGTAGATCTCCAAAGAAGAATGCTGATGTTCCAAAGAAGACTGAAGAATCAAAGACTGCACTTGTGTCATGTGATGGCCTGGGAGATTATGATTGGAGTGATATGGCTGAAGAAGAACCAAATTTCTCTATGGTAGCTGCTGTTCAACCCAAAGTGCATAACTTTGCACTTATGGCATATGGTTCATCATCAGGCTCTGACTCTGAGGTATCTAATGACTCTGAATCATCTGGTTGTTCTTTTAAATCTTGTGCTGACACTATAGAAGAACTTAAGGCTAGGAATGAGAGTCTAAATAGAGAAGTTGAACACCTAAAACTTGATAACTTAGGTTACAAAGTAGGTATTCAAAATGTTGAGAGAAGATTAGAATATCTCAAAGAGTGTGAGAAGGAATATGTAGATCAACTTAACCTCAGAGATATAGAAATTTTTAAGAAAAACAGTGAAGTAGAAGTTCTTAAAAATAAATTAGAAGAAGCTGAAAAAGATAAAGAAGCTGCTCTTGCTGAAAAAGACAAACATGTAGTAAGAGTACAAAAACAACAGTATGCTTCTGACTTGGTTCATAAGTCTATAGAGAGCACCTTGATGAGAAAAGGTAGTGGAATTGGATATAATGAAGTGGCTCCTCCAGCCAAAAGTGCTTATGCACCACCAGGAAAAGAGCTATCCTTCATTAGTGAGCTAGAAATTGGAAAACCTGTAGGTGAAAGTAGCACTAGTGTCTTAGAAACACCTAAGGTTGAGGCTAGAAAATTCCCTGAAGCTCCTACTATAGAAGATTGGTATTCTGATAGTGATAGTGATAGTGAAGTGGAACAGGTTAAAACAGAACAAATTGAGAAAAAGGAAGAAATTCCTACATTGGTTAAACCTAAAATGGAACAGGTTAAGTTTGTGAAACTTGTGCTAGGAAACAACTTCTCTAGGAAATTGGTTGAATACAATGAAGTGCCTAGAGAACATATGAAGAGATTTAGTAATAAGCCTAGGGGTAACCAGAGAAACTTCAACAACCTAGTTTCACACAGATTAGGTAGTTAGTTTCAATTACAAAAGAAGGCTTGTTATAAGTGTGGTAGCTTTGACCACTTGATTGTTAGATGTCCTGAACACCAAAAGCCTGTTTGGAATCAATACACTAGGGTGAATCACAAATATGTCACAAAACAGTCTCACCCTCATCCTAATAGGAATATGGTTCCAAGAGCTGTGTTATTGAGATCTGGTACAAATAGATCTATTTATGCTGCTAAAACAAATGGTGTTTTCAAAATTACAACTGGCTCTTCTACTGGCTCTACTGCTAGTAAGCACTCTGCTGCTAGTATGCATTCTGCTCCTAGTAAGCAATATGCTTCTAGTACAAAACTTTCTACTTCTGAGCCAAAACATCTTCCAAATACAGTTGTTGGTAATCACTTTTATGCTGTTAAGGCCTCAGCTTGCTGGACTTGGAAACCAAAATCTAATGTTTCAAATACTGTTTCCAAGAATAGTAGTGCATCAAGTGATTTAAAGAAATTTGATTATGTTGATGCACAAGGTAGATCCAAGTCAGTAATGGCTTGGGTCGTCAAAAGAAACTAATGTTTCTACTTTTCATGTGCAGGTCAATCTACTGGATGAGCTTAAGGATATGAGGGCAAACATACTAATTTAAAATTTCTAAAAGCTCTCCTCTGTCCTCAATACAAATTTTTGGTACATCTACTCCTTCATTGTTTGAGTCCTAAAACATCTGGGTGGCATGAGTTCAGTACTACCATTGCTTCTGCAATGATATGCCTGTGCAAAGGTCAACCATTTAATTTTTCAAAAATGATATTGGAGGGGATGTTTAAAGGTGTTAAAGATGGTTCTTCTTTGCTATATCCAAGGTTTATTCAGATCTTTATTGAACACCAAATTTCTAAAACAAGAACCCATGCTGCTGAATATGATGCTCCAAAATTGGTCTAAAAAATTTTTACCTTTTTGACTAAGCATGGCAAAGGTTTTTCAGGTGCACATACAAATCTTACACCTTTCATGGTACAACTTGTGCAAAATATCCAGGGTGAAGGATCAGGAAATCCCACTGATTCCCATCACACACCCAATGTTACTACATCTGTTACACATCCTACAAAACAATATACACGTAGGAAAACCAAAAAGAACACTAATCTACCTCAGGATAGTGTTAGTATGGCTGTACCAGATGAGGCTATCCAAGGTGATGGAGAGGACATGTTGGCAAGGGCTATCACTACTGCTTCTAGCTTAGCAGCAGAGCAGGATAGTGATAACATTATTAAGACCCAAACCAAGGCAACATCTAGAGAAAAGGATTCTTATGAGTCTGATTCTAAGGATGGTAACCCTAGCCAAATGGAAAACATAGGGGGCTCAGATGCTCAAACGAGGTTTGATACTGAGTTTTTGTCCCAAGATTCACCTCTCGGACCAGGTCACACAGGTCGAAGTGATGAGGACAGGCCAGTGACACATGAATTGACGGATCCACTTGTACATGATGACAATGTCAATGATTCACCTCTCGGACCAGTTAACACAGGTCGAAGTGATGAGACTACTATGAAACTTATTAAGGAATTGACGGTTACTTGTACCAGTTTGGGGTTGAAGTGTGCTGCTTTGGAAGACAAGGTTCTTAATCTTTCTGATGTTGTTGCTGATCAAGGCAAGACAATCATCAAATTGCAAAAACAGATTAAGAACTTTAAGAAATCAAGATTTTCAACTTCCTTGAAAAGATTGAAGAAGATGGTGATAAAAGAAAGGGTGCTTATCAAAAATCAATTGCAAAGAAGAAAAGAAGGATAGGTGAAGGTAGTAGTTCTATGCCTGAAGGAGATGAATTTAAACATGATTATGATCATATTCCTGCTGAGCATTTGAAAGAACAGTTGAAGGTTCTTACTATGGTTGGTAAGATGGAAGTACCTGAAGTAGTTAATGCTAAGCCAAATGGAATCAAGTATCCTATCATCAAAGTTACTACAGGATATGATGCAGATATTAGAGCATTTCATGATGTTGAGAGATCTGATGGTAAAATTACTAGGTTTCTTAAAATTCAATAGATGCTAGAATACTTTGATAGAGAGGATTTTGATGATCTGTGGACATTATACAAAGCAAAGTTTGGAGCTACAAAGTTTGATGGTCAGAAGTATGAGATTGAGAAAGAGGATCATATAAAGACCATGCAAGATAATGTTCTATGGAGAGCTCTGAAACTTATGTATGAACCTTCTACAGATGATTATGAATGGACAGAGATTGTTGAGTACAAAGTCAAGCAATGGAAACTATTTCAAGAATCTGGAATTCATATGTTGACTATTGGACCAAGAATCTTATACATGATGGCTGAAAAAGAGTATCCAGTGGTGAGATACTGGAATGTTGTTAATCAAATGATAAATGGTTCAAAATCACTTATGTTGCAGAAAGATTATGATTTTGATGATCAAGCATTTAAATTGCTTACTCAGTACAAGGCTGTATGGGATCATTTGAATGCTAAAGAAGTTAAGTGTTTGGAAGCATCCTCCTAGTGATGTTTTGAGCTTTAAAGAAACTTGAATATTTAGAAATAAATATTAAGTTTAGGGGAGGATTGTTGGGTTTTGACCAAGTGACACTGCTGCTATGTGATACTGCTGCTGAGTAATACTGCTGCTATAATGAAACTGCTGCTAGTGTTAATGACTCTGCTGCTGAAGACAAACTGCTGCTTGGTGAAACTGCTTGGTGAAACTACTGCTGAAAGGATTAACATTGTATACGATAGGATAATTATGGAATAGATTATGTGTATATTATATCTATTTAGATTATTCTTATCTTGTAGAGAAAGGTATTGTAAACCTAGTAGGACTCCTTGGCCTATAAAAGGAGGTTCCTAGGGTTAGTTTAGTGTGATAGAATTACGTATTAGTTTACACTTCAAGGTGTAAAACCCTAGCATTGTCGAGTGCTCGTATTAATAATATTGAAGTGTTGAAAGTGAATCGTTAATCTTCTTAAGTTAAGCTTTTATATTGCGCGTATTAGCTTAAGTGTTTATTCAAGTTAACTTCTATATAAGATCGTATAAGCTCAACTGGGATCAACAAAGCCTTATGTTTCAAGGGGGGATTCCTCTTATTTTTTGGCCTGAATGTGTTTTGACTACTACTTATTTTATTAACAGGTTTTGTTCCTCCATTTTAAATGGAAAATATCCTTTTTCTTTGGTTTATGGTAAAGAACCTAGTTTGGCACATCTTATGAGTTTTGGGTGTCTTTGTTATGCTACTATTGTTAAAGAGTCTAATAAGTTTGCTAAAAGGTCTGAAAAATGTGTTTTGATTGGGTATGCTAGCGGAAAAAAGTCTTACAAACTGTTAAGTTTGGAAAATAGATCTGTTTTGTATTCCAGAGATTTAAAATTTTATGAAACTATTTTTCCATACAAAATGAATCAAAGTGTTCTTTCAGATACTCAACAAGAAGTAATACTTTGAACTTTTTTGATAATTTTGAGTCAAAAACCAAAACTCCTAGTCCCATTCCTAATGATGAAAATTTAGAAGGGATAAGAGAGGAAGTAGCATCTGATAGTAGAGAAGGTAGTTTAAATCAATCTGGTAGGGTTTTGGATTCTGATAAGGGTGATTATTCAAAACAGATACATCAACCTGATGATTCACAACAATCAGATGATGATGACACTGCAACTCCTTTAGATGAAAATAATGAATCTGAGGGAAATGCAGTTCCAGTTTCAAATGTGCGTAGTTTTCAAAATGTTTCTCAGAGTCAAACAGAGAACTACTAGTCATAGAAGATCTAGTAGATCTTCTATGCTACCTGCTAGGTTAAATGACTATGTGCTTGACACTAAGATTAGTTATGGTTTGAATAAATATGTTAATCATGCTATGTTAAGTGCTGATAATTGTTGTTTTGTTGCTAATCTGAATAAGTCTTTTGAACTTACTTTTTACGAAGAAGCTTCAAAAGATATTAACTGGATTAATGCTATGAATGATAAAATGTGTGCTTTATATGAGAATGATACTTGGGAAGAAGTGGATATTCCTTATGGAAGAATTCCCATAGGGTCAAAATAGGTTTTAAAAATAAAATATAAGTCAAATGGTGAGATTAAGAGGTATAAGGCAAGGCTTGTTGCAAAATGTTTTAATTAAAAGGAAGGTTTTGATTGTGATGAAACTTTTAGCCCAGTTGTGAAAATGGGAACTATTAGGTGTTTAATTAGTATTGCAGTTCAAAAGGATTGAATTTTTTTTCAAATGGACATTAATAATGCTTTTTTATATGGGGATTTAAAAGAAGAGGTTTATATGTTACCACCACCTGGCTATTTCAAAGAAGGAAGCAAAAAGGTTTGTAAATTGAAAAAATCTCTTTATGGCTTGAAACAAGCTCCAAGACAATGGAACCTTAAGTTGTTTGAACCTTTGTTTGAAGCCGGTTTTGAACAGTCTAAAAATAATCATTCTTTGTTTGTTAAAACAAAAGGAAGTATTGTATTGTAGTTACTTGTTTATGTTGATGATCTTGTGATTACTTGCAACAGTGAAAGTGAAATTGAAAGTTTTAAAGCTTTTTTTGAGAATAAGTTTAAAATTAAAGATTTGGGAGAGTTAAAATATTTTCTTGGAATTGAGGTTTTAAAAACTGAAAAAGGTTTATGTCTAAATCAGAGAAAATATTGTCTTGAGTTGTTAAATGATTATGGGCAACTTGCTTGTAGACCTGTATTAACTCCTTTACCTAAGAACATTGTTTTGAATCACAAAGAGTCTGATGATGCTAAGTACTTGAAAAATATTACTAGCTATCAAAAACACGTTGGGAAGTTGATATATCTTACCAGGACTAGGCCTGATATTTCATATGTTGTGCATTACCTAAGTCAGCATATGCATAGTCCTTTGCAGTCACACTTTGATGTTGGTTTAAGGGTCTTAAAGTATCTTAAGCTTGCACCAGGTAGTGGGTTGTAGTTTAGTAAGACCAATAATGGTTTTAAAGTCACTGCCTTTTCTGAATCAGATTGGGCTAAGTGTCCTATTACTAGAAGGTATGTGTCTAGGTACTCTGTTTTTGTGAATGGTAATTTGGTTTCATGGAAGAGTAAAAAGCAAAGTACTTTGTCTAAATCATCTGCTGAGGCTGAGTATAGATCTACAACCTCTACTACTTGTGATGTTATGTGGATCCTTAAAGTTTTAAAGGATCTGGGTATAAAAGATAACTTGTTACCTGTTAAGTTGTTTTGTGATAATGAGTCTGTTGAGAAAACTAAACATTTTGACATTGATGTACACTTGATTAGAGAAAAGGTTACATCTGGGTTGACTAAAACTATTAAGGTTAATTCTAAGAATCAAACTGCAGATGTGTTAACTAAAGCTCTTGGTACTGTGCAATATGGTGCTATGGTTAAGAAACTAGGCATGATAAATCTTTATGTAGGTTCATCAGTTTGAAGAGGGGTGTCGAAAGTATTATATCCTTTTGAAAAATAGCTGAACCTTCAGGGTTTAATATATAACTATTTTATACCTGTTTCTTAATATTATAACTTTGGGGTGTGTAGGATCTACTCCTTGATAGATCTTTGAGCCTATGGATCGATAGGATGCTAATGTAATCAAAAGCACACTATATGGAAAATCTCTGTTGCACTTGTATTTACGCGGAATATAAACACAAATGTAAGAACAAGAAGATAACTAATGATACTTTAATCCTCTATGGATCTCTATTAATCACTATAGATTGTTTTTCAATTCGTCCATAATTCATAACATCGAGTTCATTTTATACTATAAGAAACCCTAAACCTTTCTTACAAGAAACGTATAAAGTAAAACTATAAAAGATATTCTTTATGTTGTCCTAAAATAAACCATGCATATCCGTCTAACATATTCCTACGGATGAACTATATCAGCAAGAACACGCTATCAGCAGGAACCACTATATCAGCAGAAACCACTAAAGCTTCAGCAGGAACCTGTCAGCAGTAATCTTCAGCAGAAACCAATAATTCCTAACAGGGTGTTTTAGTTAGTGTTTGTTTGTGCAAGGTTTAAAATGGAACATTGCTCTCTATATAAGTCCTCATCTCAGCTAGGGTTTCATAACTTTTTCTCTCACAACAATACGCTCTCAGTCTCTCTTGGTTTAGCCATTGTTTCATTGTTTCTGTTTACATCAGTTCTTGGTTTGTAATGTTAAAGATCATCTTGATCTTGTTCTAGTTTGATAGGTTAGCAATTTTAGTGTGTGAGTTCTATAAGTGTATGATTGAACCTATTAGAGAGACAATCATCAATTTCTTTGTATTGTATTGGTTTGCATCCGTGTTGGGGACAAACCTTCAAGTGTTTATTGTTTTAATAAAAGATTATCATCAAGGGGTGGTTGGTTGGGTGATTATTGTAGTTTTTCTGTACCATTTTAACACAATTATTCTTTAGTTTTACATGTTCATATTTTTAACAAACAAATAAAAGGTTTTCCTTCTCAATTCTTTTCAAACCAAATCATTCTTTTAATGGCTTGCATTGTGAGTCACGACATTTCTCATTACTTGTCGGTTCGTTAAACGTGTTAAGCCAATTTCCCGAATTCATAACTTAAACCTTATATATATACATCGAAGAAATAAGGGAAAATTCTTTTAAAACGTACCATACTTGTCCAAAAAATCACTTTTGAGTATCGAACTTTTTTTTTCCTTATTGGGTTACTAAACTTTCATTTTTGGCATCTTTTACGCACTTTGGGACGTTTTTGCCTCTCAAAATTTTAGAAATCCAGGGGCAAAAATGTCATAAAATGTCTCAAAGTGCGTAAAAGAGACCAAAAATGAAAGTTTAGTACCAAAATGACGAAAATAAAAAGTACATTACTCAAAAGTAATTTTTTTTGACAAATATGGTACGTTTTGAAAGAATTTTCCCAAGAAATAACAAGTCTCTTATAAAACACTTATATCAAATTGTTATAAATAACTTTAAATAATAAAAAGAATTTAGGTAGAGAAATAAACTGTTTTAAATGATGTATTTTATATTACGGAATTTTTATTAACTGTTGTATATAATGTATTTCAAATTATTTAATACGATAAAATTATTATTTAATACGATAAAATTGAAATCGTTTTAAAATGTATTTTAAAATGTCAGTTCTAAAATAGGTCTATTGTACTAGTGATCCTATATGAACGTTGAATGGTCGTATTGTTTTGCGATTGGTTGAAAATGGTCGCTATATTGGAATATTTATATCGTTTTACTTCGTCTATATATGTTGTTTCATAGACGGGAAATTATTGGTTCGATTTTTGTACAAGTTCCCCGCTTTGTATAGTGTCATTGCAACTAGATGATAACGATATCTCTAAAAGACTAAAATGACATATGTGTATTACATTGAACCTCGTATATCTTCAACTAGAGTACAGTGATCACAAGCCATGCAGCTTCCTTTTCCTCTCGACTTAAAGTCATGATTTGACATACAACGCTCATTGTCCCCACATGTTGAAATGGCTATGCATTGAAACACCCAGAACTTAGGCAGTATCACTTCTATAAATACCGTCACATAGATAAAAGCATACAACAAACTATAAGATCCACACAACTCACTATCTTTTAACAAGTTACTTTATTAGTAAATCCAACAATGTCGTTTAAGGAAGAACCACGGTCACCTTTGCAACCACCAACGTACGGGAACTTAATCACTATTCTCAGCATCGATGGCGGTGGAGTGCGAGGAATCATTCCAAGTGTTATCCTTGAATTCTTAGAAACCGAGCTACAGGTACGCTTTATGAGTATATAACTTTTTTTTATAAACGACTTATGGAAGAAGGTTATGAGTACTTATTTTGTGGATTTCGTTTTAAAAGTACCATAATACAGCCATTTTCAAACCTTGTTCGAATTTGACAGAAATTAGATGGAGAGGATGCTAGGCTGGCAGATTATTTTGATGTGATTGCTGGAACAAGCACGGGTGGTCTTGTGACGGCTATGTTAACCACTCCAGATGAAGAGGGACACCCAATATTTGCGGCTAAGGATGTTAAAGACTTTTATGTTGAACATTGTCCGGAAATTTTCCCACATAGGTTCGTAATATATATTAGTCACAAAACAATTTGTAACATTTTGTTTTCAATTATGGCTTTGTCACGCTTCTCCATGCCACATAATCTATGCATTCTCATAATCTAAAGGTTCAATTTGGCTGTAGACAGGAAAATGCCAACTTTTAGAGCAATTTTAAAATATTTATAATTAATATAGTTGTCAAAGATCTTATCAGCACAATTAAAAGAATAATAATAATAATATATTTTTCGTTGCAAACTTTCGGTAGACATTTTTTTTTGGCACCTTAAGCGATGTGCCTTTTTAGCTGCAGGTCTGCAACTAAAGTTATTGTATCATATATTTTTCGGCATGTCGTCTCAGTCTTTTGTACTGTTGCAAATAATCTCCTTTATGCAGCAATCCTGCTGCAAAAATGATCAAAGCTTTTACGGGACCAAAATATGATGGTGGATACCTACACAATATTATTCAAGAGAAGCTACAAGAAAATCGGCTTCATGATACATTAACAAATGTTGTGATTCCGACATTTGACATCAAATACCTACAGCCTACAATCTTCTCAAGCTACCAGGTACCAAATCTACCCATCTGTTGGACCCAAATCCATCAACTTGTCGTCTTCTAAAGGACAAAAATGATGAGAATAAGGAACGAAAAGTTATCGATCAATATTTTTTAATAATAGATGTGACAAGTATAAAGAACTAATATTGTTTATCATGTTTAATCAGTTGCAGACAACCCCGAGCCTTGATGCCAAACTATCCGACATATGTATTGGAACATCAGCAGCCCCAACTTATCTTCCTTCACATTCATTTAAGACCCAAGATTCTGAAGGAAAGTTACTAAAAGAATTCAATCTTGTTGATGGTGGAGTGGCCGCTAACAATCCAGTATGTCTGATTTACTATTTAATGTATAAACAATCATTACATAGACTGATGTAATAAACAACTGAAATATTTGTTTTAAGGCATCTATTAAAATAAATTCCTAATTTATTTGGCTTAAGTTAATCTGATTATATGTTTTTTTTTTTTTTTTTTTTTTTTTTTTTTTTTTTTTTTATTATTTTTTTTTGACAGACTTTGGTGGCAATAAGTGAAGTAACTAAGGAAATAACTAGAGGAAGTCCCAACTTTTTCCCCATAAAGCCAACCGAATATGGACGATTTCTAGTGTTGTCATTAGGAACAGGATCTCCTGAATTTCATGAGAAGTATGATGCTACAAAGTCATCCAATTGGGGCATCTTAGGGTGGTTGGCTGGTGGTGGCTCTACTCCGTTGGTGGACGTTTTTACTCAGGCTAGTGATGACATGGTTAACTATTATATTTCTGTAGTCTTTCAAGCCCTTCATTCAGAGGATAATTATCTTCGAATTCAGGTATGTTATGCATTTTCTTTTTAACAGTATATGAAAGTAGTTATTGTAGGGTTAACTAAAATAAGCTAACCTAAACTTCAAAAATTCCATCGTTTCCTGACAATAGTTTATGAACATATATTGACATTATGTTGGTTATTTTAGTGTAATTCGATTAACTTGTTTGACCAATTTCATCATAATAAGTTGCTATGTCAAATGTTTCTCAGAAAATTAAATTTTTGAAAATTGAGAGACTAAATTTGACCATTTTGAAATCCTTGAAAACTGCCCAAAAGGCATTTATTAGTGCCCTAATCCCGTTTTCATATAGAGATACGTTTTTTCCCTCTTGGTCATTATTCTCTCTGGTTCATAAAATCTAAAACAAAACATTCAAAACGTTCATAATTTCTGAATTGTATCTGATTGAATAATTTGGAAGAACCACCGAATTGATTCGATCTGAAAGTGTTCACACGCCTTTCTAGGGGTGTCCACGGTACTGGAACCGTCCCGAACCGGAACCGTCCCGAAAGAACCGAGAACCGAAAATATGGAAAAAGTGGAACCAAGAACCGTCCCAAGTTCTTCGGTACGGTTCCGGTACGGGAATTTCGGGTAATTCCCACAAGAACCTAAATGTTTAAATAATTTTTTTTTTGTCGTTGATCATTCATAAAGACATGTTAATAATGTTATAACAATATAAATACACACGGTATTTAACTAATACACATGATTAAATATTGTATAATTAAACAACAACATATATACTTGATTTAGTTATTTAGTATACTTGATTAAATATTGCGCATCATATTGAATCGAAAAGCATGAAGTACACCAACACCAACTGACCAACATTTTTAAACAATATAACATGCATTCATACTTCCAATCCATTATACTCGTTAACTACATATTCGTCATTCATCACATATTGCATTATATATAATTCACTTGATTCTTCTATTACTATAGGTAATTATCAAATTTACGATAATGATCTCAACTCTCAAGATAAACATACTTTCATGTTGATAAATGATGATGATAATGATCTTTGAACGGATTAAAAGTTTGGCTTTTAATTTTATTATGTGTTTTTAAGTTTTAGATTTTTTATATTACAGTTTAATAATGAGTAGGTTTTTATTTATTTATTTGTTTCTCCTTAAAATGGTATACACATTACACAATGTCCCAAATAAACCCTATAAAATTTCATATTTTTAAAGTAGTCGGTTCTTTCGGGAAAGAACCGAACCGGACGGTTCCGACCCGAACCGTCCCGAGAACCTAAAATTTGGAATTTTAGGAACCAAGAACCGTACCATGGTTCTAATATACGGTTCGGTTTCGGTACGGTACCGGTACGGTTCCTCGGTTCTTTTGGTTCCTCGGTTCTTTTGGACACCCCTACCTTTCAGAGATTCAAACAATATCCGGTTGTGTTCGTTTATCCCTTACACATTATCCTGTTGCTAGATACGAACAACTTTAAAGTGGCCATACCAACCTCCTTAAAAAGGAGGGCTTTACCCGATTTGAATATGTTGGCGGTGGGTTTGAACCCATGGAATCGTAAATTGGTCAGCTAAAAGGTCGGAAGCCATGATTACCCAAATAAAGAAAGAAAGAACATTGCACATTTTCGAATTCTCGCCACCAGAATCTACTATTCCTTAAATGCTCACAAACACTTAATTTATGAAGCTATCTATAAGACCACCTTTAAACATTCGGCTTTTTTCCCTGTCAATATCAAAGGGATGACGTTCTATAAATTGCATCTGTCAATTTAACAAAAAAAAAAAGGGGGGGGGGGGGGGGGAATACACTTAAAACACAACCAAGTTCATTTTGAACCCAACCAAGCTATATTCAATAAACTATTGTTACTTTGTAATGTTTCAGGATGACACTTTAAGTGGTGACTTAGCTGCCATGGATTTGGCTACACCGGAAAATTTGGAGAATCTCGTAAAAGTAGGGGAGGAGTTGTTGAAGAAACCTGTAACGAGAGTGAATTTGGGCACGGGCATATCCGAGCCATACCATCACACCACAAACGAGATGGCTATAAAAAAGTACATTATTTAATCAAATGACTCTACTGTCATGTGTATCTTAAGAATATTGGAGTAGTAATGTATTCTCATTTGAATATTTTAGGTTTGCAGCAATACTCCACAAGGAAAAGTACGTCCGTGAACTTAGATCACCAAATACGAACAGAGGACGGGTTAATCAAGGAAAGTCGATGGAAGACCAAACTGGAGCTTCACAAGGAATGCCATCACTTTCAAACACAATTCATCACTCTCTTCCAGATTTACATGACCTCAACCCAAACTAAGATTTTCTTTTTAGTACAAGGAGAGAAGTGACTAGGTTTATTTATAGTGTAAACTAATAGTTGTTTGTTTGGCCAAAAAAGTTAAATTCTTATGGTTAGCGGGTATGATCGATATCTATATATATATATATATATATATATATATATATATATATATATATAGTCTAAATAATGTAACACCCGAGGTAGCTTAAGACGTTCAATACACGAACATCGAGTTGTATCCATTGTATCTATATGATCAAGTAAATTGATAAATCAGTACATTTAAATGGTAAATCATGAATGTGTACCACTATTCCATGATTTCAATCCAAAATATCATATTTCTCAATGACCTGAAAAATGATTAAACTTAGTGAGGTTGCGTATGGTGTTCAATGCGTTTGAATATCTCATCTGAAACTACAATATGAAATAATCCGAAAAATCAGAAATCAAAAATTTTGAATAGCCAACGTTCAGAAGCACCACGATCCCCTTGGACCCTTGTAACCAGCAACATCTGAAATATAATCACAAACTTGAGCATTAGAAGTGGAGTACCAAGGATCATTATAAGTGTGACCCTTGAAGTTTTGAAAACATGGTTGCAGGTACAAATTATTAGTATAGTAATACACACCTCTTTGGCTTTCGTATTAGTCACCAGGCTCTGATATCATATTAGTTTACTAATTTGCCATCCTTTCATTCATCACACAAAACCATCTAAGTAGGTTGCCCGTAACTACTAATCAATGGGCCAACATGGCCTAAAACACATCGACAAACAATTAGAATTTTGGATGTGATAATGTAGGGCTTGCAGATTGTATCAATGAAGTTGACGTAACAAGCACCAGTTGGTTCGTGATAGATATGAACTCCACATGAACTCCAGATGAAGAGACCATCCGATATTTGCTACTAAGTATGTTAAAGATTTCTATCTTGAACATTGTCCTAAAATATACCCTCATTACAAATAGTATTATAATAGCAGAATACCCGCGCTATGCAGCGACATTATAAAGGGAAAAAAAAGTGATTGGTGGAAATAGTAGGTAAGAGTGCACGTTGGTAGATGCTGTACGATTGTATCTTCGTTTTATGTGGGCGTGAATTCATTATCACGAGACAACATTTTTTTCTTCTCACCACCTTAACAAACTATACATCATATCAACATCTTAAAATATATTGACCACCATAAATTATCATTTATATTCAAGAAAAAGCATAACCAACAATTTAATGTGCATTTACTTGTTCGTAACCTAAAGTTATTTACGATTATATGTATTAATTTCCTTTTATTAATTATCGGTTACAATAATAACTTAATTAATCTATTGGAGTGTGCAGTTGCTAGTAGTGACTAGTATACTATTTTACAACTTTACATTAAAACACAAAAGATAGTGGTATCAATATCAACCTTTCTATGATCTTTTTGCTGCTTCTTATTCTCTTCAATCCCTAATGTATTAGTGGCCTTGGGTTGACGTCTCAGCGGTGCTGCTAGTGCCTTCTTTACCCTTAGTCAACTTCCGCATTAATATCTTTGAGTTACAACTCATACCTATTTATGGTTGCTGAAGTGCTCTAGTCCTCGATCTGGTTTCAAGCAGAGTCATCGCATTTCAGCAATTGGTCAGAGCTGAACCGGTTGATTTGATCCTCGGTTCAGGGACCATTTAAAGACTATTTCTTCTTTTGACAGACACTTGGGTGGCACTCCCAGTCTTCCACGAAATAGTCTTTGTCTAACTCAACTGTAAGCAAGCTTTCCAGGCTTCTTGCTTACAAGCTGAGTTGCAACAAAAAATTAAGAGAAAATCAGTGACTTTCTTCTTTGTTACATGACCTCTTAGGTGGTAGAGGAACATGGACTATTTCTTTTACTGAATTGTCCATGTTGTATGATTTGTACCTATCCCTAAGACGCATCCTCATCCCCCTTTTTGTCTTTGTATTCCCTCATGTCAATCACCTCTGATGGCTCTATACCATTGTTAGTTATTATTGGGATCAACCATGTAACATTTCTTATGCGTTATCACTCTTATGGCTTACAAGATATTGAGTACTCAATGAAGATCTCGCCATATGATGCGGCGGTTGTAAGACCTCCTAAAAAGTTTTACAATCCTCCTAGGCAGTGTACCTAACCGTTGTAGTGTAGTATAGGTAAAACACGGGGGATTGATCGTTCTCTAGGGGAATAGTGTATGTAAAGGCCGAAGTGTATGTCGAGACATATGTCTAAAGGTGAGGGATGATTATTTTTGTATTTTTATATTTTATGAAAAGCTAGTAAAAATCTCGGGGTTTGAAGAGTGGCATTTTAGCTATTAATTAACTAAAACAAAGCTAATAATAAAACTAAATTAAACTAATGAACAAGAAAAGGTAAAGTGGTCACTCTTATGATAAGGAAAGTGTGTTCACTTAGATATCCTTACTCCATAGTTATCTACTATTGACTAGTCGAATTTTCACGTACTTGTTTTAATTGAAACATTGTATTGCTTTTTATTGGTCGTGGGGAGGTTCCGAATGCCCTAACTCTATGAGCGTATGAGTCTCCCCTAAAAGCCTTAAAGTCTATTAAGTTTTCTAGGATCTACAAGCCGCAATTCACGCAATAAGTACAACGAGAAAAACCAACTAGTGCACTCTAGGGTTGCGTTTTATAAGATGGACACGCTAGTACTTATAAGAGTTAAGCAGGTTTTCTTATTCTAACACGAGGCAATCAATTAAACAAGAGATGACAAACAAATAATCAATAACTAAGTTTCATTAGATCTAAGCAAACACGAATCAAATTTAGCCTAGCATATTAAAGTGAAGAAAAGAAAAACAAATAATCAAACAACACATAGACATATTGAAGGATTAAAAGAATAACTTATCTTCATTAAAACATGAGTTTTGGGGGTTGTAAAACCCTTACAAAAGCTGAGAAAATCATTCCCTAAGTGATACTCCAAGATGTTACTATGAATGAAAAAGATACGAAAACTATATATAGATTGACATCTGTGACGGCGTCACTTGCAAGTTGTGACGCGGTCAGCTCGATTCCAATAGAATTTCGTCTGTGTAAATCGCCGTCATGATGTCGTCTCTTATGATCTCTGAAGCCGTCAGGTGTGTCTTGTCGTCGTCATTCTAAAAAACTTATGAGCCGTCACATTATAACTTTGCACTGAATTTTGGTCTTCAAATACAAGAGACGGCGTCAAGTTGTGGGGAGTGACGTCTTCAGGTCTCCATCTTGACAGATTTTTGACTTGGTAGTTTTTCTTCCTTTTTCATCCATTATGGTCCAAAACATGTCGGTTTTCATAATTCTCGTCCCAAGTACCTAAACTGCAAAAAGAAATGATTTAAAGCAATATTTGATCAATTAAATATGACTTTTAGGCTTCAATGACCCCTTAAAAAAGTACCAAATAAATCATTATCAAATATCCCTACACTTAGAATTTGCTTGCCCTCAAGCAAATGTAACTTTTTATCTAATCAATCTACAAGTTAAGGGTCATATAGCATTGGTATAAAAGTAATTACAACACATATTTGTTCCACCATAGTCACAATAAGCATGAAAATTATATATTAGCACTTCACAATAACTATTTGGATTCTCACATCTCTCGGGTCTATAAGTTATATAACATCAATGGAAACGGGTAAAATAAACACTCTCTACTTGTCATAGCACATAGATTACCATAGGCTTGAAAACGGATCAAACCTCCACCACTTTGGCGTAAGCACCTAGGATAAACTATCAAAGAGGGTTTTAAAGGATTGTAACATTAGGTGTAAGGGTATGGGAAACACGGTTTTGTTGGATATAGGGAATTTTACTTGTAGCACCCCAACCCGTCAAGGGTAAAGATATCACAATAAATAGTGTCCAACAGAGCAAAACACAAGCTTAAGACTTTAACAATACAATGAGTACAAGGATTACAAGGATATTCCAAAATAAGGAAAATACGATAATGAAACAAAGTCCATCGTTCAAAGGAACTCTAGGGTTGGTCCACACTCTCTCATCCCCAAAGCTAAACCCCGCATCCTAGCTTAAGTACCTGCCGCATGGAAAAGAAAGCGGCTGAGCATAAAAAGCTCAGTGAATAGATATGAAGATAACAAGCACATCAAGTAATAAGATATGAGAATACGAAATGATTTTACATATGGTGTCACAAGGTATATCAAAGGATTATCAAGGTTAAGTATGAAAATTCATCAAAGTTAAGTATCAAGGATCGTCAAGTGTAATATCAAGGATTAACAAGTTTCAAGGATTTCAATTATAATATCAAGGATTAACAAGTTTCAAGGCTTTCAAGTATAATATCAAGGATTAACAAGTTTCAAGGCTTTCAGTATTTAACCCCCAGGCCAAGCAAGTATCCAAGTAAACAAGTAGTCCAAGATTGGAATGATCAACTCCCAAGCTCTGAGGGGTTGCAATGCAAGCAAGCGCCGTCACCAAGTAAATATATAATGTAGACCATGTCATAATTATAATGGCCGTAGCCCAAGCAAGTATCAAGTCAAGACAAATCTAGGATGCATCCATACGCCCCTGTAAAGAAGTCATAATCATAGCATTAGTCGATAATCAAGTAGGGACGATGTGGTACATCTTTCCAACCACACTAGAGTACATAACATTAATGCATCAATGCTATGGTTGTGACTACTCCACAACAAGTAGCACCTGGGTAAAATACTCAAGGGTCAAGTAGTCAAGGTTCAATAACAAGCACTAGTACAAAAAGTTCTATTGGTCACGCATGGTCGATTTTGAAATGTCACACTGTAACATTTATACGTGACTAAATGTACCAGAATAAAATGAACAACCACACTTGATCCGACTTGTGTGACCATTTCGGAATTCTATTGTCACACATTTGAATATTTATGTGACTAGAGGTAACTGGAAAAAATTTTTTGGATTATTTAGTCACTTTTAATTCGAGACGCATGACAGATACAAATGAGCTCGAAACATTAGTCACACTATAGATATACATATGTGACAAATATATGTCACACAATTTAAAAGTGTGACCAAAATAGATATATGGTCACATGAGGTAATTGTGTATGTGGCTAAATTATATAGTCAAGTTTGTCACACATTATTTAAACGTGACTGCTATTCTTTGCTGAATATTTTAGCCACATAGCGTTTGAAATGTGTGACAACGGAAAAGTAAGTTTGAAGCGTTAGTCACGATATGCATTTAATAGTGACAAATATATGTCACACAGTTGACGAGTGTGACTAAATGTCATATATGGTCACACTAAACCATAGAAACATGATTAAGTGTAACGAAAATTCGATACATATGGTCACGTAAGTTAATAAGTGTGTCTAAAGTTTAGTGTGTGTTTGCTTGCCAAATCCTAATGTGTATAGTCACACTTAATTGAAGCACGATCATGTGACTATAGGCTTTACAATAGTCACACCATATCACAAATGTGTATCTAAATGATGTTTATGGCCACATTATAAGGGTATTTTATGTGACCAATACATTCAAAATAGTCACATTGTGAAATATTCATGTGACTATTATTTATAGCAAAGTGTAAAGTCATGAGTTATCATTAACCTTGATATTAGTCGCATTGAGTTTTTGTGTGACTAAATCATAGTCATATTTTGTCACAAATTACTTAAGCGTAGTCACAATTCAATAAATATGGTCACACATTTCTGATAACTTATGTAATTTGATATTTACTTAATTGAGTTCAGTCTATTAGTCATGTCTGCATATTGACTAGTTTTTCAACCACTGTTTTTTCAACAAATTGTGCCTGAAATTGAGAATCTTTCATACCAAACACTATTTTTTTTCAACTCTGCACTATATAAAGGCATAACCACATACATGAAAACTACATATACAAGACAACTGTAACAAAAATATGCAGGGTGTTTACTACTACTAGTACATAGTTAATACTGCTAGTACACAGTTTATGCTGCCAGAAGTTATAGTTTTGTATAATCTGGAATCCTTTAAAAGAGTATTCGCAAGTACGAACTAAACAATTAACACAACAACAACAACAACAACATAAATCCTTTAAAAGAGTATTTGCAGCAAAACAAAAGCTTAAATAGGTTCTGCAGACAAAAATAAATCCCTAAACAGAGTGTTACAGCTTGAGAATGACACGTGCTTCACTTTGATTTTCGTATAACAATACCTTCGCAGTCGGTTCGATGGTAGGCATCTTTTGCTTGTTGATTTATTCGCGGCAATATGTTATCATTTTGCTCGTGAATGACTGTACTAAATTCCTCATCGACATCGTCATACGTATCTTTGTAATTCTTGGTAGGTGTTTTAAAGACAATAGACAATTTTTTGTCTGCCTGGTCTTTTACATAAAACACTTGTCGTGCTTGTGAGTCTAATATGAATGGATCATTCTTGTGGCCTAAATTATTCAGGTCTACCAATGTGTAACCAAGAGTATCGCGTTTGACCCCACCATGTTTTGAATTAACCCAATCACATTTGAAAAGAGGAATTTGCCTGAAACGGTAATCGAGTACCCATATCTCTTGTAAAATCCCATAATAAAATGCTTTTCTTGTGGTTGCAACTTCTTTGGATATGTGAAGATCTGCTGCCTCAACACTAAACCCACTGTTTTGGTAAACTATACCATCATTACTTTTCGTACGAAATGTATACCCATTGATGTTATATGACTCGTATTTCACTACGTTGGCGCGTGGTCCAAATGATATCCACCTCACAGTTTCTGATACACTATCTTTGGATATCGCTAACTCTCTCTCAACCTGAATTTCATTACAAGTATATATTACCTTTAAATTGTAGGAACAACTCACTTATATTTATCAACAAACAAACAAGTAGTATAAACAACATACGAGTAATTACCTCTTCGCGTAACCACTTAGCAAAAGATTTAGTGTGCTCAATCTCCAACAATGCCATTTTTCTACCCCGGGTATTTTGTTTTCAAATATTGCTTGTGTCGGCTGAAACAAAACAATGTATTTGATTATTATATTTGATACAACATTTTAAGCAACGAAATAGACATGTGTTAGTAATACTTACTCGATATACGGCACAATTTCATCTGTATTCTGTATTACATACAAATGTGCTTTCTGAAAGACATCTCTGGTAAGTGCATTTGTTGTGCCAGCCGTCAATGGCTTTCCATCCTCATTTTCATTGGTTACATGTTTATCAGGTGGGATACCAATAGTTTTCATGGTTTTATGATACTCGCTAAGAAACTCTATTGTTTCTTCCGCGATAGTCTCCTCAGCAATGCATCCCTCTAGTCTATTTCTGTTTCGCACATGTCCTTTAATAACCTTCATACATCTTTCAAAGGGATACATCCACCGAAAGCATACGGGACCACATAATTTTACCTCCCTAGTTAGGTGCACTGTCAAGTGTATCATTATATCAAAAAATGAGGGAGGAAAGAACTTCTCGAGAAGGCACAGTGTCACAACAAGTTCTTGTTGCATCATCTCTAGTTCTTGCAAGATGATTTCTTTCCTACATATAGCTTTAAAGAAAAAGCAAAACCTGATAATAGCAAATCGTGTGGGTGGGTGCATGATTGAACGTATAGCAATGGGCAAAAACTCTTTCATTAGCATGTGATAGTCATGCGATTTAAGGCCAATGAGCTTTTTATCATTTTGGCTGACCAAACTAGAGAAATTTGAACAATAGCCTTGTGGTACCCTGATGTTGCTTAACGTTTCACAAAAGATGTCTTTTTCAGCATTCGTTAATGTGTAACCTACTGGAGGTAGTGTTGTTTTGTCTGCTTCTTTCCTAGCAAACAACTCTTTTTTTATCCCCAACTCTTCCAGATCCAATCGAGCATTCATTCCATCTTTTGTCTTTCCAGGAAAATTCAGCAAAGTTCCGACTAGACTCTCAGCAACATTCTTTTCTACATGCATGAAGTCAATACAATGTGGAACAGCATTATGTCTCCAATACCTTAGCTTTCGATACCAAACGTTGAATTATTTCCAATATGGTTCATTTACTTGGCTTGCACTACCCTCTGCTTCTGTTCTTTTCCTTTTCTGCGTTGTAATCTTCCCACCACTGCCTCTCATATCTTCTTGGTTATTCGAGGTGTTATTGTTTGTTCGTTTTCCTTTTCCCCACTTATTTTCAATTAGTTGTACCTCGTTGTATATTTGTTCCCCAGTTAATGGAGTTGGAGCAAGCTGAAAATTTTCTTTTCCATTAAACGCCGCCTTTTCCTTTCTGAACACATGGTTGTATGGTAGATATCGTCTGTGTCCAGCATAACTTTGCTTGGATGAGGCGGAAAGTCTAACACAGTGTGTATCTTTCCTACATACAACACAACCTTTGAATCCATTGTATGGGCAGCCACATAATGTACCAAGTGCAGGGTAATCATTCATTGTCCATAACACAGCGGCACGCAGTTTAACCATTTATTTTGTACAAGCATCATATGTATCAACCCCATCCTCGAATAAGGTATGCAGATCATTAACCAACGGTTCTAAAAATACATCGATATCATTTCCCGGGTATCCCGATATCAATACCGAAAGCATGATAAACTTTCTTTTCATATACAACCATGGAGGAAGGTTGTATATGACAGATAAAACTGGCCACACACTGTGATGCCTAGTTCCTGAGTTGACGTCAACCCCATCAGTTTCCATAGGGTTTTTACCCATCTCTGTTTGTTTTTACACGGTTTTTATGCACGTGTCATGACCCGAATAAAATTATAACCGATTTAATGAGACCGAACTAATCCAACAACACGATTTACACGTTTAGTCCCTTTTCATCCGTTTTTACCCATCTCTGTTTGTTTTTACACGGCTTTTATACACATGTCATGACCCGAATAAAATTATAACCGATTTAATGAGACCGAACTAATCCAACAACACGATTTACACGTTTAGTCCCTTTTCATCCGTTTTCATACGTTTTTACCCATCTCTGTTTGTTTTTACACGGTTTTTATGCACGTGCATGACCCGAATAAAATTATAACCGATTTAATGAGAACGAACTAATCCAACAACACGATTTACACATTTAGTCCCTTTTCATCCGTTTTCATACGTTTTTACCCATCTCTGTTTGTTTTTACACTGTTTTTATGCACGTGTCATGACCCGAATAAAATTATAACCGATTTAATGAGACCAAACTAATTCAACAACACGATTTACACGTTTAGTCCCTTTTCATCCGTTTCCATACGTTTTTACCCATCTCTGTTTGTTTTTACACGGTTTTTATGCACGTGTCATGACCCGAATAAAATTATAACCGATTTAATGAGACCGAACTAATCCAACAACACGATTTACACGTTTAGTCCCTTTTCATCCGTTTCCATACGTTTTTACCCATCTCTGTTTGTTTTTACACGGTTTTTATGCACGTGTCATGACCCGAATAAAATTATAACCGATTTAATGAGACCGAACTAATCCAACAACACGATTTACACGTTTAGTCCCTTTTCATCCGTTCCCATACGTTTTTACCCATCTCTGTTTGTTTTTACACGATTTTTATGCACGTGTCATGACCCGAATAAAATTATAACCGATTTAATGAGACCGAACTAATCCAACAACACGATTTACACGTTTAGTCCCTTTTCATCCGTTTCCATACGTTTTTACCCATCTCTGTTTGTTTTTACACGGTTTTAATGCACGTGTCATGACCCGAATAAAATTATAACCGATTTAAGGAGACCGAACTAATCCAACAACACGATTTACACGTTTAGTCCCTTTTCATCCGTTTCCATATGTTTTTACCCATCTCTGTTTGTTTTTACACGGTTTTTATGCACGTGTCATGACCTGAATAAAATTATAACCGATTTAATGAGACCGAACTAATCCAACAACACGATTTACACGTTTAGTCCATTTTCATCCGTTTCCATACGTTTTTACCCATCTCTGTTTGTTTTTACACGGTTTTTATGCACGTGTCATGACCCGAATAAAATTATAACCGATTTAATGAGACCGAACTAATCCAACAACACGATTTACACGTTTAGTCCCTTTTCATCCGTTTCCATACATTTTTACCCATCTCTGTTTGTTTTTACACGGTTTTTATGCCCGTGTCATGACCCAAATAAAATTATAACCGATTTAATGAGACCGAACTAATCCAACAACACGATTTACACGTTTAGTCCCTTTTCATCCGTTTCCATACGTTTTTACCCATCTCTGTTTGTTTTTACATGGTTTTTATGCACGTGTCATGACCCGAATAAAATTATAACCGATTTAATGAGACCGAACTAATCCAACAACACGATTTACACGTTTAGTCCCTTTTCATCCGTTTCCATACGTTTTTACCCATTTCTGTTTGTTTTTACACGTTTTTTATGCATGTGTTATGACCCGAATAAAATTATAACCGATTTGTTAGAAACTTTTTAAGTCTTTCTTTTATAACTTTGACTTTAAGTATTTGTATTTGTGTTGTATAATATTTGATGAAAATACATTTAAATTAAAACACAATCCATCCATCTAAAAAGTATTATATAACACAAGATAGAAAACTTAAGGTGAAAGTTGTAAAAGAAAGACTTAAAGAGTAAACAACAACAATATTAATACTTAGTATTTATCATCATCTATGATTACTGTTTTAACTTTATATTACTCTCCTCGGTTTTCTGATCGAAGAGCCGCCTGACTAGCTAGTACTCATGATCTTGGAGAAAAGAAAAGTATTTTTTGTTCATAAGCGAAATTTTTTGAAAATATTTTACAAGAATTTGGAGCCAAAATTTCGATCCAAAATTTTTAAATCACCTAATTATTTGGCATTTAACATAAATAAGAGCCCATATTCATGAAAATACTCTGTTTTCTCTCCTAATTAAACTAAACATTGCAACCAAACACACAAAAATCAAATCTTCAATCACCATTACTCTCTAAGCCAGAATCATTTTCTTGTACACATTGTTGCTCAAGAGTCGTCATGGATATGGTTGAACACATTGATACTGATATTTTGCTTCCAGATAATGAAGCTAATGTTAACACAATACAGTAAGCGGACGAAACATATGTTTCATCTGATGAAGAAAATGACGACAACCAATTAAATAGAAAAATATCTAATAGGGGCATAACCAGGCTAGCTAAGTTTCGCCTTCGATATGGCCATCCTGGTCAAGTAAAGCAAAAGGTAACCATCGATGCATTGAATTAGGTTACAGGGTTAAACAGAGCACTGTTTACGAGTTTTTTAGGAGATGCGGTTCGTGAGCACATAGGTTTGAAGGTTCTATCCTGGAAGAAGGTGGATAAAGAATCAAGACAAAAATTATGGGATGAAATCACGGTACATATATACTAATTTTTAACGCAGTATATAAGTTTAATTTATCAATTATCTACAACTAATTAAAAACATTGTGTTAATCTTTGCAGCGATATTTTGATGTTGACGTGACATTCAAAAAGGTGGTAATGAATCGTCTTGGTCAACTGCTAAGGAATTTCAGAATGAAACTCAGGGAAAAATACATATTGCCCAACCTTGATACACCTGAGAAAATGAATGAAAGGCCGGAAAAGTATAATACAATTGTGACACAAGAACAATGGGTTGAGTTTGTAACCTACACGACCACCAATGAATACAAGGTTTTAATTAGTCATCTTTATTTAGTTTATATGTCCTTTCATAATTTTTAGTTTGCAGCATTACCGCATATCTAAATGCCTTATGATTTTGTGTTTTTTAGGAGAAATCAGATAAAGCTAAACTGTCGCGTTCCAAAAATATTTATCAGCATAAAATGGGACGAGGTGGATATGTTTATGTTAAAGAGAAAATGGTAAGGTTATACATACTGTTTGTTTTACTAATTGATCATAATCGATTATCTTGGTTTAACTTTACATATATGTGTATGCACTTGATGTCCATTAGATCGAAAAAAAAAAAGAAATTGAAGCAGATGTTGAACCGCCGCGTGGTGTATTGTGGGTCAAAGGAAGGCAAAACAAAGACGGAGAATCTCTAGATTCTGAGTTTAGTTCGGTGGCATAGAAACTTGTAAATTTGACTGCAAATTCTATTATTATGCTTATATACCAGCAGCATTAACTTTGTACTAGCCGTACTAAGTTGTATACTAGCAGTACTAACTTTTAATACCAACAATTCCCATATTTTTTTGCAGAGAGAAGCTGATGAAAAGATCAAGGAAGGAACCTTGGTTGTTGATGATGGCACTGATGCCATGACAGTTGTGTTTGGTAAGGAAAAGGGATGTTATGCAAGAGGAGTGGGAAATGGAGTTACATATAAGAGGTATTTCAATCTTCCTCGAACCAGAAAAGAAACTGATGAAAGAATTGAGTTACTTCAAACTCAACTTGATAATGAGAGAAGCGAGCGTAAAAAAAAAGATCTAATGCTCAAGAAACTGTCCACCGAGATGTCACAAAAAGATGACCAGGTCAAGCAATTGTCCTCTGAGATGGCAGATACAAAAGGAATGGTTGCTAAAATGCTTAGTCTTTTGAGTTTGCAAGGGATTAAGTTGGATATGCCATCTCAATTTCCATTAGACTCAGTTAGACTCAGATGTAAGACATTTTTTATGTTGTTAACAATTTCATTTTCTAATGCTAACGCCAATGTATTTCTTAATATAATTTAATTATATTGCAGGTGACGACTCCAATGGCCATTGATAATATAGATGTCAGCACTAATGATCATCAGGTGGTCGACGGAACTCAGTCCAGTGTTGGTGTACGTGCACGTGATAAAGATGTGATAATTCAGAAGAAGCCTACAGCTGGGATTGAAACTTTGGAACCGGTAATGGAAACAATTGTAAGTAGTAAAACATTATCCCCCTTTGATTTTTTAATTTTACCTACATGACTAATGTACCGTGTTTTATATATACATATAGGAACGTGTTAACAATGTTAAGAAAACACCAAAGACACGACAAAACGGGTCTGCAGATGCCCAATCGCAAGGAGATGCATCTCCAACAAAAGAACTACCAAAAGTAAGTATTTCATGCAACATGTTTCTTGTTATTTTATTTTTAAAATAATGTACCGTGTTTTATATATACGTATAGGAACCTGTTACAAAAGTCGTACCTAAGAAAACGGGTAAGTCACGACGAAACGGGTCTCCAGCTTCCCTATCGCAGGATAATGTGTCTCCAACAACACAAGCACAAGTATGTATTTCAACATGTTTCTTCTTGTTATTCTTAATTTTGTTTAAATAATTTCTGATATATACGTATGCAAAAATTCTTTTTTTTTAGACAATCAATTGCAAACTGTGGCATGTAAAGAAATCAAATATTGTTGCTTTGGGTCGCATACACAACATGCCATGAAAACAAATGATACATAACAAACCACTCCCGACTGATTGCCACAAAGTCTCAATTGATAAATCGTTATTGGATGTAGCATGCATACCGGACATGATAGGGAATCTTGGGATAAAAACAGTTAGGGAAGGCTTGAATGGTTTCTTTGCATGGCCCAAGGAACAAGTTATTCTTGCTGATCATGAGGAGGTACATACATGTGTTTTTTGAACCTACATATATATATATATATATATATATATATATATATATATATATATATATATATATATATATATATATAATTCTTCATATTAAATTCAATGTTTGATACAAGCGTCTTTTGTTTACTACAGGTTACACCACCAACTACGAAACCAAAAGTTAGTGAACCGATTCCTGGACCAAAACTACAACCGAAGCGCAAAAGTTATGTCTCTAGTGCAGAAGTGCTAAAGCAAGCTAGGGGTCCAGGGAAGATTCAAAAGGCTTTAACTTATAATAGTTGACAATTTCATTAAATGCGACATTAAAATTCTATATATATTTTGTTCATTTATATACATTCGAATTGTATGGAATTTGAAATTGCTTTTTGTTTTTAATTATGTTTTATTTATATACTAGCAGTTTTATTTCTCAGATCCAGCAGTAGTAACTCTGATCCAGCAGTAGTAACTTAGTACTAGCAATACTAACATCATTGGTCACTCTTTTCTTTAATTCGATGTGTGACTAAATATTACCAAATGCCACACGAATTAACAATTCATGTGACCATTGGATTAACATTAGTCACACAAAACACACATGTCTGCATTTTAAACAGCATATGGCCACACTTATTAACACTTTTGGCCACTGTTTGCTTAATTGTATGTGACTAAATACCCAAAAAAAACATGCGTTGTGTGACTAAATATTACAAAAGGCCACACAAACATAAAATTCATGTGGCCATTGGATTATCAATAGTCACACAAAATACACATTTCTTCATTTTAAACAGCTTATGGTCACACTTATTAACGATTTTGGCCACTGTTTGCTTAATTGTATGTGACTAAATACCCAAAAGAAACATGCTTTATGTGACTAAATATTACAAAAGGCCACGCAAACATAAACTTCATGTGGCCATTGGATGATCAATAGTCACACAAAATACACATTTCTTCACTTTAAACAGCATATGGTCACACTTATTCACACTTTTGGCCACTGTTTTCTTAATGGTATGTGACTAAATACCCAAAATAAACATGCTTTGTGTGACTAAATATTACAAAAGGCCACGCAAACATAAACTTCATGTGGCCATTGGATGATCAATAGTCACACAAAATACACATTTCTTCACTTTAAACAACATATGGTCACACTTATTCACACTTTTGGCCACTGTTTGCTTAATGGTATGTGACTAAATACCCAAAACAAACATGATTTGTGTGACTAAATATTACAAAAGGCCACGCAAACATAAACTTCATGTGGCCATTGGATGATCAATAGTCACACAAAATACACATTTCTTCACTTTAAACAGCATACGGTCACACTTATTCACACTTTTGGCCACTTTGTGTTAAATTGTATGTGACTAACTTCAAAAAAATAACACCCATTGTGTGACTAAATCATCACAAACGTCATATTTATTGTATATTCATGTGGCCATTGGATTATCAATAGTCACACAAAATACACATTTACTTGAATATATCATCTCAAATGTCACATATATTATATATTTATGTGGCCAAAGGACGAACAATAGTCACTCTCAAAAAACATTCGTGTGACTATAAGGTGTTTACGGTCACTGATAATGACTAATCCTACAAAACTTGTGCCTAATTTGTCACACATATTCGGGGTTTTGGTCACTCTTTTTCGATGGAAAAGGCCACGAACTCAACAATGTGACCATATGCCACCTACGGTGGCGGGACCTTTTGTCACACATGACGAAAAAAACGTGCGTGCCTTATATGCATATCGTCACACATTTTTGGCGTGACCAACAGAACTTTTTGTACCAGTGAAGTATCAGTGCCAAGTCATAATTAAAGGTTCACAGTCAAGGGTTCAATGTCAAAGGATCAATCAAAGGGTCAATATCCAAAAGACAAATATCAAGGGTCAAGATCAAGGGGTCAATATCAAAAGGATCAATGTCAAAGGGTAAATCAAATAATATAAAGGAGATAGAGAGAGAGAAAAATCATGAGAGATAAGTAGTTGTACTCTTGCTGAAAGAGTACGGAAAATCTGTACCTTAGCCGAGTCAAAACAAACCGAGATCAAACGAAAGGAGAACGGTCATTCCCGCTTCACCGAACCTAGAAGAGAATGGATACGAATCAAGAAGGGTCCAAATCACATAAGTTACCTCTGTTAGAAACTTTCCATTTTTAGTAGCTTTCTATTTTAGGTAACTTTCCACTTTAAGTAGTTTAAGCATTTTAGAAGACTCTATTTTTAGTAGGTTTCTGAAATTAGCAGGTTTCCATATTTACTGAGTTTCCATATTTAGTAAGTTTCCCCAATTAGTAACTTAATACTTTAAGGTTCTAATTGACAATTTAAATGTATTTAAGAGTTAAAAGGACTAAAATAATAGTTTAGGGTTAATATATCAATTTAATAAAGTTCAGGGTCATAAATGTAAATTATCAAAATTTAAGGTTTAATTATGTCAATTAATTTATTATAGGATTAAAATGTAAATTAACTTAATAATGACAATTTAGGACTCCGCCGTTTCATAAATTATATTAAAGTATTCTTGACAACATTAAAATATGTAAGATCATACCTTTATAGTTTTCCATTTCATTATCTAGTTAATATGTTTTACTCCGTTAAATACTGGTCCTACATCCAAAGTATGTGAATAACATAAATTTATTAGGGGTGGCACCCTTGCGGTGAATATGGGTCGGCAAAGGCCATCGATCGGCAACCATGGTTGCCAGTGGATTGGCAAGGCATTTTCGGTGCCTCAATCGGTGAAACTCACCGTTTCGGTGGGGGAGAGGCTCAAGAAAATTATGACCGTTTGGCATTAATGCAAGGGAGCGTGGATCCATTTTCAAGAAAAAAAAAATCCCTATAAATATTCATTACATAACACATATTGTTTCATTCACAAAAATCTCACAAATCAAATCACAAAAACAATACACAATTTATTTAACCATGTCAATGTCTTCTTTGTCATCGGACGAGATCATTATTCCCCCGGATTCGTCCGAAGAATGGTTATCCGGAAGTACGTTTGAAACCTTTTTAGCCGCAAACGAAGCTTTTGAAGACACGGCTAGCTCTACCGACACCCGTGGTTGTCCAACATTTTCGTGAAAAAGCATTAGAAACTCTATTGAATGATTATTTTGTTGAACAACCAAAGTTTAACGAAAGCGTTTTTCGTATGAGTAACAATTTGTTTTTAAACATTGTTGATGATATTGAAGCCCAATTCGATCAAGACGCGATGGGCCAAAATAGTTTCACGCCATTACAAAAATGTACATCCGCCATTCGACAACTCGCAACGGGTGAACCTCCGGATAGATTTGATGACTATCTAAACATGGCACGAAGAACGTCAGGTTATTATTTTAATTAAATTATTTCGTTATTAATTTTTTAAATTTGTTTTTCTTATTAAGTTATTTAAATTGTTTTCGTTATGCTTTTTTGTTATAATGTTTTAGTTATTATTTTGTAGTTATATATTTCGTTATTTATTTTATTAAAAGTTGTCATTTTATTTTAGGAGAATGCCTTGATAAATTTTGCGATGCGATTATAAAGTTATATGGTCGAGAGTTCTTACGTAGGCCTACAAGCCATTACGTAGGCCTACAAGCCATGACGTAGCATGCTTATTCAATGTACATGAAGAAAAACATCATATTCTGGGAATGCTTGGTAGCATTGATTGTACACATTTTGTTTGGCGAAATTGTCCTAGACACTTAAGAGGCCAATATAAGAGAGGTGATCACCAATACTCGACTATTATGCTTGAAGCGACTGCTTCATATGATTTGTGGATTTGGCATTTGTTTTTTGGTCCTCCCGGTTCAAACAACGATATCAATGTTTTGAATCAGTCTCCATTGTATGTTACTGAACGAAATGGAACGGCACCAAACAGTTCATTTTTATTAGGTGGAAGGCTTTACAAACGTGGATACTATCTTACCGATGGAATCTATCCTAAGTATTCAACATTTGTTAAAGCATATCCGTATCCAACTGACCCAATGGAAAAGAGATTCAAGAAACTACAAGAGTCTGCAAGAAACGATATCGAACGAGCTTTTGGTCGTCTAAAAGGAAAATGGATGATTCTCAGTCGTCCTCTCCGAGCTATGTCGGTTCAAAAGATTCGACAACCGGTTTATACGTGCATTATATTGTGCAATATGATTTTGAAAAACGATGGTATGGCAATATCACCGGTTCATATAATGGATCTGCCGGTAACGCCAGTTTATGATGACAGTGTGCTACATCAGTTACTCGACGCAGATATCCATAATCGTCTTCGATATGATCTTACGGAGCACGTAGCGGCTCAAGACTTATCATACCTCGATAACTAGTGATTTCCTATTTTTTGTTGATTTTTTTTTTTTTTTTTTTTTTTTTTTTTTTTTTTTTTTTTAAGTGTTATGTAATTTTGCTTTGAATTATTAATAAAATGTATTGTTTTTTTATTAAGTGTTTAATTATGTTTTTTTTTATTTAAATTATATAATTATGTAACATTTAATGTTTGACATTAGCTAAGATTGCCACTTAAAATTGAAGTTTAGGCAACTTTAGGCAAAAAATGTGTTGGAGGACCATGATTGGTTGTTTGTAAAAAAAGATGAGGCAACCTTAGGCAAGGTTGTCACCCCCTTAGGGCACTGGCAACGTATTCGGCAAAGGCAGCGGGATCAGCGGCATCACTCGGTATCCCCATTGCCAGCCTCTCGGCATGATGGATTCGGCAAGGCCTGCGGGATTCTTTACCGATTCGGTATAATGTTGAGCATTCAATTTTTTGACCGTTCCACATTAATTATTGTTACCGTTTGATGGCTTTTGTGTGGCATGTTTTTTTATTTTGCGGGTTTGAGTGGGGAAGAAAGGTACAGAGGATGAAGACGATACCAAGCGCTCTTGACTGCGTGATTTAGATATAGGGTAACATTTTCTAATAGGATTTTATAAGTGATATCTAGATTCTAGTGTAACCTGTTGGGCTTTGGGTGTTATTGGACTTCAATGGACTTTAACTACTCTAAATTTGCACTTGAAAGTTGACTCTTGGTTGGGCTTTGGGTGTTATTGCATGGTTAGGCAACATTGCCACTAAACATATGAACTTAAGCATCATTAGGCATGAAATTAGTTGGCTTAATATGATTGACTAATTACAATTATTTTTTAGGCATCATTAGGCACCATTGCCACCCCTTATGGCCATATATTTAGTGATATGCATAACGGTCAAAGTCCACATTAGTCTACCACATTAGACATACATTACGATTACTATAACCATGTCCTATAAAGTATAACATATTAAGGTGTTAGTTTTAAAACATTTAGGCTGAATTAAGAGATCGACCAAATAGGAAAGAAAACACGACTCGATAATATCGTTAACAAAACTCCCACCTTGTTCATGTCACGTTAACCCTTTTTATATATGTTTGAATATTTACCGTAACGAATTCGCATGATATATAAGTAATATGTAACTTATGATTGTAATACCATATTTGTGTGAAGTGTATGATTCATAAATAAGATTGTACCTCGACCAAAACAACTAATTGAATCAAGCACACGAACCCCACACATGTACGATCTTAGTGACTTCACTCAATGCTTCAAACCCACGCATGCACAAACCCGATATCGACCCTGCAACCTCCAACGAATCGAGACTGAACCGCAACCTTCACACCAACGAGTCGAATCGAATCAAGCATGAGATCATAACCAGGACTATGTTCGCTTGAATGAAGGATGTAGAGAACCCAAAACTCATGCAACATATATCTAACATTCTAACTTTATTCATATGCACGTGAGAGGCTAGGATTTGTTTTCCAGATTTCAAAGGTTAAAGGTAGCGTGTTTCAAAATGATGGAATATCATGTAAAAAAAATGTTAGACTTGCAAAAGATATATCAAGTGATATATTTGAATTTCTCCAAATCGTTGGAGTTAAATGGAATAGGGTGTTTCTTATTTTAAGAATATTGATCATATCTTTTTTAGTAGGGAAATACGTGTGAATAGTAGGGAATTAATATTGGTTGTGTTTGGTCGTACGAATGGGAGAAGGGAAGGTAGAAACCCGATAAGATTGTCTTGTACCTATAGGAAATGTGTGATGGAACAAAACATGTGATAGAACCAAAACGTGTACAAATTTATTTTATCATAAGTTTATATTTCTTTATATAACGTCTTCCGATTAATTACTTAGGTCATAAACGTAGTGTGATGTCTTAGATTATTTAACGTCTTTTCAGAAGTTTAAAATTTGAGAGGCATTTTGGGTATTTCACATGTTCAAAATTTCTGGGTTTTACATTACTGGTGGTAAGTCAATTATCTAAGTCAATCACATGTACAAGGTGGCGTTGCTAAGCTAAGACTTGACTCGACTCGCTAAGCTACTAACTCTTTTTGTATTTTTCATGACACTTAGAAGAGGAAGTGTATTCTAGAGGTGGAATCGTTATCTATCACTACTACTAACATCCCTTTTATAGACAAAGGGAGATACACTATTAGTAGTTACAAGAATGGTAATGACTAAATTAGAAGCAAACTGGAAGTTAACGTACATGTGCATTTGTGTGGCTAGGGTTGCTTTACTATGCTGACATATGTATTATGCAAGTCGCTTTCCCTGCTCTCGATGAGTCCTTATCTTCCCAAGGGTTTTCCCGTTTTGCTTTAGCTCAAATTACTCCCCCCCCCCCCAAGTGTGGCTGATTACTTCCGCCAACTCCCAGGATACACTTTACAAGTATGTTGAAGGAATACTCTGAGTGTATCTGATAAGTGCAACTGGTTCATCTGCATGGCTTAAGATGATAAGTCATTATCAGAGACCTAAGGGCATTTGTATGTCCTTAAGGTCTCAGGGGTTTTTGTCACTTCTCTGCCCTTTGTTTTAGCTAACCCCGTTATCAGGTTACAAAGTTTTCAATCAGTTTTAGACTTTGTCTATGCAAAGTAATACTATTGTAGCTAAGAAGGTACAAGGCATATCTGATGTGTTTATCATCACATATGTGAACACTTAGTGAGTCCCTTTAGACCGTTGTACTTCCATTTAATGGTCTTTCACACTGACTTCTCTAAGGTTCACTCAAGGTGTTTCACCTAAGAGCCCTTTGGATATCTGATGATGTTTAGCTGTGTTGATCATTCAGTCAAGGGTAAACTTTGTTCTTTGATTTACCTTGTTGACTATGTCAGAGAAAGAGTTTGGATCTTTGATGTGATCAGCTATCCTGAACATAGGTTGATTTAATGTTTCAAATATCTGTGAGGGATAATTTGGTTATAATTTGGCTCAACAAATTTGGTGTTCAAAAACATGAGCTAGCCGAAAGAAATAAGACAAGAGAAAAAGGTCTTGAAAATTAATACTATTACGAACCAATCGATTTAGAAAGTGAAAAGATCAAAATTCATTGTTCAAACTAAACAAAAGATTTTAAATTACTTTAGCTTTAAATTACAAGCATTGCATATTACCAAATTGTTAGGTAGATCCGTTTTAAATATAAACCTGCAAGATCAAAATCAAAATTATGACTATGAAACCAAACTATATATCATTATAAGTGTAAGAATACTCAAGAGTCATAGGCTGATGGTGTTTGATCGTAGTTTTAGGTTGAATATGTGATTTGGGAGGTCGTGTTTGATGGAAGAAGATGACTTCCATGGTTAGAGAGAGAGTAGAGAGAGAGAAGGGAAATACTATGTGTTTTATTAATAAGTAAAATGAAAGGTTACACAAAGTCTCACCCCTCCATGGAAGTATGGAGGGGTATATATAGCCTCACACATGTCTAATTATTACAATATTATGATTCTAGTCCATGGGCTTAAGCTAAATAAGATAACTAACGTAATCCCGTAAATGTCGTTCCATTTAGGTGTTAGGAGCATTTCCAACAATCTTTCCCCAATGGGACGACATAAAGGATTACTTACAACATTTCCTACAAGTACAAATACAAATAAATAATGGTCTTAATAGGCTCTTCAAATGCTGGGGATGACAGCAATTGACGCTCTTTGTCTTCATCTTGTACCTCGACTTAAGAACTTTATCTTCACTTGTAGGCAAATGATGTAATATGCATGAAATGGGTTAACTTCCCCCCAATTCATGCTGCACGTCTTTAGCAGCTTCTCTGTACACTTCTTTTTGACGAAGTTTCTGAATCAACTTCCCGCCAAACTGACAGCCGTTTTCAGCAGATTCGAAACATTGATGTAGTTAACATGTCTTTTAACTATTGAAGTTTTAAGTACGCAGCGGAATTTGTAGATAACAACGTAAACCACACCAAGCAAATCTGACAAACACTTAATCACAATTATGCTCAATGCGGGAACTCCGTTAGGGGGTAACATGCAAGAAATCAGCAAAATCTTCTCAAGTATGTAGATGCTTCACACCAAACAAACCATGAAAGCTGAAATAGTACTTCTTCCCCCTGATTGTTGCGGTCTATCGGAATAATAATCACCTTTGTATGTACGAATACTCGATAATATGACCATTTGTGAGGCATCATAATGCGGTTAAAACATCATATGTAGGTAACTTCACAAAAAACAACCCATGAAAGTTGAGACGATAACACCAAAGTAAGATGTTTGAACCACTGAACGTCTCATTTCTTCCCCCTGATTGCAAAAAATCATGGAGGAAAATGGTAGAAGTCATGAAAAGTGAAAGAACATCCACTCTCTCTTCCCCCGCGATGTCTTCTCGAAATCGGAAGCATACACACTATGCTTACGATGGAAAACGGAGGTAGCGTAACTGTGTATGTCCAATTAGTTGAATATGTGTGAAGTACCATAAATAGCCTGTGAGAATCAACTGCTAAAAATATCTCTACTCTTTGATACTCCTCTCAGCTAACTCTTTACCGTTCCCATTATCATTCTGACGGATTTTTGTAGTGACTACTGATGGAGAAAACCCAATATGACGAACTTGAGATTGGAGTAAAATAACATGAACTTGTGACTTAAACTTGCACTATTGTCTGACTAAGAACCCATACTGAGAATTTCAATAAAGGTAGGGAATCATATACCCATCCAACCATCCTTATTGTATATAAACATCTCTTGAAGTATCCACAGCTTTTTGGTGACACTTGAGCACTATAGCCTAACTCCTTTAAAGTGATAGCTATACTCTGTGAGCACAACAACGTAACTCCTTACATCAGGTATAACTAGACAACTCAAGTCTTGGTCATTTGTATGAATAAAAGCTTGAACAAGGATCTCGAAGAATCATGCATCCAACCAACCCTGATATTTTCAGATACTAAGTACATGCACCCGTGAAATCCCACTTTGATCTCAAATAAATAATAATGAATAAACGCCGTAGTCACATCTAGCGGTTAAATGCCCAAAACTAGCCTTTTTGACGGTTTAATGTGAACTTTGATGATGGTTTCCCGATCTTGTCAAAAATGTATTCCCGTAAAAATTTGTCACTTTGTCGTTGCGAACCTCAAGTAACCAATAAACCACTAATCATATACGAAAAAAATTGTATTATCAAATTTTGAGCTTAAAACAACATTTGTAATAAAAAATTTTGGTTATAAACATTTCAGCACATTACTTTAACACAACCCAACCCATTGTTTAATAAAATTCAGGCCCATACTACAACTCTACACCCAATCCGGTCCAATATCAATCCATAATACCCGGGCCCAAATAAATCATATAACCGATCCAAATAAAAGGTTATAACCGGTGGAGTTATAACGTTTGACCTAAACACACTTGTCAATTGTCATTTGGCTTAACCCTAAAACATACAAACATATTTCACTCTGCCACCATCCTCATCCTTATCACTTCTCTCACCAAATCGTCACCCAAACCAATCATATCTCATCAAGATTTTAATAACTTATCTTCATCTTTAATCCATCTCATAGTAAACGATTCATCACCATTAACAACTCGAATCATCACAAACACAAACAAACCTGAACCTCTTTCTTTAATTTGTTGCACGGTCTCGAATCAAGAAGGTGTTTTTAGAGTCTTCAAGATACTTTGGAGGGTCATGGTAGGTTTTTGTATGTTGTGATTTTCCTGTTACGGTCTAAACAAACCAAGAAAAAGGTTTATAACAAGATTGTTATAGACCTATCTTAATTGTGTTCGGATATAAACAGAAGTGAAAACTTCAAAATTGATCAGTGATGTTTATCTATTCGTGTTTTTGAACTTTTGAGTTCTGATAACCAATGTTGATACATGAAAAGAAAATAAAACTGAGATCTTGTAATAATTTCTTTGGGATTCAAGTAGTATATTGGATATGGGATTAAGGTTAAATGCAGATTTGTGTTGGTGTTGGTTTTAGAGTTGGCTTAGGGAGTGGTTGACTTCGTTAAATTATAGTCCCGTAAAATAATTTCATTTTTCGTTTAAAGGTTGACTGATGATGTTGATAAACTGAAGTCAATAGAGTTGTGGTATAAGGTCTATGGTCAACTGGTCTTCATCTTCATCTTTACATTTCTTATTAATTTCGATAAGTGGTTAAAGCCAATTGCAAAAATTTTGACTTTTCAATTGCGATGAAGTTGACTTTTCCAATTCCGACAAGTCAATTCCGACAAGTGAATTCAGACGGTACAATTCCGATGGGTTATCAAATTTCGACGGGTCTCTCGGAGTTGCTTTACAAGCAATTCTGATGAACTAGGGTTTTGTCTGAATTGCTTTACAAGCAATTCTGATAAAAGTGGGTTTTGACTTTTTGACCATTTTTTCGACCAATATACAGACCACAAAGTTTTTTGACCATAAGTTCTTCACGGGAAATGATACAAAAACTAGTTACAAAAATGTACACGCAACATTTGATATCGAGTGACATAAAATTGTTATACGCAACATATATTTTAAAAGAGATATTTGAAACAGTTTTGGGTTTTTGACCATGTTGATACCATTAATGACTGTTCAAACTGTTATAACAAAAAAAATGTAGAAAAAAGTTTTAAAAAAGGGTCAAGATATACAACCCGCCCTATTTGTTATATACTAACCCTCCCTACCTAGTAGGGAGGTAGTTAGTTAGGGTTTTTATTTATTTATTTATTTATTTGTGTATTGTAATGTATAATTTTGTGTAATATATTTTCTATAATGTAGGACCTTAGATATATCAACTTTAATACTAATATAAGAACTAGATGAAGTAAAGATGGTGACTTGATGAGATATGTGTGGCGTAATATATGAAGAAATAGAGATAAGAGATGAAGAGAGCTTTTATTAAAAACACACACAATACACACACAAGCACACACCTCAAATGAGCTTTGAGGTGTTTATATAGTTAGATACAAGAGATGCCTTAAAAGGCTTTCCATGGGCTTGGGCTTGGGCTTGGGCTTGAACTTGGTTATATGATTAGATAACAAGGCATATGAAACATAGCACATAACATATTAGCTTGCCAAGTCTAAAGCCCAATGACTATACTATTACTAATCTTAACAAACGACACAAAGTTACAATATGAGAATGACCATCACTTCTATATAAATATTTTTAATGCTAACAATCTCCCCCTAAGGGGTGGTCATTCGAATGATGCTCCACGTGAGTGGGTCTTCCGTGTTCTTTGTCTTTAACTTTGTGTGTCGTTGTAGAATAGTCTTTAGTCTTTGTTCCTTCATGCTTTGTGATCTTTGATTACTGATTTTTTTTCATCGTTCTTTGTTCCTTTTGTGATGTGGAGTTATCTGCCTTTCGTCACTTCTGCGTCTGTGGTGGTTGTTCGCCATTCCAACATGCTCATACATCTTTGGACTTTGATATTCATATGCACGTAGTTCCCTTTCTTTCACTTTGATCTTAAGTCTTTATCCTTTGTAGATTCTTCTTTTTGGCGTAGAATCTTTCTTTGAACTTTGTGTTGTATAGATCTTGAGGGAGCTTTCTTTAACTTCCAGATGTATGTATGAGCATGCGGAATCTTTCGCCATGGAGGTGATGTGTAGCTGCATGAAAACAGTTTGCAATAAAACATCCGGTCCTTACAGATAAGAATTAGATATCGTCAACAGCATAGTGTGAAGACTCTTTCTAACCCTTACCAAGGCCGTTCCCATGTCAGATACTCCCGAGGGAGATTACAAGACCTACTAAGTAGCTCAATGACTGGGTGAGTCGTTGGGGATCACTCCACGACTGTAGACCATTTGAAACCACCGCGAACACTAAGCGTAACCCATAAAGAATTACCGAAGTGACCTGCGGTCAGGGCTGCTTGATGTTGACCCAGGCAGGAATTTCCATTCAATCACTGAGAATCACAAAAGTGAATCCTCTCATAAATGTTCTGGAAGATTGCTAAGATCTGCGTAGGACTCTAAAGTTTACATCTGGCGTCCTTAATGTTGAACATCCAGTGTAGTAATACCATGTGTTCCTATGAGATCTTTTGATGAATCTCGGGGCTCTAGACTCGATAAGTGCACATTTTGTTTCCTATGCGGAGATTAGGGAGAGGTCTCCTGCTTCAATATCAACCATCTCTAAGAGACAGGTCGATAGATTACACCGGTTCCCCGTGAGAATGAAACAAGCTCTTTTAAGAGAACTTGAGTGGTTAAGAAGGTTTAGTGCAGTGTGTCACTGGGTCCATGACGTCTTTGTCTTCAATACTGGTGTTACCTTAGTAACAACCAGTAGCATATGAGTTGAACCCGGTGTCTGCCCTAAGGTTGAACATATGGAGGGCTATTTCTTTTCACCCTTTTTCATAACTTTTCTTTTTAATTCTTCAACCCCTTCTTTCTCCTTTCTCATTTTCTCCTTTTTTTCAATCATACCTAAGGACTTCTAATTCTAATCTAATGGATTTGTCCTTGGGTAGATCCCTCCGGCTCTGGCGGATCATAGGACGGTTTTTCCTAACCTTAGTCACCTTATAACTTCATGACTATCCTATTATTGCCATAAAACCAATCATTTGAAAATCTCTCAAAGTGTTTATGATAATAAAACACATTGTTGACACTTCGAGAGTTTTGCATTTCTTTTGAAGGACTCCCCCTTCACATGTGCTCATGAATTTTTTAAGAAATTTGCACATACGTGAGGAGTTTGCACTTTCTGAATTGATCCACTTTCAGTGAACATGACCGATTCGAGACACGCTTACATCACTAGTTAGACTAGCTTGAAGTTATTACCTGTCCTGGTCAAGTCTAGAGAAAGTCTCTCGATACGGTACATTCTACTCAGACAAGTCCTATTCGAGACACGCTTACATCACTAGTTAGACTAGCTTGAAATTATTACCCGTCCAGGACAAGTCTTTTCGATTACTGACATTTTAAGCTTCGTCAATTCATTGGTACTTACTGAGTCGAGCTCTTGAGATTCAGCCACAATCTTTAAACATTTTTAATCATGTCTTCTCCCCCTCAAAAATAGCATAGCGTGATATTTTTGATATCAACTGATTAAGAAAAGGATTTTTTGAGAGATAGACAGATTTAATTTTGCATGAATTCGGAACATTTTAGTTGTTTATACTCCCCCTTAATGATAGCTCATTTAAAATCAATTTAAGGGTTTAGAGGGAGTTATCTTGAGCACTAATTTTGAGAGATTTTGAGAAATCTTTTGAACAATCTTGAAAAAGTGCTCAAGAATATTGTATGAAAACGAGTTTATGTTTGAAATCTTTTTCGTTTGTTTAGACTCGAACTTTTTGAAAAAGAGTTCGTCATTGAACGTACGAGTCCTTGATTTGAGAATAATCAGAAGTCATCATTTAACGTACGAGTTTCGTACTGATGTATACGAAAGCCATTGTGAAGAAACTTTTGAGAAACGACATGTTTTAGAAAAACATTTTAAAGAACTCCCGCTCAAGCATCTGTACATGTCCGTATCATTGTTGAATGACATTTCTAGAGACGTACAGAATATTGATTTATACGAGAGACATGTCGTGAGAAGAATATTTTTGGATTTTTTGATTTTATATTGTTTTTGTATTTTTTTGAAAATTTTATATTTTTGTATTTTGTTTTTGTTGGTTTTTCAAATTTTGTATTTTGTTTTTTTTTCAAAAATATTTACAGCGAAGCGATTTTGAAAACATTTTTCAAGAAGATTCGAGAAGACGTTCTAGCTCCTCAGGAGTTAGGCTTCGCATGCCAATTCTTCGAACTAAATAGTCAAACCGTTCTTTTGGAAGGGCTTTAGTAAATAGATCGGCGAGTTGGTAATCAGTCTTAACGAAAAATAATTCAACAGTACCCTCTTCCACGTGTTCTTTGATGAAATGGTAGTGGACTTTGATATGCTTCGTCTTAGAGTGATGTACGGGATTGCACGAGATGGTTGTGGCACTTTTTGAGTCACAATACATAGGTATTCTGTCAAAAGTAAAGCCATAATCTGTAAGCTGTGTCCGCATCCAAAGAACTTGGGCACAACACGCAGATAGAGACACATACTCGGCTTCGGCGGTTGATAGCGCAGTACAATCCTGTTTCTTTGACGACCAGCTTACTAGCTTTTCACCCAAAAATTGTGCTCCGCCTGATGTACTCTTTGCTGTAACTTGATCACCAGCATGGTCTGCATCTGAAAATGCTGTTAGATTAAACCCCGAATCCTTCGGATACCAAAGTCCCATGTTAATGGTGCTTCGTAGGTATCGAAAGATCCGTTTAACCTCTTTGAGGTGAAGTTCGGTAGGCTTTGCCTGAAACCGTGCTAACAAACAAACAGCAAATTGAATATCGAGTCGGCTAGCAGTTAGGTACATGAGAGAACCGATCATGCTCCGATATTTTTTCGGATCAATGGGTTTCCCAAACAAATCAGCACCTATTTTTGGTGAAGTGACCATTGGTGTACCAACAGAATCACAGTTTTCCATTCCATGTTTTTTCAAAATCTCTATTGTATATTTAGCTTGATTGATAAAAATACCACGTGGGGATTGGTGTATTTGTAAACCAAGAAAGAATTTTAGTTCCCACATCATGGACATTTCAAATTTGCTTTTCATGAGATTTTCAAAATGTTTTGAATGGTTAGGATTGGTTGATCCAAAAATTATGTCGTCCACGTAAATTTGAACGATCAAAATGTCATCTTTGAATTTTTTTGATAAACAAGGTGTCATCAACCGTTCCTTTTGTGAAGTTGTTTTTCAGCAAGAAAGATGATAGTTCGTCATACCACGCTCTTGGGGCTTGTTTTAAACCATAAATTGCATTCTTAAGCTTGTAGACGTAGTCTGGATGATCTTTGTCGATGAATCCCTCTGGTTGACTCACATACACTTCTTCTTTCAGAGTTCCATTCAAGAAAGCAGTCTTAATATCCATCTGATAGACGGTGATGTTTTTGTGAGCTGCATAGGCTAAGAAAATCCGGACTGCTTCAAGTCTAGCTACAGGCGCGAATGATTCCTCGAAATCTATCCCTTCTTCTTGTGGATAACCTTTAGCCACGAGACGAGCTTTGTTACGAATTACAGTCATTTCCTCATCCAGTTTGTTCTTCCACAACCACTTGAGATCAAGAACACGTTTATCAAGTGGTCGTTCAACAAGTTCCCAACTATCATGTAACAGGTATTGAAGAAATTCCTCTTGCATCGCTTCAATCCAAGGGTTTTCTGCCATTGCTTCTCGAATGTTCTTTGGTTCTTTGAGGCTGATTGAGCAAATATAAATGCACAATTCGAGATCGGTGGCAAGTTGTCTCCTTGTCTGAACTGGCTTTGAAGGTTCACCAATAACATGTTCTAACGGATGGTCTTTTGTCCATTGAAACGTATAAGGGTACCTTAGGTTTAATGAATGTGTGTTAGATGGTTCTTGTATCCTTGAAGAAGATTCAGCAGAGTCTATTGCAAACGGGTTTTCAAATACTTCCTCTTCTTCTTCATCTAACGCAACATCGTTTGAATTATTTGTAGGTTCTTCTTGAAAATTAGTATTTTGGTTTTGCTCATCAACTCTTGGTAGATCAGTTTCAATAACTGGAGTTGCTGGAGTAGATGTTGATGATGCTGAGGGAGTTGGTGCTTCAACTTCGATTGTTGTAGATGCATCTTGTGATGGTGGTGGTGGTTGTTGGTTTTGAGCGGGTGCAACGGAATGTTGTTGAGATGCATTTGTCGGAGTTCCACCATAGTATTCATCAAACATTAACTCGAAGAAATTTTCCAGTTCTTGTTCTGAAGGTTTGTCCGTGTTTGTTGACTGAGCTCCTTGAGGCACGAGTCCTAAACTGATGTGTCCAGAAGTCTGCTGGTTTGGTGCGGGTCCTAATCCGTTTTGATTAGAAGCCATCGGATTAAGCGCGGGTTCTAGAGCCTATCTCTCAGAAGCCATCTGTGAAATCTCGTCAAACTTCACATTCATCGTCTCCATTATCTTTTTCGTTCTTCTATTATACACCCTGAATGCCCTCGAGTTTTCTGAATATCCAATGAAGATTCCAATATCACCCTTTGCTTTCAACTTTCCTAGATCTTCTCTGTCATTCGTCGGATAGCACAAAGCGCCAAACACGTGAAGGTAAGAGATGTCAGGTTTATGGTTGTTCACTAGCTCATATGGGGTTTTATTGAATCTTGGATGTACTAGGGATCGGTTCTGAGTGAAACAAGCAGTGGCAACAGCATCAGCCCATAAGAATAGTGGTGCACTAGAAAAAACCAGCATTGTGCGAGCAGCTTCCACAAGAGTTCGGTTTCTTCTTTCAACTACCCCATTCTGCTGTGGAGTTCTAACAACTGATGTTTGATGTGTAATTCCAACACCTTCGAGGTAAGTTCTTAACTCCTGATTTGTGAATTCTGTGCCGTTATCTGTTCTTATAATCCTTACTAGAGCTTGAAGTAGAACTTGGATACGCTTCAGAAAGGTGATGATGATGCCTGGTGCTTCGTCTTTTGATCTCAAAAACTTTATCCAAGTATATCTTGAATAATCATCAACAATAACAAGAATATACTTCTTCCCATTAAAGCTTTCAACTCTCATTGGGCCACATAAGTCCATGTGCAACATATGTAACCTTGCTTCCGAACTAGGTACGGTTTTGGGTTTATATGATGCTCTTTTACTTTTCCCTTGTCCGCATGATGGACATAGGTGTTCCTTGGTGTATTTGAACTTAGGAAGTCCGGTGACGATGTTGTCTTTGGCTAACTTGTTGATCGTGTCGAAATTGAGATGGGATAATCTTCTATGCCACAGCCAGGACTTAGTTTCGGTTGCCCTTGTCATAAGACAAATTGGTGATGTAGAAGCCATTTGGTTGATGTCGATAGCATACAAGTTTGTACCACGATTACCAGTTAGGAGATCATCACCAACCAAATTTCTTATAAAAACCGTGTTTCTCCTGAATGCAACTTCTAAATCTGCATCACAAAACTGCCCAACTGAAAACAAGTTGTGTCCCAACCCTTTGACGTAGTAAACTCGAGTGATTAAAAAATTCCCAAACCGAAGATCTCCATAACCCTGAATAGTTGCTACATGATCATTTCCAAAGCGTACAGTTCCCATGAATTTCCAGACGAAATTGATCAGCAGCTTTAAATTCCCGGTCATGTGCTTGGAGCAACCCGAGTCGACGATCCAAAGACATATTTCGATAACCTGCCAAGAACAGAAGAGTTTGTATTTGGAAACCGTTTTAAATTTGGTTCCATGGGGTTAGGAGTAAATTCCGAATCACACACATCAAAGGTTGCAACATGTTTATTTTGAACAACTTCCAATTTGCCATTATGAAGAATGAACTCTCTACCCGTTGGTATCCACATACAAAACTTAAGGTAGTTCTTAGGCATTCGACTACTACTGGTAGACCTAAAGCGTGCAACTAATCTTTCTATAGATCTAGATCTAGCACTAGTTCCCTTTGGAACATACTTCTGTTCAGGCATAACATACACATTCTTAGAAACACATTCATCATGAACATCATTAATTAAACATTTCTTGCATATTAAACAAACAGAGTCATTACATGCATTAGAACCAGTACTTTCGACATTACATTCAGATGAATCATGTTTCTTATTACAAAGCGATAAATTCCTAGGGTGTTCTTCTACTTCTTCAACTTTATTCTTGCTACTACTCGTAGAGGCAGACGAGACTCTATTGTTCCTTGTATTGCTCCTAGGCTTTAGTCTGCTGCTCCTAGAGGTGCTTTCTAATTCTGTAGAAGGTAAGGCACACGCATTAGGATTTATATTGTTGTCCTTTTTAGCATCACTAGACTCTTTAGAATTATCCTTTTTGCACGCATTTGTCTTAGATGTGGAGGCAGACACATTAGTGGGACTAATCCTAAAAAGGCCAGGTGCTATCACTTTTGGTGTTTCGACAACCACTTTTCCTTTATCAACAATCTTTTCATTTTCACTTTTCTTGGGCAAGGGTGTTGGAGTGACTGGTTTTGTCAACTTCTTTTTCTCATCGACTATTGGAGCAAACCTTGAAATTGACATCTTTGGTTTTTGAACCGTGTTTGATACATTTGGTTTCTCCGAAGTCGACGGTTTTGCAAACTTAGTTTCCTCACCCTTCCCTTTTTGACTTACAAGCTGAGCCCTCAAAAGATCATTTTGCTCTTTCATATTCTTTAAGGCACGCTCATACGACAATTTGTCATACTTGCATTCTTCCTTTTTTCAATCAAGTTGTTTAAAATATGACACATTTTCTTTTTCAAGTTTTATAAGAGCATTTTCATATTTTGAAACAATTGCGGAGGTCTCAGCTCTCAGTCTTTCATCGTCTTGAACAGAATATGTTTGTAAAATGATGGACATAATGTCAGTGGTCATAACAGCTTCGAAGAGAGAATCATTTAGGTTTTCCAAAACATTCATGTTTTCACGAGTATCATTAGCTTCGTTTACCAGTGATTTGTGGTCCTTGACAAAGTCGGCCATTTCTTTTAAGAAAGCTTGTTCAAAATGTATTACCCTCGCACTGATGTTATTCAGTGGGATATTAATTTCGTTTTCAAAAACCTTTTTCTGCTCAATATGAAAACTGGAATGCCAGTTGTTAATATTGATTGTAGTTTTAGAAGTAACAATATTTTGAAGTTCTTGAATTCTCTTTTTAACGTCATCCAAAATGTCTCTAGCCTCACTTGTATTAAAAGTGTTGTTAGAAGACATTTGTTCCATTTTTGAAAGAGATTTGGAAACAATTACTTTCTTAGAAAACATTTTTGAGAATGGTCGTTTTATGGAAAACACAGATGGTTCTTTTTGTGGAACAAAAGTAATTCCCGAAAGTTTGTTCAATTTGTTGTAATCAATGGGTTTCAAATCCTTTTGTTTCATTTTATTTATGCTCTCTTCGACATGTTCTATCGTTTGCACAGAATCCCGAACGACGGGAGGATCATGTTTAGTGTAAATCACATTACCATTATACAACACATTCTGTTCTTGCTGAGCTTTCTTGAGATTACTGGGGGTGTTGTTACCAAGAGCCACTTTATGTTTTGTATGGTCAATCGGATTAGTTTGATTTGAAATCATTTTCATTGTTTGACTTGACTGACCCGACTTAACCACTAATTCTTCTAAATGTGCAATCATGTGTTCCGACTCTACGATTTTGGCCAAAAGTTTGTCTTCTTTCTTTGCAAAGTCCTTTTTCAGCTCGTCCCTTTCTTTTTCAAGATTGGTATAAGCTGATTTTTGTTTAGAAAGTTGGTTTTGCAAATCAGAAATTTCCGCGTTTAAAGATTTTATCTTTTTGAAAGAATTAACATCAAGTGTATCAAACTTGAGTTGCAATTGTTTTTCCCTTAAAACGGAATTTTGATAACCAGATTCTAATTCAGACAATCTTTTGCTATGAAATTCAAAAGCTTTAACGTTTTTTTTGTAACTCTCAAGCTCAGCGGTCAATTTAACATTCGCGGCCTTAACATCGCGATTGACCTTTTTTACATTCTCAATTTCAATACGACAACTATTCAATAATGATTCAAACAAAGCACGTGTTTCCTCATCATTCTCAGCATGCTGTGAAACGAAGCCTCCATTATGATTCACATCTGGAGTCGCTGAAGGAGTATTGCTACTACTTGGCGTGTCCAGGAATGTATCATAAGTGGATGCTTGCTTCTCAAAATGATGTTCCTCATGAGGAGACATATCAAATATATCATTATTGTGACATGTGTTGAAATTTGATACCTCAGATGGTGCATTGGTGTCATAAACAGGAAGTGTATCAGAATCCGTGTCATACTTAGCTTCCTGAAGATTCGCCATGAATATGCAGTTCGCATCGATATCCTCTCTATCTTCCATGTCATCCATAAGAGCCATAAAATCATTCTCCTCTGCGTTCAACTGAAACCCTGCCTGAACCTTTTGTGCAACATCACTGCTTTCTACAAGTACTCTAGATCTTTTTTGTTCGGCTTAGTAGGACAGTTCCTTGCCATATGACCTACACCCTGACAGTTGAAACACTTTACCAGATTACCCTGATTTACATTTCCCAAATTCCCAACTACTGGAGCTGCAACATTTCTATTCTGATTACCCATTGCCTGATTACCAACATTCTGACCCCTCTGATTTCCAACAAATTGACCCAACTGATTCCCTGCATACTGACCATACTGATTTCCTGCATTTTGCATATTCTGATTACCCATGTTAATTCCAGTAGCATATCCTTGCTGATTCCCATAAACTCCAACCATTTTGCCTCCGTTGACCATATTAAAACTCGGCTGAGCGATCTGCCTGTTGCGAGTATTCGATGAAATCCTTTGGTTGTTGTTTGTTGGTGTAGAATAGCGTCCTTGGAATGCCTTTGACAGAAAAGCAAACGCTTGGGTCAATGCTGCAGAAGCTTCATCATTTTCAGTGAATTTTGGTTCTTCGAATTGTTGGTATTGCTGTTGTGGAATAACATGTTGTTGTTGCTGTGGGTAGAACTGTTGTTGGTAGACCAGTGTTGGTTGTTGAATGTATGATGGTTGCATGTAGTTGTGAGTGGGAGATGATGATGGTTGTTGTGTGTTCACTGGTAGCGGTGTTGGTGTAGTAGCAATTAATGCAAGAGGATCATGATTCTTTGCCAATCTTTCTTTCCTTACTTCATTAGCCTCAGCTTGGTTTTGCTTCAAAAAGTCATAGAGTTGATCATAATTCACCTTATGTAAATCCTTTATTTGATTGACAATTGTAACATAACGACCCCATTCTTCTGGAAGGTTATTGATGAATTTGATGTTTGTTGCAATTGTTCGAGGTGTCAACTTGTTTCTGATTAACTCATTCATCAAAGTGCAAAACCTTGTGTAGTAAGATTCAATCTGTTCACCTTTAGTGGATGTAAAGTTCTCCCATTCAGTAAGAAGTTTGTTCTCAACGTCTTGTTGTCCAATCTCTGTTCCATGACATATCCTTCTAATACGTTCCCACATAGCATATGCAGTTTCACAGCTGTCGACCGCAGCAAAGATCTCCTGTGGTAATCCAAGTTGGATTAAATGCATTTCCATATCATCTGCGGCGATCTGCTTCTTGTCTTCCTCTGTGTAATCTGCTTCTGTTTGTTCACGCACGAATGGTTGAGTAGGAGGTGTTGTATTTGGATTACCTTCAATTTGAACTTGTCTTGGCTTGAATGGACCATTTGTGTTGGGAATAAAATGCACAAAGTAAAGAGTCTGCCAGAAGAGCCTGCTAGTGATAGTTAAGCCTGCCTCTTCAGTTTTGCTGATGTTGAAGATATACTAACAGTACCTTCTGGGTAAGAAGGTACTGCTAGTTAAAGAAGGTCCTGCCAGTTTTCAAGACAAGTTGCTGTATTTTAATTAGAAATATTTACCTGTATTATTAGTCTTTGTACAAAGTTATACGTTAAGTAGAAGTAGTACAGAAGTCTCAGTAGATATAATGGAGTGTTTTACCTTGAAAGGTGTAATATTAGGATAAGATAAACCTCTAGTATATTATATTAAGCAACTTGACCACTTGTAATAAGGGCTCCTTATACTATAAAAGGAACCCTTAAGACACCATCTTAGACACAACTTTCCTAGCTCTCACACTCATCTTTCCCATGCATAACTTCCACATTTAAATCCTTTCACGTATCAAAGATTCAAGGTTACACTTGTAATCCTGGTGATAGTTTAGATCACCCGTATTATTTCATCAATAATATTGAATCATTTTGTGTTATTCATGTTGTGTTCATTCTCATTTACTTATTCACCACCTTTGTTCCTTTAGTGTGTTTTAGTAAATTCCGTGTGCTAACTCACATTCATTCATAAATATCCTAAACACATTACTGAGATTAACATCCCAAGTGTTTGCACAAATCAATATATATAGACAGAATCCTTCCACAAGTGGTATCAGAGAAAGGCTGATATTTACGACATAAAAGAAAAAAGCAAAAATGGATGTTGAACACATTCAAACCAATGTGGCTGCAAAACTTCCATTACTCAAACAAAATGAGTTTGAAATGTGGAGACTGAGGGTTGAACAATACTTCCAAGTGCAAGACTATGCACTTTGGGAGATCATTGAAGAAGGAAACTCATTTAAACCAGTAACCACCACCTCCACAGTAAATGATGCACTTGTCACAACTGTGCAAGTAAATCCAATAACTACTGAAGAAAGAATTCAAAAGAGAAATGATCTTAAAGCCAGGAGTATGCTTCTCATGTCTATTCCAAATGACCAGCTTCTAGTCTTTAACAAATACAAGTGTGCTAAAACCCTTTTTCAAGCTATTGTGGCTAGATTTGGTGGTAATGATGCCAACAAGAAAACCCAGAAAACACTTTTAAAACAACAGTTTGAAAACTTTTCAGCCACACCAAATGAGTCTTTGGACAGCATGTTCAATAGACTACAAAAGCTTTCTAGTCAGTTAGCCATTCATGAAGTGATAATATCTCAAGAAGACTTAAACTCCAAATTCCTTAGAAGTCTACCCTCTGAATGGGCCATGCATGTCATTGTCTGGAAAAACAAACCAGATATTGATTCCATGAGTCTCAATGATCTTTACAGCAACTTCAAAATAGTAGAGCATGAACTAAAGAAGTCTACCAGTTCAAGCTCAGGAAATATGGCATTTATGTCATCTTATGGTACTTCCAAGAAAGTTGATGTAGAAAAAGATGGTGAAGAAAAAGGTACTGCCAACACAAATTTTGGTACTGCCAGTACTTCCAGTGTCACACCCCCAATTTACCTGACTTGCAGCGGAATGGAATACCTGGGGGTGTCTGTCATAGCACCACAGTTACAGTTACATTGAACGACCTAAAGTGTCGTTTGGAAAATACTGCATTTGATCATTGAAATAATTCAGAGTTTACAACATGAGGTCCCCAAAATGTGTTGCAAGTTTATGAAAACAAGTCATACTAGATCAAACGTTTACATAAGTGCATGAAATAATGATGAGACGCGTCGACTCCGCGACTCCATGAAGGTCCAAATGCATGTCACATGAGCTACCTTAATAACCTGAAATACATTGCTAAAACGTCAACACGAATGTTGGTGAATTCCATAGGTTTGTAAAATGTACTGATGTACGGCCACCACAAGTAAAAATGCAAGATAAAAATCTCGTGAAAATTGTACAATAGCCTTAAGCTCATGACACCGAAGCTATGACTGATGAAATTCTATGCCCCTCCCGAATGTTCTGCCGAAACATTCAAATGTAAAAGACATGACATGCATCCGCTTACTGTTGGTATCCACTACCACGGATGGAGGCGTCACCCTCGATAGATCTATCCACTCACTCTCGCTTAGTACTTGAAATTAACGGTTCATGATGTTACAGGGGACTTAGCACTTGGCAAGGTAACTTAAGCTATGTACATGTTTGAATACTTGGGCTCGTACTGAAATAATTGATGCAATGTATTCCCCCCGTGGGATTTGAAAACAATCAAAAATGTTGAATTGAAAACGGGGCTATGAAAACTCACCTCAACTGATGAAACCGTGATGAAATGAAATGAACACCAATGAACAATTAGCTGTCGCAACCCAATATGATGGTACCATGAACATGTAATGAGCTGAAAAACAAGGCGCGCACACTAGCCGCAACCTAATATGAATGATGAACGATCTACTTTAGATCATGAAATGATGTTATGAATGTCCATGCACATGTTTCCTATACCACTCTACTCTTTGAAAAGCACTTGTTGTTATCAAAATTATATAATCCAAGAATTTGGAAAAATATTGCTATTAGAAAATATAAATAGCTAGTTATAATATATATATACTTATATATATATAACGTAAGTTTCCATGTTAGCGTTGAAATACTCGGGTTGTAATCCTTGAAATGATGAAAATATACTCGTAATAACTAATACTACATTAGTTATAAAGCTCGGTACTTAATATTATTTCTAGCTCAAAAATGTACTTCGTAGTTTTTGTGCCAAATTTAATAAAAGCTGTCAATATAAAATGGTTTTAGCCGATTTTCAAACGTGAATATCTTTGTCGTTACTTGTCCGTTTTACTTCATGAAAAATGATCACTTGATCAATGAGATTGATTTGGGGTCGTGGGTTTGAGAAGAGAGCAAGAGAAAGATGAACTTTTGATCTTAGTTGAAAAGTGATATTATGATTATGTAAATTAGTAAAGTTATGTTAATATAGGTTTATTAGTTTAAAATGGGAAATCAATGCACATGGTTAAAAGGGGTGGCACATGGCCGGTTTTGGGTGTGAAAAGGAATAGCCAAAACGGTTTTGATCACTTAGAAAATATAGTGTAGCGTTAAGTGTTATTACGCGTTATTCGTTAAAATCGGGTACCGGGTTTAATAGCAATAAACGTTCACGAAGTATACCGGGATGAAATAAAGTTATAATAATGTTAAAAACATATTAAAAATATGTTGGGTACATTTACTGAGTGATCGGGTGATTATTGTTTAGTTTTCACGAAAACCGTCGTAATATTCATAAGCGTACGTTATAAATAAAATAAATTTCCAAAATACTGGGTAACTGAATGTTATAACTTTTATGATGTTAAAATGGATATAAAAATATGTCGGGACCATTGTGGGAATATTTAGATATATTCGTCGTGTATAAACCATGTGTTAACGTTTACTATAATTACTTATACGTAAAAACGTTAAATGTACTGAATATAGTAATTTGAAAATCCTGAGAGTGGTATAACATGAAAATGCTGTTATGATGATATGCAGACTATCTCCAGTCCGTATGCAGTGTTCTCAACACTAATGAAATGAATTCGCACCTAACCCAATCCGGTTACGCGAATTTGAATATCCGTAAACTAAATTTACGATGAAATGTGTAATGCACGTGAATGATGAAATCTTTTCCCGCAATGAATAGTGTTCCGTGAATAGTAAAATTTCTGAATGCTTCTCTGAATGTCAAACTGACACCAAAAATGATGAATAGTAAACTGATGAATAGTGTTTTGATGAATAGTGTTTGATGAATAGTGTTTTTCCAAAGTTCGGGAAATGACCTGAAATGACCTGAAATGGTGAGTTGTGACAGTCTTCCCCTCTAAAAGGAACTTCGTCCCGAAGTTCAGTTTATGTTGGTCTCTGAGAATGTATTGATGAAAAGGTGATGACATTCGAGAATTCCAGCGAACTCTAACGATAGGAATTCAACTCTGATTCAACTGTTTGACCACACGGTCCATGGTTTCTGTTGGTTCTCTTACAAGGTCTGAGATTGTCATTTGGGATGAATCCCTTCCAATGGAATCATGAGTGACTCATCTGTAAGTCATTTCTGGGGATCTGAAAATGTGAAATATGTTCATGTAATCCTGTTGTTCTCTGGCAATGTTCAAATCTGACGGCCACTAGGCCTACCCTGTCTGAAATATAAATGGTCCAGTGTATATTGGTGTAACTTTCCAAGTTTTCTGAATGATAACATGCCTTTCCTAGGCAGAACTTTCTGCATAACTCTGCAGAACTTGAAGTTTTAATGGTTTACGACTTATTGAACTTGTAACTGATTCTTGACTTGTAGAAAATTTCTGGTTATCTCATGAATGCCTACTGAACTAGTGAGTTGAGCTTTTTCTGAATTTGGCCCATCAATCGATGGTCTGCGCTTCTTAATGTTTTAAATGTGATACTTGGTAATATATACTGCTGAATTCTGTCAGAACTCAAATTTGTATGCTAGTTGGTCGATTCTAAAATGAATCTTAAATAGTCCAATATGCTAAAGGTTCAACCTTTCTTGTTATCCAATTTGTATCATGCCAATCCAAGGCAATGCTTTTAACTTAGTTTGTTCTCCTACCTGAATCTGGATGGTTTGTTGTTCAGGATATCCAATCCAAATGATGTGTGTTATGTACTAATCTAACTTCTGCCAGTTTCCCGTTGTTGGTGTGATAACTATTGTTGTAGATGAATTTGATTTATGTTGAGTGATTAGTCCAACCATTTCTAGGGTCAATCACTCATGCTCTGAGCATACCTTCCTATGTTTAAATTGTTCTCTCGCTTTGACCATCGTTCTGAGGATGATAGGTGATGTTCACATCTAAATGGGTTTCTGAAGGAAATCCTGAAATGATTACCTGAAGTCCAAGTTGAATCGGTTTCCTTAACAGGAAATACTGAAATGGGTACAATAAACCTTTGTGACTAATTCCATAACGTTCGGTCCTTCGAACTTGGCGTTATCTGAAGGGATAGCATATAGGTAAGAATTTGATTCCTTGTGTTTTGTTCCAACTGATGATAAGACATATGTTCTTCTTTGTCTATTAGGTTTGGTCTCCACTACTGAAGTTCGCGATTAATTTGTGATGTTCCTCCTAATTCCTTCATCACATAATCCAAATATTCTCTATTGTCAAGTCACAAATCCTAAATGCATAAGCGATGTTGTAGGGAAGTTGGTTCTGGGAATTTGCCTTGCGATTGTGAGTTTTGGTTGAAATCTTTTTCTGAATGAACGAATTTAGAAAATGGAGCAGATGATTTACTAAGTAATATTTTTCCTGATGATCCAAAATCCAATAGTTATGAAATAGGAACTGTTTTCAAGCATGTTGTGATTACGACTGCTTACCAAAGTTTGATGTTTATGTATTTTCCTCATTGTACCATTGTGTTGCTAAAGATTGACCAAAAAGGATCGTACTTGTTCAAAATAGGGATTTCAGAAATCATTTTTCCACAAGGTATGTGATTTATGTAAACGCATCAACTTTATTTAAAAGTGAAAACACTAACAAGGATAAAATGGTAGAATAGGAAATGTTCGCTTAAATGCATAGATGTCTAACACTTAGTTCCTGAGGTTGGATAATGTCTAGTATGGTTATCTGGCATAATTACAAGCATAGGTATTTAGACTAACTTAAGTCCTGAAATAGTTTATCGTTGTAATTGGCAAAACGAATGTATCACTTGATGTTGTGTCGATGAATGTCTATTCTGTTTTCCCATGTGGATGAGGAGATATGTTCTGGTTTGATCCCTTGCTTGGTATGAAGGTGAGGTTATCTGAAATTTCTAGTGACATAAGGCCTTAGAGGAAATTACATCGATATTCTTGATTCAAACAATTGTACTTTGTGAAAACTTACTGCAGGAAAGTTTATGTATGGATGAGGTCATGTTTAAATGAAATGCTCTACAGTCTCAATTTGAAGCTTGGTGTATTTCTATTGTGTTGTCCAGCGGACATCTATATTGAGTTCAATCCTGTAGCTCAGTCTAGCTAGTACCCTTAAACGATAGAATTTGACAACTAAGTCAGAGATGGTGATTCGGATAGTCTCGCAGTATCTTAGGATTGTTGTTGAGTTATGAATTCTCTCTGTATATACTTCTAGTTCTGGTTAGTAGTTCTGTAATCCTTTCATTGCTTTTATTGTATAAAGGAATCCTGCATGTAATTGATATGGAAAGTCTCTTCTAGGAAAGTCAATGGGAAAATCCAACTTAATGTCTGAATGAGTGACTGGTGGGGTAAGTATCCAGAGATAGTTCGGCAAAAGGGATGTTTATGAAAGAGTTCCTTTGTTTACAAAGCTTTCGAATGAAGATTGTTATTAACAATCCTTTGAAAAGGTAATTATTTCCTTCATGGCATAATCCTTCCTGAATTCTACATAGGTGATCAGGCTATGTATAATTGAGGACTAATGATGCGATGTTGGATTTTGTCAAAATATCATAACTTTCCTCAAAAGTTTTAGATGGTGTTCAACGCATTGTTATTAAAATGGTATCCTGATGTTTTCTTTCAAGTAACATGAAAATTGCTTCGCGTAATAATAGTAAATACTTGGTGTAATGACAGAAAAATCAATGTATAGGATGGTAATAAAATAGCTTACTTCAGAAATTTTTCTGTAAAACAGCTTCCCCATATGATAGTAAAATAGCTTGAATGGTGTATTGGATACGTGGGTGAATCTTGTCGAATGGTAATAGTCTACTAATTCGTCAAAAACGAAATCAACCTAATTTCTGATGAGACAATGCTAAAATGTTGCGAAACGATTGAAGTCTGAGCAAATGGGAATGGAAAAGGAAATGACAATGATGGTACTAGTGAATGGAATACTACCCTCTTTCGCGCTACCTCGCGACATCCAAAAGGTAAAACTAAAGTACACACTGTGGGAAGGCCAATAGTGTAATAAGTAACTGATGGTGGTGATAGTACCTGAGTAGTATGTGCCCTACTAGTGATGGAAAGAAAACACACTATCTTCCTTGCAATAAGCATCCTAATAAGTCCATTAAGATTAATTCTGAATACACTACCAAAAGGCATTCTATGTACGGGCTGAATGATAGGAAGACTCTGTTCCTATGGCAAATCAATAGTACTAATGGTGGTGTAAGTGCAACTGATGGTATAATGGTAGTGGAAGATGACAAGGCATCTTCAATGTCGGAATCCGATAAAAGGATGTCAGGGTGAGTATCTGAAGACATGTCACTTGTGAACCAGGTCAATAAAATGATATATATATATATATATATATATATATATATATATATATATATATATATATATATATATATATATATATATATATATATATATACGGATATGAGTATAAATAACTCGCACAGGGGATGTATAAAACAACATGTATCATGATTATGCACTTATGATGAAATGATGAGATGCTATGCTGATGTGGTTATAGTCTAGGGTCCAAGATACATCCTAGTTCGCTATAACCTTAGCTCTGATGCCAATCTGTCACACCCCCAATTTACCTGACTTGCAGCGGAATGGAATACCTGGGGGTGTCTGTCATAGCACCACAGTTACAGTTACATTGAACGACCTAAAGTGTCGTTTGGAAAATACTGCATTTGATCATTGAAATAATTCAGAGTTTACAACATGAGGTCCCCAAAATGTGTTGCAAGTTTATGAAAACAAGTCATACTAGATCAAACGTTTACATAAGTGCATGAAATAATGATGAGACGCGTCGACTCCGCGACTCCATGAAGGTCCAAATGCATGTCACATGAGCTACCTTAATAACCTGAAATACATTGCTAAAACGTCAACACGAATGTTGGTGAATTCCATAGGTTTGTAAAATGTACTGATGTACGGCCACCACAAGTAAAAATGCAAGATAAAAATCTCGTGAAAATTGTACAATAGCCTTAAGCTCATGACACCGAAGCTATGACTGATGAAATTCTATGCCCCTCCCGAATGTTCTGCCGAAACATTCAAATGTAAAAGACATGACATGCATCCGCTTACTGTTGGTATCCACTACCACGGATGGAGGCGTCACCCTCGATAGATCTATCCACTCACTCTCGCTTAGTACTTGAAATTAACGGTTCATGATGTTACAGGGGACTTAGCACTTGGCAAGGTAACTTAAGCTATGTACATGTTTGAATACTTGGGCTCGTACTGAAATAATTGATGCAATGTATTCCCCCCGTGGGATTTGAAAACAATCAAAAATGTTGAATTGAAAACGGGGCTATGAAAACTCACCTCAACTGATGAAACCGTGATGAAATGAAATGAACACCAATGAACAATTAGCTGTCGCAACCCAATATGATGGTACCATGAACATGTAATGAGCTGAAAAACAAGGCGCGCACACTAGCCGCAACCTAATATGAATGATGAACGATCTACTTTAGATCATGAAATGATGTTATGAATGTCCATGCACATGTTTCCTATACCACTCTACTCTTTGAAAAGCACTTGTTGTTATCAAAATTATATAATCCAAGAATTTGGAAAAATATTGCTATTAGAAAATATAAATAGCTAGTTATAATATATATATACTTATATATATATAACGTAAGTTTCCATGTTAGCGTTGAAATACTCGGGTTGTAATCCTTGAAATGATGAAAATATACTCGTAATAACTAATACTACATTAGTTATAAAGCTCGGTACTTAATATTATTTCTAGCTCAAAAATGTACTTCGTAGTTTTTGTGCCAAATTTAATAAAAGCTGTCAATATAAAATGGTTTTAGCCGATTTTCAAACGTGAATATCTTTGTCGTTACTTGTCCGTTTTACTTCATGAAAAATGATCACTTGATCAATGAGATTGATTTGGGGTCGTGGGTTTGAGAAGAGAGCAAGAGAAAGATGAACTTTTGATCTTAGTTGAAAAGTGATATTATGATTATGTAAATTAGTAAAGTTATGTTAATATAGGTTTATTAGTTTAAAATGGGAAATCAATGCACATGGTTAAAAGGGGTGGCACATGGCCGGTTTTGGGTGTGAAAAGGAATAGCCAAAACGGTTTTGATCACTTAGAAAATATAGTGTAGCGTTAAGTGTTATTACGCGTTATTCGTTAAAATCGGGTACCGGGTTTAATAGCAATAAACGTTCACGAAGTATACCGGGATGAAATAAAGTTATAATAATGTTAAAAACATATTAAAAATATGTTGGGTACATTTACTGAGTGATCGGGTGATTATTGTTTAGTTTTCACGAAAACCGTCGTAATATTCATAAGCGTACGTTATAAATAAAATAAATTTCCAAAATACTGGGTAACTGAATGTTATAACTTTTATGATGTTAAAATGGATATAAAAATATGTCGGGACCATTGTGGGAATATTTAGATATATTCGTCGTGTATAAACCATGTGTTAACGTTTACTATAATTACTTATACGTAAAAACGTTAAATGTACTGAATATAGTAATTTGAAAATCCTGAGAGTGGTATAACATGAAAATGCTGTTATGATGATATGCAGACTATCTCCAGTCCGTATGCAGTGTTCTCAACACTAATGAAATGAATTCGCACCTAACCCAATCCGGTTACGCGAATTTGAATATCCGTAAACTAAATTTACGATGAAATGTGTAATGCACGTGAATGATGAAATCTTTTCCCGCAATGAATAGTGTTCCGTGAATAGTAAAATTTCTGAATGCTTCTCTGAATGTCAAACTGACACCAAAAATGATGAATAGTAAACTGATGAATAGTGTTTTGATGAATAGTGTTTGATGAATAGTGTTTTTCCAAAGTTCGGGAAATGACCTGAAATGACCTGAAATGGTGAGTTGTGACATCCAGCAGTACCAAAACCATTTTAGATGAAACAATTGGTTGTGCTTTTCTAACATCACAACACAATGGTTCCACATTGACCTTTGAAGATCTTCAAGAGATTAGTGATGATGATCTTGAAGAAATGGACATAAAATGGAAGCTTTCACTTCTTAGCATGAGGGCTAAGAAATATTTGATGAGGACTGGAAAGAAGATTGTCATCAATGGCAATGAACCTGCTGGGTATGACAAATCTAAAGTGGAGTGCTACAGCTGCCACATGAAGGGTCACTATTCAAGAGAATGTAGAAGACCAAAGAAGCAGGGTGATAAGGGAAGAGGTTTTGAGAACAAGAACAGGGGAAACAATGAGAACAAAAGCAAGGAAGTGGACATTACTGAAACAAAAGCTATGGTAGCTATTGATGGGCTGGGTTTTGATTGGATTTTTATGGGTGAAGAAGAGTCATCCTCAAATGAATTAGCCTTAATGGCTCTCTCCAATCCTGAGGTACAAATTACTAAATGTTCTGCTACTTGTGAAGTTTTTAAAGAACTTGAAATCTTAAGAAAACTTTATGATGAACTGAAAGTAGAACAAAGAAAAACTCATCAAGACCTAGTTAATCATAAGTGTGGTATGTCCAAACTTGAGAAACAGATAATTCACTTTAGAGAAAATGAACTCACCTTTTCTGACACAAAAGCTATTCTTAATAGAGACATATTTCTTAAAGATGCTGAAATAAACCTGTTAAGAACTGAGTTTGCTAAAGTGAAACAAGCAAAAGATAATATTCAACTAACTGTTACAACATTAGAAAATGCTTCTGCTTGTACTAAAAGTATAGTTGAGAATCAAATGAACAAGAAAATCAGATCTGGGATTGGATACAACACATGTCCTCCTCCTTACAGAGGAATTCCTTGTCCCCCAGGTTTAGATCTTGCTGAATCAGGTTTACATGAACTCACAAATAAACCACTAGAAAAGTTAAAACCTGTAGAAAGTAGTGAACCTTTTGAGAGTACAAGTGATACTTCTCTCTCCAAAGAAAAAGGTGCTCACTAATAAGAGCTCAGATGTTACAACTATTAAAGGTTGCAAATCTGATGAGAATGGAAAAGAGACTGTTTCTAAGAAAGGAAACAAAGTAGAACCAATCAGTCCTAAAAGTGTAGAGAGTATAACAAAGACTAAAGTTGTTCTAAAAACAGTTGAATGTTGTGCTAAATGTAATAGCAAACCTAGAGGTAGTCAGAGAAATTGGAACAATCTTAAGTCACATCAACTTGGTGATAACTTTGTTTTGTACAATAAAGCATGCTATTACTGTGGTAGTTTTAATCATACTCATGCTTATTGTAACAATTGGGTTTCTGAGAGTACATCAAGGTCTAAAACAAGTAAAACAAACCCCAGAAAAGGTTCTGTGAAATCTAACACACCAAAAGTCAATCATACTGTTAGAACAAATGAGCCTGTTTACCCAAAATTCACTACTAAGGGTGCAACAGCAGTGTTGCAAAAATCGGCTGAGGCGGCCGATTAATCGGCGATTAATCGGCCTCGGCCTTGTAACTTGTAGACAATTCCAAGGTAATCGGCCGATTCAAGAAAATCGGCCAATTAATCGGCCAAAAATCGCAACTCGGCCCCCGACCGCCTCGGGACCGAGTTACGATTTTTGCAACATTGGGTGCAAGTAATACTTTCAAACATACACCAAAAGTTGTGAAAAGTCATATTGAAAGGAATTTTGTGGATAAAACACAAGACTGGAAACCAAAACCAAAAGGTTCTGCTAGACCAAATGGTACTGCCAAACTTGGTACTGTCAGACCAAAAACCACAAAATGTGTCAAAAATGAAAATGCTGTTAAGTCCTCAGCATGTTGGATTTGGAGACCACTCCAATCAAATGGTGCATCAACAGTCCTAAAAAGATTTGATTACATTGATGCACGAGGCAAACCCAAGTCAGTCATGGCTTGGGTACCCCAAGGAAACTAATATGTGTATACATGTGCAGGAACATTCAAATGATATTGCAGATCAAGGATATGTAGATAGTGGATGTTCAAGGCACATGACAGGCAACATGTCTTACCTCACAGACTTCAAATCATTTGATGGAGGATATGTTACCTTTGGGGGAGGAATCAAAGGAAAGATTACTGGTAAAGGTACAATTAAAACTAGTAAATTAGATTTTGAAAATGTGTACTTTGTGAAAGAACTACAGTTTAATCTCTTAAGTGTCTCTCAAATGTGTAACACAAAGAACAAAGTTCTTTTTACTGACACTGAATGCATTGTACTTTCTCCTGATTTTAAGATCCCTGATGAAAGTCAGATTCTTCTTAAAATCCCTAGAAAGAACAATATGTACATTGTTGATTTAAAGAACATTGTTCCTAAAGAGAGTTTAACCTGTCTAGTAGCAAAAGCCTCATTGGATGAATCTATGCTTTGGCATAGAAGACTTGGTCATGTAAACTTTAAAACAATCAATACAATTGCAAAATATGATTTGGTTAGAGGTTTACCCAAAAAGATTTTTCAAAATGACCAAACCTGTGTTGATTGTCTAAAAGGCAAACAACATAGAGCTTCTTGTAAGCCCAAGACCCATAACTCAATTTCTCAAGCTTTATACATGCTTCATATGGACGTCTTTGGTCCTACTTCTGTGAATAGCTTGAATGGTAAAAGATATTGTCTTGTAGTTACTGATGATTACAGCAGATTCTCTTGGGTTTTCTTTTTAAAAACTAAGGATGAAACAAGTGAGATCCTTAAGTCCTACATTACAGGGATAGAAAACCAAATTGATAAGAAAGTAAAAGTAATTAGATGTGATAATGGGACAGAATTCAAGAATAGAGTTATGGATGAATTTTGCAAAGAAAAAGGAATAAAAAGAGAATATAGTGTAGCTAGAACCCCACAGCAAAATGGAGTAGCAGAAAGGAAAAATAGAACACTTATAGAGGCTACTCGAACAATGCTAGTAGATTCTAAGTTGCTTGTTTCATTTTGGGCTGAAGCAGTAGGTACTGCTTGTTATGTACAGAATAGGGTTCTAGTGATTAAACCTCATAGAAAGACTCCTTATGAACTTTTGTTTGGTAGAACACCATCTCTAAGTTTTATGAGACCTTTTGGATGTCATGTCACTATTCTCAATACCAAAGATCATCTAGGAAAGTTTGAAGGAAAAGCTGATGAAGGCTACATGATAGGGTATTCTTTGCAAAGTAAGGCCTATAGGGTGTATAATAAATGCACTAGGCTAGTGGAAGAAAACCTGCACATAGAGTTCCAAGAGAAACTACCAAATGTTGCAGGCACTGGACCAGATTGGTGTTTTGACATTGATAAACTTTCAGAATCTATGAATTATGTGCCTGTCACAGGTACAAATACTAATGATAATGCAGGTTTTGAAGACAATGATGAAACAACTGAGGATCAAGATTACATCTTGATGCCAATTTGGACAGGATTGGATTCATCTTCAAGTCTTGGAGAGCCTTCAAATTCTACAAATGAAGGTGTTGAAGATGATCATGGAACTCAAGATCAAAGGAATCAACAAAATTCTGAAAATGAAAATGGTACTGCCAATTCACAAAATGGTACTGCCAGTTCAACTGATGGTACTGCAAGTTCACAAATTGGTACTGCTGAACCATTAAATGTTCTATCAGATGATTCCTTACCAGAAGATATAGGGATTGGAAACCTTCCAATTTCCTATGATGTTCCTACAACACACAACACAAGAATTCTCAAAGATCACTCCATTGAAAATGTGATTGGCAGCATTGATTCTGGTGTTAAAACAAGAACTCAAGTCTTATCTTCAGACAAAGATGGGTTTGTCCTAGCTGTGTATGAAGAAAAGAACCATGAAGTTGCCAACATATGCCTGTTTTCATGCTTTCTCTCTCAAGTAGAACCCAAAAACATTACAAAATCCTTAGATGATTCAAGCTGGGTTGAAGCAATGCAAGAAGAGCTACTTCAATTCAAACTGTAGAAGGTTTGGGTACTGGTTGATTTGCCCAAAGGTTACAGGGCAATTGGAACCAAATGGGTTTTCAGAAATAAGAAAGATGAAAGGGGAATAGTGATAAAAAAAACAAAGCCAGATTGGTGGCCCAAGGGTATACTCAAGAAGAAGGAGTGGATTATGAAGAAGTTTTTGCTCCAGTTGCAAGAATTGAAGCAATTAGGCTATTTTTGGCCTATGCTTCTTTCATAGGTTTCACTGTCTACCAAATGGATGTGAAAAGTGCCTTTTTATATGGTACTATTGAAGAAGAGGTGTATGTTTCTCAACCTCCAGGCTTCATTGATGCAGAATATCCAGACAAGGTGTATAAGGTTACCAAAGCTCTTTATGGTCTACACCAAGCTCCCAGGGCATGGTATGAAACATTGGCTTTCTATTTATTGGAAAATGGATTTCAAAGAGGCAAGATTGATCCAACTTTGTTCATCAAACGAACCAAGAAAGACATCTTGCTGGTGCAGATTTATGTTGATGACATTATCTTTGGATCCACAAATCAGGAATTGTGTGTAGAGTTTGAAAAACTTATGCATAGTAAGTTTGAAATGAGTTCCATGGGGGAACTTACTTTCTTTCTGGGTCTCCAAGTGAAACAATCAAATGAAGGCATATTTATCAGCCAAGATAAGTATGTAGCTGAGATCCTAAGGAAATTTAAGTTTGCAGATTCAAAGGTTGCAAGTACACCAATGGATCCAGAAAAGGGGTTACACAAAGATGCTGAGGGTGAAGATGTTGATATGCACAACTACAGATCAATGATTGGGTCCCTAATGTACCTTACATCATCAAGACCAGATATCATGTTCTCAGTATGTGTATGTGCAAGGTTTCAAGTCAATCCAAAAGTTTCTCATCTCACAGCAGTCAAAAGGATCTTCAGATACCTAAAGGGCCAGCCTAAGTTGGGTCTATGGTATCCAAGGGAATCATCTTTTGATCTGGTAGCTTACTCAGATAGTGACTATGCTGGTGCAACTCTAGACAGAAAATCCACAACTGGTGGATGTCAATTTCTTGGTTGCAGACTCATATCATGGCAATGCAAGAAGCAAACAATGGTGGCCAACTCTACAACTGAAGCAGAATATGTTGCAAGTGCAAGTTGTTGTGGCCAAGTTCTTTGGATCCAGAATCAATTGCTTGACTATGGGTACAATTTTCTTAACACCATTATCTACATTGACAACAGAAGTACTATTTGTATCATTAAAAATCCAGTTCAACATTCAAAAACAAAACACATTGAAATCAGACACCATTTCATAAGAGATTGCAATGAGAAAAGGTTAATTCAAGTTGTCAAAATTGATTCTGAAAATAATTTTGCAGACCTTCTCACCAAAGCTTTTGATTTAGGTAGGTTTAAATACCTGGTAGCAGGTATTGGTATGATAAATCTTTGAAAAACATGTGTTTTGTATATAAATAAACAAGTTCTGGTCTCTAATCATGGTACTGCTAGTTAGTCATAAGGTACTGTCAGTACAAAATTGGTACTGTTAGTTCAAAGTTTGCTCTGTTTTTGCTCATCTTGATGTTTAAATGTTAACAATGCTATAAAACAAGTGCTTTGTACTCTGTTCTTTTGGTTTACTACTAACCATTTCAGGTTACTCAAGATTGCTAACAAAATCAGGATGTGGAAATGGTAATCAGTTCACCAAGTTTTTTCAAACTTTAAGAGTTGACTAGTCCAAACAAACGGCTCTTGGTAAAGACTTCTCAAATCTGTTGATAGCTGATAGTTTGCTAAAAACTATAAGGTAATCAGTTCACCCAGTTTCAAAAACTTAAACGAACTGACTAGTCCAAAGCAAACGGCTCTTGGTAAAGACTTATCAAATCCGTTGATAGCTGATAGTTTGCTAAAAACTATAAGGGATATTTTCTAAAATTTCAAAGAGACTGCCAAGTTTTATTTCAAAATAAGGTACTGGTAGTTCAAACGTTAGTACTGGTAGAGTAAAATGGTACTGCTACATAGCCGTTGAGTCTGTCAGGTTAAAAGATAGTCGTTGTTTTTAAAGGGTATTTTTGTGAATTATTCATGTTTTCCTCGAATTAAGGATATAGTTATTATAATAAAAAATCTTTTTGACCGCCTCTTCAATTACTTATCCATAACTTTTATAGTCGGTCAAAAGTCATTTTTCTCATAATCAATCCTTATCATAATTCACACTCACCTTTCATATTCTACCAGTACAACAATAAAATCCCACCAACGAAATCAAAATTTTCATCAAACCTTTCACCATGGCTCGTCTAAGTTTTGTCAAACGTCACAACCAATTAGCATTTTTGGAAAAGTCTGATGACAATGAAACTTTTCATCAAGCAGTGGATTTTCTAAACAATTCTTATGTCAGGTTTGCTTTACTCGTGAATCCCACTATTTTTGAATCTCAAATTTCACAATTTTGGCAAACTGCTAAAGTTAACACTCTTAGGGATGGGATTCAAGAGTTAATGGTCACAGTGGATGGTAGAACCTTGACTTTTACCGAATCATCCATTAGAAGACATCTTCGTTTGGATGATTCAGATGGCATTAGTCAACTACCTGATACTAAAATTTTTGAAAATTTGACAAAAATGGGGTATAATGTAACTTCTACAAAGCATACATTTCTTAAAAAGCATTTTACCCCTCAATGGAGATTTTTGATTCATACCATCCTTCATTGTTTAAGCCAAAAGAAAACCTCATGGGAGCAATTTAGTAGTAACATGGCTGCAGCTCTCATTTGCCTGGCAACAAACAAGAAATTCAACTTTTCAAAATATATTTTTGAAGGATTGGTTAAAAATGTGGACAGTGAAACAAAGTTTTTGGTGTACCCAAGGTTCATTCAGTGCCTCATCAACAAATCCAAACATTTGTTACTTCCTCCAAACAAACCTTTTAAAACTCCCAAACTTACACACAAGGTGTTTTCAAACATGAAAATTGGTTTTCAAGGAGAAGAAGTACCACTTTTTGAGGAAATGTTACCACAACATTCTGAAGAACCTGATCATTCATCACCACATCCATCACAAGTACCATCACTCACACCAACAGCACCATCAGTCACACCACCATCACCAGTACCAATACCATCTCATCAACAAACACAAACACTATCTGCAACATCCCCATCATTATCACATCATAACTCACCACCACAATCTCCTCCACAACAAAGTGTAGATGCTCAGACTATCAGGGAATTAAAGGAGCAAGTGCAGCACTTACAAACTTCTCTTGAAAGTCAAAACAAACATTTTACAGAGATCAACACCAAGTTAGTTAAGAGGGTTGAGAAATTAGAGTTGAAGGTGAAATTGTTGAAGGGTAAAGGAACATCTAAGTTGGTTGTTTCTAGTTCCTCAAGTTCAGATGCAGAGGGTTTGGGTCTCTCTTCCAAAAAGGGGAGGATGGGTAGTTCTAAAAATGAAGAAGAGATTCAATTTCAGTTTCATGAAGGAACTCCAGTGTTTGATGAAGAGCCTGCTATTCAAGAAACAGAGCCTGCTACTCAAGTAAAAGAGCCTGTTAGCTTGAAAGATACTACTGAAAAAGAATCTGCTGAAGCAAAGCAAGTTGCTGCTGAAGCAGAGCAAGAGCCTGCTGGGATTCAGAGGCTATTAGCTATGGGTAGTTCTAAAAATGAAGAAGAGATTCAATTTCAGTTTCATGAAGGAACTCCAGTGTTAGATGAAGAGCCTGCTATTCAAGAAAAAGAGCCTGCTACTCAAGTAAAAGAGCCTGTTAACTTGAAAGATACTGCTGAAAAAGAATATGCTGAAGCAAAGCAAGTTGCTGCTGAAGCAGAGCAAGAGCCTGCTGGGATTCAGAGGCTATTAGCTATGAATTTAAAAGGTTCTGATCAAGTGTCTTACAAAAGAAAAAGGGGATCACAGCCTCAGGGGAGGTTTATTGTCTCTGATGAACAATCTGCTGCTCCAAGTCCAGTATCATCACCAAAAGACAAGGGTAAGAAAATTGTAGTTGAAGATGAACCAAAGCCTAAAAAGATGAAGCAGAAAGAGCAAGCACAATTGATTGTAGATGAAAAATTGTCCAAACAGCTTCATGAAGAAGAAGTTAGGAGGGCTGAAGAAGAATCAAGAATGTTGCAAGAAAAGTTTGATGCTCAGCTGCAATACATCATTTCCATTGATCCAATTGTAAGAGGTGAAGCTTACACTCTGGTGTGTGATGAGTCTCTCAGCTCAGATGAAATGACAATCAAGCTCAATGATTTCATCACCAAGAAATACAATCAAGAGGCATTGGATGATGTCTATCAGCAAATCCAGAAGAATCAGAAGAAAGGATTCAAAATGCCACATTCTGAAGCAGATCAGAAGAAATTCTTCATGATATATCTGAAAAGAGAAGTGAACATGAAGGATCATCAACTCAAAGGTAAATCTTTTGATGAATTGAAGCTTCTATACTTAGAGGCTTACAGAAGAAACAAAACCAGTTTTGTCATGGATACACAAGAAAGACCTTCCAAAGGAAGAAAAGATGATCAGAAGGAACAAGCAGAGAAAGCAGAATTGCCTTCTGTTCAGAAAAGAGAAATGGTTGTCCATGTTCCACAAATTATTTTTGCTGAACCTTTACATGCAAGGCATCCAGTCATAGATTGGGAAATCTACAATGATAAGTTTAGCAAAGCATGGAACATAACAAGAGTTGGAAACAAGGTTGAGATTTTCAAGAACTTTGAAAATCTTCTCAGTGCATGTAACAGAATGGATTTAGATGAATTATGGGTATTAGTTCAAGAGAAGCTGAAAACCAAGTATAAGCCAGATGCAAAGGAGCAAGAGCTATGGGTTGAGTTCAGCAGACTATATGATCCAAATCCTTCTGATACTCATTGGAAATTTCCTTACTATGATTTATCTGTTACATGGGAATACTTCAGCATGAGTCATGTTCATCATCTGTCCACTCAAAGTGGAATAGAGCTCTTTATGCTAGGTGAGAAGGAGTATCCTTTAAGCTATGAAGTATTATCAGTTTTAATCTCAAATAAGCTTTTGTGTGAAGAAGAGACTGATGCAGTCAAAAGATTGAAGGAGAGCATACTTGATCAGTATGAAAGCCTAAGAAGAAAAAGATAAGGTTTTTGGAAGAGTTCCCTCAAATCCTCAAGGTATGAATTTTATTCACAAAGAAACTTGGTTATTTTATATGGGAATAACAGGTTTAGGGGAGGATTGTTGGGAATAAAATGTACAAAGTAAAGAGTCTGCCAGAAGAGCCTGCTAGTGATAGTTAAGCCTGCCTCTTCAGTTTTGCTGATGTTGAAGATATACTAACAGTACCTTCTGGGTAAGAAGGTACTGCTAGTTAAAGAAGGTCCTGCCAGTTTTCAAGACAAGTTGCTGTATTTTAATTAGAGATATTTACCTGTATTATTAGTCTTTGTACAAAGTTATACGTTAAGTAGAAGTAGTACAGAAGTCTCAGTAGATATAATGGAGTGTTTTACCTTGAAAGGTGTAATATTAGGATAAGATAAACCTCTAGTATATTATATTAAGCAACTTGACCACTTGTAATAAGGGCTCCTTATACTATAAAAGGAACCCTTAAGACACCATCTTAGACATAACTTTCCCAGCTCTCACACTCATCTTTCCCATGCATAACTTCCACATTTAAATCCTTTCACGTATCAAAGATTCAAGGTTACACTTGTAATCCTGGTGATAGTTTAGATCACCCGTATTATTTCATCAATAATATTGAATCATTTTGTGTTATTCATGTTGCGTTCATTCTCATTTACTTATTCACCACCTTTGTTCCTTTAGTGTGTTTTAGTAAATTCCGCGTGCTAACTCACATTCATTTATAAATATCCTAAACACATTACTGAGATTAACATCCCAAGTGTTTGCACAAATCAATATATATAGACAGAATCCTTCCACAATTTGTGATGGAGTTGATCATTAATTTACCATCAGGCTTTGTTTTAATGTAACGAAGCATGCGGCTTGTCCATGGGAGATATCCACCTTTTTCAAGCATTGGAGGTCGGTTTTCCGCACCGGCTGCATGAATATCTTGCTGAGTTGTCATTGATGAAGTGTAGATTGATAAATTTTATTCTTGGATCGATTCAACGAAGTAGGAGTAGTGTTTAGTGTAAGTTGATGCAAGTTTTTATGGTGAAAAATTTGATCTGGAACCTTAAAACCTCAATAACTTCCGTTCGGAGTGGATTTGGGCCTCGAAGCTTGGCTTGAATGATCTTTAGGTTATTCAACGTGTCCTTCTTCTCGGTCTCACGGTCGTTTTGACAGCTGATTCGTCGAAAACGGAGTTACGGTTCAAAAGTTATGGCCGTTTGAAGTTTGGTTGTCAAAAGTCAAAATTCTTACGCGTAAACTCAGATCTTATGCGTAGAAAATGAATCTTATGCGTAGACAGAAACTTATGCGTAGAACAAATGTTAGGCGTAAACAAAAGTTATGCGTAAACAGTAAACTTATGCGTAAGAAAAATACTTATGCGTAAGATTAGTAGTTTATGCGTAAGCTTAGTGTTTATGCGTAAGATTTATGTTACGCGTAAGGTTTATCTTATGCGTAAGATTTTACGCGTAAGGTTTATAAACCAAACAAATCTCTCAAACTTATCCAAGCTTGAAAGATATCCCAAGTCGAAGTATTCCACAAACTTATCCAAGTCAGGGAAGTACTGAGTACAACTTCTGCGTAGGATCTTATGCGTAGAATCCAATCTTAGGCGTAGAATCCAATCTTATGCGTAGAAACAGACTTAGGCGTAGGATCTTAAGCGTAGAAACTCACCTTATGCGTAGGATTCTGACTTATGCGTAGAAAAAGGGTTTTACGCTTAAACTCACGCGTAGAAAGTGATCTTATGCGTAGAAAAAGGGTTTTGAGCCTAAACTTACGCGTAGACTTGCCAAAAGTACTGTAGACAGCTGTAAAACTTGGAGAGGACGAAAATCTTACGCGTAAGATTACCAAAACAGCTAAAAATCCAATTTTTTCAACCAAAAACACTTTTTCCACTTGTTTCTATTGATCAAATCTTTCCCAAAACACTTAGAATCACTAAAGCTTCAATAAAAACAACAACTTTAACACCAAAACTTGTAAAAATCAAAACTTTTTGAAGAAAAAGTACACAAATGAATGAAAAGTGTAACTTTTTAACAAAAAAACTTGATAAAAACACTCCTAAATCATTGTTAGGCGATTGATACCACTTGTAGGACCTTAGATATATCAACTTTAATACTAATATAAGAACTAGATGAAGTAAAGATGGTGACTTGATGAGATATGTGTGGCGTAATATCTGAAGAAATAAAGATAAGAGATGAAGAGAGCTTTTATTAAAAACACACACAATACACACACAAGCACACACCTCAAATGTGCTTTGAGGTGTTTATATAGTTAGATACAAGAGATGCCTTAAAAGGCTTTCCATGGGCTTGGGCTTGGGCTTGGACTTGGTTATATGATTAGATAACAAGGCTTATGAAACATAGCACATAACATATTAGCTTGCCAAGTCCAAAGCCCAATGACTAAACTATTACTAATCTTAACAAACGACACAAAGTTACAATATGAGAATGACCATCACTTCTATATAAATATTTTTAATGCTAACATATAATGTTTTTTTGTGTTTATTCTTATTGATACGTGGGAATCGCACCAGGCTTTACCTCTCGAGGGATCTCGAGAAGCTTACAAGCCCCACCAGGCAGTGTACCTGATCGTTATAGTATAGTATAGTGACAAGTACCGGGGGATTGATCGTTCAACTCAGGAATAGTGTCGCTAGGATTAGAAAAGCCTAAAAACTAGGTCTAGAGGTGAGGGATGATTCTTTTTGTATTTTTATATTTTATTAAAGCAAGTAAAATCTCGGTTGTTTGGAAGAGTGGGCGGAATTAATTGCTAATCAACTAACCCAATAACTAAGATGCAATCAAAATAAAATAACAAAAATGAAATGAAATCTAATTAAACTAGTGGTGTGAACAATAATAGGGAGAGTTGTGTTTACTTAGGTTTCATTACTCCCTAGATATCTTTTACAGGTTGATAGTTTGTTACAATTGCATGGATGACGGGTCGTATTCCTTAATACTAGTCATAGGGCCGTGTACAATATTCCCTAACTCTATAGGATCCTACTTCACTCCTATGTCGAGCCGTTAGAAGCTCCTAACATGGGATCATTAGAATTCTCCTACACATTAAAAACAACCAAAAATCATAGTACACCTCTGATCATGTTTCTTAAGACGTTCAAGCATGTCACCAATGGAAGTCTGCCAGTTTTCTTAAGCCTAACATCGAATACAATCATCTGTAACAACTATAAACAAACAATCAACCCATAATTAACATCTAGGTTTCACTACATCTAAGCAAACACAAAAGAGATCTAGCCAAGCATGTTAAATTCAAGACAAGTGTAAGATATATTCAAACAACACACAGACATATTGAATGAATTGAAAAAGTACTTATCTCAATTGAACATGAAAGGTTTCAAAGGGTAAAAACCCTTGAAAAAGCTGTAATATTCGGACTAGGGTTTCTCTCCAAAGTTACACCCTAATTGTTCCTTTTTCTAATGAATGAAAATTGCAAAACTATATATAGATTTTACAGGGTGACGGCGTCAAGAAGGAAATTCTGACGCCGTCAACTCACCACACATAATGAAATCAGATTGCCTAGATCCACTTTTGACGCCGTCATGTGCAATTCTACTCTGGGCCGTCACTCTTATTTGGACCATGACGGCCTATGGTGACGCCGTCATGTCCATAGTGCAAAACTCTTCTGGATCGTCACGGACTTTATCCACTTCCACCTCTTGCATTACTCTTGACGCCGTCACTTGAGAACTCTTGACGCCGTCAGGTACTGTTCCCAGCAAGGAAAATTAAAACTTTGCCGTTTTCTTCACTTTTATGCTCCAAAAACGTCCAAAATGCTTCCTTTTCCAGAATTTACTCCAAAAGTACCTAAAATGACAAAAGGAACGATTTAGGGCATTATTTGATCAAATAAATTCGAATCCGGGCTAAAATGACCCCCTAAAAATGGTTCATTTTTCACCTCATCAAATACCCTTACACTTGAGATTTGCTTGTCCTCAAGCAAATGCGCTTTTATTCTAATCAAAATACAAGTTAGGGGTCATTTAACACTAATTTAAAAGTAATTACAACAAATAATCGTTCCACTAAAGACCTAAGACAAGCACGGAGGTCATACACTAGCACCTCACAAATAGTGTTTAGATACTCACATCTCTCGGATGTAATAAAGTATATATCACAATATGGAAATGGAAAACATCTCTCACTACCTGTCATAACAAAATAGATTACCATAGGCTTGGGAAAAGATCAAACCTCCACCACTTGGCGTAAGCACGTAGGATAAACTATCAAAGAGGTCTTTCAAAGGGTTATAAAGTTAGGTGTAGGGATATGAAATACACGGTTTTGTTGGATAAAGGCAATCTTTACTGGTGGCGAGTTAATCATCTTGGTTAATTACATGTACAATATGGCGTTGCTAAGCCAAGACTAGACTCGACTTAAGCTAATAAATCAAAAATAACAAAAACTTAAAACAAACATAAAATGAAACGGGATGGTAGTCCATATGTTTTTTTCTCTTTTCTTTTTTTCTATTTTCTTTTTCTTTTTCTTAATTTTTTTTTTTTTTTTTTTTTTTTTTTTTTTTTTTTTTTGCATACACTCTTACCCTACCATCCAAAATAATACATCATAGGGAATGTACATTCCCCTTACACTTGAATTTTTACATAATTTACAATAAACTAATCTAATAACTCGAATCAAGATAATCAAAACACTTGAAGTACTTTTAAGATTAACGCACATATGGGGGTAATATATGATGTTCTTCCCCATTACTCCATAACATAAGTACTTTACCCATGAGTCCCAATCGTCCCAAAACAATATGTACAAGATATGACTCGACTTAGTAACCATGTAATCAATTAGATAATTAACTAAGGGTTTAAACAAATAACAATAATGCACTAAAGATGTGTGCATACACGGAAGGCTAAGGTGATTTGGTTGCACATTTGAGTGGGTTGTAACAAATTCTTCCTTTAAGTAAGATGCTTAAAGTTAGAAATGAAAAGATAGGCTCGGAGGGGTGTCCTAGGGGTTTCGTGTACTAAAAATGAGTACAATGCTAAGGTGTGGGAAAAATTAATTGACTTTACTAGCCAAGTAATATGACTTAAATGGTCAAGTAATTATGTTACGGGTTTATCACAAGGGTGATCCTAATGCCTCTTATCATGTAGTAAATCCTACTACACGAATGTAGTCTCACTAGCGGTCTCGGGATGCATCACTAACGCAAGTTCTAGAATCTAAATGCTACCGGTATACTCATAAGCACTAATAGTGAATGTTTTTCCTATCAAATCTAAAGGCGAACCTCACATATTTGGGTGGAAAATTTTTCTGAATAGTACGGTTTCGTGCTAGTCATACGACTCCTATCCATGAGACGCTTGCTATGGCTAAAGTTTCACTCCTAAATGTTGTAAAAAATTTTAAATTTGGTGCTAAAATTACACTAACAAGTATTTCTCTTAGTTTTATTACACACCTACCATCAAACAAACAAACTCAAGTGCAAGTGTATCCTATAAGGTATCATCATTTACCCTCCCCTTACACATAGGATGAACATTGTCCCCAATGTTCAATTAAAGAATGTAAAAGTGAAAATGGTAAAAGAATGAAATCAAATACTCCCCTGATTCGTTCGGTGTGGATAGTGTGGTAACAAGGTTAGATCTTCCTCCAAGAAAATGAACAATCAAAGCTTCCCTTCCAGAAAAATAAATCATCTTCTTGTCATACATAACCTGTTAAACCTGAGAAAACAAACAATGCAACCTCGCGTAAAATCGGCGGCAATCTATATATACTAACAAGTCCTAGAAAACAATGTAAGATATAATGCTTGTGGAATGAATGTTTGCAGATTTTCTGGAGTTTATAAAACTAAAGAATTAGCAAAAACTCCAAGACTCCGTTAGAAAAACAAAACTAGCAAAATTTCCAGAATTTTACACATGACGCCGTCAGGAGTTAATTCCTGACGCCGTCAGAAGTGACCTGCAAAAATCTTTACGTTAAGTTTCCGGAAAATTTATGGAAAAACTTATGTCCTACTTCCTGGAAAATCCTACAAAACATCATTATGACTCGATACAAGTATTTGACTCTAACAAATACTAATATACATGTCCATTTAATATTGTGGAGAATCATGATCAATTTTGTTTCTTAAAAACATATTTGGGTTTTCCCCTTACACTTTTCTTTTGCGAAATACCTTTGTATGAAGTTAAGACGAAGTTAAACAACAAAATAAAGCATTTTCACAATTTTAGTTTTGAAACATGATCTACCAACAATAAAATAAAGCATGCATACGGAAGCAAATAACAATCAAACAAAATAAAATCACACAAAACATGGGGTGCCTCCCAAGAAGCGCTTTTCTTTATTTACGAGTCTTGTAGCTAGACTCAAGGTCATGGGCAATTACGTTTTCCTATCCCGCAACCTGAATGCGGTTTCAAACATCTTAATCAATTTCTCATCCTTCCTGTATTCGGGGCCTAAAGCTAAACATTTCGAGTAATAAATCTTTTTCTTTTTGTAACCACTAATGTTTCTCTCTTCATCACTCTCAACCTTAGTCATGGGGATGTTGTCAATATCGAGATCCTCAACTTCTCTAAACCTGTCTTCCTTATGGTGTATCCTATATCTAATGTTTTTCTCTTTGGTTGTGAATGTGATAGTGCCCTCATCATGGTTGTAAGTCATTCTAGAGGTTTTGACAAAAAGGTTCTCCTAAAACAATCTGGCACAAAGACTGATCAATAATTCCCCTAACATCTTCTAAGATCATGAAGTCGCACCTGTAAACAAAATCCCCAACGAAAACATGTAACCCTCTAACCCTCTCAACAAAATTACTCATGCGGTTAGGGTTGTAAGGGTCCTACCTAGGTTTCAACTTCTCGTTCATGATCCAATTATAATAAAGCCTAGACATAATGTTCATTGGTGCCTTTAAATCGATATAGGTGTGTTCTCTATACATATGACCAATCATGCATGGGACCTTAAGATTCATAGAATTATATTTCCTAATCCACGGGTGTTTTCGACGCTTTGCGGGGCAAAGGCATTTTAGAAGGAACTTATGATACCTTAATTCCTCAAGGGTTGGTGTGGAACTCCTAAATATTTTATAATCATTCCATGGCCCTTTCCTACAAGTGTTACTCCTAAGCTCGGTTTCACCTTTATTCATCTCATTGACCTTTCTAACATCATCATTTTCTATTTTAATTTGGTTATGCCGCAAAACAACTTCCTTAGGCAAGGTGAATCTAGTCAAGAGGTAGGAAGCAAGATCGTCCCAAGAGGAGACGGATCTTTCAGGTAGTTGGCATAACCATCGAAGAGCCCGACCATGTAAAGAGAATTGAAAGAGGACTAAGAGTTCCCCTTCTTGAGTATCAACACCTAATCCTACAGAATCGGTAATTTTTAGGTAGTTCTCAAGGTGTTGGGTCTGGTTTTCGAAAAAGAATCCATAGAATGCACACCCGACTTGCACCAATCGAATGGTGCTGGATTGCAAGCGAATGGACCTTATAGGTGGATGGATTGGTTGTGGTAGGTTTTGTGGGTGGTTTTGTTGCGGTGGGTTGATAGGTTCAAGGATGTTACCACCTTCCATGATGTCGGATGGTAAAGGTTACGAACAAAGACACGAAGAAATAAGATAGACTAAAGAAAACCTAAAAATAAAAATAAAATCTTACTAGAAAGGAATCTAGCAAGTAGACCTAATAAAAAGAAATCCTAACCTAGACAATAACTATTCCCCGGGCTGCGGCGCCAAAAACTTGATACGTGGGAATCGCACCAGGCTTTACCTCTCGAGGGATCTCGAGAAACTTACAACCCCCACCAGGCAGTGTACTTGATCGTTGTAGTATAATATAGTGACAAGTACTGGGGGATTGATCGTTCAACTCAGGAATAGTGTCGCTAGGATTAGAATGCCTAAAAACTAGGTCTAGAGGTGAGGGATGATTATTTTGTATTTTTATATTTTATTAAAGCAAGTAAAATCTCGGTTTTTTGGAAGAGTGGGCTGAATTAGTTGCTAATCAACTAACCCAATAACTAAGATGCAATCAAAATAAAATAACAAAAATGAAATCAAATCAAATTAAACTAGTGGTGTGAACAATAATAAGGAGAGTTGTGTTTACTTAGGTTTCATTACTCCCTAGATATCTTTTACAGGTTGATAGTTTGTTACAATTGCATGGATGACGGGTCGTATTCCTTAATACTAGTCGTAGGGCCGTGTACAATATTCCCTAACTCTATAGGATCCTACTTCACTCCTATGTTGAGCCGTTAGAAGCTCCTAACATGGGATCATTAGAATTCTCCTACGCATTAAATACAACCAAAAATCATAGTACACCTCTGATCATGTTTCTTAAGACGTTCAAGCATGTCACCAATGGAAGTCTGCCAGTTTTCTTAAGCCTAACATCGAATACAATCATCTGTAACAACTATAAACAAAAAAACAACCCATAATTAACATCTAGGTTTCACTACATCTAAGCAAACACAAAAGAGATCTAGCCAAGCATGTTAAATTCAAGACAAGTGTAAGATATATTCAAACAACACATAGACATATTGAATGAATTGAAAGAGTACTTATCTCAATTGAACATGAAAGGTTTCAAAGGGTAAAAACCCTTGAAAAAGCTGTAATATTCGGACTAGGGTTTCTCTCCAAAGTTACACCTTAATTGTTCCTTTTTCTAATGAATGAAAATTACAAAACTATATATAGATTTTACAGGGTGACGGCGTCAAGAAGAAAATTCTGACGCCGTCAACTCGCCGCCCATAATGAAATTGGATTGCCTAGATCCACTTTTGACGTCGTCATGTGCAATTCTACTCTGGGCTGTCACTCTTATTTGGACCATGATGGCCTATGGTGACGCCGTCATGTCCATAGTGCAAAACTCTTCTGGATCGTCACGGACTTTATCCATTTCCACCTCTTGCATTACTCTTGACGCCGTCACTTGAGAACTCTTGACGCCGTCAAGTACTGTTCCCAGCAAGGAAAATTAAGACTTTGCCGTTTTCTTCTCTTTTATGCTCCAAAAACGTCCAAAATGCTTCCTTTTCTAGAATTCACTCCAAAAGTACCTAAAATGACAAAAGGAACGATTTAGGGCATTATTTGATCAAATAAATTCGAATTCGGGCTAAAATGACCCCCTAAAAACGGTTCATTTTTTGCCTCATCATTTATGTTTATTAAACTAACGTCTAATGTGTTTTTATTTAATTAACAACAACAACAATAGCACGTTAAATATTAGCACATTAAACAACTACAACAACAACTGTTATTATTCAATTAAATAACAACATTAACACATTATTTAAAAACAACAACATCTACTACATATACATGGAGCCTTGCACCTGACTAACAAGTGTGATCCTTAGGATTTTTTTGCCAATTCTAACTCCATCTCCAGCGTCTTTATTCTTATGATCAACAACTTGTTTTGACACAATAACATCTTGTTTTTTGTTTCAAGCTGGTCAATCTTATTATCTTTAGCAATGCAGTTTGAGCACTGTGTTGAAGAAGAGACTTGATTAAAGTACCTCTTTTGAAATTCAGCTTTCCACAAGAAGTATCCACACCCATTGATGACGTATATCGCGGATAGCAGGCTTACCGGGCCTGGGCTATCTCATACAAACTGGACGTTGGTCGTACAAGCGAATCGGGCTCCGACTCTATAAGCAAACTGGGTTCCGGCCCAATGAGCCAAACATAAAGAGGCATAACTAAAGCCCGTGTCACGAGCATGGCACAATCCGGACAAACTAGGACACATACGAGCGCCACTTCCGAAGTACGCTCGCGGACCGGGCTCCGGTCCAGAAATCCACGTACGTCCACAAAACATCGATTAAGCTGCAGATCCTTACCCGATAAGGGTCCCACTTCCGCCACTACAGTAATATGCGAGATATTAGGAAACCATAATATTTCCACTACCTATAAAAGAAAATCTCAATTCACACTTTCGAGGTTTGAGTTTCTCACTCATCCCAATACTCTTACATTCCTCTGACAACATGAGTACTTACTCTTACGCCGGAGCTTAATCGTGAGGTCCGTCGTCACGGTAAGGCTAACGGTTTACTCTTATTTGTGTAGGAATTAAACATTCACTTGGTTTAGTGCATAATCTACTACTTGGACACCCGTCCGGCGTAGCCCAAGAGCATCATCAAGCCCGGTCTCAACCTGTCACACTTTTTGCACTAACAAGTTGGCGCCATCCGTGGGACCCAGTGCATAACTGCGTTCTCAAAAAATACTCACCATGAGCCAGCAAGCAAACACCAACACGTCCGCACCCACGTCCGCCGTGCGAAATACGGGCGTGAAGGGTAAGGAAACAGTATTGGGAGGCAATGACGTACCCCTCCTAGCATAGACCTCCGAGGTTACTGTGAAAGGAACTACGACCAAATTATGCCAATTATGGTCGAGAAATATCATCAAAAACAAAAACAACAGAAGCTTGACGAAGTAAAGGCTCACCTCTTCGAAGAAGAATCACAAAAATCTAAGTCCAGGACGCCCCACTAGAAGAAGGACCTAAGGAGAAAGATTGAAGCTAAGCGTCGACGAAGTGCATCCGCGAGCCCTAACATGCGAAGCCACGGGTCGAAGTCTCCTAGGGGGAGGCGTCCAGGGAGGAAAGATGTGTTCAGGAGGAGGGAAAATGGAGTGTTCTATAGGCTCGGGGTAAAAGCAAAGAAAGAAGTATGTCGGCATACTCCCTACACTCCCGACATCAGTCTTACCGTGATGACCAACGAAAGGAGGATAACCATTATCAAAGTCTCTGCTCCCGTGATTCTGGGAGACGCCACAGCCGATGATCACCTCCTCGATGCAAGGACGACCTGGAAGTCCGGGGTCACAGGAGGAAAAGGTCAAGGTTAAGAAGACAAAGATCTGAAGTTGAAGACAACGACCTGGCACAGCCCTGGTCGTGTCTGGACTCTGACCTGTTTACTCCCCGTATTCGTCACTTCAAGATGCCAAAAAGGACCCGCATGCTAACCCAGGTCAAAACGTATGACGGGAGCGAAGATCCTGAGGACCATCTAAAGATCTTCCAATCCGCGGCAAAGGTGGAACGTTGGGCCATGCCAGTCTGGTGCCATATTTTAATTCCACGCTAACAGGTTCCGCCAGAGTATGGGTTGACGACCTCCCACCAGAAACAATTGACCGCTATGATGAGCTAAAGGAAGCATTTCTCGCAAACTTTCTCCAGCAAAAGAAATGCATCAAGGATCCAGTGGAGCTTCATAATATAAAGCAGGGAGAATGAGAATCCATGGAAGATTTCATGGAAAGGTTTAAGAAGGATTGCATATACGTCAAGGGATCCCCGGAGGTGTTAAAAATATCGAGATTCATGCACGGGATAAACAACCTAGAGTTAATTAAGCACTTACATGACAATATTCCTAGAACCATCGATGAAATGATGACGGCAACCATGTCCTTCCTAAGGGGAGAGGTGGCGGTTGGAAATCAGGAACGAAGGAAACCATCTTCATCATGGGGACTGACTCCTCCCAAACAGTCAGACAGATTAACCAAGGATGGTCAACAGGTCAAACCTGAGGGAGAGGAGAGATCAATTTATGATCCGTTGAAAGCACAGTGTGTTCACGGGTCGTTATGTACCAACGAGGTTGAAATTGTATTAGGAAAACGTTCAATGGATTCAGTGATTGGGAAAGTAACCAGATAATGATTTGGATTGATTATACTAATGGAAATGATTGAGATTAAGCTAGATTATTGTAACACCCCAACCCAAAAAGTGTAGAATGCATTACATTATGACGAAATATCAAAGCATATACAGACATACAACATAAGTAATACAAAAGAATTCCAAAGGTTACAAAAGAATAATCTAAAATACAGGGTTACCAAAAGAGAACAACAATGAAATACTAAGTCTGAAATGTAAGTCTTTTATAGTCATCTCTAATCCAGAATATAGCTATCAAGGTGAAGTCCAACTAAGCTCTTAAGCACTCTTCACTCATCTCCCAGCTTCCCTCTAAAACCTGCCGCGGGAAAAGAAATGCGGCTGAGCTTAAAAAGCTCAGTGAATAGATATAACAAATGAAAACTAATAAACAAAGAAGACCGCAATTGAATGCGAAATGAACCCTAACAACCTGCTAAGCCAAAGTTCAAGGAGTATGGAACATATAGTAGGACTAACAGAATATAATCAAAGGAAATACGAATATGGAATGTCAAACGAATCAAAGGAAAATGAAATGGGAATGAGAAAAACATAATATGTTGCATTGGTTAAGTATCAGAAGGTATAATATGGACGAAATATAAGGTAAAGGTTGAGTAAATGAAAAAGGTTAAGGTTTAGGTTTATTATTCAGTATTACAACCCCGTGCCCAGAACAAAATAGATCAAAACATAAATGGTCTCAATGCAATCCAGAGAGGAGACCTCAGAATTATCACATGTAATCAGAGGGGTGACCTCAATGAGTTATGAAGGACGTGTATTGCTGATGTGTGGAATTGCGCCCTCGCAAAAGGTTTTACTTCTCAAGGGATCTCGAGAAGCTTGCAATCCCCACCAGGCAGTGTACCTGACCGTTGTAGTATAGTATAGTGACAAGTACCGGGGGATTGATCATTCAACTCAAAGAATAGTGTTCGCTAGGGTTAAAACTCAATTAAACTAGGTCTAGAGATGAGGGATGATTCTTTTTGTATTTTTATATTTTAAATGAAAGCAAGTAAAATCTCGGTTTTGGAAGGAGTGGACGGAATTAGTTGCTAATCAACTAACCCAAGTAACTAAAGATGCAATCAAAATAAAATAAACTAAACTTAAACTAAATTATGGCGAAAACAATAATGAGAGAAAATATGTTTACTTAGATTTCACTACTCCCTAGCTATCTTTTACCGGTTGATTAGTTTGTTACAATTGCATGGATGACGGGTTATATTCCTTAATACCGTTCCTAGGGCCGTGTACGATCTTCCCTAACTCTATAAGCTTCTACCTCTTCCTATGTCGAGCTGACTACTAGCTCCTAACATGGCCTCATTAGTAGTTACCTACGCATTAAATACAACCAATATATCGTAGTACACCTCCGATCATGTTTCTTAAGACGTTCAAGCAAGTTACCAATTGGAAGTCTGCCAGTTTTCTTAAGCCTAACATCGAATTCATTCATCCACAACAATTATAAACAAACAACCAACCCATAATCAATATCTAAGTTTCATTACATCTAAGCAAACACAAAGAAAACCTAGCCTAGCATGTTAAAGAAAAGACAAGCGTAAGATATAATCAAACAACACATATACATATTGAATGATTTGATGAAAGACTTATCTTCAATTAAGCATGGATGAAACAAGGGTTTGAAACCCTAAAAATATCTGTAAAATTCGTCTAGGGTTTACTCCCTTCAAAGTTGCACACAATGAATGAGAACTAGAAAGATATATATAGATTTTATATCCTGACGGCGTCAAGAGATAGGTGTAATGCCGTCAACTCGCCGCCAAAATAATACTCGTATTGCCTAGATCCACTTCTGACGCCGTTACTCTTTATGGACTCTGGGCCGTCTCTCTTTGGGTTATACGTGACGGCCTTGGCATTTTATAACGTGACGCTGTCACGAACTCTTTAGAAAACCTTCTGGCGCGTCACGTGTATTTGATTTATCCACCTCTTTGTCAAGTCATGACGCCGTCACTAGCAACCTGTGACGCCGTCATGTGCAATTTCCAGCATGATTTTGAGACTTTGCCGTTTTCTTCACTTTTTCGCTCCAAAAACGTCCAAAATGCTTCCTTTTGTAAATTTCCTTCCAAAAGGAACGATTTAGGGCAATATTTGATCAAATAATCTCGACTTTGGTCTTAAATGCCCCCCAAAAGCGGTACACTTTTCGCTTCATCAAATACCCTTACACTTGAGATTTGTTTGTCCTCAAGCAAATGCGCTTTTATTCTAATCAAAATACAAGCTAGGGGTCATTTAACACTAATATAAAAGTAATTGCAACAAATAATCGATCCACTTCAACCAAAAACAAGCACGAAAATTATACACTAGCACCTCACAAATAATGTTTAGATACTCACACATCTCTCGGGTGTAATAAAGTATATATCACAATATGGAAATGGAAACATCTCTCACTACCTGTCATAGCACATAGATTACCATAGGCTTGGGAAAGGATCAAACCTCCACCACTTGGCGTAAGCAGCCTGGATAAACTATCAAAGAGGTCTTTTAATGGGTTATAACGTGAGGTGTAGGGATATGATAAACATGGTTTTGTTGGATAAAGGCAATATTTACTAGTGGCGAGTTAATCATCTTGGTTAATTACATGTACAATATGGCATTACTAAGCCAAGACTCGACTCGACTTAAGCTAATCAAAACAAACAAAAATATAAAATAAACATAAAAGGAAACGGGATGGTAGTCCGTATGTTTTTTTCTTTTTCTTTTTCTATTTTTTTTCTTCTCTTGATTTTTTTTTTTTTTTTTTTTTTTTTTTTTTTTTTTTTTTGCATACACTCTTACCCTACCATCCAAAATAATACATCGTAGGGAATTTGCATTCCCCGTACACTTGAACTTTTACATACTTTACAATCAACTATTCTAATGACTCGAATTAAGATAATCAAAACACTTGGAGTACTTTTTAAGATTAACGCACATATGGGGGTAATATATGATGTTCTTCCCCATTACTCCATAAAAATAGTACTTTACCCATGAGTCCCAATCGTCCCAAAACAATATGTACAAGATATGACTCGACTTAGCAACCATGTAATCAATTAGACAATTAACTAAGGGTTTAAACATATAACAATAATGCACTAAAGATGAGTGCATACAAGGAAGGCTAAGGCGATTTGGGTGTACATTTGGGATGGATTGTTAACAAATTCTTCCTTTAAGTAAAATGCTTAAAGTTAGAAACGAAAAGATAGGCTCGGAGGGGTGTACTAGGGGTATCGTGTACTAAAAATGAGTACAACGCAAAGGTGTGGGAAAAATTAATTGACTTTACTAGTCAAGTAATTATGACTTCATTGGTCAAGTAATTATGATACGGGTTTAACACAAGGGTGATCCTGATGCCTCTAATCATGTAGTAATTACTACTACACGAATGTAGTCTCACTAGCGGTCTCGGGATGCATCACTAGCACAAGTTCTAGAATCTAAGTACTACCGATACACTCATAAACACTAATAATGAATGCTTTTCCTAACAAATCTAAAGGTGAACCTCACATATTTGGGTGGAAATTTTTTTTGAGTGGTACGGTTTTTGTGCTAGTCATACAACTCCTATCCATGAGATGCTCATTAAGGCTAAAGCTTCACTCCTAAATGTTGTAACAAAATTTAAATTTGGTGCTAAAATTGCCCTAACAAGTATTTTTCTTAGTTTTATTACACACCTACTATTGAACAAACAAACTCAAGCGTAATTGTATTCTCTAAGGTATCTTCATTTACCCTCCCCTTACACTTAGGCTGCACATTGTCCCCAATGTTCAATAAAAAGGATGTAAAAGTAATGAAGGTAAAAGAATGAAAACAAATACTCCGCTGATTCGTTCGGTGTGGATAAATGGATAACATGGTTTAATCCTCCTCCAAGAAAATGAACGTTGAAAGCTTCACTACAGAAATATAAATCATCATCTTGTCCAATATAACCTGTTAAACCTGATAAAACAATCATGGCAAACCTCACGTAAAATCGGTGGCAATCTATATATACAAGGATATAATGCTTGTGGAATGAATGTTTGCAGATTTCCTGGAGTTTATAAAACTAAAGAATTAACAAAAATTTTAAGACTCCGTTAGAAAAACAAAACTTGCAAAATTTTTCAGAATTTTTACACCTGACGCCGTCAGGTTATGATCCTGACATCGTCAGAGTGTTCTGACAGAAATCTTATGTTAAGTGATAGTGCGTTTTTGCGCTTATCAAATTAATACAAGGTAGACGTGAGTGGAATTCACTAATCTACCTTTAGGAAAAGGAAGACTTGCGAAAACTCGTGAATACAATATATATATGTGATACCGGGTAAGTGATTACCCGGGTCGTGTCCCAACGAGGTGTGAATGGGCAATATCGTGTGAGATTCGGAGATTAAAATGCTTGTAAGAATGATTGAGAGATTATTTGGTATTGTAAAATTACGAGAAATTAAAATAACGTACGAAGAATAAAATAAACGAAACTAAAACACGAATACAATCAAGAAATGCTAAATAAAACTTAAGATCTACCTAAAAATCTACGGGAATGATAATAGGAAGTAGGGGAAACCTAAAACGTAATCTAATTTTAAAAACGTAAAAGTTACTTTAATAAAAACACGAGTGCGCAAATAAAAACGTGAATTTAACACTCCGCTAGGCCTACGGGTGTAAATTTTATTTTTTTACGATTCTAATGATGAAAGAAAATTTTTGGAAAAAGAAAAGTATTTTTTTTTTGCTTTTTATTTTTTTTACTATGATTTAAAATCAATTTAACTGAATAAAAGGATAAAAAATACTAAAACTAAATTTAAAATTCTGAATTTTTTTTTGGAAAGTAAATAACAGTAAAATTAACCTAAGAAAAATAAAAAAAATGGAATAAGCAGTTGAAATAAGCTAGGAATAAGCAAATTTAAAAGCTGAAAATTAAGTAATCTAATTAACTAGACTATTACATAAATAGTGAACTTAAACCAAAGTATAACAATAAAAACAACTAGCTCAGTTGGGAAGGATTGGTTTGTGTTGGGTATGTGTGGTGGCCAAGAGGTCAGTGGGTCGAATCCCACTTAAGCCAAATTTTTGAAACTTTTTCTCTTTTTCAATTTTTCTTTTAACTAAACTCTTTAATCAATAAAAACCAATAACTTTCCAAAATCATTTTTGCAGAAAGGCTAAAAATAAGCTGGTGCAAGCTTCTTAAGTATACAGATCCAATGGTTATTGCTCAAGTGAGCTTTTTTGTCTGAAAATGAGCCACACTAACACTTTACTAGGCCAAAACTAGTAAGCACTCTAAACAAATATAAGTAGAATTGCATCCGTAAACAGCAACTAAAAACAACAACGATGGATCAAACAACAAGAAAAATCGACACTTTCAACTGTCTCAAGGGTACACAGCAAAACACTATCATGAGCAGACACAATCTTGTAAACTAACTAAGATCAACTAGAAACACAAAGAACAAGCAAGGATGACAAGTCAGCAAAGACTAAGAATAACAAATTTTAAAGCAAATGCCCTACGAATTTAAACTTACTAAACTAAGGGCTGTGGAATGGTTGCGCAGCAGGCCAAAGGGGACAACGGGCTGCTGATGTGCAGGCTCACATAAGCAGCCTAGCAGGGGTGATGTGCAGGGCTACAGGGCTGATCTTAAGCCAAAATTAAGCCACCACATAAGCAGCCTAGGAGGGAACATGCAAAGGCAGCAGTGATTTTAAAACTAAAAGTTGGGGCTGCTAAGGGCTGCTAAAACAATGGGTGAAAAAGGGTCAATTGGTGGCTGATTAAGTGCATGACTGTTGTGGCTAAAACAGCATACACCCCTACTTAGCGGCCTATAATTAACTAACCAAACAAATCTGAAAATGCAAACAACGTATATAATTGAGAGCTACCACTACAAGCTTGCTTACTAAACAAATATTAACTAAGAGTTACACTAGATCAGAAGTAATAGGTGAGGGAAAAAAAACTGGTTCAGGAACTTACATAAGTGTGCAGAGCAACAGTATCTTCAAACGGGTACTTTGAGAGGTAAACTAAGCTATGCATACGCGCTCAAACAACAAAATAAGCTCTAACCCTTGAATCTATATTACTAACAACATGTAAAACTAATTGCAAGTCCTGAAACCTAATTAGGCATACTAAAATTTAAAATCAAAAGGGGAAGGTGGGGCTGTTTTAAACTTAGGGTAGGGCAAGCAATCTTTAGCTACTGGTGTAACGGAAAAAACATGCAATAAGCAACACATGAGGCTAAATAAACAATATAAGCTAATAATAATCAGTTTTGAATAAGCAGATATGTAAGAAAAATACAATGATTGATCCTTTTTTAGTGAAAAGCTTAAATCAACACTGATTAAATAAAGAGCACATAAGAGACTAAACTGTAAATTTGAAACCTACTTAATGACTTCTACTGAAACCTAACTAATGACCCATAAGCCATCATTTAGCTCATAAACACAACAGAATATAAACTTTTGGAGAATTAAATGACAGTAAAAAAAATGAGAACTTTGATTAATTAAAAATTAAGCATACAAGAAAACTTAAAAGTGCTGCTGATTTTAAATCCTAACTCAACTAAACAAAACTATTTAGAAAAAACGACACATCCTCATTAACTTTACAACTCCTCTATTTATACTAATTTTTAGCTAGGGTTTCCCTTGGTCTTGGATTCCACTGTCTTGGATACTCTTTGTGCTTCTTGGCCAATTCACAACCCTTCGATTAAACTCAGATCATCTCAGCCCTTTAATCTTGATTTGGCGCCCAATTAGGTTGTGGATGGGTGAGGTGGCATGGCAACCCGTGAAGGGTTTGGTATCATGTGAAGGTTGAGTTTTTGAGGTATTGGGGGAAGGGGTGGATGGTGATTGTTTGGCATGTAATGGTGTTGAGTGGATGTGAGGAGGTTTTGTATTCTGGGTAAAATGGGGATAGGTAGAAGATAGGGAATGAAGCGTGTGTTTGGTTGACTAGGTCAAAAGAAGGGAAAGACACGTTTTATTAAAACGTATAAAGGTTCTTGGGTAGGGTAAGTGTGGGCTTGGGATTGTTGGGCTGAAGGGATTTTTGGGCCAAGGTGAACTGGAATGTGTTTGTTTTTGGGTTTGTTAAAAGGGGTAATAAGGTGGGGTTTGTGTTTTAATAATTAAGGTCCGTTTGGTTATAATAAATGAAAAACACAAGGACCAAAATTGTTATAAGCTGAAAATGAGGGACCAAATTTGCACATCTTCCAGAATCAATTCAAATGACTAAACCTGCCACAAATCAATAACACAAGGACCAAAGTTTGTTTCCCAAAAATTGAAATTCCCGGGGACTAGATTCGCCAAATTGTGAAACTTGAGGGACCAAAGATGTAAACTTGTACATTTTGAAAGATTTTCACCCAAAGATCATTATTTGGTAAACTTTGATTTTTAAAGACTTGGTTTGACTTTTCTTTCAAAATAAACGCTTAGGGACTAGTTTTGACAAATTTTGAAAGTTGGGGGACTGAAACTGCTAATTATGCAAACTTTGTTCGTTTTTCGTTTGTTTTCAATCATTTTGCATTTAAAACATATAAAACACGATCTTTGGGATATTTTCATTATTTTGATGCATTCTTGAATGTTTTCACGCGTTTTGGCAGTTAAAATACGGTAAAAATGATGAGTATTTACACACTCATCAATCCCCCACACTTGAGTATTGCTAGTCCCTAGCAATTTTTTTTGAGAAAAATTAATAGATTTGAAGTCTCTTTACCAAAATCCATCACTTCTGGAGTAGCCGGATGTTTTGGGTTCAAGTAAGAGTTATGGTCCATCCGATGACCATGTGATTTTGAGCAAACCACCAGCTGTCAACGGATTTGATTTGTCTTTACCAAAAGCCGTTTGCTTCTGGACTAGCCAACTCTTGATGGAATAGTCAACATCTTGGTGAGCTGATTAGCAATTATGGTTTTTCCACTACCTTTACCACAATCCATAATCTTGCGGGCTAGCCAACTCATTTACTGTTGAGGACATGGGGAGTTGAGGAACCATACAATTTTGGGCAAATTGCAAGCCATCAACGGGTTTGATGTATCTTTACCAAGAGCCGTTTGCTCCTGGATTAGCCAATCCTTTTTGTCGGTTAGACAAGGCGGACTGATAACCACAAAAAAATTTGAACTTTAGTGAAATTTTTTTTTTTTTTAATTTTTACCAAAAACGGGGGTATAAGATAGTAAAATGTGATAAAATTCACTAGAATTGCGAAATACCCCCCCCCCCCCCACACACACACACTTAGAATTGAATATTGTCCTCAATATTCAAAGTCCCGGCAATTATGCCGACTCTTTGAACGTAAATGAGCAACATTACAAGCTAAATGTGGAAAACACCATTTTTTCACTTTATTTGTAACCACGGTAGGGGTAACTCCCCCACACTTAGGGTGAAAACCCTAAGTACATGCTACTGTTTTTGTTTACCGAGTCGCTAGCTTGACTTGACCCCGAATTCATTTGTCCTTGGGGAAACATGAGGTGGAAGAAGCAATCTCCATCGGACTTTCATTCAAGATGTTTGGACAAACATTTGAAGCACGTGAAAGTTCCACACCGATGAGATATAATCCCGGCTTAAAATAATGATACATGAAAATGCCGGGATCAAAGATGGTATCTTCATTCCCGAAGGAGTGAAGAAGAAAGGAAGTCACCTTATAGGTGAAGAAAAGGAAGAGAACCATGATGCAAATCATGATTTGATCTTCTTCCTCGAGAGCAGGCTCATTAGCCTGAATTTGGATTTCAAGGGTTAAGCTCAAAAACATCCCGGGAGGGTGGGTGGGAATTTGCAAATCCTCATGATTGAGTGCATCTCCCCCCGGGCTATCAAACTCCGGAGGATTCATGATATGAGTGAGTTCACCAGAGAACTCCTCATGAAGATAATTATTCATAAGATGTGAATCTGTGAACTCATGTTCCGGAGTAGACTCATCACAATCCTCAATCTGAGTACCAAAGATTGGATTATCAGAAATCAAAGTGAATTCTGATTCGAACTCAAACAAAGGATTGGTGAGAGTCGTATTAAATGTTTCGGGAACAAATTGATTATCATTCTCTATTGGACTGCTGGGATAAGAACTGAGTGACTGATCATGATAGAGGAGACTTTCAATTTCTCCAAGATCGGCTTCAAAATCAATGAGATCATCGTCATTTCCCGTTGGAAGTGGATTGATGTGAGTGAGTTCATCGGCGAACTCCTCAAGAAGATGATCAGCATCAGAATGTGGAACTGATGCCTCAACATACTCGATGTCTCCATAAGATGCACAATCTTCGCTACAATCGGAGAAAGTCTCAATTTGATCTTCTGGACACTCAAGAGGGAAAGGTAAATCACACATATGATCAAAAGTTCCCTGTGACTCTCCTGGGATTGGGACAAGGTTCTCAACACTATACTTTATGAATTCGTCCGATTCCTTATCAGGAACAGTGCTAAGATGCTCATCCCCCATGTTTAGAGAGTGAGTGTGAACTTCGGGTGTGATAACAACATACTGATCTTTCATGGAAGGAACCTCAACTGATGAATTTGATGAGCCTTGATGAATATCAAGGGTATCTTCATCATAACTATCGTCATCGTCATCGTCATCGTAGATGATAGTTTTACGCATTCGAAATCTTACTCTAGCTACTTCTTCTGCTTCTTCAGCTAGTATTTCTTTGTAAGACTTCGGACGAGGTTCTTCCGGAGCAGGTTTGTTAACCAAATCCTTAAGGTCATTTAAAGTATTTAAAACATTTTGCAAAAGTTCTTGAGGAAATGGTTGAGGTTGTGTTTCAAAAGTTTGGTATTGTGGAGGTTGGTCATGATAATTGTTGTCACAAGGAAAAAGATTCCTAGTTTGACAATCGGTGCGAAAATGCGGACCTCCACAATACTCACAACCGTATTGTTGTGAAGTTGGTGCATTTTGAAACGATTCGGCATTGCAATTTTGATAACACGAATTATGCTCATATGAAATGAAATTGTTTTGTGGCTCATTGCAAAAGCTCGGATTAGAATCGTAAGCGAATGAATTACTTGAACCACAAAACAAACAACTTCCATTTTGAATATCATTACCACATCGTTCACATGTACACCAATGACATGGCAACCCGAAAAGCGGCTCACCACAACCGACACAAGGAATAAAAGTCAGAGGTGGGACAAGTGGTGTGCTCTGAGAGCTAGGAATTTCCACCACTTCCGTTATGGTCTCTGGTTTTTGTACTTGATAACTGTGAAGATTAGGCAAGTCGTTCTTTTCAGTCACTGCACTAAGCTCTGTACATTTGCTTGACAAACTTTTAACCGTAAACCTCGAAAGGTTAGGATCAATTCTTGATGGTTTGTCATTAATAGCGCGTATCTCAGGCAGTGATGGGTAGTTGGAAGAATTTGGTGAATCATCGAGAGAAGTTGGATTTATGAACAAATTGCACGTAGTACAAAATCTGTTACTACAATTATTTCCACACTTCTCACAAATACACCAGAAACAACGATAGCCGTTCTCAATCGGGCTTTTACAATGAAAACATGTGTAGCCGGGAGATGCCATAAGAATTAAACATGAGAAAGGTATAAGAAGGTAAAATCAAACGGATGGAGGGTAAAGAAGAATATTTTTGGTTTTTTCGAAAAACACATCAATTAAAACGAGACCAACTCAAAAAGACAATTGTGAACTTAAACCAATAATCACAATGTAAATGGCTTCTTTGAAAAAGGTACACCAATTCACAAGGATACAATGGCAAGTTTTAATCTTTTGTTTGGGAACTTATTAATGTTCACACCCCCAGTTGGTAGGTGTTCTGCCTTGGTTCTCGGCGGTGTGTTTTATGCTTATTTTTTATTTAACAAGAAAAACAGAAAATGTTTTTGTATTTTTTATATGATAGATATATATACAAAAGAAAAGGAAAATATTTTTGTGTTTTATACTTTTTTTGAAAACGATAACTTCTTGACGAAGGTTCTACAAGTCACTAATCGTTGAAATCATAACGATATTGTCGCAACACAACCTCCCCGGTAGCGGCGCTATTTTGATAGTGCATTTTTGCACGTATCAAATTAATACAAGGTAGACGTGAGTGGAATTCACTAATCAACCTTTAGGAAAAGGAAGACTTGCGAAAACTCGTGAATACAATATATATATATATGTGATACCGGGTAAGTGATTACCCGGGTCGTGTCCCAACGAGGTGTGAATGGGCAATATCGTGTGAGATTCGGAGATTAAAATGCTTGTAAGAATGATTGAGAGATTATTTGGTATTGTAAAATTACGAGAAATTAAAATAACATACGAAGAATAAAATAAACGAAACTAAAACACGAATACAATCAAGAAATGCTAAATAAAACTTAAGATCTACCTAAAAATCTACGGGAATGATAATAGGAAGTAGGGGAAACCTAAAACGTAATCTAATTTTAAAAACGTAAAAGTTACTTTAATAAAAACGCGAGTGCGCAAATAAAAACGTGAATTTAACACACCGCTAGGCCTACGGGTGTAAAAATTATTTTTTTACGATTTTAATGATGAAAGAAAATTTTTGGAAAAAGAAAAGTATTTTTTTTTCTTTTTATTTTTTTTACTATGATTTAAAATCAATTTAACTGAATAAAAGGATAAAAAAATACTAAAACTAAATTTAAAATTCTGAATTTTTTTTGGAAAGTACATAACAGTAAAATTAACCTAGGAAAAATAAAAAAAAATGGAATAAGCAGTTGAAATAAGCTAGGAATAAGCAAATTTAAAAGCTGAAAATTAAGTAATCTAATTAACTAGACTATTACATAAATATTGAACTTAAACCAAAGTATAACAATAAAAACAACTAGCTCAGTTGGGAAGGATTGGTTTGTGTTGGGTCTGTGTGGTGGCCAAGAGGTCAGTGGGTCGAATCCCACTTAAGCCAAATTTTTGAAACTTTTTCTCTTTTTCAATTTTTCTTTTAACTAAACTCTTTAATCAATAAAAACCAATAACTTTCCAAAATCATTTTTGCAGAAAGGCTAAAAATAAGCTGGTGCAAGCTTCTTAAGTATACAGATCCAATGGTTATTGCTCAAGTGAGCTTTTTTGTCTGAAAATGAGCCAAACCAACACTTTACTAGGCCAAAACTAGTAAGCGCTCTAAACAAATATAAGTAGAATTGCATCCATAAACAGCAACTAAAAACAACAACGATGGATCAAACAACAAGAAAAATCGACACTTTCAACTGTCTCAAGGGTACACAGCAAAACACAATCATGAGCAGACACAATCTTGTAAACTAACTAAGATCAACTAGAAACACAAAGAACAAGCAAGGATGACAAGTCAGCAAAGACTAAGAATAACAAATTTTAAAGCAAATGCCCTACGAATTTAAACTTACTAAACTAAGGGCTGTGGAATGGTTGCGCAGCAGGCCAAAGGGGACAACGGGTTGCTGATGTGCAGGCTCACATAAGCAGCCTAGCAGGGCTGATGTGCAGGGCTACAGGGCTGATCTTAAGCCAAAATTAAGCCACCACATAAGCAGCCTAGGAGGGAACATGCAAAGGCAGCAGTGATTTTAAAACTAAAAGTTGGGGCTGCTAAGGGCTGCTAAAACAATGGGTGAAAAAGGGTCAATTGGTGGCTGATTAAGTGCATGACTGTTGTGACTAAAACAGCATACACCCCTACTTAGCGGCCTATAATTAACTAACCAAACAAATCTGAAAATGCAAACAACGTATATAATTGAGAGCTACCACTACAAGCTTGCTTACTAAACAAATATTAACTAAGAGTTACACTAGATCAGAAGTAATAGGTGAGGGAAAAAAAACTGGTTCAGGAACTTACATAAGTGTGCAGAGCAACAGTATCTTCAAACGGGTACTTTGAGAGGTAAACTAAGCTATGCATACGCGCTCAAACAACAAAATAAGCTCTAACCCTTGAATCTATATTACTAACAACATGTAAAACTAATTGCAAGTCCTGAAACCTAATTAGGCATACTAAAATTTAAAATCAAAAGGGGAAGGTGGGGCTGTTTTAAACTTAGGGTAGGACAAGCAATCTTTAGCTACTGGTGTAACGGAAAAAACATGCAATAAGCAACACATGAGGCTAAATAAACAATATAAGCTAATAATAATCAGTTTTGAATAAGCAGATATGTAAGAAAAATACAATGATTGATCCTTTTTTAGTGAAAAGCTTAAATCAACACTGATTAAATAAAGAGCACATAAGAGACTAAACTATAAATTTGAAACCTACTTAATGACTTCTACTGAAACCTAACTAATGACCCATAAGCCATCATTTAGCTCATAAACACAACAGAATATAAACTTTTGGAGAATTAAATGACAGTAAAAAAAATGAGAACTTTGATTAATTAAAAATTAAGCATACAAGAAAACTTAAAAGTGCTGCTGATTTTAAATCCTAACTCAACTAAACAAAACTATTTAGAAAAAACGACACATCCTCATTGGCTTTACAACTCCTCTATTTATACTAATTTTTAGCTAGGGTTTCCCTTGGTCTTGGATTCCACTGTCTTGGATACTCTTTGTGCTTCTTGGCCAATTCACAACCCTTCGATTAAACTCAGATCATCTCAGCCCTTTCATCTTGATTTGGCGCCCAATTAGGTTGTGGATGGGTGAGGTGGCATGGCAACCCGTGAAGGGTTTGGTATCATGTGAAGGTTGAGTTTTTGAGGTATTGAGGGAAGGGGTGGATGGTGATTGTTGGGCATGTAATGGTGTTGAGTGGATGTGAGGGGGTTTTGTATTCTGGGTAAAATGGGGATAGGTAGAAGATAGGGAATGAAGCGTGTGTTTGGTTGACTAGGTCAAAAGAAGGGAAAGACACGTTTTATTAAAACGTATAAAGGTTCTTGGGTAGGGTAAGTGTGGGCTTGGGATTGTTGGGCTGAAGGGATTTTTGGGCCAAGGTGAACTGGAATGTGTTTGTTTTTGGGTTTGTTAAAAGGGGTAATAAGGTGGGGTTTGTGTTTTAATAATTAAGGTCCGTTTGGTTATAATAAATGAAAAACACAAGGACCAAAATTGTTATAAGCTGAAAATGAGGGACCAAATTTGCACATCTTCCAAAATCAATTCAAATGACTAAACCTGCCACAAATCAATAACACAAGGACCAAAGTTTGTTTCCCAAAAATTGAAATTCCCGGGTACTAGATTCGCCAAATTGTGAAACTTGAGGGACCAAAGATGTAAACTTGTACATTTTGAAAGATTTTCACCCAAAGATCATTATTTGGTAAACTTTGATTTTTAAAGACTTGGTTTGACTTTTCTTTCAAAATAAACGCTTAGGGACTAGTTTTGACAAATTTTGAAAGTTGGGGGACTGAAACTGCTAATTATGCAAACTTTGTTCGTTTTTCGTTTGTTTTCAATCATTTTGCATTTAAAACATATAAAACACGATCTTTGGGATATTTTCATTATTTTGATGCATTCTTGAATGTTTTCACGCGTTTTGGCAGTTAAAATACGGTAAAAATGATGAGTATTTACACACTCATCATTAAGTTTCCGGAAAATTTCTGGAAAAACTTATACCTTAATTCCTGGAATTCCTGCAAAGCATCATTATGACTCGATACAAGCATTTGACTCAAACAAATACTAATATACATGTTCATTTAATATTGTTGTGGTTCATGTCCAATTCCCGTTCTTAAAAACAAATTTAGGTTTCCCTTACACTTATCTTTTGCGAAATACCTTTTTATGAAGTTAAGACAAACAACAAGGTAAAGCATTTTCACAATTTAGTATGAAACATGATCCAATAAAATCAAGCATGCATACGGAAGCAAATAAAATTAAACAAACAAACAAACAAAACAAATAAAGCAAATAAAACATGGGTTGCCTCCCAAGAAGCGTTTTTCTTTATTTACGAGTCTTGTAGCTAGACTCAAGATCATGGGCTACGTTTTCCTTTCCCACTTTTCAATTGATTCTCTTAACCTTTGAACTACTTCTTTGTCAACTTTATACTTAGGTCCAAGGGCTAAACAATTCTTATAGTAAAGGCTCCTCTTCTCCCAAACAAAATTCATTCCTTTACTCTTATCTTCTTCATTAATGTCCTCGATTGCACTAATGTTATCCATATCAAGTTGAGGTACACAACGAAACTCCTTCTTTTTATTAGGCATTCTATAGGTGATCCAATCGATTCCATTGGAAAATTGGACCGTTCCCTCTATTTGATCGTGTTTTAACTTGGACTCCTCAACAAATGACTTACCTAATACCACATGGGATAAGCGACAATCTATAATATTGGCCAAGTCTTCAACAACCATAAAGTCCACGATATAAGTAAAGTTCCCAACAAAGACATGTAGACCTTTAACTCTCCTGACAAAGTTACAAACTCCACCGGGGTATTTGGGATCTTTCCTAGGTCCGAGTCTTTTTTTTACTAACTCATTATAGAAACTTGAAGACATAATGTTGACTGGGGATTCAAAATCGATGTAGGCGTGATCAATTCATTTATACCCAATCATACATGGTATCTTCACATTCTTAGGGTTACCTCTTTTAATCTTAGGGTCAATCTTAACAAAGGGAGGCCTAGGGTTATCAATGAGATTGTTATAATAAGCGATTTCCTCCTCAATGGGATATAAATTGAAATAATCATCATCTAAACCCTCCTCTTCTTCTTCCTTAACATCTTCTACAATTGCCAAGTTATTGGGTTCAAGTTCCTTATCTAAGTCCATGGCTATTGCTAAGTCATTAAGCGCATAATCAAGCTCAATATCAACCAATCTATTGAGTTCTCTAAGTTCCCTAATCTCATTCTCTATCTGTTCATGCAACAAAGCAACCTCGCTAGGTGAAAGGGGTGGATTCGCGTTTTCCATAATGGCCAACGGAATAATTAATGAGGATTATACGAACAAAGACACAAAGAAAAGATAGACTAAAGAAACCTATAAAAATAAAATAAAAATCTTACTAGAAAGGAATCTAGCAAGTAGACCGAATAAAAAGAAATTTTAACCTAGACAATAACTATTCCTCGGGCTGCGGCGCCAAAAACTTGATGCGTGGAATTGCGCCATCGCAAAAGGTTTTACTTCTCAATTGATCTCGAGAAGCTTGCAATCCCCACCAGGCAGTGTACCTGACCGTTGTAGTATAGTATAGTGACAAGTACCAGGGGATTGATCGTTCAACTCAAAGAATAGTGTTCGCTAGGGTTAAAACTCAATTAAACTAGGTCTAGAGATGAGGGATGATTCTTTTTGTATTTTTATATTTTAAATGAAAGCAAGTAAAATCTCGGTTTTGGAAGGAGTGGGCGGAATTAGTTGCTAATCAACTAACCTAAATAACTAAAGATGCAATCAAAATAAAATAAACTAAACTTAAACTAAATTATGGCGAAAACAATAATGAGAGAAAATGTGTTTACTTAGAATTCACTACTCCCTAGCTATCTTTTACAGGTTGATTAGTTTGTTACAATTGCATTAATGATGGGTTATATTCCTTAATACCATTCGTAGGGCCGTGTACGATCTTCCCTAACTCTATAAGCTTCTACCTCTTCCTATGTCGAGCCGACTACTAGCTCCTAACATGGCCTCATTAGTAGTTACCTACACATTAAATACAACCAATATATCGTAGTACACCTCCGATCATGTTTCTTAAGACGTTCAAGCAAGTTACCAATTGGAAGTCTGCCAGTTTTCTTAAGCCTAACATCGAATTCATTCATCCTCAACAATTATAAACAAACAACCAACCCATAATCAATATCTAAGTTTCATTACATCTAAGCAAACACAAAGAAAACCTATCCTAGCATGTTAAAGAGAAGACAAGCGGAAAATATAATCAAACAACACATAGACATATTGAATGATTTGATGAAAGACTTATCTTCAAACAAGGGTTTGAAACCCTCAAAATATCTGTAAAATTCGTCTAGGGTTTACTCCCTTCAAAGTTGCACACAATGAATGAAAACTTAAAACCTATATATAGATTTTGTATCCTGACGGCGTCAAGAGATAGGTGTGACTCCATCAACTCGCCGCTAAAATAATACTCGTATTGCCTAGATACACTTCTAACGCCGTCACTCTTTATGGACTCTGGGCCGTGTCTCTTTGGGTTATACGTGACGGTCTTGGCATTTTATAACGTGACGCCGTCACGAACAATTTAGAAAACCTTCTGGAGCGTCATGTGTATTTAATTTATCCACCTTTTTGTCAAGTCATGACGGCGTCACTAGCAACCTGTGATGCCGTCATGTGCAATTTCCAGCATTATTTTGAGACTTTGTCATTTTCTTCACTTTTTCGCTCCAAAAAGTACCTAAAATGACAAAAGGAACGATTTAGGGCAATATTTGATCAAATAATCTCAACTTTGGCCTTAAATGACCCCCCAAAAGCGGTACACTTTTCGCTTCATCAATTGCAAACACAGCCACATTCACCAGATAACAGATAACATATAACAAATAACAGATAACAGATCTAGGATGCATCCATACGCCCCGACAGAAATAAGTTAGGCCATAATAAATCATATCATAAAGCGCGCATATCATATAACAGAAAGGGCACGGTGTGGAAAATCACTCGACCACACTGGAGTCATAACATCGGTGCATCAATGCTATGGACACGGAACCCCGATGCCTAGTGATAGCCCGGGTCTCAGACTTAATAGGTCAAAGGTAAGTCAAAAGGTTCATATCAGATGGTCCATATAATAGAGATTCAAATAATAAAAGGGTATCATAGCAGTGGCATAGGGAATCCTAAACAAGCAAAGGTTCGTATCAATGGTTCAAGGTTTCCAAGTGTGAAAATGTTATAAGAAACTGATTTGAAAAACTTAGCAATTCATTTTAAAACATGGTTATCGTAAAAGTATTTCCTTAAAAGATTTTTGACAAAGGTTATTTAAACCTCCATTTAGAAACTGACATGTTGTCATATTTTTAGAAATTAGTTCAAATAGTTTTATCTCATATTACCAAGTTATGTTTTCAAAAAGAGTTTTCAGACAAATATAGTATTAATGAACCAAAGATGTCAGATGTACCAAGGTCAGAAATCATAATAGTGGAAGGGAAATAGAACATAGTAATGAGAAGGCAAAGTCAAAGTTTGGCAAATGTCTAAGTCATCAGAATATCAAAGGTTCATAATCAAGGGTTCACAATTAAATGGTTCAAAGGTTCATAGCAAAGGTTCAATTCGAAAGTTTATATCAAATATTCATTTAAAGTAATCTTTTAATAATGGCTTTCATAAAAGTGATATTTAATAACGGTTTTCATAAAGATGGTCTTTAAAAGTAGTTTTCAATAAGTTAGTAAAATTCCATATAAAAGTGGTATCGCATCGTGCTCATAAACATCATTTTAAAAATAGTTTTTTCTCAAAGCACTTTCATGATATAATTAAGAAAGGTTTTCACATCCAGTTACAATATCAAATGAACCTTCAAATTATCAAGGGATTCGAATATTCATGTCACAAGATAACGAACGAATTGTATCAAGTATCAAGGGGACAATAGCAGAGGCTCAAAGGAATCATATCAAGATAAAGAATTATAATCAGGGATCAAAAGTCATGAGAAACCTTATAAGGAAGGTCAGAATATATGTACCTCAACCAGATGACAAAGCAGATAAGAGAAAGGATCAAAGAGAAATAGAAATCACTTCATCTTCACTGAACCTAGAAGTATTAGAAGCCGAGAATTATTTACTAGTTTATTTCAAATCAAATTACTCCTTTTTAGGCTATCTTTCCATTTTTAGCAGGTTTCCCAAATCAGCAAGTTTTCTATATTTAGTAAGCTTCCCGAACTAGTAATTTAATACTTAAAGGTTATAATTGACAATTAATAATATTTAAGGTTAAAAATGACAATATAATATTTTATGTTTTAAAATGTCAATATTATAAGTTTAGGGTCAAAAATATAAATTACCAAAATTAAATATTAAAAGTCAAATAAAATTATTTTAAACTTTATTTTAATAAATTAATATTAAGATAATAATTCTGAAATTATAATTTTATGTAATTTATTAACGTACCCGCGATCTTAATATTTATTCCACGACGACCCAAGATTTTTATTATTTCAAAAACAAACAAGTCCATGACACTTTCCTATTAAAAACATGCCGAGACAACCACTTCTATCATAGTTTAAATAAGCCGCGACACACACCCTTTTATGACTTAAAATGAGCCGAACCAAACATGTATCAATCCCTTAATTCATTTGAAACACAACAAATCTGTGGCACCTTTATCTTTTAATACAATCGAAGATCATTTAATTATTTCCGATTCAAAACCGACATAAAACTATAACAGCCATGCATGCATTCACCATCTTTTAGTCTCGTTTTAGTTGTATGCTTATTAACAGGTTTCGATTCGACTCAAGATTAATACATGCACCGCCCCATCTTTTATTATGTTTGTATCCAGATTTCATCACATATATTAAAGATCGTGTAAGGTGTTTTAAATGGCCAAGCAAAGTCATATATTTCAATAGATTTTGCATGTTTCCTAACAGTAATTAAGATTCACATATAAGTATTGTTAATCTATGATTTTATGTGAAAAAATTTCATTCATATGATCCTACTAACTAGTACTCCAGTTTAGTTGCTCATGTTGCATGAATTCGTTCATATATATATAGCCGATCTGTAAAGTTTTTAGGAGCCATAATAACACGTTAACATGAGATCAATTGAGAGATGAACAAGGACGAAGGTATGTGATACCTAGAGTCGAATGAACACAGAAAAAGGACCAAGAAATCAGCAGCAAAACTGAGCCAACTATACTCCTTTCTCGTACAACAGATCGCGAACCAAAAAAATCCTTTTTGAACCAGTATACTACGATCACTACACCATCTTAATTTGCACCCGAAAGCCACGACCCAAATACCACCCTTTTCACAACCTTCCAAGTGTAACACCCCCAAAATCATCACGTCAGCGGAAGACTTAACATGTCAGCGGAAGACTTAAAATGTCAGCGGAAGACTTTTTGGGTGTTACTTCGAGGATCTTTATCACAATCATAGAAAACGACACAAAAGTGACGCTTTAAAGTTCAATTCATTTAAAATACCAAATATTCGAGACATCAAGATGTTTCATAATTTAAACAACAAGTTTATTTGAAATGTGTCAAAACGTTTATTTAAGCCCATGCCGGGTTACAAGCCCACTCCGTGCCTTCAAGTTCCTTCTTGTTTAGTTACCTGAGATAAACACATGCTAAAAAGTGTCAACACAAAGGTTGGTGAGTTCATAGAGTTTATAGTTTAAATCGTTAATTAGAAAATGAGTGATTTCCTTATCAATTCAAAAATAGTTCGTTGGGTTGCCCTTCGCCAGGTCAACACCCAAAATAGTAGTTGGTTCATAAATCCATTTAACACGAGTTTCGATATTTGGGCCACGTTGTTGCGTCCATAACATAAACAGTTTACGGGGAACCGTATTTAAACAGTTGAAACTGTATCCAAACAGTTTGTGGAGAACCGTATTTAAACAGTTGAAACCGTATTTAAACAGTTTGTTCCATAATTCCAAATATTGATAGAAAAATCGTTAGAAAAGTTATTACACATGCATCTCTCCCAAAGAGTTTATAAAACAGTTAAACGATAGAAAGTGTAGCTATGAACTTATAATAATATGTAAATAGTTAACGAGTACTTGTAAAAGTATACAGCAATAGTTAAGCATGTATCTCCCCTAAAAACGTGTATAAATCATTATAAAACAATTAAGAGTAGGGGCTATGACTCACCTTGGAAGGTAGTGACGTAGTAACACAACGGTGCCAAAGAGTATGGCCGAAAAGAGTAACATCAGTGATGTCAAGAATTGGAGCATAATGATATTGAATTCGGCACGACCTAATGAATATGAGCTTGTCACAATTACGGTACGCGAAGAGTACTCAATGCGTATGAGTTAAAAGATGTTGAATCATGTTTTTGTATCGTTGTTTGTAAAAAGGTTTTGTATCATCGTTCGTGTTGTGGTTTGAATGTTAAGACTCAAGTACTCATACCAAAGTATAAAACATATAGTACACGTATAAAAGGGAATAAACACATAAGGATCAAATAGCATATAAGTGCTAAGATGAGTTGATGGTTAAGTTTGTTAGTTGTTCAAAATCCAAGTTTCACGTTTCGATAGTCAATAATAATTCTTTAAGGAGTAGTCTGGCATAATAAGATTTAGTCCAAAAATAGTTATGGGTTCGGCCCAATATTTAACCTATGTTACTAAGCCTAATAAGGTTAAAATTGGCGCAAAAGATGTAACATCAGATTGGCCAATACAATATCAAATAAAAACACAAAGATGATAAGTAGCATAAACAGTTTCATAAGCAGTTACCATATAGGTGATTACCAAAGAGTAATATACATCGAATAAGCAGTTTACACAAATCAATAGTACACTAAACAAGTCATATGAGTCAGCCACAAAAGACACAAGTAAAGAAATAAGTTTGAATCGATAATCCAAATTAAGCATAGCCAAAATAAACTATCCAAACAAATCTACAAGCACCTACTATAAATATAAGTAGACACCCCAAACAAGCGATAATCACTAATAAGCTTGTACCACTTAAGCTAATCCAACAAGCAAAATAAGCATGTTCATAAGCATTCCCCAAATAAGTCTAATCAAGTCACAAAAATTAGGTGTGAGCCGAGCCATATAGGCTGATAAACAAACAGAACAAACACCCCATGTTGCGCAGAAAATAACAAACAAAACGCGCCCTTTTTGTCCAGAAAATAAGCAGACAAACACACCCCATGGTGGGCTGTTTTGCAGCCAACAAACGGCCACTGACGAGGCTGTTTTGGGGCTGTTTTGCAGCAGCAAACGCATCCCATTTAGTGCAGAAAAATAAGCACATAACTCATCCTTTTGGGGGCTGTATTGCATCAAACAAACGCCCCTCGTTGGGGCTGCATTGCAGCAAGCAAACACCCTTTTGGGTGGGCTATGATGGTAGACAACAAACACCCTTTTGAGGGTTGTAACATGACGAATCAAACACGAACGAGAACACCTCTTGGGTGTCTCGCTGAACTGAACAAAACAACCAAGTAATCAAATAAGCTCAAGGTTTATAAGTCCGTATAAGCCAAAGATGTAAGAATAAGCTAAGACACCAACTAAGTCGAGGGTCTCAATTAAGCTACAACTAAACTCAAACTATTACTAGTCCAAAATATAAGCAAAGATCATACCTATGTCGAGACCCTTTTGGGTTCGACTTATCAAATACAACACACCCCAAAATCAAACATATATTCCAATAAGCTATAGCATATTTCAATTAAGCTAAGCGTTTCAAAAATAAGCAAAACCACACCCATAAGCTGATCTATAAACTCAAACCAAATAATCACATCGAGCAAAACAATAATAAACCACAAAACCACGAGTTTAACGATGATACCATTATTACAATACAATTGTTAATCCGTTTTAATCAATAAATCTTTATACAACTTTTTACCCTCATACATGAATATAAAATAAAAACAAAATAAGCAAGCTTGGTGGGTTTTCGACATACCTACGAGAAGAAGGAGATGATGATGGACGTGGTTAGAGTGATGGTGTACGGCTTGTTTGAGGGCTTAACCATGAACCATGATTAGTTCCAAGTTTCCACAACCTGGCTCGACAGAAACTATAAGAGGGTATGCATGATTTTATGAGAGGTGAGTTGTAGTGAGTTAGAAATGTCGATCAGCATGAAGCCTTAAATACTAGAACTTGAATGCGACAAGTGGCAGAAAGGAGCAGGAAGGTGATGTAGGAGTTGCACATGGTTCTTTAGGTTATACTTGAGGTAGAACCAAGTGAGGGAGTGTGAACGACGAGCTGCCATTTGCATGTTGCCTCCATCCATGACCAATCGAGATCAAACAGAAATCATGAGCAAGGAAATGTGTATGGTATTGTGTCAAAATATTCCTGACATTCCTAAGCTATTGGAGAGCTGTGGAGGTGAGCTTGAAAGCATGCGATAATTTATAAGAAATCTACTCAAGCTGTGTTTAGGTCGTTTCTGAGGCAGTGTACGAGTGAGGAAGATTACCAAGTTTGTACTTCTCCATTCATTGTAACATGGCCATTTGATTTGTGTATAAACATGTACAGGTTGTGTATTGATTTTATGATATAACGAGGTGTGTTTGGAGGCTTACTCGCGATAGTGAAAAGAAAGAAACACAGAATCCTTAAAGTTTGGCCTGGTGGGTTTCGTGGTGTGATCAGGCCCAAAGAATACTGAAATATAAGTAATGGTCAGTTTGGTGTGGTAGTGTATCACAAGAAAAGAAACAAAAGAAAATATATATAAAGTGTGGAATGTTTGTATTATATAGAGGCATGTTGTTTTGTTGATGAGAAAACAAAACAAAGAAATATGGATAGATCGATTAAGAATGATGTCTAAGGCTTTGGTTTGTTGACACATTATTTGAATATTTCGAATATGTTTATGTTTTGCTCTTGATCGGTTTCCACCCTATGATTGTATCGGATATATAAGCTTTGTTATTCTTGAATCTTAATAGTGGGTTTAATTAGTTTGGACTTACGTGGTAGAACGACATTAAACGTATCGTGTAGAAAACATACACAAGTATATTAAGGAATGGTTTGGTTTAGTTTATATTGAGTACTCAAGGGTTCACTAACACGTAGATGTGACCAATTGACAATGTAAAAATAATAGTTAGAGGTGTGCTTAGGCCGTGGAGCTTGGTGAGTTCGTTAGTGAATCAGGTTCAAAGGAAGGGAGCCAAGAATAAAGGGTCCGTTATTATTAGTGAATACGCATGGGAATTTTAGTAGGCTCGGGATTTATTTAAATTGTATTTGTTAATTATTGAAACGTATACTTATTAAGTATCAATGTTTTAAGTTATGTATGGTATATAGGTTATTAACGTTTTAGGTGTAAATGTCGTTTCAAGGTAAGAGTGAATAACGTTGTAATTGACAAAGTATATATATATATATATATATATATATATATATATATATATATATATATATATATATATATATATATATATATATATATATAAATTTGTTATGGGTAAAAATGGTTAATCTATGTTATGGTAACGTGTTAATCGTAGGAAAATTTTACAGGATGTTATATTACCTTCACGTTAAACGGAATCCCGTCCCGGGATTCTAAGATAAGGTAGCTGTAAAGGTGAGTGGAAAGGGTGAACAAATAGTCAATCCTAACGATCTAATCTCTGAGCGGTTTTAAATTGTTCTTTCGAGCTTAACGTATCTACTACTACATTAGCTTCTTCTTTTTAATTTTTCTTTCCAGCTTAACGTATCTACTACTACATTAGCTTCTTCTTTGATGATAGCACTTCTCATAGTCATAATTGTTGAGTAGTTCTAACTACTTACATTGTCTTATGTTTAATTCCTTTTGATTAATCTTGACTTAAGAAACAATTCCATTTTGAATGAAGATTTTTATTTTGACATGTTTTGAAGATAAACATGGTTCACAATATTTTGTTTCGTGAAAGTTAAAATATGTGGGGTAACCTACCCATTAAACAAAGTGTTTGATAGTTACAGACTTTTAACAATGAGGGTTTCGGATGAGAACTTGATGAATGTAGAGAAAGTTGTTGAACTTAAGCTTTTGTATAGTTTTAGGTGACAACACGGTATTTGGTTTCAAGCTTTTGTGGATGATGAATCTGTTTGTTCCTTAGCAATTCCATATCTTTTATTTCTATTAGAGGAATTTATAGATTTTGATGGATTTTAGGTAAAGTTGAAAAACGTTTGGAGATTACTATATCACTTATAGTGCCGGAGAAGTAAGAGAGACCATTGTAATCACGTACAATGTCGTGAAAAGGTTTCATAAATCGCCAGAATGTAAAAGTAAGTGCATGATCGAATAAATGTGGTTGTGCCGTAATGCCTTAGAATTAGGCATACGCAGAAGAAAATTGTGAGTCTTTGGCTGAAGTTTTAGTGTTTTATGAACTTTAGTGATCCTTGATTTCATACGCATGACATTTCAGATACAATTAAGCCCACTTATTTATAATTCGTTATTTACATAGAGAAGCGTCCCAAACGATGTAAATAACGAAGTATAAACTTATGGTTCGGTGGTTTACAATTTCTTTATTTCAATAAAAAGGTGTCCCAATCCATTCAAATAAAGACATTGTAAATCATCCTACTTAAGAATTTCAGACTCAACACCCATACTGATCGACAAGGTAATGCGCAAAATTTCCGAGAGTACAAAAAGAGTATGTCATATGCATCTATAAAGATGAGAGCGAGATAATTAAGGAGGATTGGTATAGTACTCAAAATAGTTGGGGGAGCATATATATACATATTAATATACTAGAGTGTTTTTGTAGCATAAACTATCTAAAAGTCACATAATCGTCTGGCGGATGGAAATATGAAGACACGGTATTTGTAATAATCCCGATTAGTAAATATAAGTCATTAGCATAATCATAACATGTTAACATATATAAGAAATCATGTAAAAGTAATGTCTCTACCAGATGTTGGAAATGCGTAGGCACGGAGGGCATAAGGTGGTATTTTGTAAAAGTGGTCCGTTTTAAACGTGTAGTTATAGTCCAATGTTCAAAACACTTGGTTCTCTATAACTGTAGCTCTGATGCCAATCTGTAACACCCCCAAAATCATCACGTCAGCGGAAGACTTAACATGTCAGCGGAAGACTTAAAATGTCAGCGGAAGACTTTTTGGGTGTTACTTCGAGGATCTTTATCACAATCATAGAAAACGACACAAAAGTGACGCTTTAAAGTTCAATTCATTTAAAATACCAAATATTCAAGACATCAAGATGTTTCATAATTTAAACAACAAGTTTATTTGAAATGTGTCAAAACGTTTATTTAAGCCCATGCCGGGTTACAAGCCCACTCCGTGCCTTCAAGTTCCTTCTTGTTTAGTTACCTGAGATAAACACATGCTAAAAAGTGTCAACACAAAGGTTGGTGAGTTCATAGAGTTTATAGTTTAAATCGTTAATTAGAAAATGAGTGATTTCCTTATCAATTCAAACATAGTTCGTTGGGTTGCCCTTCACCGGGTCAACACCCAAAATAGTAGTTGGTTTATAAATCCATTTAACACGAGTTTCGATATTTGGGCCACGTTGTTGCGTCCATAACATAAACAGTTTACGGGGAACCGTATTTAAACAGTTGAAACTGTATCCAAACAGTTTGTGGAGAACCGTATTTAAACAGTTGAAACCGTATTTAAACAGTTTTTTCCGTAATTCCAAATATCGATAGAAAAATCGTTAGAAAAGTTATTACACATGCATCTCTCCCAAAGAGTTTATAAAACAGTTAAACGATAGAAAGTGTAGCTATGAACTTATAGTAATATGTAAATAGTTAACGAGTACTTGTAAAAGTATAAAGCAATAGTTAAGCATGTATCTCCCCCAAAAACGTGTATAAATCATTATAAAACAATTAAGAGTAGGGGCTATGACTCACCTTGGAAGGTAGTGACGTAGTAACACAACGGTGCCAAAGAGTATGGCCGAAAAGAGTAACATCAGTGATGTCAAGAATTGGAGCATAATGATATTGAATTCGGCACGACCTAATGAATATGAGCTTGTCACAATTACGGTACGCGAAGAGTACTCAATGCGTATGAGTTAAAAGATGTTGAATCATGTTTTTGTATCGTTGTTTGTAAAAAGGTTTTGTATCATCGTTCGTGTTGTGGTTTGAATGTTAAGACTCAAGTACTCATACCAAAGTATAAAACATATAGTACACGTATAAAAGGGAATAAACACATAAGGATCAAATAGCATATAAGTGCTAAGATGAGTTGATGGTTAAGTTTGTTAGTTGTTCAAAATCCAAGTTTCACGTTTCGATAGTCAATAATAATTCTTTAAGGAGTAGTCTGGCATAATAAGATTTAGTCCAAAAATAGTTATGGGTTCGGCCCAATATTTAACCTATGTTACTAAGCCTAATAAGGTTAAAATTGGCGCAAAAGATGTAACATCAGATTGGCCAATACAATATCAAATAAAAACACAAAGATGATAAGTAGCATAAACAGTTTCATAAGCAGTTACCATATAGGTGATTACCAAAGAGTAATATACATCGAATAAGCAGTTTACACAAATCAATAGTACACTAAACAGGTCATATGAGTCAGCCACAAAAGACACAAGTAAAGAAATAAGTACGAATCGATAAGCCAAATTAAGCATAGCCAAAATAAACTATCCAAACAAATCTACAAGCACCTACTATAAATATAAGTAGACACCCCAAACAAGCGATAATCACTAATAAGCTTGTACCACTTAAGCTAATCCAACAAGCAAAATAAGCATGTTCATAAGCATTCCCCAAATAAGTCTAATCAAGTCACAAAAATTAGGTGTGAGCCGAGCCATATAGGCTGATAAACAAACAGAACAAACACCCCATGTTGCGCAGAAAATAACAAACAAAACACGCCCTTTTTGTCCAGAAAATAAGCAGACAAACACACCCCATGGTGGGCTGTTTTGCAGCCAACAAACGGCCACTGGCGAGGCTGTTTTGGGGCTGTTTTGCAGCAGCAAACGCATCCCATTTAGTGCAGAAAAATAAGCACATAACTCATCCTTTTGGGGGCTGTATTGCATCAAACAAACGCCCCTCGTTGGGGCTGCATTGCAGCAAGCAAACACCCTTTTGGATGGGCTATGATGGTAGACAACAAACACCCTTTTGAGGGTTGTAACATGACGAATCAAACACGAACAAGAACACCTCTTGGGTGTCTCGCTGAACTGAACAAAACAACCAAGTAATCAAATAAGCTCAAGGTTTATAAGTCCGTATAAGTCAAAGATGTAAGAATAAGCTAAGACACCAACTAAGTCGAGGGTCTCAATTAAGCTACAACTAAACTCAAACTATTACTAGTCCAAAATATAAGCAAAGATCATACCTATGTCGAGACCCTTTTGGGTTCGACTTATCAAATACAACACACCCCAAAATCAAACATATATTCCAATAAGCTATAGCATATTTCAATTAAGCTAAGTGTTTCAAAAATAAGCAAAACCACACCCATAAGCTGATCTATAAACTCGAACCAAATAATCACATCGAGCAAAACAATAATAAACCACAAAACCACGAGTTTAACGATGATACCATTATTAAAATACAATTGTTAATCCGTTTTAATCAATAAATCTTTATACAACTTTTTACCCTCATACATGAATATAAAATAAAAACAAAATAAGCAAGCTTGGTGGGTTTTCGACATACCCACGAGAAGAAGGAGATGATGATGGACGTGGTTAGAGTGATGGTGTACAGCTTGTTTGAGGGCTTAACCATGAACCATGATTAGTTCCAAGTTTCCACAACCTGGCTCGACAGAAACTATAAGAGGGTATGCATGATTTTATGAGAGGTGAGTTGTAGTGAGTTAGAAATGTCGATCAGCATGAAGCCTTAAATACTAGAACTGGAATGCGCCAAGTGGCAGAAAGGAGCAGGAAGGTGATGTAGGAGTTGCACATGGTTCTTTAGGTTATACTTGAGGTAGAACCAAGTGAGGGAGTGTGAACAACGAGCTGCCATTTGCATGTTGCCTCCATCCATGACCAATCGAGATCAAACAGAAATCATGAGCAAGGAAATGTGTATAGTATTGTGTCAAAATATTCCTGACATTCCTAAGCTATTGGAGAGCTGTGGAGGTGAGCTTGAAAGCATGCGATAATTTATAAGAAATCTACTCAAGCTGTGTTTAGGTCGTTTCTGAGGCAGTGTACGAGTGAGGAAGATTACCAAGTTTGTACTTCTCCATTCATTGTAACATGGCCATTTGATTTGTGTATAAACATGTACAGGTTGTGTATTGATTTTATGATATAACGAGGTGTGTTTGGAGGCTTACTCGCGATAGTTAAAAGAAAGAAACACAGAATCCTTAAAGTTTGGCCTGGTGGGTTTCGTGGTGTGATCAGGCCCAAAGAATACTGAAATATAAGTAATGGTCAGTTTGGTGTGGTAGTGTATCACAAGAAAAGAAACAAAAGAAAATATATATAAAGTGTGGAATGTTTGTATTATATAGAGGCATGTTGTTTTGTTGATGAGAAAACAAAACAAAGAAATATGGATAGATCGATTAAGAATGATGTCTAAGGCTTTGGTTTGTTGACACATTATATGAATATTTCGAATATGTTTATGTTTTGCTCTTGATCGGTTTCCACCCTATGATTGTATCGGATATATAAGCTTTGTTATTCTTGAATCTTAATAGTGGGTTTAATTAGTTTGGACTTACGTGGTAGAACGACATTAAACGTATCGTGTAGAAAACATACACAAGTATATTAAGGAATGGTTTGGTTTAGTTTATATTGAGTACTCAAGGGTTCACTAACACGTAGATGTGACCAATTGACAATGTAAAAATAATAGTTAGAGGTGTGCTTAGGCCGTGGAGCTTGGTGAGTTCGTTAGTGAATCAGGTTCAAAGGAAGGGAGCTAAGAATAAAGGGTCCGTTATTATTAGTGAATACGCATGGGAATTTTAGTAGGCTCGGGATTTATTTAAATTGTATTTGTTAATTATTGAAACGTATACTTATTAAGTATCAATGTTTTAAGTTATGTATGGTATATAGGTTATTAACGTTTTAGGTGTAAATGTCGTTTCAAGGTAAGAGTGAATAACGTTGTAATTGACAAAGTATATATATATATATATATATATATATATATATATAATTTGTTATGGGTAAAAATGGTTAATCTATGTTATGGTAACGTGTTAATCGTAGGAAAATTTTACGGGATGTTATACCAAGCTCTCGTACACACTTTTTGATGGGTCGAATTTGTGAGAGGAATATATTAAGCCGCCACCTTGTAGACTAGGGTTTTCTGTGTGCGAGATAAAAGTGATATACGGTTGATATCATTGGGGTGATGTGAAGGAGAAGTTGCCGAGTTTAAGGAGGTGATTAGGGGGTGATTGCCGAAGTTTAGGGGATGATATAAGGTGGACTCAATCTTTTCCAAATGTATTTAGTCACATCTATTCTCTCTAATAAACGAAGGTTTTTTACAAGTCCATTAAGCGCCAAGCATTAAAAAACCAATTAATTCAGTGATGTGGCATTCCATAATTCAAACAAAATGTACAAAGGCCCAATGCATCATTTTTCAAGAACACGCTCCTTCAAAACTTCATCTATACGCTGAGTATTTTTGTTAAGCAATAAATGATTCGTAACAGTTCTGCAATACTCTTCCACCAATTCAAAATTCAAAAAAATCACTCAAAACAGTTTCTGCTAGGATATCACCGATTCAAAAACACACATACAAATCCTCTTATACATCATCCGATTCAATCATACAACTTTCTTGATTTGCCAGTGATTCTCAATGTCGTCAAACTGTAAACTTAGTAAGTATCTCTTAATTTTGAGCATATTCATTTAATAGTTTGAAATTTATTTTATTTGATATCGATTGTTTGTATGTTTGATAGTTAATTTTGGTAAAACATTTGATCTATTAAAGCCCTTATTAATTCGAATTATATTGATTTTTTTATGAAACCCTAATAATGTTAGTATTTGAGAAAAATTATTATCATTATAATGTTATAAAAGTGGATTTCGTATACTTTACATTCGTTAAATTATGGGTTTTTTTTTAGTATTGCATTTACTTTTTGACTTCTTGATAAGTAGATGATTATTTTTGTAGGTTTGTGAATTTGTTAAAGAAATGGATAATCTTTGTTCGATGATGAAATTCAGGCTTTTGTTGATGATCCGGGCAGGAGTAGTAAATGGAGAATCTTTGTTGGATGATGAAATTCAGGCTTTTATATGTTCAATTGATTGTTGTTGAGATTATAGTTCATTTTATGTTTTCATGAAATTTGGTTTCGTTAGTTTATGGATCCTGATATGTATCTTGATTGTGCATTGTAAGTGATCCGGGCACGAGTAGTAAATGACTTAGAGGAGTTCAATTATGTCATGGCTTACTTCGGAGTTCAAGTAATTTCTTGCTGTTGTGGTTTCTGTTGGAAGGATTCACGGGCATATAAAATAGTAAGTGATTTCAAAACACACTTTGCCAGTTACGCTTCATTAATATCATACCCTTTGATCGATCCAAAATCAAAACAATGTTTCAAAATCATAAAAAAAAAACAATTTCAAACCATGCTATAATTCCACCATTCGTAAAACAACATTGTCAACATCCCGTCAAAGGCAATCTACGCAAGTTGGTGTTTTGCTGTCAACACTGAGTAAGTTTTTTTGTTAGGATTTAGATTTGAATCACATAATACAACATTCATAATTGTGTATATATGATTTCTCTACATATTTTTGTATTTCGATTATCCTACTTACAATGAGAGACAGATTTCTATAGATTTCCAGAATTATCGTTTTGGTGTTTTTGGGTAAGCTTATTAGTGAACCGGGGATGATGGAAGTATTTTAGATTAATCAGTTAAAAGACCTTTATCAAGTGTTTTATGCAACAACTGAGTTCAAAATATTTTTCCAAAAGACTTTTTGAAAATTGGTTGTTTGGGTTTGTTGTTTCTTATTTTTATATTTTAAGTAAATTGGTTATGGCTTGATGTGTCATAGGTGATCTTGAATACGCTTTTATACACTAAAAATGGGTTTCTTCTACATGGATTTTGATCCTATACCAAAGAGCTGAAGGGCAAATACAGGAAGGTAGTGGAAGAAGTCATGTATTGAAAGTCAAAAATTACAAACTTTGCTCACATTTGAATATCGCCATGCTGCTTTAGTTATTTTTGTTGCTTATTTCTAACAGTTTGGTTCCCACATTGCTATTATTATTTGAAGTGAGATGTCCATAACTGAGCTTAAGGGCAAATACAAGAAGGTAGCTTTTTTATCCGATACTTAGATTGAACATGTTTGTCTCCTTTTTGATGTTTTGTTATTTCTGTGAATCAGTTGTTTGAATATGTTGCTAAAAGAATGATATCTGAAGTGACATTACACAGAAACTCTCTTATGCAAAGACCTTATGCAAATCAGGTACATTACATAACCTTTTATGTGTAAATTTAAGATTTTGTTTATACCCTTTGCTACTTATCATTGTACCTTTAGTCTTATTGGAAACGAATTATTGTAATAAATATTTTCAAAGGTTGTTTGGACAAAATTTATTATTAGTGTTGTTTTGACAACATTAATTTAGCGATTGTTTGGACAGATGCATAAACAATGATTATGTTTTAGTCTATTGGTATTAAGGGTTGTTTGTATGTATAAGTTGTTGTTGTTGTAGTTGTGTGTGTAGAGTTGGTAATTGTGACCCATATACTAATGAATTGGTTGATTTTGCTTATATTAGAAGCGAAACGGATCAAGTGGGTTAAATGTGTCAAATTCAGTTTTTACAAGTTACAGATTATTAACTTAACAAGTGCTTATTGGGTTATTGTACCATCAAAACACAATTAAATTATCCAAACGTACATATCCTAAAAAAGAATTTTCAGTTTTGTGTAGGGTTAAAAAAAGTTTTTATATTGGCATCATAAATTCACCATACCAGAAAAAGTACCCATTTAGACTCATTACCATAGCTACCCAATTTGACATGTTCCAAAAATGAATGTGTTTATCCGTACCAAAAAGCCTTTTCCTGCCAAAACGGGTGTGTGAATATTACTGTCGTTTCTCATTTTTTTCCCGCTTTATGCAGTTGCCTTCAGATAATTTGATTTGAGACGAATTGGGTACATAGAACGGGAAATAGTAAGTCATTAATATGTTTCCGATATCAAAATATTTCTCATACTCATTATCAGTAGTTTCCTCTCATACTCATTATCAGCAATGGCGTGTTCTTATTATTAGGTTAGAGAAATGACTTTTTGAGATCAAATTGACTTTCATTTTTCATTTTTTTTTTTGTGTTCTCAGACTTTTGCATACGCTGAGATGGATGGAAGAATCAACAAAGAAGAGTGGAGGAACTTTGTCACTCAACGACCCCAACTGTTAAAGAACATGGCCCTTCCATCTGTTAGGTACATCCGATCAATCAGTTAAAGACTATTGTCCATCTATGTGTCAAGTTAAAACATTATCTATTTCAGACGAACTTTTTCTTTTTTTCTTTAAGGGTTGTTTTAGGTTAAAGATTTAACCGCAGACAAGAAAGCATTGGCTAATGTTGGCTCAAGCCGCTCAACGGATGATGGAATGGAGGATATCAATAAAACGAGATGCAGCGTTCTCAATATATCCGGTATGGGTGGTATGAATTATGTTTCCAATTTTCTATTGGATACTTATACGCAATTGGTGTACAGACGAGGAACTTATATATATGCAGAAGTTTTGGGTGGAAGCTTTAGTTCTGATGTGTATGACATGACACAACCTCACCATGAAGGTAAACCAAATGTACATGTACCTTTTATATATTTTTAGAGACATTATACTGATTTTTTATAATTAGGTCTAAGCTGAAATGCGTGTCTTATATATTCTCATTGTGTTGCTTATGACTCAATGAAATTCAGTTTTCCCAATAGAAGACCACATACATAACCTACTGTTATTTGGAAGATGATAAATATGTCTTATTACACTTGGTACAAGCTCTAAAAGTATTGTTTTTTTGGGCAAAGCCTCTTATCATTCAATAGTATAACCGTGTAGTGTATTGTCACATACGTAATTATCAAAGTGTGGTCGAGCGATGGAGGTCGGCAACAGCAATGATCTTTTATGAAAGCCGAATGAGCCATTAGGAGGGGATTTGTAACAACAATGACCACAATGTCCTATGAGGTTAGTTTTTCTCATAATTTTTATTTCCCATTTTCCTTTGATCTTAGTGTACCTTTCTATTATTTTTCATAAAGATTTACATACAATTTTCACAATATTGTCAGCTTTTTTTTTTTTTTTTTTTTTTTTTGTTTTCGTTTTTGTTTTTGTTTCGTTTTTTTTTTTTTTTTTTTTTTTTTTTTTTTTTTTTTTTTTTTTTTTTTTTTGTTGTTGTTGTTGAATATGTACAAGTATATATCTATTTGTTGTATTATTTCACCCATTTCAAAAGGATGAGCATTTCACTTATTTGCAGACAATTGTTTGCCTGCCATAGTAGTGACTTTTGTATTTCGGCATACTTTCAAATTATACATACACACACATAAAAATGATTTAATCTGGTGCTAAAGTAGTGACTTTCATATTTCAGCATACTTTCATATCTATATAAGTAAATTTGAAAATATAGTATTTTTTTACATCCAAATGGTAAATAGTGTGACACTCATCTAAAAGGAAAAACTGACTTTAAGTACAGACTATTGAATTAGATAAGATGACCAAATAGGATAGTTTTGTGAAAATTTGGGAGCTGGTATCACACTCACCCCAAAATTGTTTATTATGACTTGAAATGCTAATAAACCGGTTATCGTTCACATGCACAAATCCAAGCACCCGCCAAAGCTATATAGATGCTATTATCATTCACATGCACAAAGTGGAGCATTGTATGCACTACAACGTGGAGGAAACCATATAAAACAGGTTGAAGATTTTGTTGATTCCATTACATTAAATCGATGTTGCTAACTTATATTTTGTGTTTTGTTTGTAGGTACCTTACAAAGGTCTGAGCGTCGGGCAGGAGTAGAAATTGTAGTAGCCATACTTGGAATATTTATTCATCATTTACAGAGAACATCTTTCGGGTGTAAGTCATGATACCTATGTTTAAGTTCTCATAGAGGAGACCTTGTGGAGTGAACATGGTGGTTTTAGTAACATTCGAACTTTATGATATGTATTTTTCCAAGTTTGATAGGTGCTACAAAGTCAATATTAGTTTCTGAAAGTTGTCTTAAGTTCTGGAGTACAAAGTGTTAGATATATTTGTTTGTAGGTGTCAAGTGTTCTGCATCATTGTAGCTTTTTAGTGAATCTTCATGGGATTTGATTAAGTTTAGTAATAACAAGAATGTAATTGATCAGTTTAATCAAATCTTACTTATGTTTGCTTAGATGTATTTTATATGAAGTTAGTCACTAAAGACAAAGATTTTGAATTTAAGTTAGTAGGTGATAGGGATGATGGTTTGGATTGGATGCTTGACTGAAATTGACAACCTATTATTAGGTAGTGGTGCTTTTGAATTTAATCCTTTTGTTTCTTTGTGACATATATATCTGATTTGATGCGTCTTTATTAGATCTCGGATAGTAAATTTCCTCTTCATTAATTGCAGGTGGTGATTCATCTATGGTATAGTCAAGTAGCTGGCGTATGATAACTCGACAAAGGAAGGCGTATGATGCATGGGGAACTTTTTTTGGCGATTATAAGGTGCATATGATCAATTCTTTTGGAGGATTGCGGTTGTGGTTGTTTTATATTATGTCATTTGGTCATTTGTTCTTAGTTTGGTTAGTGGTTGTCACTTTTGTTTCAACGTATGCTTATACCATGGTTTTTTCATCGAGTATCTAAACAATGTGTAATGTGTTTTGTGATTTTTAAATTGTCAGGTACCGTCCGTTTTACCCAAAATATAATTGTATTTGCAGATGCATTTTTTTGTTGGTTAGGGAACAAATAATTAGCCTTAATAATCCTAACTTTCGTTCACTAACAAAATTGTGGAAGGGGTAATAACGTTAATGGTGACATTTTAAATACCTTATTATAGTTTTATAAAGTCAATGAAACGCTTTATTGCAACCGAGAAGATGCCATATTGATAACTTAGGCAAACTTATTGATATGTTCATTATGTCTAATAAATATATAATGCAAAATGTGAAATCAATGAATGTAGCTCATTATGAGTACCAAATTTGAAAAATAAAGAAGAGCGAATTTTAGTTGAATAAAAAAAAATCCTCACCAGCTTCTTTGATACAAATTGTATATATGGTTTGCCCGTGGGTATGATAATAGAAATGGGTATGATAGAAGAGGATAAACGGATCAATCTTTGTGTGTGTATAATATGTTTAAGTTTGTGGATTTGATACCTCCTATGAAACAAACACTTTGGTAATGAATTTTGGTCATCTCCATGCTCGCTTACTAAATATCTATTATTGATCGATTTCACTGTTTCAAATTTAATCATTTTCATTTCATGGGTCATAGAAATAGTGAAAACCACATATATCACTCGAATATGCATGATGGGTTTTGGTCGTTCTTTAGCTCAAGTACGGGTCTCTTGGGCTGCATTATCACCTCGATACAACGTATTCTTTATTCACATATTCTCAAATATGATGATCATACCGAGGTTGAAAATTACTCCGTTTGATAAACGTTTACCACTTAAGATTGTTAGGAAACAATTTCCTCTGACAATTAACAAAAGCCAGGATCATACCGACGTTACATGCACGTTTATTATGTTGCTCTTCAAGACTATCAAAGTTGGAAAAGATGATACACGCACGTTTATTATTTTCCTCTTCAAGACTATGAGTTGGAAAAGACGCTACATGCACATTTATTATTTCGATAGTTACACATCAAATTGTTTATCGAACCATTGACTTATTACTTATTATTCTTTCCAAAAAAATAATGAACATGTTTACGTATGTTATCGTTTATTACTTTCCACGCACGTAACTCCTTAACAAGTAATTACTTTAAAAATTTCCGTGATACCACAGGTCTATTTAGGCACAAATCATTAACAGAAAAAACTTTGGAAAAAAGGTTACCATACCAAGGTTGAGAATTACTCCGTCCGATAAACTTGTAACACATAAGATCTTTAGGAAACAATTTTCTCTTTCAATTTCATTTGACATGAAAATTAACAAAAGCAAGGGTCCATCGCTTTTAAAAGTTGGTTTGTACCTGCCAGGTCATGTTTTCACACATGGACAACTATACATTGTTGTTTCAAGAGTTAAAAGCAAAAGAGGTTTGAAGGTTGTCGTTTGTGATGAGGATGCTAATATCTAAAACAATTACAAATGTGGTACAAAGAAGTACTTCAAGGTCTATGATCAAGGTTCAAGAGGTATGTAGAATATACATGTCACATGTTTTACCATATTTTAAATTATACGGTAATATATAATGAATCACAACATACTTTTACTTATATTTTCTATCGACTATTAGGTGTTCACGAAATGGACATTGGCTATTAAATTGATTAGTACTCTCACACATCATTTGTTATTCAAGACCATCAAATTTTGAGACGACAACGCGTGGACGTTTATATTTTAATTGTTACAAACTCAATTGATTATCGAATAATTCATGTATTATCTCATTTTTTTTTCTTTCATATATTAATGGAACATGTTTACATTCATTATTTTCTTATTATCTCATTTTCATATTTCTTTAAAAACTCCGTGAATCCACGGGTCTTTAAGTTATCCTTATATATATATTAACACACTTGATATACATCCTTAAACATATTGGCACATCTTTTTAGTAAAGTGACATATCCATATACATTTTGACGCACAACATCCTATATTTGTTGTGACACAAAATTTCTTGATGCATGTATAGTGACACACTAAAATTTTAGTGACACACTATGCCTATAACACAAATTTTATTGACACATATGTAGTGATGCATGTAATGATACATTTTTTGTGACAAATAACTTTTATATATTTAAATATTTTCTATACTAATCTATCATACAAGAGATACATCACTGAATTTGGAAACCGGCTTATATATGATGAGACGGATTATAACCCGGTAGAGATGGAATCTGAATATGAGCGTTTGTACGCCTTACTGACAACGGAACAGAAGGGTGTATATGACACCATCATGAACTCAGTTGATAGTGGAACAGGGGGTCTCTATTTTGTTTATGGTTACGGGGGTATCGGGAAAACGTTTTTTTGGAAAACACTTGCAGCCGGCATTAGAAGAAAAATTGATATAGTTTTGAATGTTGCATCCAGCAGTATTGCATCTTTGTTAATGTCGGGAGGGCGAACTGCTCACTCTAGATTTCATATTCCAATAAACGTTGACGAGACCTCTACTTGCTCAATAAGTGCTCAAAGCGATCTGGGAGCAATGTTAAAAAAGTGTAAGCTTATTATTTGGGATGAAGCGTCGATGACAAATAAGCTTTGTTTTGAGGCCTTAGATCGGTCTTTGAGAGACATAGTTCGTAAGAGCCTATATGACACATGTGATCAGCCTTTTCAAAACATGACCATGGTGTTTAGCAGTGAATTTAGGCAGGTTCTTCCTGTCATTCCAAAAGGATCACGGCAAGACATTGTTGGTGCTTCTTTAAAGCAATCGTACCTGTGGGTTTACTGCAATGTTCTTAAGCTAACCGCGAACATGAGGCTTACTGTAGGATCATGGCCGAAAGATGTTAGCGAAATAAGAGAATTTGCAGAATGGATACTGAATGTGGGAGACGGCAAGCTTGGAAAACCAAACGAATGAGAGGTTTCGATATATGTGCTGGAAGAAATTCTAATAGATGCTGCTAATGACCCGATAGCATCTATTATTGACTTTACTTATCCAAACATGTTGGATAACATACATGATCCAGCGTACTTCCAAGAAAAGGCGATTCTTGCTCCCACCAATGAAATCGTCGACACTATAAATAATCATTTGTTGGCCAAATTTCCAGGTGAAGAAATGGTCTACTTAAGTTGCGACAACGTGGATAAAAGTGAACGTGGTGCCATCATAGATCAGTCCATTTTCTCCCCTGAATTTATCAATGGATTGAAGTTCTCAGGTGTTCCAAACCACAGGCTTTGCTTTAAAAGTGGGAGTACTGATTATGTTGTTAAGAAATATAGACCAAGCAAATGGTTTATGTAATAGGACAATACTGCAAGTACTTAAATTAACAAGAACCTCTATTCAGGCGCAAATCATTAACGGGACCAACTTTGGAAAAAAAAATACCCTATTTCATTATCTTTTGCCATGACAATCAACAAAATCCAAGGGCAATCGCTTTATAAAGTTGGTTTGTACTTGCCGCGTCCTGTTTTCACACATGGACAATTGTATGTTGCTCTTTCAAGAGTAAAAAGCAAGCAAGGTTTGAAGGTTGTCGTTTGTGATCAGGATGGTAATGTCTCCAAAACTACAACAAATGTAGTGTATAGAAAAAGTACTTGAAGGTCTATGATCAAAACTTCAAAAGGTATATAAAATACTCACGTCATATATGGACTATTAGGTGTGCATGGCATGGACATCGGGTTGGAAATCGATAGGCGCTCACACACATCTTTTGCTACTCAAGACAATCAATTTTGGAGACCCCAAGCTTGGACGTGTGTTAGTGTAATTGTAACAGGATCAATTTTTCTTATCTGATAATGAGTGCATTGTCTCATTCTTTGTTTCATATTTTAAATGAAACATCTTTACATTATTACTTTTCTCATCATCTCATTTTACTCTATTTCTTTAAAAATTAACCCGGTGTCAACGGGTCTATAAGCTAGTTTGAGTAATAAAATATAGTGTACAAGAATTAACTAAAAACCAGACCCTTAAATGACATTTCTTAAAATCGTGTAGCAGACTAAAAAAATATACATAGATCAGGTCCACATAAATTTACAAATGTGTGAGAAGTATCTCACGACATTAGGTAATATATATTTATTTGTAACTTAGGTTAAGACTTTTATTTCTAGTTTAATTATAAGGTAAGGTAATTAGTAGTTTATCTACTTTAAGGAATTTATAAACTTAGGTAGATCAAAGGATTTAACTTAGGTTAAAATGTATAATGTTCCTGTATAAATATTTGTATGTTCTTATAAATTCAAAAATTAGAGGGGCAAAATGGGAATTTCAAATGAATGAAAATTTAGGGTTTTACAATTAACAATATTAACAAAAACAGGAAATCAGATACGTGATTAAATCTAAAACGTAAATCAGAATTTAAAACAAACGTAATTACGTACGGAAAAAGTGGGCATGAAGCAGAAATAAACTTAAAGGGGGTGAAAATGACTTTTTTACAAACTTAATATTAAAAGAAAATTTTATAAAAAGTAAAATTATTTTTTTGATTATATAGTTATTTAATATTAATTAAAAACTATTTAATAATTAATTTAAACTAATTTAAATTCAGAAAAATACTAAAATGATTAGGAAAATTATGAAATTTTTTCTAAAACTAATTAACAATTCCAGGAATCCTAAAAAATTATAAAAAGTTTATAAAAATTATAAATAAGTTAATTTAAATACTAATTACTTAATTATTAATTAAAACCTATTTAAACTAATTTAATTATAAAAAATACTAAATGAACAGTAAAAATTATGAAAATATTTCTAAAAATATTTTATTATTTATAAAAGCTAGGAAAAATATAAAAAAGCACTAGTGATTAAAAATAAGCAGTAATGATTTTTATTTTTGATTTTTTTAATTAAAACTAAAATTAATTATTAAAAATACTAAACCTAAATAGAAAATTATGAAAATTTTTACACAGATATTTTAATATGACAGAAAATTAAGAAAAATATAAAATTGAAAATTGCTTTTTGAGAAAGCAGAAAAATAAGCCAAATAGCTTAAATAGAAGCTATCACTTTTTATTTTTGATTTTTCTTGTTTTTCTTTTACAAAACTATTTTAATACTGAAAATAAGGTACTTTTGTGAAGAAAAATTTATTGGAACTCAAAAATAAGCTGTATGCAAGCTTATGAGCTTATCAGTTGGCTTAATAAGCTTAAAAGTGGAATTTTGGTGTGTAATAAGCTACAAGACAAAACATAAGCTAACCAAATGAAAGAATAAGCTAAAGGGATCTTAATGCACTCTAAAATAAGCTGACATAAACAAAGAAGCCACAGGAATAAGCACAAGATGGACAAATGAGCAAATCCAAATCCTGAGTATAAAACAGGCCAAGAATGGCCAACTTTAAGCCTCTGTGGGGCCCCCAGGAGAGGTCAAGGGTCCAAATTAAGAGTTGACCTAAAAAGCTGGACTGGGGGGCTTCTAAATAAGCTAAGGTTCAAGCCCTGGGCCACTAATAAGCTAAGGAGGGGCTTGTGAAAATGGCTTGGATTCCTTCTGAAGAATCAGCAGGAATGAGGCAAGGTTATGGTCAGGGTGACTTACGGGCACAAATAAGCTATGGGCAAAGGGTCCTAAAGCCAAAATAAGCACTGGTCCAATGATTTGGACCAATAAGCTACCCAAAAAGCCAAAGCTCAGAAGCTTAAGCTCACAGATAAGCTTAGGAGGGACTTATGAAATCTGGTATGTAACCCTTTTGCAGGGGAGCCTTGTATGCAAACAGTCAACTTCAAGTGAGCTTATTTATAAGCTAATGATTTCCAAAACAAAATTTTCTTTTTGAAATAAGTAAACAGGCTACCAAACAACACAAATCAGCAAGAATTACTTATTTCCAATCTTTAATGAACCCTACAGGTTGATTTGAAATTCATTCCATTTTCCTAAACAAGGCCTTTTGACTTTTTGAAATTTTGAGATAGGTTCACTTATGTGAACTTTTAATGATCCTACAAGGCTTAATATGTTATACTAAGCTGACATGAGATGAAATTAAGCAATCTTAACAACTATTGAGCTAATGATAATGATTATGGAACTTAAAACCTTGACAGTTGACAACTATGGAAAGTTTAAAGAGATTTTGACTTTTTAACAAGTGACTACTTAATTTTATGGTTTATATGAACTACTAATACCTAATGCAGCATGTAACAACAGGAAACAACAAACAACACAACCTTGAACACAACTAGGTCAGCAAATCCAAATAACCTGATATGAAATTGATTTTGAGGTTTTTAAAGCAAATGGATACTAAGGACTGTGAAACTGATTTCCAACAACTTGATATGATATAATAAGCTAAAATAAGCACAGAAACACAAGCAACAACTACTAATGCCCAAGATTCTAATTTATGCTAATTAGGCAGTTAAACTAAGATTTTGAGCACAATGAGATTTCAATGAACAAGCACCTAATTTTAAGCTACAATATAACTAAAATATGCCTAAGAAGCCTAAAGAAACACAGATAAGCAGTTAATAAGCAATGCTACAGTAGAAAGCAAAAAAATGAGATTTTACTTACAAATGCCTTCCAGCTTATAACCAAGGAACAAAGGACCAAGAACTTATCCTAACACCTCCCCTGAGGCACTAAACCATGGAAATCCAGTATCCACCATGCTCCTTGCTTTCTTCTGCCTTCATACATGTTTTTTTATTTTTCAATTATTTTTTATATATATATTTTTTTATTTTTGAGTATTATGATTAATAGTCCTCTAAATGATCTAAAAGCTTCAAAAAGCTTATAAGGAAGCTTAAATGAGCTTGGATTAACACTGAATAACAACTTTAGCAACCATAAGCTAGCATGAGATTCTTGAATGAAAATTGCTATAAACTGAATTAGAACTGAAACCTTGAAATTGATGATTGAAAGGAGTTTCAATTACACTAAAGATACTTAGTACAATTTTTGAAAGCTAAATATTACACTAGAATTTAAGAAAATGCTAAGTCGACATACATTATACTAAATTATAACTACATGTCTTCCTCCTCTGCTTCTTCCTCCTTTTATAGTGCAATTTGTGACTCCTCATTTGCTTCTGAGCATTTCCCATCAAGGATTTGATTGGATGGCTACTTTTCATTCTAGCCTTTGATCAAAATTTGGCAGGAAAACTTGTTAGAGCTTAAATTGGCAATTTCTACAATAGGGGGTGGCATTAAATGTGGACATGATGGGTAGCAATTGGGTAAGGATGGTGGGATGTGATGGTGTTGGTGGGGGTGGTGGAGGTGACAGCTTGCAGGTCAAGTGGGGGAAGGGGAAGGAGGGAAGGGTGGTGTGGTTTGTGTTAGGATATTAAGATCAAAGTACTTCTGGAAGTTCAAAGTACTGCTAAGTCAAAGTACTGCTCAAAGATCAAAGTGATGTTCAAGGTTAAAGTACTGCTCGTGATTGAAGATTATTCAAAGTACTTCTAAGAATAAGGACTAATATACAATATTGTTTAAAGGATTGTTATGTAATATTATCAGAATATTCTAGAATTAGTTAGGGATAGTTTACTTGTAGTTCAAGTATTGTAAACTGACTTAAGGTTTTCCTTATGCCTATAAAAGGAGCCTTAGGATGGTATTAGACGAAGGCATTCATAATACGATTACTAGAATACGATATTAGATAAGTTAGGGATTGTTAGTGAATCTGTGTTTAGAGAAGCAGGTTCAAAGTTGGTTTTAATATAATTCAAAGTTCTTCTTTGCTTTGTGTTAGTAGATTTCGCATACTTTACAAAGTAACATCAGTGTTTCATTCTTAACTATTTTGAGTTATTCAAGATTGTTAAAATCTTACAAGCTACAAAGTAGTTTGATCAGAGTACATCGATCCAACAAGTGGTATCAGAGCTTGTGTGGAAATTCTGATTAAGAAGAAACCCTTAAAACCGATTTTACAACAAACCCTTAAAGATGTCGACAGAAGTTGCACCTGTTCCTTCCATCACCTCAGTTAGAATTCCTATTGTCAAGAAGGGTGAATATGATCTATGGAGTATGAAGATGAGGCAGTACATTGCTATCACTGACCATGCACTATGGGATGTGATTATCAATGGTAATGTTTTCATTGATGAACCTGTATCCATTGAAGGATAACCTACACCACCTAAGCCAACCTTGCCAGCTGCCACCAAAAGAAATCAAGATAAAGCTCTTAACATACTGCTTTCTGCCATTCCTGATGGTCACCTATTGAAGTTTCATGATGCTAAGGATGCAAAACAACTATGGGCTGCTATTAAGACAAGATTTGGAGGTAATGATGTTTCCAAGAAGATGCATAGAAACCTATTGAAGCAACAGTTTGAAACATTCACTGTTGGTGAAAGAGAAAGCCTTGACTCTGCCTATGACAGATATCAAAATTTACTCAGTATGCTTGAGTTGTATGGAGCAGAAGCATCTGTTGAAGATGCAAACTTGAAGTTCTTAAGGAGTTTGCCATCTACATGGCATGTGGTTGCTACTATGATAAGAGGACAACCTGGTTTAGACACTATGGACTTTGATGATCTCTACAACAATCTAAAGGTGTATGAGGATGAGATGAAGGGTAACAAAGGCTCAAGTTCTCATAGTATTGCTTTTGTGTCTTCTGAAAACAGAGGTAATACTTCCTCTAAAAGTACTGCTTACCCTGTTCAAAGTACTGTTGAAGAGAAACAACATCCATGTACAACCATGATCACTACCACTTCATCACCATCAAATACCACCAACTCAGATGATGTTCTATGTTCATTCTTTGCTCAACAAGCCACTCTACCTGTTAATTATCAAGAAGATGTCTTGCAAATTGATGATGATGCTATGGATGAAATTGACATAAGATGGCAGGTTGCCATGATCACTGCAAGGATCAAGAAGTTTATGAACAAGACAGGAAGATGTATTGAATTCAAAGCTAAGCAGGATATAGCATTTGATAAGTCTAAGATTGAATGCTTCAATTGTCAAAAGACTGGTCACTTTGCAAGGGAATGCAAGTTTGCAAAGTATCAGGCAAACAGAATGATTGAAAAACCCAAGATTGAAAGAAAGGAGGTTCCTATTACTGAGCCAAAGTCACAAGCTTTGGTAGCTCAAGAAAATCTAGCAGAAGTTGACTGTAGTAATGAATTTGATGATGAACCACTAACCTACTCTATGGTTGCATTGGAAGAGGTTGATTGGAGCACAACTTTTGATGAGGAACCAGGATATGCAGCTTTGGAATCAGGAGATGGACTAGGAAGCTTTGATTGGAGCATGGAAAGTGAAGAAGAACCTGTTCAGCTTGCTATGATGGCTACTTCACCAAGTTCATCCACTATCTCTGAGGTATGTGCTAAATGTAGTAACTCTTATCAAAAGATGCTTAAATAATATGAAACTGAAAGAGATAACTATAGAAGGGCTAGGTCTGAGATAGCTGGTTACCAATTGACTTTAGAGTCAATGGAAGCCAAGATAATCACACATGAAAATAGTGAAGTAGCTTGGGCAGAAAAATATGAGCAACAGGATTATCAATTAAAGTTAAGTGAGTGGAAGTTAGGATGTAAGGTTTCTGAACTAGAAAAGATCACTATGGAAAGAGATAAGTTGTTAGCAAAACTTGTTGTTTGGAAAGAATCAGGTCTGTCACATGTTAGTTTTGTTGAAAAACAAAGAACTGCAAACATTAAAACTGGCCTAGGTTATGATGATAGTAGTTCAGAAGAGATCCCAACTAGGAAAATGAAACTAAGTCTTTCACAGGAGACCTCAACTAGTGATGAAGAATTCATAAGCTTAGAGGAAAACACATCTAGTGATGAGGAATCACCTTGTTCAACACCTCCTGTATTTAAGAAAGACAAGGGATACAATGAAGTTCCTCCACCCATAGGTAGTTTTCAACCACCTAGGACAAATGTTTCTTGTTTTGGAGTAGACAATTTAGAATTCAGGAAAAAGCTTAAAAGTCAATCTAATTCAAGTCAATCTAGTCCTGAGTCATTAAGAGAAACTGTTGAGAAACCCAGGGATGATAACAAGGGTTCTGGGAGTGATAAAGTTTTTTCAAAACAAGCAGTACTTCCACAAACTTTTCAAAGTACTGTTGATCATACAACAATACCTACAAAGAAATCTTTTCAAAATACTGCTTATTATAGAAAACCTTTTGGGAGTGGATTTGGAAATATGGGACCAAAGTTATGTTATGTATGTTATAGTCCTCATCATTTGATTAAGGACTGTGATTATCATTCAGAATACTTAAGCAAATACCCAAAGACCACAACAGTAAACCATAAGCATAGAGAATAAACCAAAGGAGAATAAACCAGCTTTGAATTACTCAAATAGGGTTAACCATAGTAATTTCTAAAAAGACTATAGGTACCCTCACCAGAAAAGACCATTCACCAAACCCCCAGTACCTTCAAGGAATACTTTTCAAAGTACTGATAAAACAGTACCTTCTCAAAGTACTGTTAGGAATTCTCCCAAACAAGGTACTGCTAGCAATAGCTCTAATGTAAGACCTAGGAGATTCAACTCTTACAAACCAAGAAGGCCTTACAACTCAAGAAAAGTACCTAGAACAAAGAACCCAACACCACTTGTTACAACTAAATGGGTTAAGAAAGAAAGTACTGCTGAAGGTGTATTGCCTGGCATTGTTTCTTTATCAAGGCGAGAAGTGACTGAAGATCTTCAAACATTTGAAGAGGCGTTTACTGGCATTGGTGTTTCTTGGCAGTCTAGGTTCTCAAAAAGGAAAGTTGCAGGTAAGAATGGAAGGGGAAGGCGGCGTTTGGTTGTCCCCACCCCACGTTCTCACACACCACCACCACCCTCACCGCCACCATCGGCGGCTGTTGAGCAGACTATTTGTAGGGAGGTGGCGGTGGAGGAGAAAAGTCTTCTTAGTGGATGGGGAAAAAGGACGAGATGGTTGCCTAGACAGAGATGTCAAAATGGTGGTAGTCATCAGTCTCTTGCTTTAAAGTGTTAAGCTATAAATCGTCCGACCGTTGTTGTACATAATTATACAGTAGATTTCCTAATTATGTGTCTCCTGTAGTCCTGTACTGCTACTGATGACACTTGCCATCAACAATGTTTGGTTATTTTGCAAGATAAACAACATTTTGTTTTATGAGTTCGATATAAACAGAAAAACAGTTGTTGATTGATAGTACTACCTTTACTACTTCATCTGCTAACATTTATGTGCTTGTACTTTGATTATCACTGTTAAATAGTTATATACGTATCAATCTTATATCGGCAAAGAAGACGATGCAACGAGTTTACCATGATCAAAACTATGTCAAACGGACAATATTTGGAAAAGGTTTCTTTTACTAAAGTAATGGCATTCGAAGATTTGATTCTATGTTTAAATAGATAAACCAAAAGTAGTAGATGATCAAGTCATCAGACTCTTCTTTATTAAACGAAAAAGCAAAAGGGTTATTGATTTGTTTCATAGGTGTTTGTAAATTAAGAAAAAAAGAAGGGGCATTTTAGTAACTTCACAAGTCACTTAACGGGCAGAGATAACGTCCGCCAGTCACAAAAAGTTTAGGAACCAACCGCGCGATTTTTAAAGAGTTTAGGGACGAAAATGCCAAAAAAAAATAAAATAAAATAAATAAATAAATAAATAAATTAAAACTAAACGCGCGAAAAGTGTATATTTTAGGGACGAACGGTGAAATATTGTCTTACTAAAATATTACTCCCTCCGTCCCAAAATTATTGTCCACTTTGAACTTTCAAAGTCAAACTAGTTGAACTTTGACCATAAATATATATTTTTTATTATATAATACTTGATGAAAAATTATACTATTGAAAAGTACACTTAAAACTCAATCCATTTATATATTTTGCATCAAATATTATATAACACCCACAAAAATATTTAAGCTCAAAGTTGAAGAAGAAAGATTAAAAAAGTCAATAGTGGATAATAAATTTGGGACGGAGGCAGTATAAGTAAAGTTTACTTCTTGTACATCATTTTGTTAGAAAAAACTATATAATCATAGTAGTAAACAATTTTGATAAGTAATCCTATGCCTTGAACAAAAAGCGACTCCCCTAGTCCCTACAATACTACATGTACCATCACCCATGCCACCGCATTTCTCTTCCTAACCCCACCCCATTTTTTCCCCTCACATTATAATGCTCCGTCGTATCACCACCATCAACCGCCACCGTCTCCACCGTCACTTACCCTACTTTTCCCGCCAATTCACCTCGAACTCATCCAAATCATCCGATTCACAGCACGCCGTCCCACCGCCGCCCCCGCCGTCATCACTGCCGGTGCTCCACCGTCTCAAACCTTCTTCTCTCTCTCCATTCAATCACTCCTATAAATACGCCCTAACCGCCTCCGCAATCTCCGCTGCCGGTATCCTAACCGCTTATTCCGCTTACGTCATCTTACAAAACGACGACGTCATCAATGATGAGAACGTTGACCGGTCAAAGGATAAAAGTTTGGTTTACGAGGCCGTTGACCGGTCAAAAGAGTCAGTTAGGAGGGTACTGCACACAATGAAGCAAACAGGAGTAGCGGCAGCGGTGTTATGGAAGTCGTTAAGTTCGGTATTGAGAAACTATGAAGTTAGGTTAGGGTTTGAGGTTAGAGTAGCGGCTTTATTAGCGGATATAGTTGCGGCGAATGAGAATAGGAGAGCTGCGATTGTAGGAGCGGGTGGGGGTGTTGTTGTGGATTGGTTGTTGGAGAGTGTGGGAATGAATGGTGGAGGGGGAGGGGAGGCGGCGAGGGCGTTGGCGTATTTGATTGCGGATGAGAATGTGTGTGGAATGGTGCTTGGGCGGCCGAATGCTGTTCCCAATTTGTTGAGGTTTATTTACTTTGCTCAACCGAGTCAATCCAAAAAGGTATAATTTGGTGGTGGTTGTTATTTAGCTATAATGTGTCGTAAATGTAGCTTATATTAATGTTGAATGAGTGCTGGTTTGCTAGATAAGTAGCTATCCTTGGTGAATTGTTGTTTATGCTTAGATGGTGCATTGGTAATTTGGTATTGGTAGTTACTGGAATGTCTCTTTTTGTTTGTCGGAGTATGATATAAAGTACTATTGTATAGGTTGGTTAGTTGGGATATTTTAGTCTTTTAGGGTGGTGATGTTTAAAATCTTAGTACTGTGGAAGATCTTAGCAAGTAAGTAACACATATTAGGCCTGGAATGTTTAAGGAGATGCTAGAGAATGTCTAACGATAACTCATTAAGCTTTACTAAATATTGATTGTCAAGAGTAGTCATTGTCATCGTACAGCTGAACAAGTTATATGCTCGCATATTTATAAAGTTGGTTATCTGGGCCTCAATGCGATATGCTAATTCATTCGTTTTACATGATCTTTGACATCCTTGGAAATACTACCTCATATTACTTTAAATTGGAACCTTTGTTTGCTGGTGTGCACAGCCAGAGCAAAATCATTTTGGGACTTACTGCTATTAAGCATTAATGAATCTTTTTTCACTACATAACTCTAAAAAAGTCTGGGTGAGAATGTGCTCAACTTTGGGGCCTATATTTTGTTCACAATATTATTGCAATCAACAGACTTGGTCACACATGAATGAAGCAAACACATCTAGGAGGCGTAGTTTAAAACAGTAGATATTGCAGGCTTGAGACTGATTGGCCGTCATCCTTGCCAAGCCTTTGAATTATGATTTATGAAGGGTTTATTATTCGCAACCGAATAGGAATGGAGTATGCAAAAGTGTAGTTTTGATTTTGTAGCTTTGAATAATTAACGATGATTCTAAATCAAGACAATGGTTGCTATATGAAGATGCATTGTTGCCTCGTACGGTTTTATTTTTGCTTTTGATTTCTTTTGAGATCTACAATCAATTTAGGTTTAAATTTTTGGGCCACAAAATTTACTTGTATTCTGTGAAAGTGTGAAGCACTTTCAGTTAGGGTGTCTTACATGAACTGTATGCAAATTGGGCATAATTGAGACTAAATGAAAAGACTTAGGACCCAACTTCGATGAATTGGATGCATTCAATTTGGTTAATTTGGTTTGGATGCAGGTGGGGCATAGTTGTCAAAAGCGTGCGCTTCATGCGCTATAGCGAGAAGCGAGGCGAGAGCGGGCCCACATCGCTCAGTCCACAAGGCAAAAGCCGACAATCATTTAAAGCGACGATTAGGGTTCATGAGTGTGATTAAATGGGTGGGTTTTGGTCGGAATCATGTTATAAACATGATACAAGGATCGAATCATACCCAGAAACACGTTTGGTTTGATTTTGGAAATTAGGGTTCATGGTACGATTTGAGATTTTTTGATTTAGAGTGTTTTAATCCAATTAAGTTAGTGGGATAGTGTTAGAATGCAGTGTGAATCTTATTACAACCCTAGAATCTAACCAGAAACACAAAATGAATCAAAATCAAAGTTTATTGCAACCCTGCGCTTTTTTTTTTTCTCGAGCCCGCGCTTTTTATGCGCCTCTCGCTTTAGCGATTTTTGGGTCTTTGCGCTTTGCAATCGCTTTCGCTTTTGACAACTATGAGGTGGGGTATGACCTGTTCATTTATTTTAAAGAGTTTGACTCATGAATATATATTATTTTAGTATATTCATGTCCTAAGGCTTTCTCCCGCGGGATTAGGTATTGTTGTTGTTTTAAGGCTTCCGTTTCTTTAGGTTTACGATAAAATCAAAATGCTTCTTTAATATATATGTTAATTGCAGCTTTTCTTTTTCGAAATTCATTCTCTGTATAAGTTATCCTAGTAATGGTCTTGCTACTTGCACACCCTGCAAAAACTACTTATCTAAATACGTTAATTGCAGCTTGTCTTGAAAGTTATGATTTTTCGAAATTCATTCTATGTATAAGTCATCCAAAATAATTTTTTTGTCGTATTGATATAGCATTTTCGTGAAAGCAGCAAACAAGGCGCAGCTCTTTTGATATTGCTGATCCTTCAAAAGGTAGAAGCATGCTAGTTGCAGCAATAATGGATATCGTCACTTCCAATTGTGACAATGTTGACATGATCAAGCTTAAACCCATGCTCTCCGGTACAGCTGCAATGCGGGATATTGCTGCCGCACTTCAGGTTGTTGAAGAAGGTGGCATGCACATGGATGAGCCACCCGATAATCAGGACGATGATGATGGCGGAACTGGTTTGAAGGGAATTGGAATTAAGGTTCTTGGAGGTACTACAGTTGTGGGTTTCTCTAGAAGTAACGGGTCAATGGAGTTGGAGGAATCTTATAAGGCTACTCCTAGAATTCTTACATTTAATAAATTAGATAATAAATCTCCAGCTGTCCCTGGATTGTGGGATGATTTGCATTCCCAACATGTTGCTGTTCCTTTCGCTGCATGGGCTTTAGCAAATTGGGCAATGGCATCAGATGTGAACAGATCTCATATCCAAGAACTTGACCGAGACGGTCATGCTATCATGTCAGCTTTGGTGGCCCCTGAGAGATCTGTAAAATGGCACGGGAGTTTAGTTGCTCGGTTATTGTTAGAAGATCAAACTGTTCCTACAAATGATTTTATCTGCAGTTGGAGTTCTACCCTTCTTAAGACCGTTTCACAAGCAAGCAAAATGGATGACATCTCGTTGACTCGTGTCGCTTTATCTGCATTTTTACTATCTATCGAGAGGAGCCCCCTGGCTCAAAAGGCTGTTATGGAAAAAGGTCTTCATTTACTAAGGGAAACTGCTAAACGGACAATGGATCACGAGTCTGTTCAGGAAGCACTGGCGAAAGGTCTAGAATCACTTTGTTCAAGGGATTTGCATATGTCCCTTGAGGAGGGACAAAAGTGGTCTTCCATTCTGCTTCCGTGGGTGTTCAGGGAGACTTCATCTGATGCTATCAGGTCTTCTGCTATAAAAATTCTTTCTCGTATTTGTGATGATTATGGGCCATCTTCTGTACCAATTTCTCAAGGTTGGTTAGCTATCATGCTTTCTGACATTCTGAAGTCCAGAAAGATCTCTCTTAAAGAGAGTGCTCAGCCTAGGGATAAAGTGAAGGTTCGTAAATTTGTTGTTCATTTCATATGTTGTTAGTCTATATGCTCAAACAAGTACAAAATAGATTTGGGTCAGAACAAGTGATTTCATTTGTCGTTTAAATGGGTTGGACCAAGCTGCCAACAAATTTTTGGTCCATTGTTTTTAAAATTTCTAAATAGTATTGTATTAAACATGATTACAATACTGTTTATATAGATTAATAATATAGTTCACAAATAAATCAACTTAGGATGCTGTAAATATTTTAATACATCTTTAGCGACTTTTGACCCGTTACAACATTTGACTTTTTAAATATTTTTAGTATCTGAGCCTGTATCAATCAAAGACAATCCAAATTGACACACTTCCATAATATACGGGTGGAATAGTTACCTCTAGTTATGTGTCGTATTGACTCCTTTCTATGATAAGTGATAAATCTATTAATTCTTGCAGACTCAAATCGATCAGGCAAATGTAGTTTCTGGCACACAAAGTGTCAACCAGTTGGGTATTGCCGTGGTTAATCTGGCTGTAAATCAGCTGGGAACAGATTCTGTTAATGGTGATTTGTCTTCTTTAGCGGATTTTCTCTCCATTGAACCCTTTATTGGACCTTACAAAAATCTGAAAAAAGACACCATGCCTAAAATAAATGCTGTGGATTCTGCACTGGCAACTCTGAAGGGGATCAAAGCTATGGCAGAGATTTGCAGTGATGACTCAATTTGTCAAAACAAAATAGTGGATTATGGTGTAATTTCGTTGTTGCGTCGCTTTTTACTAAAAGACGATTATGAGAAATTAGCAGCTATCGAAGCATATGATGCATCAAGAGACATGGAAACCAGGGATAATACTGTAATTGTTCGTGGTGAGTCCTCTGCTCCTGATGCTCGTGACCCGTCTAGTGCCCGTGTGCCACCTGCAGCTCACGTTCGCAGACACGCGGCTCGATTGTTGACCTTGCTCTCTGTATATCCAAAAGTAAAAAAGTTGATACGGGATGATGAAGCATTGTGTAATTGGCTTGAAGATTGTGCAAGTGGAAAGATCACGGGAAACAACGACCTCAAAACTCAAAGCTATGCTAGAGCAACATTGCTAAATGCCTTTTGCAATGATGATGACCAGCCTGATGGCACAAATAAAGATCATAAATGTGCTCGTTTTACTGAAATGATCTTTTTAATAAACCCTGCAATGCCTCACTGGGAAATTCCTGGTAAAGGAAAGCATGCATCAACAACAAATGAAGATACTAGTGATGATGTCATCCCTGAATCTAACGATGTACCAGAGAGTCACTCTAGTGATCCTTCACTTGATGTTATCTTTGTTCATGGCCTGCGTGGTGGACCCTTTAAGACGTGGCGATTATCTGAGTGCAAGTCATCATCTAAATCTGGCCTTGTGGAAAAGATTGATGAGGAGGCAGGAAAACAAGGAACTTTTTGGCCAGGAGAATGGCTTTCAGGCGATTTCCCTCATGCTCGTTTGTTTAGTCTTAAGTACAAGGTTTGTGAGCATAGATGTGGGTTAAAAATGTGTTATACTTCTTGTGTCCAATATGATCGTAACTGACTTTCTAATAATATTATTATTTGCAGACAAATCTTACACAGTGGTCTGGATCAAGTTTACCTCTCCAGGTATGTGATCTTCCACTTGCATTGGATAAATGATCCATTTTTCTTAAAAATGATTTTATTAGTTGCATACTTTATAGTTCTATATGTGCATATTTAATAATAAATTGGGCCTTCTAAAAGATTGTTCATCATTTGAGATTTAGATATTCTTTCCGGTTACTAGGAATATTAGCATGTGGATGTGTTTTAGTAATCATCTGTTTCTTTAATTGGCATATTATTATGGTGGTGCTTAACATTTAAAACATCGTCTGGATTCTGCAGGAAGTTAGCTCCATGTTATTGGAAAAGCTAATTGCGGCAGGCATTGGAGATCGACCAGTTGTATTTGTAACTCACAGGTTTGTATGAAAGATGTTCCTTTTCTAACCTTATGCTCAATGGCTCTGCTGGTAAATTAAATTATCATGGTTGAAATTAAGTCAAGCCACAACAATGCCTTTATTCAAAAAAAGAAGTAAAGTTACAATAAGATAATATCTGTTAGCAGTATGTCATCAGCCTATTTGACACCCAAGATCCGAAAAGTAATTAATCATTTAATCCAATACTTTATGCACATGCTGATAGGAGAGCGTGCAATAACTGCTAATATGTTGATCTTGTAAAGTTTTTTATACGAAACTTGAGGTTTTTTATTAGGTAAAGACATCCCCTCAGCCTACCAGAACACTTAAAAAGAACAAAATTGAAGGGAAAACAGAGCATAACTTTATTACTTCTTTCTCCTTCCATGTACCTTGTTATTGTGCGTTCTTAAACTGAAAGGATTTATGTATTGCAGCATGGGGGGTTTGGTTGTGAAACAGATGCTGCATCAGGCAAGCGCAGAAAACAGAGGCAATCTTGTTAAAAACACTGTTGGTGTGGTATGTTTAAATGAAGAGAAATTGTTGATGTTTCATTCAATTAGATATACATATTTAGACCCATTTACATATGATATGACTGGGTCGATTTGAGTTTTGTTTTATCTCTAATGGGTCAAATTATTGGCTAAAGTTTATTTATAATTTATAAAACTTCCTAAATCCTTTTTTGTGAAAGATTTAGATTATTACACTTAATTGTAATAATATTATTTTGTAATCATACTTCACCTATATTTTTATCTAGAAAACTGAGAATGGATAAAAAGTTGTTATTCGCAAATTTCACCCGCCCCGTACTTTCATTCAATGTTTATTAGTGTTTGTCTTCGTGGTTCTAGGTGTTCTACAGTTGCCCACATTTTGGTAGCAAACTTGCAGATATGCCCTGGCGAATGGGTTATGTGTTTCGCCCTGCACCATCTGTAAGCTCCTTTATTTATTCGTTCTCCACCAATTGTAGGGTTAATTTCTTTTCCCCATAAATATTATTAAAGAACTGGAGAACAATTAAGAAAAAGTTGTACTAGATTTTCTTGCTACTGCAACCATAGCAGCTTTTTATTTAAAGAATTATGCAATCTTTTTTGGCAGATAGGAGAATTGAGAAGTGGGTCTACAAGATTAGTGGAGCTTAATGATTTTCTTCACGACCTACATAAAAAAGGATCTCTTGACGTTCTCAGTTTTTGCGAGGTAGTACCATTAATTTAATCTCTTTCTATTTATTCAAGTGTGTTTAAGAATCTAATTGGCAATAAATGTGTTGCAGACTAAAGTAACTCCAATAGTTGAAGGATATGGGGGATGGGCTTTTCGAATGGAAATAGTTCCAATTGAATCAGCATATCCTGGATATGGCGAACTTGTTGTAAGTTTTCAAATATGAACATAAGGCTTAATGATCCCTGCTGTAAAACAGCAGGGTTCTTATCTGCTGTGTGCATTATGGCCAAGGGTATATTATGTACAATTCAAAATCTTGAAGGGTTAAAATGTAAATGTTGAAAAAAATATTATACTTACTGCAGAAAAGTTATCTACTGCACACAGCAGTGATGACCTCCCCAAATTTTGTAGTTCGAATTTTGCCAACAAGTAACAGTTTTTACCACAATTACGGTTTGGCATCATACTTATAAGTTGTAAATTTGATTCAATTGTAAAGGGTTCTAATATATGCTGACTTGGAACGGTGTACTTAGAAGAAAATTTCCTCTAAATGCTCCTCCTGATTTCTGACTTTTGACAGGTGCTGGAATCAACTGATCATGTAAATTCGTGCAAACCTATAAGCCGAACCGATCCTTCTTACAGTGAAACTTTGCAGTTTTTGCACAAACTTAGAGCAGCATACCGATGAAGATAGATGCTGTTAATGTAAATTTTAAAATAGCCATGACACAGAATGCAGCAAACCCTAAACCTAGAAGATGATGATTAAATGTGTACATGCAATGGCCCGTTGCCGGTAATATGGATGCAAAATTGCCAATTTATCCCCATTTTTTGTTGGTGTTTGCTTTACTCTGTGCTGGGGATGTCAAGAAGTTCATACACTGCTAAAAACTGCTGTTATTGATAGGAGGAGGTTGTATATAGCAAATAACAGGGGAAAAAAAGGGAAGAAGAAGTCGTAAGTCATTTGATCGGGGTTTTACAGTTTCTAACGACATTGTACATTGATAATATAGTTCTTAAGTATACCATTTTCTTTCATTTTGTATTTTTGGGGTGTGTGTGTGCGCGTGCGTGTGGTGTGGGGGGGGGGGGGGGGGGGGGGGGTGTTTACATGAACAAAATTGCATATTCGCAAAGTTTAAAATAAGAAAAATAATGAATAATTTGTGGTTGAAAAAATTATTCAAATAAAAGAAAACTTTTGATCGGTTGGATTCATGAAAACCCACCAAGGTAGGATGGTTTAGAATTTTTAATTAAGAACCTTGTGTCAGAGGTATAAAAATATATGGGTAAATTGCAAAAATGGTCCTTAACGTTTTACGAAATTGCAAAAACGGGACTGAGACAAAAAGTAGCGCAAAAAAGACACCAACGTTCCACATTTTTGCAAAATCGCCACTGAGAGACCTTTTCCGTTAACTTCCGTTAGTTTTCCTCTTTAAGTGCAGTGAAATGACTAATATACCTTCGTCTTCTTCCCCATTTGAATTTCTTTTTAATTTATATTTAACTTTAAAAAAAAAATCAAGAACATCAAACACAAAAATCCAGAAAAAAAAGTCAAAACCCAGATCCAACAATATAAAATCAAGAACAAAAACCCACACATAACCTTCACTTTCTTAAGGCATCTAGAATCTATATCGATGTTATGCTCATCAACCATGTAGTCAATCATTTTCAAAGACATATCCTCATGTGACCTGCAAAATCACCAATCAAGTAGATACTGAAATAGTGACACAATTCATAGAACTAAACTTGTAAATGATTATTATGAGATATGGGATAGTGTTTGCAGACTGCTTAATCTGATTATTCTGTTCTGAAAATGGAGATAATTGATTTTGCGATTTGGATGAACCTGATTATTTATAGGGAAATAATCAATTCGAGAGTAGATTATGCAAACTGAGTTCTTTCACTACGTTGATCACTTTAAGACACAATCCCAAACATCCCTAAATATTTAAATACTGAGAAGTTAATATGAACACATAATGAACTGATTATATGATTATCACGACTTTAATCACCAAAAGCATGTTCTATACTAGCTTCTACAAACTTCTACAAACTGATGTTTTGTTACACATGACTATCTATCGATCATTGCTACATTGTCCTAAAACTTGCGCCTAATTCATCCTCCTAACTACAAAACTTTGACATTTGAAATACACCAGCTATCTCTTCACTTTGCCATGTGTAATCATCTCATGATTATTCCATATCACATTATCACTTTCACAAAACCATATCAAACACCTTTTGAGATCATTCTTGCAGTATTTTTCATTTGCGGGTTCTGTGGTATTTAGTCACTGTGTTTGTTTGCATCATAAAGTATCGGGTTTTTTTTTTTTTTATATATACCTTGCCTTTGTGTTTGTTTTCCAGATCTTCTTCACATTCTATCATACATGCCTAAAGATCTCAACTTTGTGAATCACACAAGCTTCATCGGCTGGAAAGAGTATGCCATCCTACCTTTACTTATATTATCGAGTGTTATGATATAGATGTAATTATATATTTGCATTGTTTACAGGTCACGTATTTTGAAACCTGTGGTCATTGACCCGGGGCTTTTTCTTGCTGAGCTGAGTGAGATCTTTTATGGCACTCAAAGACGACCATTGCCAGATGCTTACCGTCTGTTCACAGGAAAGTCTTCAATTTTACACTTTTACTAATTGATTACTAGTCATATGCCCATTAGATTACTATACTACTATGCTTCTTTTGTTCATTTATCTGTTAGAATACTACATGTAACGTGGCTCATTTGATGTTCCTGCAGGTTCGCCAACATCAATATTGAGCCGCAAGTTTGTTGAGTATTGCATCCTAGGAACAGAAAACTTGCCCCGGACCCTACTTATGTATTTATCCAATAGTCTTTCATCTGACTCTGTATACTTCCCAACCGTTCTATGTAATTCACCTCAATTAAACAGAACAGTTGTTAACCACAATTTGCAATATTCATACGAGACAAAACACGAACCAAGGTTACTCCACTCAGATGACTTCAACGACTTAATCAACAGCGGTTCAGCTTTTGCTTCTCCATTTCTTCCGGATGATCCAGTTCTTGACCGCATCGACAAAGAACTATTAAACCGTGGTCAAGGTAAACCGGTTGCAGGTGGTTGGTGCTTAGGTGGTGAGTCTAGTGATGAACCTTGCAGCGTTTAGGGTGATGCTGATGTTTTGAAGCCGGGTCCAGGAGCCAAAAGGCTAGAGCAACGTATGGCGTAAAGAATTCATAAGCATGGCGTAAAGGGAAAGGTATGCATCTTGCAGATGTATGATGACAAACTACTAATCCCCAAAGTTTCATTGAAGCTCGTCCACTTACATTTTCGTCATCTTGCCCATTAACAATAACAGACATTGCTAATGAAGCTATGGAACCCATGTTAGCCATATATTGAGCATGAAAACCGTGAGGGGCTCTAAGTGTTGAACCAACTAAACTCAACGGTTGCATCAAAGCCTCATCTTGTATCACACAAACAGGACTAGTATGACAATCAACTATCATCCTAACACGGTTTTGCCTAAACAAAAACCTCGAAGCTTGCGGATATCAGTAGCAGGATAATGTAACCCCATATACGAATCCAAATCATCCCTTTTACTTTCGGCCACAAGTTCACCATGCTCATCTTCATGAAACTTATACACTATAACACGATCATAACCCGTTAACTCCCTGACATTTTGCACAACAGTATCACACAAAAGACTAACATCACCACCAGGCAACGCTTGCAAGTTAGAAATAGCCCAAACCGCAAGTTTTTGAGACTGAACCGCACCAACAATCGACAAAGCAGGATCCTCAGTCCTAGCAGGCTCTAAGTCAATAACAATCCCTACATCTATCCTATGTAAAATTGCATAAAAGGGTTTTCCTGAATTCCTAGAATGAACCCAAAGAGGGTTCAAAAGGGTTATTTCACGAGCTCGAAAAGCTCTATCTAACAAAACCGAACTCGAACTAGTAAACAATGTTCTAACATCAGTTCCAATCATCACTATCTCTTGTTTTACCTTAGTTGTTGAAGATGCTTCAGAAGTGAATGAATCGCCATGGTTGTTTGGTGTGAAGCAAGGAGTAAAATCCGGGTCGGGTTAATTGTGAACCGATTTAGGAATTATTCGCCATTAAGGGCTTTAATGAATGGTGAACCGATTTAGGAATTATGTGAAGGTTTTCTTGTTATGATACCCCTGATGCAAACGAAAACTGCTTGTGATACCCCCTGATGGAAAGATGTTGATGATATTTGATCGGGTGTACAACAGTGTTTTTAATATCGAAAAGTTCTCACTTGATGATTTGAATGTCTCAATTTTTATTGCACTCTTAGGATCTGGGTTTTTGATTTGATTTTCTGGGTTTTTGTTCTTGATGTTCTTCATTATATATTAAAGTAAAATATAAATTAAAAAGAAATTCAAATAGGGAAGAAGATGAGGGTATATTAGTCATTTCACTGCACTTAACGAGGAAAACTAACGGAAGTTAGCCAAAAAGGCCTCTCGGTGGCGATTTTGCGAAAATGTAGAACGTGGGTGTCTTTTTTGCGGTACTTTTTGTCTCGGTCTCATTTTTGCTATTTCGTGAAATGTCAAGTAACATTTTTGCAATTTACCCAAAATATATCAAACAACTGATTAAAAGATTCTTTGATTCAAAACACACCAACATCCACATCCGTATAAACGGGCCTTAAAACATTTGAGTGGTATTTGGCGTCGTTAAAGATAGAGAAAAAAATGTAAAATATCACATTTTAAGAATAAGGTTATTTTGGTTTTTAACTTTTTATATTTTCACTATATTCAACCATCACTAAAGAAGTCTAATTGTTAGTTATGTCACTTACATTTTTTTTTTTCTATTTTTTTTTGGAACAAAGTCATGTCATATTCACATAAAAAGGTCATGGTTCTTTAGGTACATGTATTTGGTGGTGACAGAAGAGATAAAAAAACGAGTCATTGGATATCTCAATTAGATCGAGCATATTTGAATTAAAAACTCATTTTCATTAGATAACTTAGGCTATGTTGGCAAAAGTAGCTGTGAGCAGTAGCCTGAGCTCCTGCTCACCACTCACAACTTCATAAAGAAGCATTGGAAAAATGAGCTTTCCTAAAAAATAGCAAAGCTCACAGCTCTCATTCCAAACGAACACTAAAAATCAAAAAGCTCATTCTCACCACTCATCGCCCCTAAAAGCTCCAAAAAGCTTTGCGCCAAACATAGCATTAAAGAGATTAAACCTCATTAGTTTCGTAAGAAGATTTATACTCTTTCCATTTTAAAACAAATGTCTATTTTCAAACCAACACAAAGTTTTAGTAATTCTTACCAACTAGGGGTGCCAATCGAGTCGTGTTTAGACTTACCTTTTCAGGTTCACGAGTTAGCGGATTGATATAACCTTTCCCCTATTAATCGTGTTAAAAATTCTCGCAAACTTCATTCTCTATCAATCAAATATGATATGTATCATTGATAAAACACAAAGTGAATAATTATTACTATATTAAAAATCTCAAAACAATAGGAACATAAATTTTCAAAAATAAAAAATAAAAATAGGAACATGAAGGGTGTGTTTAGTTGGGGGAAAACACACTTGTTTTCCATAAAATATTTTGTGAAATAAAAGGAAAATAGAAATCCCGTTCAAATTAGGATTTTCCTACAAAATATTTTGCAAAACACAAAATCCTCAATTTTCTAACTTAACAAGGAAAATTACAAAACAAATTTTAATTTTTTTCCCCTTGTTTTCTTATTGGGAAAATTACCAAAATGGCCCGTTGCCTTGCGGTTTAGGCATATTTAGCCATTTTTTGAAAAATTCCCGTTTTAGCCCAGGTTGCCCTGGGCAACTTTCGTATAGCCAACAAAAAGATGACAAGTGTCCTCAAGTTGCCCAAAATACAAAAAAGTTGCCCAAAACACACGAAAGTTGCCCCGACGTGGCACTCTGTAGTTGGCTATGCAAATAGTTGCCTAGGGCAACTTGGCTAAAACGAGAATTTTTCAAAAAAGGGCTAAATATGCCTAGACTTTGGGTAACTGGGTTATTTTACCAATTATTATTTAACCCACAAACCTACCTCCCTTTCTTAAAATAAAAAATACAAACATCAACTAAATGCGTTTTCTATATTTTTAAGTATTTTGTAGAGATATTTTTCCCTTCCAAATTTTTAGAAAACTAAAAATAAAGAACAAGATAATTTTTTTCTCCATCTAACCACACTTGAAATCCTTTTTTTATAATAAAACAAAACTTCAAGTGGGGACTTTTTCATTTTAAAAAACTCAACCTTCCTTTATTAAGTATTCTTTTTTAAAACAGGTTTTTTGTTTTTTGATTTTGAAAAATAATTAAACCTAATTATTTCCTAATTTGCCTAAAAAAATTTTAAAAACGTTTTGTACAAAAAAACTGAAAAATACGCATGGGCCTCAATGCTATTTAGAATAATTTATGGGAGGAAAATGTAATTTAAAAAAAAAAAAAAAAAAAAAAAAAAAAAAAAAAAAAAAAAAAACACGAGGTTTCTATTGGATCCATCACCACCACCAACAATTATTCCAATAACACAAAATAATCACCACCGCCTCAAACTACATTGTTGCGAAAAGAAAATCAGGGGCATCATGTGAAAAAGGTCTAAGAAGCATCACTCCAACCATTCGTAACAACATATTTTATAAAGAAGGTAGCCTGTAGAAAATTTCATTCTTATATCATGAAAATTTGAATTGTTGATTGACTCAAGAGGGTGAGATGATTATTGCTACATATTATTGATATCTAGAGGCTATAATTATTAAATATCACTGATTATACAGTTTTATTGATTTATCTTATTCGATATGCGATGGCTATCTTTATTTTGATGTAAGCTAGATGTTGCAGGAATAGTTGTTAGTTAAAACAGTAGTGACATGTGAGGTGCACATGCCTAGCATAGCTGGTCATGTGAGGTACACGTGTACATTTCCACTTCTGTGGACTAACAGCTTTTCTCGCCAAAAGTTCCCTTTAAATGTTGTTGTAATTTCCATTTCACAATCAATGAATAATAATCACTTTCTCTTTTAATCTCTCTTTCTCTCATCTTCAATTTCACCTATCTTCTTCTATTCTTTAACCTCCCATTTCTGTTACATCTCTAACCTCCATTCTGTTACTAGAATTACCATTTAGCCATTAATTCTGTTATAATTCTTGGTTAATTGTATTCTACTCATATCAAGTGGTATCAGAGCCCTTTCTTGGCACCATTGTTCTTCAAGAATTGTTACCCTGACATTTCTTGATTCCGGTTATCTTCTCCGGCGTAATTCCGGCAAGAAACCAAGATTCCGGTTTAGAAATCAGCCACCACTGATTTCACTGTTCTGTTTTCATTTGGTTAGTGTCAATCAACTGTACGGCCACAAGATAAGCCGAAATTCTCGTTAAATTTTCTTATCTTGAACAAGCTGGCAAGCAGCTGTTGGATTGAGTGACCCAGAACAGTTCCAGTATTCATTATCCCATTTGGTCAGTGAGAAATCATTGTTGTTGAGTGGTAATATTACTGGAAATTGGTGGATACTCTGTTTTCTTTCACAATAAAGAAAACATAAAATGGTAGTTAATACAAGAGCTGGTGTATTGCAACCACCACCAGTGACTGTTGAATCATTACCAGCAGCTGTGGAGGCTTTATAGAAAAATGTGAGTGATTTGTTGACACAAAATCAGGCTTTAAACACTGCCTTGCAAAATTTGATGGCTGGTGAAGGAACAAGTCATAACAGAGGAACACAATATGGAAGAATGGGTAAGATTGAGTTTCCAAGATTTAGTGGAGAAGATGTGAAAGGGTGGTTGTTTAGATGTAAACAGTTTTTCAAGATTGAGGGAATCTTGGATGAAATGAAAATAGAAATTGCTTCAATGCATCTTTATGATAAGGCTTTGAATTGGCATGAACAGTACATCAGGAGAAATGGTGATGGTACTTCTTAGGAGTTGTATGAATCAGAGGTATTGCAAAGGTTTGGATCAGTTTATGAGGACCCAATGGTGGACTTAAAGAATTTAAGACAAGATGGTTCAGTGCAACAGTATCAAGATTTGTTTGAAGTGATCTTGAATAGGGTTGATTTGTCTGAACCATACGTTGTGAGTCTATTCATGGGTGGATTGAAGAAAGAAATCAGTTTGCCATTGAGAATGTTCAACTTGAGAACTTTGCCAGATGTGTTTGCTATGGCTAAGTTGCAAGAAGCCACAAATGCTCCTCTCAAACCAAGGTATTCACAACCTTCACCAACTGTTACAAAATATGTGCCTAATAATAGTCATTATGCTAATAAGAATGTGTATGATCCACAAAAGCCTGCTAATGTGGTTGGTAATAATGCACCATTAGTAAAAAATGTGGGTAATAGACCTTATAGATTGACTCAGAAAGACATGGCAGAAAAAAGGGCAAAGAATCAATGTTTTTACTGTGATAGCAAATATGTGCCTGGTCATAAGTGTAGTGGACAGTTGTTTTCACTAGAAATTGTAGTAGAAAAATATGATATGATGTAATTGGAAGATGAGGTAGAATTACAATGTTCTGAAGGGGTGTTTGGACATGTGGATAATGAGGATGTAGTTGTGCAAGAGGAACATCAGGAGTGTAATAATGAGTTTGTTATGCTTATACAACCCCAAATCTCACTTAATGCTTTATCTGGAATCAACACTTATCACACCATGAGGGTTACTGGACAATTCAATGGCCAACCTCTCAATATTTTGGTTGATACTGGTAGCACACACAATTTTCTGGATACTAACACTGCAAAACAAATGGGTTGTCAATTGAAGCAAACCTATCCTTTACAAGTTTCAATACCTGGAAGTAACAGCCTTATTAGCAGACAAGAGTGCAAAGGTTTTGTGTGGCAAATGCAGGGTGAAATGTTTCAAACTGATGTGATGTTACTACCTTTAGGTGGGTGTGAGATGGTTTTAGGAATGCAATGGTTGTCAACATTGGGAGATGTTTTGTGTAATTTTTTAAAGCTAAGAATGCAGTTTGTGCACAAGGGTAAAAAAGTAGTCATTACTGGTACTTCACAACCAATGATTAAGTGGATGAATGGGAAGAAACTGAACAAAGAAGTAAATGTGGGACATGCTGGTTTGTACTCTATGGCTATGTGTGTGTATCCAACCAGTGGATTACAAGCTGAATGTAAGAGTTCCAATGTTGAAAATGTGGAAACTAAAGTGAAATTGTTGTTGGAAAAATATGAGAGTGTGTTTGCTGTTCCAAAAGGTCTACCTCCAAACAGAACACATGATCATAGAATACCCTTGAAGGATAACACCTCTCCTATCAACATCAGGCCATATAGACATCCTCCTACTCAGAAGGATGCTATTGAAGAGATGGTAAAAGAATTGCTTGACAGTGGGGTCATTAGAAGTAGTCACAGTCCATTTTCTTCACCTATTGTGATGGTTAAGAAAAAAGATAGATCATGGAGAATGTGTGTGGATTACAGAGAATTGAATAAGCAAACTGTGAAGGATAAGTTCCCCATTCCAATTATTGAAGAGCTTATTGATGAGTTGTATGGAGCAAAAGTGTTTACTAAACTAGACTTGAGATCAGGTTATCATCAAATCAGAATGTGTGAAGAAGATATACACAAAACAGCTTTTAGAACACATCAAGGTCATTATGAATTTCTTGTGATGCCCTTTGGTTTGACTAATGCTCCTTCATCCTTTCAAGCTCTTATGAATGAGGTATTTGCAGCTTACCTTAGGAAGTTTGTATTGGTATTCTTTGATGACATTTTGGTGTTCAGTAAGACAATGGAAGAACATGTGCAGCATTTGGAATTGGTCTTAAGTACTATGAAATCACATGAGTTGTTTGCTAAAGCAAGTAAGTGTGTGTTTGGAACAGATCAAGTGGAGTACTTAGGTCATGTTATATCTGGAATGGGTGTTTCTACTGAGCCTTCTAAGATCAAAGCAGTACAAGAGTGGCCTATACCTGTGAACATTAAGAAGTTAAGAGGGTTCCTTGGTCTCACAAGTTATTATAGAAGATTTGTGAAGAATTATGCTGCAATAAGTAAGCCTTTGACTGAATTACTTAAGAAAAACTCATTTGGGTGGAATGAAGCAGCCCAAGAAGCATTTGAAAAGCTGAAAATGGCCATGATTAGTGCACCTGTCTTGGCTCTTCCAAACTTCAACGAAGAATTCATAGTAGAGACTGATGCATCAGATGAAGGTATTGGGGCAGTTTTGCAACAAAATGGACATCCAATTGCTTTCTTAAGTAGGACTCTAGCTCCTAGACATAAAGGTCTGTCTACATATGAAAAAGAATTGTGGGCAGTGGTATTTGCATTGGAAAAATGGAGGGACTATTTGCTTGATAGACACTTTAAAATCAAGACTGACCACTTCAGTCTAAAGTATTTGATGGAGCAGAGGTTGACTACTCCCTTTCAAATCAAATGGCTACCAAAGTTATTGGGGTATGATTATGAGATACTATACAAAAAGGGGAGTGAGAATGTGGTAGCTAATGCTTTGTCCAGGACACCTACTCCATCATTAAACACAATGTTGATCTCTGATATCTCAAATGATTTACTACAAAGGATTCAAGCTAGTTGGTTGTCTGACCCAAGTGTTCAACAGATTATTAACAAGCTTAAAAATGGTACTACTGTCAACTCCAAGTTTGTTTGGAAGGATGATCAGTTAAGAAGGAATGGTAAATTGGTGATTGGTTGTGATAAAGTTTTGAGGCAAGAGTTGCTTAAATACTACCATGATGAGCCTATGGGTGGTCATTCAGGAGTAGAAGCTACCTATAAAAGACTCAAATCTATGTTCTATTGGAAAGGGATGAAAAAGTCAGTCAAAGAACATGTCAGGATTTGCTCAATTTGTCAATGCCACAAGCCTGACCTAGCTCCATATCCTGGCCTGCTACAACCTCTTCCAATTCCCACAAAAATTTGGACTGATATATCCATGGACTTCATTGAAATTCTTCCTTCCTCCCATGGCAAAACAGTCATCTTGCTGATTGTTGACAGACTAAGTAAGTATGGGCATTTTATTCCTTTATCACACCCTTTCAAAGCTGCTCAAATTGCCCAAGTATTCATGGATACAATTTATAAGTTGCATGGACTGCCAAAGTCCATCACAAGTGACAGAGACAAAATCTTTATCAGCAACTTTTGGAAGGAGTTATTCAAGAGGTTGGGAGTCACATTACAACTTTCTACAGCCTATCATCCACAGACAGATGGACAGACAGCAGTGGTTAACAGATGTTTGGGTTGTTATTTGAGGTGTATGACCAGTGAACAACCTAAGGATTGGGTTAATTGGTTGGCATTAGCTGATTTCTGGTATAATACCAACTATCACACAGCCATCAACACAACTCCATTTGAGGTAGTTTATGGACAAAGTCCTCCTACTCATGTGTCTTATATGGCTGGTGATTCTAAGGTTGAAGCTGTGGACAGATCACTTAAAGCAAGGGAATCTGCTATCTCTTTGCTCCAGTTTCATTTGGAAAGAGCTCAACAGAGGATGAAAACATATGCTGATAAAGGAAGATCTGAAATAGAGTTTGCTGTTGGAGATTGGGTTTTGCTTAAACTACAACCCCACAGGCAAGTTACTTTGAGGCTACATAAGCAAAACAAGTTGTCTCCGAAATATTATGGGCCCTTTGAAGTGATTAAGAAGTGTGGAGCAGTTGCTTATGAGCTGTCATTGCCTAGCAATGCAGCCATTCACAATGTATTTCATGTCTCACAGCTAAAAGCTTTCAGAGGACAAGTCACAGCTACAGTTCCATTACCACATTGTTCGAATGATGGGTTAATTGCTGCATTACCAGTCAAGGTGTTGGAAAGGAAGATTTCTAAGGTGGGAAACAGAGCTGTGGTTTATTGGTTGATTCAATGGTCAAATGGGTCAATTGATGATGCAACTTGGGAAGTGGCAACTGAAGTTCAAGCCAAATACCCAAGCTTTGATCCTGATGCTTGAGGACAAGCATTTGTTTAAGGGGAATGGATTGATGTAAGCTAGATGTTGCAGGAATAGTTGTTAGTTAAAACAGTTAGTGACATGTGAGGTGCACATCCCTAGCATAGCTGGTCATGTGAGGTACACGTGTACATTTCCACTTCTGTGGACTAACAGCTTTTCCCGCCAAAAGTTCCCTTTAAATGTTGTTGTAATTTCCATTTCACAATCAATGAATAATAATCACTTTCTCTTTTAATCTCTCTTTCTCTCATCTTCAATCTCACCTATCTTCTTCTATTCTTTAACCTCCCATTTCTGTTACAAAATTCTGTTACATCTCTAACCTCCATTCTGTTACTAGAATTACCATTTAGCCATTAATTTTGTTATAATTCTTGGTTAATTGTACTCTACTCATATCATATTTTTATTGTTTTGCTTAAAAATCGTTGTTGCTTTTCTAAATAAGAAATTTTGTTGTTAAAGAAACAGCTTATTTAGTCCATTGATTGCATAGCCTTGATACATATTTTAGGATCAAGGTAGAAGGTGTTATGTATTACGGAGTATAATGTATGTCGGTGTTATTTATTATGCAGTATGTCAAATTATTGCTTGTGGGGTACAATGGGATTGGTTTGTGCATGCTCTGGCTTACAATAAACATCAATTTGAAGCATCAGCTAACTTTTTCAACTGTGGAGAAGTGATTTTGTGACATAATAGTAAATGATTTTTGTTAGAAGGCCATGGACTTTTAGCTTTCTTATAGTTGTAGCATACAGCTTGGTCTTGGACTTCTCTAACATGTCCATATAACTCTGTTAATCTTCTGAAGTTTCTTCTGCTATGATTATTTACTTTCTAAAGACTGACATGAGATTAATGGTGTTGTATGATTTCTATAATCTTAGATTATGAAGGAAGATGATAACAATTGGCCAGAACCAGATCGTGTGGGACGACAAGAGCTTGAGATTGTGATGTAAAATGAGCACAACTCTTTTACTACTTCGAAGATTGGGTCGCTCATGGATGTCCAGACCAGCGAGGAAGAGGTACTTTCATATAAATATTAATGTTAGTTTGAGACTCTGATACACCACAACGGTCATTGATTTGCATAATAAGATAGTAAGGCATAAGTTTCTGTTTTTTTTAAACTTTTTTCATATTCTTTGACTGGAATGTAAATTTAATACTGTAAATAATCTATTGCATTCAGCCTATAGGGATATCTTAGCCAACAACGAAAGAAGGCATGGCCCATTACATGCACTGTTTCCACCTACATCTACAGAAGTTTCCTCTGTGAAGGATCTCTACAAATTTATTTGCTCGGGTCCCCTTATAGACAAACTTAGGTTCACCCCAGAGACTATAGCTGAGTCTATTGACAAGTGGTTAGAGAACAGATCGCACGTGTGCAAATTGTTCAATCTCAATGATATATTCCTGACGACACCCAGAAAGCTAGAATCTATCACTACTATTTACCAGTCTCAATGATCATAGGTCCGTGTTCAATGATGGCGATGACATCCCTCCTTTGGTGGTACTTTCCTAATCTTCTAATTTTCGTATTCTAAATGATATACTTTCCAGAAAACGACAATCCTTTGGGACAAAAATTGATGCTATTTATCTTACACATAAAGGGGCCTTTTTAAGTGGTTAGTTGTTTTATGATGTTAGAATTGATTATCTTGCTGATTTTGTGGTCCTTTCTCATCCTGATTATAATGTGTCGTTCTCAAAAAAAATATGCAAATTTTAGATATTTGCTTGAATTTTTTGCTGATGCAGAATAAGCTTTTACATGACATCCTCTGTTGTTATGCATATTGGGTTTAGTGCTCTGCATGGTTGCGGGAGGACTAAACTGGTCTTCGCTCTAGACTATCTCTTCCAATCTTCAGGGAGGTAGAGTGCAGAGCAATGATACATTTTAAGAAGTGATGACGTGCTCGTGGTCATTAATCCATAATCATTTTGAGAAACTTTCGCATTACTTACTTTGGTTTATTTATCAGAAAGCCCGCAACTATTTCCATAGACGATTCTATTTAACACATGATGAACATGTAACATTCAAACACATTGTGAAATATACTAATTGCAATGTAATTTTTAAGGGGGGGGGGGGGGGGGAAAGTTATTGAACTGGTTACACTTTTTATACTATAAAGTTAATTTGTTAACTACAGAAATTATATGGTTTTTCTGATGTCTAATGCGGTTATAGTTTTCTTTTAGGTTAAAATAAACTGAGATAAAGTAACCCCGGGAATGCTCTTTTAGAGGTAGGATTCCATTGAGTATGATTCACTCATCTTGCCACTTATAACGGTTGTTATCTGAGTCCTTTGATAACCTTGATAACCTTTTACCTGCGGTAATACTGTTTGTTTATTCTGGAAAGCAGAAGTTGCAATTCGAGTTGGTGTCGTATCAAGGAAAGTTTATGAATCATTATAAGCAACCGAGCAAGGCCAGCCAATAGTTGATAAGGACCAGCAGCTGAAAGTGCTTCAAGACTGTAGGGAAACACATTAAATCTTTTTCAACAAGCTTCTAAAGGTAAAGGCATAAGTTTTTGTTTTTTAAAAGCTTTTTTCATATTCTTGGACTAGAATGTAAATGTTAGAAAACACTAGACTTCCTAATACAATACGAATTTATATTGTATTACAATTCTTAAAAGCCCACAATAAAACCGAATTTAAACCTTATATATACTCAATTCATAGATCAGTTTATTTATTCCATTGAATTCATCGCTATCTGCAGTTGATCATTCAATAAAAGTCAACAAATCTCCAGGTTTTCTTTTTCTTCTTTGTAGATATGACAATCAAAATCACTCCTCTATAAGAAATCAATGCTTGACAAACGTAAATTGATTATAAAAGTTAACATAACATCTCTTTAGAATCAATATTATTCCATGAAACAAGGTATACAATATTTTTATTTAAGTTTATAATTGTGAAGCAGTAAAGTGACAAAAATATGAATGTGTTGATGATTGTTATTTATAAAACTTTCAGGTTATTTGCAAGTGGAACAAATGACGAAGGTGATTCAGACATGGTAGAATGGAATGAGTGTCAAGGTGTCGTAATTATAAAGGGCTGGCGAAGGATTGTGTTGGTGACGTACATTTTGATGCTATCAAAAGCCAATATATTGCTGCTGGTGATGACTTCAATATCAAATTTTGGGATATGGACAACGAACAATTATTGACACTGTCGATGCTGAGGGTGGTGTTCCGGTCATCACTTTGATGGTTTCATATGCTTTTTTTTTCTCCGCTTTGTAGTTGCTGATGCAATAGGGGTTCTTAACTTATTTATTAATAGTCCGTTTGTAAGGTTTAACAAAATTCTTTGACTCCAGTAGGTAGTCCATATAGTAAGTGATTCCTTTTTTTCTATTTTCATTGTAGAGGTAATGATCTCCCGTATATTATTTTACTAGGTTCAGCCGTCTTTCGGTTTGAGCATCAAGTACATATTTCATGGAAGTTTAATAAGAGGTACTTGGACAATCCTTTTACACCACATGCATACATTACATATATGTTGGTTAATGATTGACATGGTTTGTCATTTTTATTGTCTTAGAGTTAGTGTGGGTTTAATGTGGCTGCGGATATTGGAGAAGAAAGTGACAACGGTCAATTGATGTGAGTTAACCCGTTTTGAAAGAAGTGGCCATTCTCTGTTTGGACTTGAAAAAAGGTGTTTGCTGCAATATGTGGACCAAAGAGTCACCGCGAAAACTAACTCATTTTCAAGAAAAATACACACATGTTAATGTAAGTAGTATGATTTGTCAACATCTCTTCGTTTTGCACTATCCCTTGAGCTACCTCTTTCATTTGCCCAATTCTTTCACCAGGTTAATTGAACCATGTAAGAATTATGTTTTTAGGCTTTGAGAATAACAATGGAAGGTAACAAACAATGGTGTAGCTACTTAATAGGAGAAACAATAAAAGGTAACATAATTAAGTTACGGTAATGTGACTGGAATACAACATCAAAATTACAACATGGAAGTCACTACAACAGCGAAACACAAAACCAACACAAACATGAAAACATAAAATCTAAAACAAAACATCCATTATGCTTTATCACCCAAGCTCAAATCCAAAACACCATTCACCCGAATACAACCACCCACCAAGAAAACACGTGTATTGAGGCCTCCTTTCTTACTTTTATTACCATGTATTCTAATAGACATATAGAAGGACTTGGCGCCTGCTTTTACCACGCCTCGCGATAACCAACTGTCATTTGATGATGGTGAAATTAGGACGGAATGTTCTGACAAAAAAAAAAAAAAAAAAAAAAAAAAAAAAAAAAAAAAAAAAAAATCGACAGCATACTACTTAAACATTAAAGTTTAATTTAAAAATACCAAAAAAGAAACAAACCAGATATCCTTGCTTCTCAATATAAGCATTAAAGTCACAAACAAAGGATGCCTCCACAAAACCAAGCGCATTTGAAGATTCACCTGAATCGACGCATGCAAATTTAAAAAAAAAAAAAAAAAAAAACAAATGAAATACCGAAGACTAACCTGGTGCAGGCGGACACACACAAACATCTTTACAGGATCAGCAACAAACCCATCAATAACCTTACCAACAAACAAATTCCCGCTTTCTTTAGGCGAGATAACCAACAGTTTCGTCTTAAAAAACGCAAAGATGCACATACACTTTCCCACTCATCACCGGTGAAGGACACACCAACTAACTTTCTTATGTAACAATTATATTAAGACAAAAATACACCAATGGTCCCTGAACTTTCTACAAAACATCGCATGGCACCCTAACTTTCAAAAAACGTCGTGTGGCGTCCAAAACAGGTGAAATTGAGGCCGAATGCGTCCCTTGACCACTTTTGTCTCGGTCAACGCTCATACTTTGGTACATTTCCAAGGGTATAATAGGAAAAATACATTTATCACTACACTATGGTTAAATTAACCATGACATATGATAGTTTAGGGACCAAGTGTGTAGTACACTCTTGTGGTATTGTAGTACACTCTTGTGATATTTTAGCAACCCGTTTCCCTTTTGTGTTATTTGCTTTGGTTATATGCATCAGATAAATAGTTTTGACTTAGGGAAGTCAAACCAATTGAGGTTACAATTTGTGACATTAGATAAATAGGTTTGACTCATGGAAGTCATTGCGGGCCATAAACAACGAAAAATTGTCAATAAAGGGGGTGTTTGATTTTGCTGTTATGAAATTTATATCAACTGTGTTTGGTTTTCATCATATTATGGGGTGTTTGGTTTTTGCTGTTACAAACAGTACATAAAAGGGGTGTTTGGTTTGTTACAGTCGCTTTGCATTTTGGCCCCAAACCACTGTCTTTGGATTTGCTGACATAAAGAGGTGTTTATTTTCGGTCATAAGAATAGTAAACAAAATAGGACACTACAAGAAGATTAAATGAGAAAACATAGAATTATATATGCATAATAGTGGCAATTAGCCTACAAGAACATTAAAATCCCAAAACAAGAACTGAAAAGACCCCATTAACCTACCCCTGGAAATACCCTAAATTAAGACCCCATTACACGAATTATTTTCAGCCATTTTCTGAACAAAACCTTCCTGCATACGAATATTAGCATCAGCTTCACCATACATCTTGATCAAACGTGCAAGTAGGTCGATTTCAATGGCCAGGGCTTTTTTCAAAGCCTCCAAACAGTTAAGCGCCACACCACGAGGTCCCAAAGCTTTATTCTCCTGAGTCAGCTCCCTACGCTTTGGTATCATCCTTTTGAGATGATCAATAGCAGCACGAATAACGTTTTTAAAAAACCCTGCTTCAACAGCCTCTTGACCAAACCAGAGGCTCATATGATCATGTAATCGTGGTGAATCGGCCACTTCCATGAGTTCATTAACATTGGGAAATCTTCTTCCATGGGGAAATGTGAGGAAAAGCTTGTTGGTGGGTTTATTGGGTTACGCGCTAAAGTTAATACCTTCTTACTGAAGAGACGGTGGAGGGGTTTAATAACAAATTTTATTTCATACTTAGTCCCCAAGGTTGTCTACATTTTCGTCAACGTAGGTACAATTCCCGCCCAAAATGTAGTGACGTGTTCACAACATGCTACATTGAGTTTACAAGCTTAGGGACCTACGGTGTAATTTGTGAAATTAATTAATTGCACCCCATTAAATCCTTATCGACCCCATAAGAAACTCAAAAACAATATATTCATTACTTAAAACACAAAACATAAAGACACAAAATAAACATTCGAACTTGCCATTACATTTGGTGACCAACATAGGCATTGTAAAAATTGCAAATCCCAAATAACCTTTACCATTTGCACGTTTGACTTCCTAAAGTCAAACTTGCCATTGCCTTTGGTTAGCAACATAGACATTATACAAAGTAACCTTTCGAATCACAGGCATATTCACAACGTTGAAAGTAAATAGCAACATACTTATACGAAAATAGTTGTCTCAGGGTATTCAACGCATACATAAACTAGAATCAGTAAAAGAAATCTACCCCGGCTGTGGGGGAATCTAGATGGAGTTTCAACAGCCTCCTTTCCAAATCCCAGTTCAACTTGATGTTTTGATTCTCATCAGGAGTCAAATTGCAGTCATGGATATAAATTTTCTTCATTAAGGGGGAATATGCAAGTATCAACCTTATTATGGCTATTTCATTCTCTGTTTTAGGGAAAGAACAAAACACCACAGTTTGAAGCTGCCCCGTGGTCATTCTGTTGATGGTTACATCAAATGAATCAATCTCCAAAGGTACATAAGTAAGCATGTATATGGCCTGCAAAATGAGAGACTATTCATATGCACAACAATTGGAATTTTATATGATGTCTTTCATACATATGCATTCCACTTACCCTGGTTTCTAGCCTTTGCATAATTGGAGACCCACGAATCATTTGAACGATCAATGAAACCATTGCATTATTCCCAAAATCGACCCCGTATATCTCAAGAGACTTGAGTGATAGAAAGGCCACACGGACATTCATCCAGGAGGTACCTTCTTCCAACAACTACAAAAGGACGAATTTTAGTTTCAAAGCTAACATTGCATGAATGTTAGAAATTACTTTAACATGATGTAAGTTGAAGTGAAAAAATGAAATAGGTCTTACATTGCAGTCTTGAAAATCCATGGTAAGGGTCTCAAGTTTAGGAACATTTGACAACTGAAAGATATTGGAAGTTGTTATTGTCATAGGATGGTTCGAAATACCAAATGACACATTTAACTTCTTCAAATTGCTAAGACTTGCAATATCCCATAGTCTCATCTCGTTTGTAGTACAACGATCCATATTTAGAGACTTAAGCAAGGGACAACCAGCAACTAAGTCCCAAACTGTACCAGTATGAAAATTGACATTACACAATTCTAAGCTGAGTAGCTTTGAAAAACCCCTAAAACTTGTCATAGTGGGAAAAGTGCAACAATGAAGTTCGAGAAATTTCAACTCCTGACGATAGTAAAGTTGGGTTGGAAAAGTAACTGGCTCACCATATCAGTTTTGAATTGTGAGATCCTCAACTCCGACCCAAGCCAAAAACAAAAGCCACTCATAAATGTCTTCATAATTCAAGTCGTCTTGTCCAAATAGCATTTTGGGCTCTACGGAGAACACAAACCTTCTTACTGGCCCATTAAGTTGAAGTAAAAGCCTAGTAATATGCCTCCCATCAAAGGTATTTGTTAAATAGTAAAACAAATCCTCATCAACTATGACATCCGTCAGCAAAGTCCACTTAAACCTCCAGCTTCTGGCTAAATTACCGATCCTCACCGCATCTTTTAGCGGCAATCGGTTCATAATATTAGTGGTCACGTTATCTAGCATGTTGCTGATATAATTTGCCATATCAGTGATCACATTGTCTCCAAAAGACATTGTAATGCTGGAATTTTAGTTGGGTCTTTGACTTCTGGAAATAGGTGACTGGTTTTGATTTTTGATTTACCGGTGATGGTCTGGATAAGGGTTTGTGTAATTATGGTGTGTAAATGTGTTTGGTTTGTGGGTTAATTGGTTATCGCGCGAATAATAACTAGCGTATCAGAGAAGATATGCTCAAGTTGCGAAGCATAGTTCTTAATTGGTCCCTAAACTATCATATGTCATGGTTAATTTAACCATAGTGTGGTGATAAATGTATTTTGCCTATTATACCCTTGGAAATGTACCAAAGTATGAGCGTTGACCGAGACAAAAGTGGTCAAGGGTCGCATTCGGCCTCAATTTCACATGTTTTGGACGCCACACGACGTTTTTAGAAAGTTAGGGTGCTATGCAATGTTTTGTAAAAAGTTCAGGGACCATTGGTGTATTTTTGTCTTATATTAATCAAGTTATCGACGAGGTTTAAAATAATTATAAACAACTAATTACAAACATCATTAAAAAAACCAAATTACTCTAATCATTTAAAAAAAAAATTAATATTAAAAAAATAGAAAAAACCCCGCGCGTATGCGGGCATTATAACTAATAATTTTAAGAATAAATCAAATGAACACGTGACCTATACATTGGCTTATAAAAGGCACGAGAAGACACTTTTCATTTATTTATCTAAATAAATAAAAACAAAAACAAAAATGTTTGACCTTGAACTCAACAAAGTCACTCAATACCACTAAGACGATGATGACGTCATCCAAGTCCACGAAGACAGTTATGAAATGATGGGCGGAGTCGATGCTTATTTCAACGACAACGGCGTTAGGTTTCGTTATTCCGGCTATATTCCCTTAAGACCCGGTTAAACCCGACCATATCCGGTTAGACCCGGTTATTCTGGTCAAGACCCGGCTCTATTCGCCCAAACCCGGTTAGACCCGGTTCTATTCGCCAAACCGGGTTATATCCCTCAAGACCCGGCTATGACCCGGCTTTATATGTAATATTTAAGTTTAGAGAGGGTAGTTGTAAATTATGGAGTAAATGGTTTCTATAAATAAAACACTAATGATAGGTGTAATATTTACGTGTCTCAACCTCATTTCATAGCTACGAATCAATGTGTTTTAGCTCGTAAAGCAGGTTTACGAATCAATGTGTTTTAGCTCGTAAAGCAGGTTTACGAATCAATGTGTTTTAGCTCGTAAGGTAATACGTACGTATGGCGAGTTTAAAAGTAACTTAAGAGGCATTTGTGTAAAATTTGATCACCAAACACAGAAAGTTTAGTATGATTCAAGTTAAATTTGGTGTAAGGGGACAAAATGGTTACAAAATACAAAATCGATTCACGCGTAATCCGTGATAAAATTATACTCCATAGAGGATCTCCTTGTCCAATTTGCTTCACTTAAAAATTGTATTTGCCATCAATTAACCAACTACCTTCGATTCTTCAAAAGATATATGGTGTATAATGAACACATTTAGGTATCTTTTTAGTGTTTCTCTATAAGACCATTCAACATTACACCCCACATAGATTGATGATATGAAATGTTCTTTAGTTATATACTATGGAATATATGGATATTATGCGTTTAGAATGGTGTTATGTTTAGGTTATACATCCCACATAGATTGATGATATGAAAGTGAAAACCGAACATCCTATATAACTGTATGACCTGAATTTGTACAATTTCCTAACTTTTATATTAACTTCTTTTTGTTTCTTACAAAGTACACTAAAATTTGATTTACGAATATTAGAGTATATAATTATTAGAGTATATAATTATGCGTATCCAGATAGTAATTACTTTTCAAAGTCATACGATGTAGTTATATCCTAGTTTGCGGTAAGAAACATAGCACAATACGATATACCTAGTTAGTGGCAACTGATAATATTATGAGTTCAATTCTAAGGCCGAGCCAGAAAACTATCACTAGGATTTTCTCCGACATCCATTGAGCTATTCTTTTTCTTCAGTTATGTTTTTCTTCTGTTTAGTTTTTAGCACAAAGTGTAGATTGCATTTTATTTTAGTTTTGAGCACAAAGCTTAGATTGCATTCTATTGTAGTTATACTTACATGCATATACGCGTTTGATGAAATGCCCATATAGTTATGTATGGACCTTAGTGTAGACCGGGGACTTTCCCAAAACTTTGAGATTTTGCTTAGGGAGATGATTGGCACACTTCAATTTTTGATTGGGACACTCATATGTACAACCGGTTAAGGCACTGTAAATCTATAGTACAACAGTTTAATGCATATGGAGGAGTGTCTCAATAAAAAGATGGAGTGTGCAAATCATTTCCCTTTTGCTTATATTTACTTTAAGGAAATACAACTTTGGCCTGATATAGCACTCTGCCCTTCCAATAAATTGACCCAAGTTCCGTTTATGCATATAGTTATTTGTGTTAGTTTTGTACACGCGTAAATGTCAAGCAAGAATGAATGTTTTTTAGTTACTTTAATATAACAAGCCTACCCACACCTAGTTTTATCATAAGTGGTCGGGAAGAAGAGGGATGCGCACGTGATATTTCTATGTTTTTTTGATGATATTGGTATTCCAGAGGTGAAGTTTCTTATTTGTGATGTTAAGTAAAATACATCAAAGAGATAATGAACAAGGTTTATGCTTAAGTCATCATTATACCTATTGAAACAAGGTTTATGCTTAAGTAATCGTTATACCTTTTTGTTGATGTAGAAGTGACGGTTTTGGGCTTTAATACAAGTGTTCTAAGGAATTGATCTTGATATAAGTGTTTTTATTATTTCATGTTATGCGGAATAGGGTAAGGATCTAGTGAGAAGAAAACTTAAAATGAGAAGAATGAGAAATAACTATAATCGCATATTTGAGATGCAACGACTTGAATTAGATGCATCTCTATTCATTTAGATGCATCACAATTAGTTTCTAAAGTGATTTTGAAGTGAAAACGACGCAAAGTAGTACTAGCAACAAATTTGACACGCAGAGGACGAAAAATACATAGGATTGTCTAACTTGATGAAATGCATTTAATGTATTTATATGCATCTAATTTTTAGATATAAAATATATTATGATGCATTTAAAAGATTAGGGATGCATCTAATTCAAGTTGATGCATCTCTAATGTGTAGTTATAACTATTTCTCATCCTTCTTATTTTAAGTATTCTTCTCATTTGATCCTTAGTCATGCGGAATATGCCTAAATGCCTAATTAATGATTTTAGTTACTCTTTAGTGGAAGCTGTGTTTATTCTTTCATTTCTGACTACTTATCCCCGATAGTTTTTGAAATTTTGCAGATCACGATTATAACCGGTTCGACACATCATTAGAGAAAAACATTTACTAGCTCAAATGTAAAAGCGAGGTAATGGGTTCTTCTCTAATCTTCAAATTGATAATTTTATCGACTGGCATTATTTAGAAGTCAGTTGTTATATTAGTCTTTGAGTGAATGCTTAGGGGTGTTTTGATTAGCTTATTTTATGGGTTTTTTTAACTTATCACCATATAAAAGCTCATTTTAGTGTTTGGAAGAGGCATCCTTGTGCACCACTAACTTGACATGATGAAAATAAGCTTAAACTAAAAATTCTATGTACTTTGGTAGAATTTTAGCGTATAATCTTCTGATTTATGATCTTAGGTTGGAGCAGTTGTGGCAGGGACGGAGCTTGAACATATTAACTGGAGGGGCCAAAATCAGTAAAAGAAAATTTAAGAGGGGCCAGAAAATAAATTAACACATATATACCTTATAACTTTCAAATTATAGTACAAATTTACAATAAAGACACAAACTTTTGGGGGAGCCACAACCCCTCCCTGCCCTACTTATCCTCCGTCCATGAGTTGTGGCTCGATTTAAAAATGGCTACTAGAAAGTCATGTAGCAATATATTTTTCTTATTGAACGGAAACACGTAATAATATATTTTTACTACTTTAAAGTTGACAATCTTATACTGCTAGTTCAAAATTATAACATTCATATGTATAGTACACAATCCCAAGCACCCCTAAACAAGCACTTAACAATGAGCAAGTTCATAGATGCTTATTATTTAAGCAATACGCATTTTATAATAAGCAATCTAAAACACCGCTTTATTTAAAGCCGATAAGCATTTTCTTGCCTTTCTGAGTGTTTGGTAACTGTTTATTTATGTGATGTGGTGTTTGAGATTACTTATAATAGTTTATTTGTGTATGCTAACTTTTGTTTATATCATGTTACACTAGGCTATTTAATTGAGCTCATGTGGTGGAGAGACAATCTTTGATAAAAGGTAATCCGTTTTCATGTTCAAGTATTAAAATTAGTAGTGCTGATAAAGTTGTTGATTATCAAAGCCGAACATCTAATAAACACTTTATCTTTGAAATCTTCTAACCATTATGCCATTTACATCATTAAATACTTATTTTCATGTAATTTAGTACTTAATTTTATGACAGTAACCAAGTTATAGTCACTCAGACTCAATTAGTCTGGATGTCTCAACGAAAATTAAGCTAGTAGTGCTCCAAGCTGTTATTAGTATCGTCTATGGTACAATGTTGGTGATGAAGGTTGTCTTGTTCCTAACATCTATGTTAGTGTTTCTGAATTATGAAAAGTGTTTACATAGTGTTTTCGGCTATTTAATAATTAAGGTTGTTTAGCTGAATTCTATAAATACTTTAGACTATATGAAGTGATTACCAGCCTCATTTTGAAAATCAGTTTTCTTGATAGGGAAAAGTGAATGAGCTAGAAAAGGTTATTTTTGTAGCAACTAGAGACCTTTCTTTGTGTGACATTAACCAACTGGAGCTATAGGGAAAAAGGGAACAGACAATTACTGCTTGGCTTAAGGTAAGACTCAAAATAATGGTACCTCCTTTGTTAGGTTATATGTTAGCTTTATTATTAACTTTTAGGATGCTACTTATTAGAAGCGAGGTTGTGTTTGAAGCTTATCTGCTCGATGCATTTAGATACATAATTTAAGATGTAATAAAAGAATGGTGTCTGAGCATTAAGATACATAGTCTTAAGTATTTGGATGGTGCTGGTGTAGTTTTAGGAGATGGTGTATGATTTTTCTTGTGCTTATCACTTATCAGCTTATGCTATTTCTTTTTTGTGTTTTGTAGGAGTTGGTGCAGTTGATAGTGGCTGGTGAGAAAGGGTAACCTTTGGTTCTCGAAAAGTGACAACTCAATGATACAGAGTAGAATGCATGACAAGAAAATGATAGGTATAATATTTCGTTGTACCACGGTTAAAATTTTAAACTGGGTATTCATGGAGTATGTTAATGCAAGTATGAATGGACTAGTCTTTAATCATACTCGTAAAATGAGAATTGCAAGTATTTGTAGGTTGTTGTAAACTAGATAAATATGAAAGTGATACCATGAACCTAATGAGACATGTTTTGACCCGTATTAAACTGACCCATTACTCGAGTCACCCATCTTGCCACATCTAATGGTGATTTAGAGAAATGATCATAATCTACAGGTCATTTGACCTAAGTGGGACTATTCTGCTTGCATTCGCATAACTGTGCTACGAAATTTGAACTTATGAACAAACATTCAAAAGGTATTCTTAGTCATTAGAAAAATGTATTATATAGTAGCTAAGTAATCTACAGCATAAGGCAATACAATCTCTGTGTTCATAGTTTATTTTTGAATCGTGTCAAGTGCATTTTAATGTGCTTTTCTGTACATTTTGTAGGGTTCTTTGATTTTAGGTGTTGCGGTAGAAGTTTCAGTTGATTTCTCAAGTTATGGAGTCTCAAAGCTTTTCAAGTTCAATGCTTATAGGTGTTTAATTTAGATTGTGTATGGAAGGGGCAAGATCAATGAAAACATGGATATCATGTTGATCTAGTTTGTATAATTTTGTTGGTATTTAAGACAAAATATGTATATACAAGGATACACACTTTGACTCTTAACTTAGTTTACACGTGAATTAAAAAAGCAAAGCTACTATCACTATATCAGTTTGACACCCTTATTTTTATTGTTGCATTCGTTCAAGAAAGGAAGGAAGTTCATACAACAAATGATGATTGAGGTTATCATATATTGTTAGTTGGATTATATTTGGGAGTTTTTATAGGAAGCTTAAATTGGTTTTATTAATGTTGAATGATGTACAAACGCGGCGCCCGGGGTCTTAAATTAATTAAATATCTATATCTATATTATATATAAAGGAAAAATTATATTTTCGAAATTGAAAAATTAAAAGAACTATATATGAAAATCATAAATTTTTATTATTATTTTCGTATAACCCATAACATATATTATTTTCATTCAGTTTAAATCGGGTTTAATCCTCAAACTCTTAAACTTTTTTTTTTTTTTTTTTTTTTTTTTTCGCTTATAACTTATAAACTTTTTTTTATTACTACAACTATCTGCCGCTATAAAATACTAAAATCGTGTTGCTATACACGGATACTCGTTTAATATGTAAAAATAATTGAAATCCTCTCATGTACAATTTGAACATGAGAGATAATATTGAGAATTTCGTGAGTGAAAAAATATTAGGTTATTTATTGAGGATCTCAATTTTATAACTTAAGAATTAAGTTTCTCTTGGCAACAAGCACAACCACCATATAAAATTGTTATGGTTTATTCATTTTTAGAGCAAAACTTGTCTACGTAACATGACCACCAAATTATTAGTCAATTGTTGGTACAAAACCATAGTGAACGTGACCAGGTCAATTTGTAAACGATCAATCTGTTTACTGATGAAAAGTAAATCTATTTTGAGAAGTTACTTGAAAATCTCCATGGTGGAAAGTCACCAAAACAGAAATTATAATATTCAAATCTATATATATGCTTTGCAACACGTTGGTGATCTGTTTTTGTCAAATAGTTCGAGTCTGATTTTTAGTTGGAAAATCCTTTGCATGCCATATGTTTGACAAGATGGATTCGAGAGAGTTGGCGGTTAGCATTTTTTAATAAAAACTCTTTTCGTGACAAACGTTTTCCCTTTAAATGAATTACCTTAACAACTTATGAAGCATCTATGTCATTTTTCAAAAACGTAAAGTTTTAAAAAATGAGTAAAGTTAAGGGTGCATTAGTCGAAAGAAAACATCTTTGTTTTTCACAAATTCTCGGAAAAAGAAAATTTAAAAGTGCATTCAAATGAGTCACTCTCATTAAATCGGTGCTTGGGTCTTTACCAACTTACTATTTCTCTTTGTTTAAAGTCCCGAGCTTGGTGTTGAAGACGCTTGAATCTTTGAGGAGTTGTTTTTTCGGGGCGCAATTCACCGTGATAAGAAGATAGCGTGGGTTAGTTGGGATAAGGTTTTGGCTAGTAAGAAAAATGGAGGCCTTGGGGTAAATAGCTTCTTTGCGATGAATAGAGCCCTCGTTCAAAACTCAAAATGACGTTCTATGGGTGAAGGTGGTGAAATCGATTCATGGGGATTATGGTGGCATAGAAAACATTGGTAGTAACTATCGTTCTTCGACATGGATAGATTGTTTGAAAAGTGTTGATCAATTAAAGAAAAAAAGGGTAGATCTTATGTCTTTTGTTCACAAAGAAGTTGGAGATGGAAAAGATACGTTATTTTGGCTTGATCCTTGGTTGGAAGATATTCCTCTCAATTGTAAATTTCCAAGAGTTTATGTGCTGGAGGAGAATAAACAAGTTACAGAGGGTGATAAGTTTAATTTGGGTATTTCAGCCTCTCTTAAAAGATTGCCTAGAGGATGTGTAGAGAGTTCTCAAATGGATAACCTTAGACACTTGGTGGATTGAGTTGCTCTTTCACATAAGTCAGACACTTGGATATGGTCATTGGAGACTTCAGGTTTGTTCTCGGTAGCATCGACTAGACGGTATATTGATGATGTCTTGTGTGCTTGGGAAAGTGCCCCTACAAGGTGGATCAATTTGGTGCCAATAAAGGTTAATGTTCTAGTATGGAGGTTATCTTTGAACAAGCTTCCGACTAGGCACAATATTTCCTTGCGCGGTATGGATATTCAATCCATCTCTTGTCCGATTTGCGAGATGAATGTTGAGCATGCAAATCACCTGTTCTTTTCATGTATCCTTGCTAGAGAGATTTATGAAAGGATCTTTAAATGGTGTGGTCTATCGGTCGTGATGTTCTCTTCATACAATGATTGGCTAACGTGGTTCATTTCTCTCAAGTTCCATAAGGTGGTTAAAGATTATTTGGAGGGCATTTTCTTTGTTACTTGGTGGCACATATGGTGGTTTCGCAACAAGATGGTTTTTAAGTTCGAGCGTCCGAGAAAAGATGTTGTTTTTGATAGTATAGTTTTCCATTCTTTTATGTGGTGTAACTCGAGAGGTAAGTGTGATATCTCTTGGTTGGATTGGCTTGCAAATCATTTTCTTGTTATTTCGAATTGCTCTCGGTTCTAGCTTCTTGCTAGCCCCGTTTTTTCTTTATAAATCTCGCCATTCAAAAAAAAAAAAAAAAAAGTCCCATCATTAGTCGAAAGAAAACATCTTTGTTTGGTTGGGAAAGTTTAAATTTCAGAATTTTAAATTTTAGAAAATATAAATTCTTGAAAATTTAAAATTATGGAATTTAAAATATTTTCGCATGTTTGGTTGACAGAAATTTATATATTTTTTAATATAAATTTCATAAATATTATATTTAAAAATTTATAAAAAATTTATAAAAAATTTTTATAAAAAAATTTTATAAAAAAAATTATAAAAAAAGTTTATAAAAAAATTCATAAAAAACGTTTATAAAAAATCTATAAAAAACGTTTATAAAAAGTTTATAAATAAAATTTATAAAAAAAAGGTTTATAAAAAAAAGTTTATAAAAAAAGGTTTATTAATAAAATTTATAAAAAAAATCATAAATACTCAATTTAAAAGTTTATAAAAAACAATAAGAAAAAAAGTTTATAAATTTTTTCTCCAAGTAAACGAAAATTCTTCACTTTGTGAAGCTATTTTAATTTCTCTCATTTTGGCAATTCATGAAATTTTAAATTCCCCCATTTGTGTTACCAAACACAATATTTGGGCAAAATTAAAATGCAAATGTCATGAATTCCTCCAAATATACCCCAACCAAAGGGTACCTTAAATAGAAAATTTGCATTTATTACTTTAAAAAAAAAAAAAAAAAAAAAAAAAAAAAAAATCTTTATTTCCCTTGTAACCTCCCTAGTTTTCTTGAGAATAAAAAACAATATTATATGAACGTGTTTTCTATGTTTTGTGGAAAATTAAACCCCCTCCCATTTTTACAAACTAAAAATAGAAAATTAAGAAATTTTTTCTCTAATTAAACACACTTTACTTGTCTAATTTACCCCCTTAATACCCTACTTTAAAATGGAAACTAGAAAGCACACGTTTGAAACTAAAAACATACACGGTTGTCAATTTAATACTTTGGTTTGTCAGCTATATAAAAACATATTTAATACTTTGGTTTCTCAATTTAAAAAATATATTTAAAACTTTCGAAATAATTATCTTATTCTTTACTATTTTAGACAAGTATTCGTCTATAGCAACGAGATTTTATCGTGGGAGATAGTTATAGTAATATTTTGGTTACACAAAATAGTTAACTAAAGTATCACTATAACTATATGTCACCATAAAATCTTGTTGCTATACACAGGTACTCGTCTAGTATTATATAAATTATAATAACTAGCATGACGCTAGAAGTTACAACTCAAGGATTTAGACTAAAAAAATAGTAAAAGTACAACAACCCTAAAAATTACCAATTGTGAAAATACAACAAGTAAAGGAGGAAACATCATCTTCTAAACCCAGCAAACGCCAACCACTTAGGGAAATCACTCGGTAAAACACATGGAAACGGGTAGAGACCGACCCTGACCCTTTCCATTAAAACTAAACCCGCCAAAGCTTTAAGCCAAACCGTTTTAGCCATACATTCACCGAGTAGTGGTGTGGCGATATGTGGATACATTTGTCGGAGTAAATATCCAAAATTGTAAGACCACCACAAGCTGAAAGACCTTGAACTTTGTCAACCTTTACACTTCCTATGCGATTTTTTTTACCCTTTAACATGCTCAAGTAGACATACAACGATCGTGAACCACCTGATGAACTACACCCCTCTAAATCCGATGAGACATATATGTCGCTCAAGCACCCAAACTATGACTAGCCCACGAGACTCAAACACATAAACAACAATCTTCACGAACCTCAAACACCTAAATCATGATCTTTCATGACCCTCCAACAAACGTCCTGAACCTAGAACCTCAAACACATTAACGATGAGCCTTCCGAACCACGAACCTTTTAACATACATGAACCACGACCCTCCATCATCCACAAATAACGACCCTCCAACACCCGCAACCAAAAACATCGACCATCAATTAATTAACAGCCATGAAGCAAATCCCTTAAACACCCACAAACTTACACCCTCTACCCTCTATTCCCTGTAAACCAAAACCCTCAAAGACCCATAAACCTACACCTTCGACCCTCCAATACCTGTGAACCAAAACCATGAAAACCATAAACCTACACCCTCGACCCTCTAACACCCGTGAATCAAAACCCTGAAAAGCCCTTAGATCTCGACCCTTCAACACACGTGAACCATGACCCTCAAACACCCGAAAACCTCGACCCTTATACACCCGAACCAAAAAACCTCAAAAGTTTTTGGGTGTTTGAGGGTCATGGTTCACGTTCGTTTTTGGACGGCTTTTATTGGCTAGCCGAACCAGTAGTGACTCCGGTTCCCGGTCAAACCCATTGGTCCGGTCCGGTTTGGTTTTTAAAACAATATTTACTGTCAACTTGTTTGTATATAAATTATATGAAGCTTCTTGTGTTCTATTAGTTTGTATAATATGTGTATTAACATGTATTTTTTATTTTAGTCATTTTAGAATTGTTTTAAAAATAATATTTATTAGAAGAGTTGAAAAGTAAATAGGTAATTATTGTTATAAACTTTTTTTTATTATATTAAATTACATTGTATTTTTTTAATTATTGTTTTTGAACATGTATACAAGAAATCTTTAAAGTTTTGTCACTAATGCTATTATAGTTTTACTTATTAACGCATTTATTTACAATTATTATAATGCAAGCTATTTGTTTCATATCAAAACCAACACAATTTTATAATAATTAAATGTGTTGGCTTAATATTTTAAGATTTAGTTTTAGAAAATGTCTCAAATGATTTATAATGTAATAGGGACATGCAGCTACGTTGTTCTACACTTAATAATTCTATATACAATTACGCTATTAAATATTTTTATAAAAACAAACAATTGTTGCTAAATAATGTTGTTATTAAATATTTTTATAGAAACAAACAACTGTTGCTGAATATGCTAATTAATGTTGTTATTGCTGCTGACTGCTGTTTATGCCATAGAGCCATACTTACCTATCGGCAAAAAGAAACTATAAAATTTTAAAAGATTAAAATTAGATTAATTCTTTGAAACATGCATGCACTTTATTTGTGACAACGAAATACGAAATAGTTGCGTCTATGTTGTGACAAGCTAGCTTTATCTGGTCCATTTCTCACTGCCTATTTATGCATGTCCACAATAAGCATATTCAAAATTGCAAGCAATAGTGCAATACACTTCTAGTTCTATATAGTAGAATCCCAGTCACCATGAAATCTTCTGCATATTTAATACTACTACTAATGGCATTCTTTTTCATTACAACTCAAGGAAGGCCACCAAGAATCAAGAACATTCCCAAGATCGATATCACTACACAGTCTCCACTCACGAAACGTCAAAACGATATTAGTGTCAGAAATAACAAGCGTGTTTTGGTGAACAAGGGTCATGGAAGGGAGTTCAGCACTCAAGACTATTTTCGTCGTCCCACCACACCGGGACACAGCCCCGGTGTTGGTCATTAAACATTTGAACTTTTTTATTGCAACTTGGATTCTCGACTGAATCTTAGTAGTTTCATACTTCATCTCCAATCCAATGGTATCTATGAACTTCAGTTCCAATTAGTTGAGATCATTGATTATGTGTATTTGTGAATGGCACTGAATTGTTACATTTAATTGTATCAATGTTTATGTGGTCCCTTTTTTATTTTAAGTAGTTTGGTTGCCATTTTTCTTTCGTCAAAACATGGATAAATAATAAAAATTATTACGGAACTCTACTCTTACTAAACCAAATAACCAAAATCGACATAATTTTTTCACTTTACAAATATGAACATGCCGAGCAAAATTGTTTACTCGCTTCTTTCATTTGCTCGGCACACTTTAATAAGTTTGACATCTTCACATAAATACACTAACAATCATAGAGAGCAAAGTGTAAATTGTTTGCTTGCTTCTTTCATTTGCTCGGCACACTTTACTACGTTTGACATCTTCACATAAATTTAAACCTCCATATTCGAAATTTCCTCTAAATAATCGAGCAGTTTATTATAAGGTAAGGTCACTATTATTACAGAATACTCCGTATTACCAAAAAAAAATGATATAACTATGATTTTTATTAAGAGTAAATTGCAAAAATGGTCCTTGTGGTTTGCTCAGATTACATGTTTAGTCTCTGGTCTTTCGAAAGCGTAGGCGGCCTCCATGTGGGGAAATCTTGGTTCCGTTTTGGTCCCTGGTGTTAATTGGCGTTAAGCAGTTTCCGTAAACAGTTACATGTTAGCCTCTTTGGCCAACCATCGTTGCATCGTTCATCCTTTAAACTAACGACCGTTTTTATAATTTTAAATTTAAGGTTTATTTAAAGAATTTTGAATTTTTATATAAATTTTTATAAAAATGTATACGTTTTTATATAAGTTTTATATGCTTTTATATACATATTTATATGCGTTTTTGTATATGTCTATGTATACTTTTTTGTATACTTTTTATATACATATATTATATACATTTTATACTTTTTTATACACATTATTTTTTACGTTTTTTTATGCTTTTTATATAAGTTTTATACTCTTTTATATACGTATTTATAAAAACATGTACGTTATTATATACGTTTTTATACACGTTCTTATATACTTTTTATACGTGTTTATGTACGTTTTTGTAAACGCTTTTATATACATTTGTGTTTACGTTTTTATATATGTATAAACGTATATAAAAACGTATACAAAAACGTATATAAAATCATATACAAAAACGTGTATAAAAATGTGTTTCTATAAATAAGTATATAAAAACTTATATAAAAGCATATAAAAACGTATAATATAAAAACTATATTAAAACGTATACAAAATCGTTTCTAAAAATCCGTATAAAAAGTCTATAACAACATACATAAAAAGTAAAAAAAAAAAAAAGTATACAAGAGTATACAAAAACGTATATATGAACATGTATAGAACATATATAAAAACATATACAAAGATATATATAATAACGTACATGTTTCTTTTAATAAATACGCACATAAAAATATATATAAAAGCATATAAAAACATATCTAAAAAGTATAAAAATGCATATAAAAACATATAAAATAATGTATATAAAACATATTTATAAAAAGTATATAAGAATGTATACAAAAACATATATAAGAATATATATAAAAACGTATATAGAGACATATACAAAAACGTATATAAAAATGTATATAAAAACGTATAAAAACTTAAACAAAAATGTATATATTTTTATAAAAAATCAAAAAAAATTAAATAAACCTTAAATTTAAAATTATAAACGGTCGTTAGTTTAAAGGATGAACGATGCAACGATCATTCACCAAAAAGGGCTAACATGTAACTGCTAGCGGAAACTACTTAACGCCGGTTAAAACCAGGGACCAAAACGTAACCAACATTTCTCCACAGGACTAAAGGTGCAATCGGAGAAAACCACATGGACTATTTCTGCAATTTACTCTTTTTATTAATTATTCGTCGAATGTCACTGTTGAGGACTTTATCCATCACATAAAAACTTATATTGAACAAAATTTTAAGTTAGATGGACTAATTGTATTCTTGTTTTTATATGACTGTCTTTATTCCAGCAATCGCTTTTTTGTTAGTGGTGTTAAATAGCACGAGTAGTCAATTTTTAGAAAATGTCTAAAATCATCGACGCTTAATAGAAGAACGTAAATGGACATACAATTATATTAGTCAATTACGTGTGTTGTATCTTGTTTGGGCAGGTAAAATTGACAAAAATTGCTCTAAACTTAAAACTATAGAAAACAACCGAAATTGGGAAGGTAAAATCCAGTGGTTTATGGAGTCCCAGATATTGTTATATCTTGCAATTTTAAGACACAACAATAACATACCTAATTTCGTCGGAGCGGTGTATGTAAGAGGTAATTTATGTTGACAAATCCTACCTTTATACCAGGATAAACTCGAAAGTAAAAAGATTGCTTCCAAGAAAACCTCCGGTAAGTGTACGTGTGCTAGTGGGAGTGCTCAGAAATATGTGCATATGTGAGAGAGTGCAATATCAATGATAGAGTCTAAAAGCATAAGACGAAAGGCAAGCATACAAACATACAAAGCTAATAATCAAAATACCATCAAAAGAACTTTGGAAAAAAAATGACATAAACATATAAAAGAATACACCCGTAATAGAACACAATAAATCGAATATGTAAAGCGTTATAGAGACAAGGAGGACACGAGCAAAAACATAAAAGCATAAACGCAAATTGGCAAGGGCACCTAGAAAAACGCGTATAGCTTCCGTTATATATATATATATATATATATATATATATATATATATATATATATATATATATATATATATATATATATATATATATATATATATATATATGTGTGTGTGTGTGTGTGTGTGTGTGTGTGTGTGTATGTGTATGTATATAGATATGGGTTAAAATAAAAAGGGCCTTATAATAAAAAGTGTAGGAAGGATTGTGAGGGCGACATGTGTCACCCCTATGCTACATCATATGACACATGTCACCCCACCCCCCCCCCCCACCCACCCCACGCAAAAAAAAAAAAAAAAAAAAAAAAAAAAAAAAAAAAAAAAAATCCCGCCAAAAAAAAAATTTTTTTTGGGGAAATTTTTTTTTCCCGCCAAAATTTTTTAGTGCATCACAGTTATAAAGTTACTGCATCACAATTATAAAAGTTACTGCATCACAGTTTTAAATTTTAGTGCATTAAGGTTATAAGTTACTGCAACATAGTTGATGCACTAAACTATTAACTATGATGCAGTAACTTATAATAAAGATGCACCAAAACTTAAAAAAAAATCGTATTTTAATTGTGATGCAGTTACATACATATATGATGCAGAAAACTTATAATAATCCAGTTTCTTTATAACCATGATGCAATAACTTTATAACCATGATGCAGTAACATTAAAACCATGAATGCAGTAACCATGATGCAGTAAAATCATAATTGTGATACAGTAAACGTGATGCAGTAACTTTATAACAGTGATGCAGTAAATTTATAACAGTGGTGCAGTAAATTTTTTTGGCGGGAAAAAAAAAATTTTTCGGGGGGGGGGGAGGGGGGTGACACGTGTCATATGATGTGGCAAGGGGGTGACACATGTCACTCCCACAATCCTTCCTACATTTTTTATTATAAGGCCCTTTTTAGAATAATCCCACCATATATATATATATATATATATATATATATATATATATATATATATATATATATATATATATATATATATATATATATATATATATATAGGGTTATAGAGAAAAGTGCAATTCGATAGAAAAGTGAGAAAATACTTGTGATGCACTAAAATAAAAATTGGTGCATCACAGTTAAAAATTTTAGTGCATCACAATTATTTCCTCACTTTTCTACCGAAATACACTTTTCTCTTGAACCGAACACTATATATATATATATATATATATATATATATATATATATATATATATATATATATATATATATATATATATATATATATATATATATATATATATATATATATATAGGTTGAGGATCACGTGCGGATTTTTATTTTTCGTGCGGACGTACGGATGAATCTGGACCACCCATTTCCAGATCTGATCTTGACTTTTGTAAGAAAGTCAAGATCTAGTGCTATCTTCATGGTACAAATTAACCATGCAAATGATTTTTTTTTTTTAATTTTTTTTCCTTTTAAGCGCTCCTTACTATTGTTGTCTTCTTTACTTTTTTTATTTTTTCAGATTTTCTGAGCATATTTTTGTTTTGTGATTATGAGTAGTACCGTGATATTAAGGATATTTATGAGTCCTACTATGATACTAACGATATTTACTTAAAAAGTTACTTTGATATTAGTAAAAAACTTAATATCACTGTTTTTTTATTACGATATTAAAAAAAGTTACGTTGATCTTTAAAAAATTTAACTTTGATATTAAGAAAGCATGATAATTATAGTGATATTAACAATATTATGATACGGTGATATTATAAATCAACCATGATACTAATCTTTTTTACATGTAAAAATGAACCGTGATATTAAAAAAATATTCTATGATATCAAAACAGTTTTTGTGATATTAAAAATTTTATTAAAAAAAAAAAGTTTATGTGATATCAAAATCTGATTTTGACTTTTTTACAAAAGTCAAAATTAAACGCTAATATCACAATACATTTAACGATGAAAATGATATTTTTTTTGAAATTTTTTTTAGCGATTCTTAATTATTTGTTATCCTCTTTCTTTTTTTTTAATTTTTTCAGATTTTTTTGAATTTTTTTCAAGAAAAAAAACTACTGTGATATTAACGTTTTAAAAAAAAGACGGGATATTTACGATTTTGTCACTCCGCCTTTTTCAGATGGTTGACTAGGTGGAGGGCTGAGATTCATCCGTACATCCGCACTAAAATCCAAAAACGTACCTGATCCCTATATATATATATATATATATATATATATATATATATATATATATATATATATATATATATATATATATATATATATATATATAAGCGTTTCATTTGTTAGCTTGTATTTATTAGATATTGGATAATAAGTTTGAGTTACGCTATTATACTTATCGAATAAGTGGTTCATTAGAATTTGCATTTGACATTTTGAATTTTTAGATCGATTTTGTGTTTGATGACTTGATTATAATCAAGTAGTTTTGTGTTTTGTTAGATCGTTGGCAATTTTTCAGTTTGGAAAATTCGGATCTTCTTTTGTCGGGCTTTTGAAATTTGATGCATGTATTTGATTTTCAATGGTGAAGACCGTTTGAGCCGTTTATTTGTTTGGTTGACCATTTTGAATTTGTCAGTTAACGTTTGATCATTCTTTTTTTAAGCCATCGGTGTTTGTTTTGGACCTATTTTTTTTTATTTATTTTTTATTTTTTTTTAGAAACGGTCTTTTGTTTAAATTAGGCAAGTATCCTTAGCGTTTGGAATTTTGAATTTGGTTTGGAACTTGTGGGGAGTTCAAGTCAGGGTGGAAATATAATTTTTTTCAAAAAACGGTGGAGATCTAATGGTTAACGAACCTTAGATCGTGTTTCTTCCCCGACTATGCTTATTGAGATGAACCAAAAACCAAAATCAATCTAAACAAATCTTCAAACAAAAAATAGTCCAACTTCAATCCAAACGAACCATTTTTTTTCTCTTTTTCTTCTTAATGGATAAACAAATCTAGCTCTAATACCATAGTATTCAAAAGACGAAACAAACCAAACAAAATCAACAAATTAAGTGGAAGCTTATTCAAATTACCAAACAAATATAAAGCCAAATTCAAATGTATCTGATGACGTATAATACAGATAGCAGACCTATTGGGCCTGGACTGTATTATGCACATTTGGGCCCTGACCCAGTAGAACAGAACAAACAAACAAATATATTGGACGCACGAAGCCCAACACCAAGCAAGGTGCGGTCCAGACCTACAAAGACATACGCAAATCATCCAAGTAATGCATCCATAGAACGCTCGCGGACCAGCCCATGGTCGTAGAGGATGATCTATATCCACAATCACGATTAAGTTATGGACCCTTGCCCGACAGGGTCCCACTCTAGCCATTAACAATAATAAGCCAAATACTAGGAAACCCTAGTATTTGGCTAGCCTATAAAAGGTAACCTTTCAACACATTTACGAGGTATGACTTTCTCACACATTCCAATACATACATATTCTCTGACAAATATGATTACTTACTCTCACATCAGAGCTTAATCGTGGGGTCCGTTTCCACGGTAAGGCTAACGGTTTGCTTTCATTTGTGTAGGGAATCATTTCATTACTTGAATTAGTGCATATTTCATTCACTGGCAGTCTACCAAGGCAGCCTAATACTCAAACTATGCACAATCTATACCCATCACACTTTTTGTACTAATAAGTTGGCGCTATCCATGGGACCCTGTGCACAATTTCGTTCTTGAAAATACTCACCATGAGCACTCATTCAGGCCAAGCCCTTTCTATACCTATGTCCGTCGTGCTGAATATGGTGGGAAAGGAAAAGGAAAAGGAAACAACACTAGAAGATCAAGGTAGGTCTGTATCTGACACAGCTATACAAGAATACTATGACAAGCACTACCACCAAATACTGTCAATCAAGCTGAGAGAGTTCATAAAGAGAAGCTACAGCAGGAGAAGCTTAAGGGAATAAAAGTTCGCCTTACCTTTGAAGAAACGTCGCATCATTCCGAAACAGAAGAAAGGATCTCAGAAAGAAAATTAAAGCAAAACGACACCGAAGCGTATCTGGAAGTCCTAACCCGAGGAGCGGCCAGTTAAGGTCAACTAGGGGGAGAGGTCTGGAAAGGAAGACGGTGTTTAAAATATTGGAAAAGGTGTATTCAATAGGCAGAGAGAGAGAGAGAGAGAGAGAGAGAGAGAGAGAGAGAGAGAGGAGCATATCCGTATACTCACAGCATTCCCGGCGACAATCTCACCGTAGCGGTAGAGGAAGAGAATAAAGTTGCTATCAGAGTTTTTGTTCCCGAGAATCCGGAAGGAATTATAGCCATGGGGCATCCTCTCGACAGAGGGATGACCTATCCGAAAGGGAGGAGCGAGGCAGCAGACATAAGAGGTCAAGGTCGAAAAGGCAAAGGTCGAGCATTGAAGATGATGACCTAGCGCGTCCATTGGTGTGTAAGGAAACTCATTCGTTCACTCCTCGCATCCGCTACTTTGACTTGCCAAAAAGAACTCGCATGCCAACTATATTAAGATCTTTCAGTCGGCAGCCAAAGTAGAACGTTGGACCATGCCAACCTGGTGCCACATGTTCAATTCCACATTAACAAGATCTGCTACGGTTTCGTTTGATGATCTCCCACTGGAATCCATTGATAGCTATGATGACTTGAAGGAGGCATTCCTAGCCAATTTCCTTCAGCAAAAGAAATGTGTCAAGGATCCGGTAGAACTCCATCATATTAAACAAAGGGAAGGAGAATCTACAGAAGACTTTGTGTAGAGCATTAAGGAAGAAAGTAGACACGTGAAAGGAGCACCAGAAGTCCTGAAGTCTATGCATGGAATATCCAACCCAGAGTTAATCAAGCATTTTTCATGACAACATTTCGAAGTCTGTGGATGAAATGATGAGGGTAACTACGTCCTTCCTCAGGGGAGAAGTAGAGGCCAGAAATCAGGAATGAAAGAAATCACTTCCGCCATGGAAACAGCAGGAGGGAGGTCAAAAACAAAATTTTCGGAAAGGGGGATTTAAGAGCCATCAAAGAATGGAAAGAAAGCAAGATAGATTCACTCTCCTCTCTAAATCCCCAAAGGAAATTTTAGCTCTGGAAAAGGCAAAGTTCAAGCCCCACCTTCGATGATAACTTCGATTGAAAAAAGGAATAACAATCAATTTTGTGAATTCCATGGTAAAGTGGGGCACAACACGGACGAATGTATGCACTTAAAGAGGCTAATAGAGGAACTGCTCAAGAATGGAAAACTGCCACATGTAATCAAGGAGCTGAAGCAAAATAATGGGAAAGATCAACCAAAAATAACTAAAAAAGGGAAACATCTAGAAAAGATATGGCCCCAGCAATCCTGATTTGCGCAAACTTGGAAAAGTGTAGCTAGACAAAAATAATAATGCAAAGCTTCTCTCCTAACCAAGAGATCTCATTCCCATCCCTAGGAAGTGATGAAGGAATCGAAGGCCCAATGATTATCGAAGCAGAAGTTGGAGGCCATTACATACATTGCATGTATGTAGACGGAGGATCAGCTTCCGAAATACTATATAAGCACTGTTTTAAACGGCTTCGACCAGAGATAAGAAGCCAGATGGTCCCGGCCACGGATCCTCTTATCGTGTTTAGTAGTGAAGTCATATGGCTAATAGGACAGATAACACTACTGGTAAAAATAGTAGACGAGGAACACTCAACTCCTGCATGGTTGAATTTCATGGTAGTAAGATCGCAATTACCTTACAATGGGATCATTGGACGACCTGGTGTTCGGAAAATAAAATTCCGAGTGGAAGGAGGAGTACTCAAGCTTCGTAGCAGCAGGATCATCCAACTCGAATGCACAATGGTCTCCGGACCAGAGGGGCAACCTCCCGCCGACAACAGGCCAGTAGAGGAATGAATCAAAGTTGTGATTCACCTAGAACATCCGAAACAGACGGTGGCCATAGGGTCTACCTTAATGGAAGGAGGTTGGCAGAAATTGTGCAACCTGCTTAGGAAAACCTGGATGTGTTTGCCTATTACCCAACAGACATGGCCGGTGTTCCGCGACACATAGCAAAACATCATCTAAATGTGCGTGAAGGGTGCCCTTCTGCTAGGCTGTAGAAACGAGGCCAGGCACCAGAAAGAAGTAAGGCAATACAAGAAGAAGTTGTGAAACTTGTTGAGGCTGACATTATGAAGGAAGTACACTATCACAGTTGGCTGCCCAATCTAGTAATGGTAAAAGGCATGAAAACAGCTGGAGAATATGTGTAGACTTCAAGGATCTAAACAAGGCATGTCCACAAGATTGTTATCCGCTACCAGAAATTGCGGATATCCCTTCAAATGCTTTCTGATGCATATAAGGGCTATCATCATATCCAAATGGCAAAATATGATGAAGAGAAGACAACGTTCATCACAAATCAGGGGATATTTTACTATTCAAAAATGTTGTTCAGACTCAAAAACGCAGGAGCAACGTATCAACGGCTGGTAGATAAGGCTTTCTACAAGCAAATTGGTAGAAATTTGGAAGTGTATGTGGATGATTTGGTTATAAAAAGCCGTACGGAAGACGAGATAATAAGAGATGTTGAGGAGACATTCAGAACCTTGAGAAAGATAAACATGAAGCTAAACCCTAAGAAATGTACTTTCCGTATGGAGGAAGGAACATCCTTGGGTTACACTATCAACACTAAAGACATAAAAGCTTGTCTTGATAAAACAGAAGTTGTTCTAAACCTCCCATCTCCAAAATTTCTAAAAGTTGTACAAAAGCTAAACGGAAAGTTAGCAAGCCTAAACAGATTCCTCGCTAAATCAGCGGAGAAATCGTTACCCTTCTTCAAAACACTCAAAAAATGCACAAAAAAGAGCGATTTCCAGTGGACCGCGGAAGCGGAGGAGGCGTTTAAACAAATTAAGAAGATAATAGCAGATCTCCCAACATTAACAGCACCAATGGAAGGAGAAGAACTCATTATCTACCTTGAGGCAGCAAAAGAAGCAGTGAGTGTAGTGCTAATGACAGAAAGGGAAGCTAAGCAAATACCAATCTACTTCGTAAGCTATGCCTTGAGAGCATGGAGATTAACTACACTCCTATGGAAAAACTAGTATTGGCTCTGGTGCATGCCAACAAATGCTTAAAGAGATATTTCCAAGTACACAATATAATATTGATCACTGACCAACCAATTAAGCAGATACTGTCAAAACCTGAAGTAGTAGGAAGACTACAAAAATGGAGTATAGAAATGGGAGAATATGATATACAATACAGAACAAGGGTTTCAGTCAAAGGGGAGATCTTGGAAGACTTCATAGTAGAGCGTCCGAAGGACGAATCCACATACGAGACAATGAAAGAAGAAGAAAAACTACCATAACCATGGACCTTGTTAACAGATGGATCATCTTGCATAGATGGTTCCAGAGCGGGTTTTATACTCACCAATCCGAAAGGGATAGAGTTCACCTATGCTTTAAGGTTCAGTTTCGAAGCAACCAACAACGAAGGAGAATACGAAGTTTTAATAGCAGGACTGAGAATAGTAGAACAAATGGGTTTCGAGAACCTCCAGGCAAATATGGATTCACGACTTATGGCCAATCAAGTCAATGGATCATACGTAGCAAAGGAGGTAGGAATGTTCCAATACTTAGAAAAGGTAAGAGCACTTGTGAGCGGCTTTAGAATGTTTTCAATCAAACAAGTTCCCCAAAGCAAAAATTAAAAAGCTGACGCCCTGAGCAAAATGGCGTCCACTACCTTTGCGCACTTAAGTAAACAAGTGTTAGTGGAAGAATTGAAGCAAAAATCAATAGAAGAAACACAAATATTGGTAGTAGTGGAAGAAGAAGGAGATACCTGGATGACCCCAATTTATGAGTACCTAACGAAAGAAATGCTATCCGCGGAACCAAAGAAAGCAAGAGCAGTCAAACGAAAGTCGCAGCGGTTCGCTGTTATCAATGGGATTCTTTACAAGAAATCTTTCCTTGGACCATGGTTGCGATGTGTCGGACCATGATGAGGCGAAAAATGAACAACTTTTAGGGGGTCATTTAAGCCCATAATTGAATTTATTTGATCAAATATTACCCTAAATCATTCCTTTTTTGATTTTAGGTACTTTGGGAGTGAAATCTGGAAAAGGAAGCAATTCGGACGTTTTTGGAGCATAAAAGTGAAGAAAACGCCAAAGACTTAATTTTCCATGCTGAGAACAGTGTATGACGGCGTCAAGAAGGCAATCCTGATGGAGTCAAGAGTAAAAACCATGACGACCCAGAAGAAACATGAAGGCGTCACAAGTAGAGCGTCAAGAGTTAATTGTGTGACGGCCTGCAAAAGAGGACTACATGAAGGCGTCAGATGTAGATCTAGGCTGTCCAAGGATTTATTTGGCGGCGAGATGACGGCGTCAGACCTTTGTTCTTGACGCCGTCACCTCCTAATATCTATATATAGTTTTTTAATTTTCATTCATTAAGAGAAACTTGTGTGGAGAAACCCTAGGGCCAAACCTTGTACGAATTTTACAGCTTTTCTTAATTCAACCCTTAAAACCTTACATGTGTTATTGAGATAAGTCTTCTCTTAATTCAATCAATATGTCTATGTGTTGGTTGTCTATATCTTGTGCTTGTCTTGATTTCAACATGCTAGGCTAGATCTATCTTGTGTTTGCTTAGATCTAATGAGACCTAGATGTTAATTATGTGTTGATTACTTGTTTATGGTTGTATTGGATGAATGATTTCAATGTTAGGCTTAAGAAAACTGGCAAATCTCCAATTGGTAACATGCTTGAACGTCTTAGGAAACATGAACTGACGTGCACTAGGTTTTATTGGTTGTATTTAATACATGAGTAAATTCTAATGATCCCATGTTAGGAGCTTCTTGCAGGCTCGACATAGGAGTGAAGTAGGCACTCATAGGATTGGGGAAGTAAGTACGCCACCCCATGAATGGTATTAAGGAATACAATCCGTCATCCACGCAACTATGACAAGTAATTAACGTGTAAAAGATATCTAGGGAGTAGTGAAATCTAAGTAAACACATTTCTCCCACATATTGCTCACAACTTTAGTTTAATATAGTTTATTTTCATTTTAGTATTTTATTTTGATTGCATCTTTAGTATTGGGTTAGTTGACTAGCAACTAATTCCGCCCAAATCCTTCAAAACCCGAGATTTTAATTTGCTTTCTAAAAAAATATAAAAATACAAAAAGAATCATCACTCATCTCTAGATCTAGTATTTAGGTTTTCTAATCCTAGCGACACTATTCCTAGCTGAACAATCAATCCCCCGGTACTTGTCATTATACTATACTACATCGATCAGGTACACTGCCTGGTGGGGGTTGTAAGCTTCTCAAGATCCCTTGAGAGGTAAAGCCTGGTGCAATTCCCACACATCAAGTTTTTGGCGCCGCTGCCGGGGAATAGTTATTGTCTAGGTTAGAATCTATTTTTATTAGGTCTACTTGCTAGATTCCTTTCTAGTAAGATTTTATTTTTATTTTTAGGTTTTCTTTAGTCTATCTCATTTCTTTGTGTTTTTGTTCGTAACTTTTCACCACCCGACATCATGGACGATGGGAACATCTTTGAACCCGTCATCCCACCACAACAAAACCCACCACTAGAACCTCTTAGGCCCCGAACCTTAGGAGAGTATTCCTGACCTAGCCACCAAGGCTATCGAAACACCATTGAGCTCACCGGAGCCAATGTGACCCCCTTACGATCCGACACCATCCGGTTGGTGCAAAGCGGATGTGCATTCCATGGACTTCGTCCCGAAGATCCAAATCAACATCTCAAGGACTTCCTTAAAATCGTAGATTCCATAGACCTAGATGTTGCAACTAGAGAGACAACCCGATTACGCCTATTCCAATTCTCTCTATGTGATCAAGCTAGTCAATGGCTTGAGCGTTTACCCGCGGGATCCATCACCACATGGGATGATCTCACCACTCGTTTCCTTGCTCAATTTTTCCCACCGGGGAGAACTACTAAGCTTAGAAATGACATCTTGATGTTCCAACAACGTCAAAATGAATCTCTTTATGAAGCATGGACTCGTTTCAAGGACTTACTCTAAAAAGTCCCTCATCATGGCATAGATCTTTGGCTCCAAGTCCAAATCTTTTATGACCATATCAATCTCTCCACGAGGCGAGCCATTGACCAATCGGCCGGTGGTAAGCTACGTGATCTAAGTGCAGAACAATCATGGGAACTCATAGAAGATCTTGCTCTCTATGACAATGAAAGTTGGAATGATCCCCGTGATTTGAACAAAATGGTCAAGGCAATATCTTTGCCTTCGAACAACTCTAGCACTCCCGACCGTAGGATCATGGAACTTGAGGACCAAGTCAAGTTTCTCATGAAATCTTACGAAGCTCCTAAGCCTTGAAGCCAAGTGAACAAAATCACTTCTTCATGCGAATTATGTAGTGGTCCCCATGACACTCGTGATTGTGTGGAACTCCCCGAAACAGCTTTTGCGGACTACGCATCCTCGCGTACCGACGAAGCGAGAGATAAGTAGTACACTTTCAAACCCGAGCCAAACCCTTACTGTGATTCTAACAACCCCTCTTGGAAAAATCACCCAAACTTTAGGTGGAAACAAAACCAAGCCAATTCTTCCAACCCACCTAATCGTTATCAACCAAACGGTCCACCCTCCAACCGTACCTTCAACAACAATCCTTCTAACAACTATGGTAGTACCAACAATCTTGAAGGATTGATGTCTAAGTTCATGGCATCTCAGGAAGCTCGCATAACTAGGTTTGAAACCGAATTCAACCAACAACAAACAGAGATGACCAACAAGATAGACAACTTGTTGAAAGCCCTCAACAACCAAGCGTTAACTACACCTAGGAAGGTCATCTCACCAAGCCGATTGCATTACTAATCTTATGAACAAATTTCCAAGTGAGTATCATCTAGTCTTGCATCACCAACAACACAAGTTTTGGTTATGTGCTAATAACAATAACTAAAGGCCAAGGTAAGTCTTCTTACTAATCTTGACTAATATGTTTGCTATTTGATTGCTTGCTATATGTTCATGCAACTAGGTGATTAGAGATTACTTGCTTATATGCTTGATGATGTTTGTATGGCAATATGTGCTAGATGCTTTGTGTTGTTTAGACGCTTTGTCTAAATGCTTATCCTTCTTTGGATTCACGCAAATTATTTGGAAAAACAATGGTCTTACCACAACCATTGTTTATAGCAAATATGGCGTCAATCAATCACTATAGAAGATGCACACTTGCTTCACTCGTTGCTTGCTCTCTAGTTCTCGTCTATGACATTTCTTGTAACTTACTTGATTGACTTCTTGCTTCCTCGATGCAAATCTCATCCTTAAATCTTATTCTCTCTTTTCCTCTGTTTTGACTCAAAATCCACTCTTTAATCAAGCGTATCGAGTCTTTCATTCTTCTTATGTTTCGATTCCACTCCTTACCCATTCCTTAGCCAACTCGTGCGTATTTAGTCATTTTCGTGTCTTAAAATTCAAAGTGTTATGTTCTAAAGCCAAAGGCTTTTCATAAAGACCAAAACACTAAAAACCGTCCAAAACCCACGAGCTACTGGCGACGGTCCCTTTTCAACTGGCGGTCCCATATCGATAAGGGACCGTCCATGAATTTTGGCCTACACCCCATTTTTATTTCTATAAAACACCGAAACACACCTTTAGTGCTGAAAGTGACGAAAAACTCGACCCAACACTCAAATCCTCTATAACTCATTATCCAATTAGTTCAAGGTTTTCAAAGTTAAGGTCATCAACCACCTATACTCAATAATCACTCCATTGTAAGTCAATCTTCTCAATTTCATTTAATTAATTCGAAATTGAATTTCTAGGGTTCATATGAACTCAAAATTAAATTGGGGATTCTGATTTCTTTGTAAAATCAGCAACAATTGAAGGTTAATCTTAACAATGTTTCACCAATAACACGTAAATTAATAAATCAATTGTTTTAATTTGTGAGTTTTTGAAAATTGGTCAAAAATGAGATTATCCCTAACTCAAATTTGTGGATGTTAATATTGTTCAAACACATAACAATAACGTAATTATGCATTGTTAATACATGTCAAAAACGTTTTCATAATCATGCAACGAAATGATTCAGGAATTTCAAAACTAAAGTATATTACGGTACATGGGAAGTGTTTTGAATAAGTACAATCTTATTATCGAGTTAACCTCTTATTAATTTTATATAGGTACAATCATGCCTCACACATATGATATCGATCACATCTTAACTCAATCCTATATTCCCAAAATTTCTTCTAAATTTGAAACACCACCTGATTTTATTCCATGTATCAAACCATTTGAGTTAGGTCATGTTCATGAAGGACAAATGGTTGATCCCTTGTATCCTGATAAGGAACGTATCGAAAGAGGTTTTCGTTTCATAGGGTTTGATAGTCTTTTAAACATTAATGAACCCATTTGTCCTCGCTTTGTACTTGAATTTTACTCTAGTGTTAATATCAAACGAGATCGAAATTACTTTATACAACTTAGGTGTAAAATTGGTCACTACAATGTTCATGTATCTCTTAAACAATTTGCCCAAATCCTTGAACTTTCTAGTAATGGGAAATGTGCTTATTCGGAAGAGCTTGATCTCAACTCCCTCCTTGAAAATCAAGAAGATGAAGGTCCACATCGAACATATGTTCCTTATTCAGCTAAACTAATTGAGTCAATTTGTCAAACGTCTAACACTCTTCACCCAAATAAAATTTGTATTTCTGAACTTCGTCCTGGTCTTCAAGCTATGGCTGTTATTCATTGTGAAAACGTTTTCTATCTTGTCAAGGATCGTGAGTATGTACCAACATTTTGTGCTCACATGCTGCATTGCATAATCAGTAAACGACCTTACAATCTTGCTTATTTCTTCGCTAAGCGAATAATGCAACTCGAGGACACAAACGACAAGTTAATGCCCTATGGGATGCTCTTGACTCGTTTTTATAACTTCGTAATGCAAACATATCCACACCTCCAAAGCACCCAATACTGATAAGACGAAAAGTGTTACGCTTTTAGGTGTCATTTATTGCCTCAAATCGTTCCTTTTGTCATTTTAGGTACTTTGGAGAAGAAATCTGGAAAAGGAAGCATTTTGGACGTTTTTGGAACGAAAAGTGAAGAAAACGGCAAAGTCTCCAAATAAAGTTGGAAATAGTACCTGACGGTGTCACACTTTGGAGGTGACGGCGTCACGTATTGGCAAAGAGGTGGATAATAAGTTACACGAGACGCGCTAGAACATTTTTTGGAATTAAAGAGTGAAGGCGTCACCAAGGCCGTCAAGAGCAATTTACACGTGACGGCCAAGAATGGAATAACACATGACGGCGTCAGATCTAGATCTAGGCAATCCGAGGAAAGCATTGGCGGCTAGTTGACGGCGTCAGGATCATAACGTGACGCCATCAGACCTGTAATCTCTATATATAGTTTTCTAATTTTCATTCATAAGGGGAGAACTTGTGGAGGAACTTTGGGACAAACCCTAGGTCAAATTTTACAGGGTTTTTCACTCTTCTTTCATCCATGTTTCAATAAAGATAAGTCTTCCAATAATCATTCAATATGTATATGTGTTGTTTGATTCTTTCTTACGGTTGTATTTACTTTAACATGCTAGGCTAGGTTTGTTTATGTTCGCTTAGATGTAATGAAACCTAGCTATTGATTGTTGGTTGATTGTTTGTTATTAATTGTAATGATGAATGATATTGATGTTATGCTTAAGAAAACTGACAGACTTCCAATTGGAAACAGGCTTGAACGTCTTAAGAAACATGAATCGGATGTGTACTATGATTTTAATGGTTGTATTTAATGCATGAGTGACAACTAAGGAGGCCATGTTAGGAGCTAGTTGTCGGCTCGACATAGGAAGAGGTAGAAACTTATAGAGTTGGGGAAGATCGTACACGGCCCCACGAATGGTATTAAGGAATATAACCTGGCATCCACGCAATTGTAACAAACTATTCAATTAATGAAAGATAGCTAGGGAGTAGTGAAATCTAAGTAAACACGTTTATCTTATTATTGTTTTTCTCAACATTAACTTTCGTGTTATTTTATTTTTATTGCATTTGTTGTTATTTGGGTTAGTTGACTAGCAACTAATTCCGCCCACTCTTCCAATACCCAAGATTTTTACTTGCTTTCTAAAAAACTACAAAAATACAAAAAGAATCATCCCTCAACTCTAGACCTAGTTTAATTAAGTTTTAATCCTAACGACACTATTCACCAAGAGAACGATCAATCCCCCGGTACTTGCCACTACACTATACTACATCGGTCAGGTACACTGCCTGGTAGGGATTGCAAGTTTCTAAAAATCCCTTGAGAAGTAAAACCTTTTGCAAGGTTGCAAAACCACGCATCAAGTTTTTGGCGCCGCTGCCGGGGAATAGTTATTGTTTAGGTTGAACTTTCTTTTTATTAGGTCTACTTGCTAGATTCCTTTCTAGTAAGATTTTTATTTTATTTTTATAGGTTTCTTTAGTCTATCTTTTTTCTGCCTAACCCATTGCTCAATTCTTCCTTGGCCATCATGGCAAACGAAGATCTCTCTAATCTTAGAGTCACTAGGAGTCGTAGTTCCATAAGAAATATTGTTCCACCCTATGCAGAAGCTGAAAGGGAAATGCATAGGCTAAGGCAATCTCTTCCAACATCCAAACCGTTTGGCGCAACCATCAACTTTGATGAGGCTCTTTCTGAGGAAGACTCCGATCATCACCTTACACCCCAGCCTCCAATCCAATCACGATATGGACATTCCAGAGATTCCTACCCCTAAGTGCCTTAAGGATTACTCCTCCCCATGGCTTTTCAAATGCCATTGTTTTTCCAAAAGAACGCACCAATGGGGTTTTGCATGCAAACGATGTTTGGCTTGTCCAAAGTGTATGCAAGTTTCATGGGTTGCAAACTGATGACCCAATCCAACATGTTAGGGATTTCTTGAAGATTGTGGACACCCTTCATACAGATGGGGCCACTAGAGACACGTCCCGATTATGGTTATTTCCTTTTACCCTTCAAGAAAAAGCCGAAGATTGGTACGATAAACTTCCTTCTGAGTCCATTTTTACATGGGAGCAACTCATCTCTAAATTTTATGAGAAATTCTTCCCAGCAGGAAGAACCTCAGCATTTAGGGACAAAATCCTCCGTTATCATAAAGGAAAAGACGAACCCATCTATAAATCTTGGATTAGATTCAAGGATCTAATAAGACAAGTTCCCAATCATGGCATCGAGCTTTGGCTTCATGTCCAAATCTTCTATGACAATGTATCCCAAAACGACCAAAACGGAATCAATAATTCAATAAAAGGAAAAATAGCCAATCTAAGCGCTGAGGAAGGGTGGAATAGGATTGAGGAATATGCTCAAGATCAGGACGATGCGCTGGGAGGAACCCGATTCGACTATGAGTATATCCAAGATCGTACAACACCCTCGCATGAGAACTGGCTGAGAAAGCTTCACGAAAGGGTATCATACCTAGCAGAGCCGCGAACAACTAAACGATTGTCAAACCCATACTTGATTTGCGACCACTGTGGGGGCTCGCATGAAGTAGAAGAATGCAGAGAAGAAACTACCACCAAACATGCATGTTTTTCAAGCCATGACATCTTCGATGATCCTTCCCTTTTGACTTTTTACCAAAACGATGATTTTAGCCCTTGGGGGAATCTTGTAAAAAGAAAGGAAGGGGAAAAAGGTCCTGACTTCAAAATCAGGAGCACTTTTGAAGATGATCTTGGGCATTTCAGTCATGAAAAAAATCTATTGTTAAAAGGGCTCGACGACCTCATCACAGAGCAACAAAATGACATAAAAAAAAGGTTCCTAGAACTTAATGCTGCCCTTGATGGCCACAACGAGCCCGAAGTGAACCAAAAAGACCCCTTGCTCGCTATTACCACCTGAGCCGGAATGACAACTAAGGATCCTCCTTACCCGAGCCAACACCCCGTCGCCATTGATCCGGACGTTCTTCATAAAGAAGAAGGTAGTGTGAGCGATGAGACTCCCGAGCAACCCCCTCAAATAACCTCCTCTCCACCTAATCTACCCAACCAACCTGTGAAAGTCCCATTTCCATCCCGCCTCATTAATCAAAAGACTGAGAATGATTATAAAAGATTCTTTTCTTACTTAAAAGATTCGGTAGTCACCATACCCCTACCTGATGCATGATACCATATGCCCAAATATAGTACATACTTCAAGAGACTACTCACCAACAGAAAAAGACTTGAGGGACTTGTGACCCTAGGAGAAGAATGTTCGGTGGTGACCCAACGAGGACTACCGAAAAAAGTGGACGACCCGGGTAGTTTTACCTTGCCCTGTTCCATAGGATCCCTATCGGTAAAGAATGCTCTAGCTGATTTAGGGGCAAGCATCAACCTCATGCCATATTCTATGTTCCTTAAATTAGGGTATTCAGGATTGAAACCAACCAGCATGAACATCCAACTAGCCGATAGATCAGTCAAATACCCCTTAGGGATATGTGAGAACGTGCTAGTTAAAGTAGGGTAGCTCAAATTTCCGGTTGACTTCGTAATCTTGGAGATGGAAGAAGATGACCTAGTACCCATCATCTTAGGGAGACCATTTCTTGCCATTGCTCGCGCCGTCATTGATGTTCACGACGGTAAGTTAACCTTGCGGGTAGGAGCCGACAGCTTAACCTTTGATATTAAGGATACAATGAACCTTTCCCTCAAAGCAGCAAACCGGTTGTATTTCATTGGAGAGGTTGATGAATTAATCGATGTCATTGACAACTGTGTTGATGAATAAAACGAAGAAGGCTGGTTGCGGGATGAAGCTTTCCTACCCATATTTGAGAAGGAAAAGACAGAGGGTGTTAGCACAGTCTCCTTCTATTCCGGACGAGAAGTTGCTGAACCACTCGAGCTACGTAAGCCCGAAAACAAACTTAAACACTCCATCGTCGAGCCACCCAAGTTAGAACTTAAGGAATTCCCAACCCACCTAGAATACTCTTTCCTCCAGGGAGAAGATCAACTCTCAGTAATCATAAACTCTTCCCTTGAAGGTGGACAAAAAGATAAACTCCTAGGAGTTTTAAAAAAATATAAAGGGGTTATTGCATGGAGTGTCGCCGACATTAAGGGAATCGACTCGACCTTTTGCACGCATAAAATTCTCATGGAAGAGGGTTATAAACCAACCATGTAACCCCAGAGGCGAGTAAATCCCTACATCAAGGAAGTTGTGAAAAAAGAGGTCATCAAACTTTTAGATGCAGGGCTAATCTACCCAATTTCAAATAGTCCGTGGGTTAGTCCTGTACATGTTGTACCAAAAAAAGGAGGGATGACAGTGGTGAAGAATGACAACGGCGAGTTGGTGCCTCAAAGGACAATCACTGGTTGACGTGTGTCCATCGATTATAGAAATTTAAATGATGCCACCTGAAAGGATCACTTTCCTATCCCATTCATAGACCAAATGTTGGAAAGATTAGCAGGGCATGAATACTACTTCTTCTTAAATGGGTTCTCAGGGTACTTCCAAATCCCCATCGCCCTGAGGACCAAGAGAAGACCACGTTTACATGCCCTTATGGGACATTCGCTTATAAGAGAATGCCTTTCGGGTTATGTAACGCCCCCGCCACTTTTCAACGATGTATGACTGCAATCTTTCACGAGTTGATGGAGGACATCGTGGAAGTCTTCATGGATGACTTCTCGGTCTTTGGAGATTCTTTCAATCGCTGTCTTGCTAACCTCAAAAAAATGCTCAAACATTGTGAGGAGACCAACTTGGTTCTAAATTGGGAAAAATGCCATTTTATGGTAAAAGAAGGGATTGTGCTTAGGCACAAAGTCTCAGGAAATGGAATTGAGGTGGACCGAGCAAAAATTGAAGCTATATCTAAGTTACCTTATCCAACTACAGTCAAGGCAATACGTAGCTTCTTGGGTCACGCCGGTTTCTATAGGAGATTGATGCGTGGGAATCGCAACAGGCTTTACCTCTCGAGGGATCTCGAGAAGCTTACAACCCCCACCAGGCAGTGTACCTGATCGTTGTAGTATAGTATAGTGACAAGTACCGGGGGATTGATCGTTCAGCTTAGGAATAGTGTTGCTAGGATTAGAAAGCCTAAATACTAGTTCTAAAGGTGAGGGATGATTATTTTTGTGTTTTTATATTTTATGGAAAGCAATTAAAATCTCGGGGTTTTTAAGGATTTGGGCGGAATTAGTTGCTATTCAACTAACCCAATACTAAGATGCAATCAAAATAAAATAATAAAAAATGAAAATAAACTAATTAAACTAAGGTTGTGAGCAGTAATTGGAGAAAATGTGTTTACTTAGATTTCACTACTCTCTAGATATCTTTTACACGTTAATTACTTGTTATAATTGCATGGATGACGGATCATATTCCTTAATACCATTCATGGGCTGGCACACATAATCCTCAATTCTATGAGCTCTTATCTCCTCCTACACCATGCCCAGCACAACTATAGGGATTGTAAACAGTGGCTCATGCATTAAATACATCCAATAAAGACCTAGTGCGCCTCGGTTCATGTTTCTTAAGACGTTCAAGCATGTTACCATTTGGAGATCTGCCAGTTTTCTTAAGCCTAACATATAAATCATTCATCCAAGACAAGAATAAACAAGTAATCAACACATAATCAATATCTAGGTTTCATTAGATCTAAGCAAACACAAAAGAGATCTAGCCTAGCATAATAGAATTAAGACAAGAACAAGATATAGACAACCAACACATAGACATATTGATTGAATTAGAAGAACACTTATCTTGATTAATCATGCAAGGTATCAAGGGGTTGGAACCCTTGAAAAACCTGTAAAGTTACACCAAAATCGTACTTAGGGTTTCTCCCAAAACTTCTCTTTTTAATGTGTGAAAAATAGAAAACTATATATAGAAAAATAGGTCTGACGGCGTCAAGACAAACAACGTGACTCCGTCACCTCGCCGCCAAAACTCTCCTCGGACTGCCTAGATCCACTTCTGACGCCGTCAAGACTTAAGCACTTCCAGGCCGTCATGACTCTTTTACTCTTGACGCCCTTCCTACGTGACGCCGTCAAATCCGTTCTGGGTCGTCATGGAAATTCATGAGATTTGCTCTTGACGCCGTCAAGATTTTGCTCTTGACGCTGTCACCTACTGTTCCCAGCTTGGAAAATTAAGACTTTGGCGTTTTCTTCACTTTTATGCTCCAAAAACGTCCGAATTGCTTCCTTTTCCAGATTTCTCTCCCAAAGTACCTAAAATCACAAAAGGAACGATTTAGGGCAATATTTGATCAAATAAATTCGGATTCGGGCTTAAATGACCCCCTAAAAGTGGTTCATTTTTCGCCTCATCATATACCCTTACACTTGAGATTTGCTTGTCCTCAAGAAAATGCGCTTTTATTCAACTCAAAAGACAAGTTAGGGGTCATTTAACACTAACATAAAAGTAATTACAACAAATAATCGTTCCACTAAAGACCAATAGACAAGCACGGAGGTCATACACAAGCACCTCACAAATAGTGTTTAGATACTCACATCTCTCAGGTGTAATAAAGTATAAATTACAATATGGAAACGGAAGATATCTCTCACTACCTGTCATAGCAAAATAGATTACCATAGGCTTGGGAAAGGATCAAACCTCCACCACATGGCGTAAGCACCTAGGATAAACTATCAAAGAGGTCTTTTAAAGGGTTGTAACGTTAGGTATAGGGATATGAAATACACGGTTTTGTTGGATAAAGGAAGTTTTACTGGTGGCGAGTTAACAATCTTAGTCAATTACATGTACAATGTGGCGTTGCTAAGCCAAGACTAGACTCGACTTAAGCTAATAAATGAAAAATAACAAAAACATAAAATGAACATAGAATAAAAAGGGATGGTAGTCCGTATGTTTTTTTCTCTTTTTCTTTTTCTATTTTTTTTTTCTTTTTCTTGATTTTTTCGATTCTTTTTTTTTTTTTTTTTTTTTTTTTTTTTTTTTTTTTTTTAATACACTCTTACCCTACAATCCAAAATAATACATCATAGGGAATGAACATTCCCCTTACACTTGAATCTTTATATACTTTACAATTAACTAAACTAATGACTCGAATTAAGAAAATCAAAACACTTGGAGCACTTTTAAGATTAACGTACACATGGGGGTAATAATATTATATTCTTTCCCATTACTCCATAAAATAAGTACTTTACCCATCAGTCCCAATCGTCCCAAAACAATATGTACAAGGATATGACTCGACTTAGCAACCATGTAATTAATTAGAAAGTTAACTTAGGGTTTAACAAATAACAATAATGCACTAAAAATGAGCGCATACACGGAAGGCTAAGGCGATTTGGTTGTACATATAAGTGGGGTGTAACAAATTCTTCCTTTAAGTAAAATGCTTAAAGTTAGAAACGAAAAGATAGGCTCGGAGGGGTATACTAGGGGTTTCGTGTACTAAAAATGAGTACAACGCTAAGGGTGTGGGAAAAATTAGTTGACTTAACTAGCCAAGTAATATGACTTAAATTGTCAAGTAATTATAATACGGGTTTAACACAAGGGTAATCCTAATGCCTCTTATCATGTAGTAAATCCTACCACACGAATGTAGTCTCACTAGCGGTCTCGAGATGCATCACTAACGCAAGTTCTAGAATCTAAATGCTACCGGTACACTCATAAGCACTAATAGTAAATGCTTTTCCTATCAAATCTAAAGGCGAACCTCACATATTTGGGTGGATAATTTTTCTGAATATACGGTTATGTGCTAGTCATACAATCTCCTATCCATGAGACGCTTGCTATGGCTAAAGTTTCACTCCTAAATGTTGTAAAAAATTTTAAATTTGGCGCTAAAATTGCACTAACAAGTATTTCTCATAGTTTTATTACACATCTACCATCAAACAAAGCAAACTCAAGCGAAAGTGCATATGTAAGGTATCATCTTTTTACCCTCCCCTTACACTTAAGATGAACATTGTCCCCAATGTTCAAGTAAAGAATGTAAAAGTGAAAAAGTAAAGAGAATGAAATCAAATACTCCCCTGATTCGCTCGGTATGGATAATAGGACGGCCAGGTTAAATCTTCCTCCAAGAAAACGAACAATCAAAGCTTCCCTTCCAGAATATAAATCATCTTCTTGTCATACATAACCTGTAAAACCTGACAAAATAGACAAGACAACCTCGCGTAAAATCGGCGGCATTCTATATAAGTTTCTAAATCCTAGAAAACAAGATAAGATATAATGCTTGTGGAATGAAGTTTGCAGATCTCCTGGAGATTATAAAACTTAATAATTCACAAAAACCATAAGACTCCGTTAGAAAAACAAAACCGATAAAATTTCCAGATTTTAACTCCTGACGCCGTCAAGAGTAAACCCCTGACACCGTCAGAATTGACCTGCAGAAATCCTTATGTTAAGTTTCCGGAAAATTTCTGGAAAAACTTGGTCCTACTTCCTGGAAAATCCTGCAAAACTTCATTATGACTCAATACAAGCATTTGACTCTAACAAGTACTAATATACATGCTCATTTATTATTGTGGGGAATCATGATCGGTTTGTTTCTTAAAAACATATTTGGGGTTTCCCCTTACACTTATCTTTTGCAAAAATACCTTTAGGTGGAGTTAAGGCTAGGCCAAAACAACAAAGTAAAGTATTTCCACTATTTAGTTTAGAAACATGATCAACCAACAATAAAAATAAAACATGCATACGGAAGCAAATAACAATCAAACAAATAAAATCACACAAAACATGGGTTGCCTCCCAAGAAGCGCTTGTTTTTGTTCGAGTCACGAGCCTGACTCTACCCTTATTTAACAAAAATAGGGGAGGTTTTCCCTACACTTAGGATTAAGTGCGGGTGGAAGTAGCGATACACACCCTTAGGGTAGAAATATGCCATGTGAGGAAAGAGTGGTGGATGAATTATATGCTCAAAGGGCTGTGCTCCTATCATCATAACCTTACCTAAGTCAATTGGGTTAGTGGGCGGATTAAGATTTTCTCTTAGAAAGGGATCATCTTCTATCAACTTCAAGAGACTCCTAGTTGGGAATCCATCTTGACCTAATAAACCTGGTTTAAACCCATAATGTTTCTTATGATCAATCATGAATGGGTGATGTAAGTATGTAAGGTCATGTTCCACTCCTATTTCAGCTTCCTCTCTACAAGGCTTAGAGTCTACTACCTTTGTCCTAAGACTACCCGGACTATATGGTTTGATGGGTGGATCGGAACCTATTTCAATTCCTAAATTTTCATCCAAGGATGGAAGATTAGGTAACGGTTTTGGTTGAGGCTCCGATTCATCAAAACTAGGAACTTCCCTAGAACTAAGAGTAAGGTTATCATTATAAGTATTCAAACCTATATCCTCTAGTTGTGTTTGATCTAAGGGTTCTACCTCTATTGGGGCTCCTATAGTCTCTTCTACATCTTTCGGGTAAGTCACGGGTGGTGTGCACTCCTCAAGTGATGATGGGAGTTGTGGGGTACTTTGTAGGTTTGTGTTATTTACCTCATCCTTCCTTATCTCAATATCATCTATATCCTCATCATGTGTTCCTTGAGATTCCAAGTCATTGATCATAAAATCTAGGTCTTTTTGCTCAATATGATCATGCTCGGCTAAATCCTCCATAATTGTTTCTTGAAGTTGTGACGTATACAAACCCATCAATTCATTGAACTCATGGTTCACGGTTAAGGGGCTTTCCTCAAAATTTTTCCAAAGGGTCTTACTAAAAGGAATTGATCCTAACAATGATTGTTTAATATAGGCCACACATGAGCATAACTCATCAAACCTATCAAACTTTACACCCATCTCTTCTTGTATATATCTAAGATCACTTAAAATATCATTGGAACAACAGGAAGCAAATCTATCCGAGTAAACTAATTGTTCCTCTATAGTTAATGATCTAAATAGAATTTCATCCGCCATGGAGACAAATGAAAATGGTTTTACAAACAAAGGGCACAAAGAAAAAGATAGACTAAAGAAAACCTAAAAATAAAAATAAAATCTTACTAGAAAGGAATCTAGCAAGTAGACCTAATAAAAAGAAATTCTAACCTAGACAATAACTATTTCCCCGGCAGCGGCGCCAAAAACTTGATGCGTGGGAATTGCAACAGGCTTTACCTCTCGAGGGATCTCGAGAAGCTTACAATCCCCACCAGGCAGTGTACCTGATCATTGTAGTATAGTATAGTGACAAGTACCGGGGGATTGATCGTTCAGCTTAGGAATAGTGTCGCTAGGATTAGAAAGCCTAAATACTAGTTCTAAAGGTGAGGGATGATTATTTTTGTGTTTTTATATTTTATGGAAAGCAATTAAAATCTCGGGGTTTTTAAGGATTTGGGCGGAATTAGTTGCTGTTCAACTAACCCAATACTAAGATGCAATCAAAATAAAATAATAAAAAATGAAAATAATCTAATTAAACTAAGGTTGTGAGCAGTAATTGGAGAAAATGTGTTTACTTAGATTTCACTACTCTCTAGATATCTTTTACACGTTAATTACTTGTTATAATTGCATGGATGACGGATCATATTCCTTAATACCATTCATGGGCTGGCACACATAACTCCTCAATTCTATGAGCTCTTATCTCCTCCTACACCATGCCCAGCACAACTACAGGGATTGTAAACAGTGGCTCATGCATTAAATACAACCAATAAAGACCTAGTGCGCCTCGGTTCATGTTTCTTAAGACGTTCAAGCATGTTACCATTTGGAGATCTGCCAATTTTCTTAAGCCTAACATATAAATCATTCATCCAAGACAAGAATAAACAAGTAATCAACACATAATCAATATCTAGGTTTCATTAGATCTAAGCAAACACAAAAGAGATCTAGCCTAGCATAATAGAATTAAGACAAGAACAAGATATAGACAACCAACACATAGACATATTGATTGAATTAGAAGAACACTTATCTTGATTAATCATGCAAGGTATCAAGGGGTTGGAACCCTTGAAAAACCTGTAAAGTTACACCAAAATCGTACTTAGGGTTTCTCCCAAAACTTCTCTTTTTAATGTGTGAAAAATAGAAAACTATATATAGAAAAATAGGTCTGACGGCGTCAAGACAAACAACGTGACGCCGTCACCTCGCCGCCAAAACTCTCCTCGGACTGCCTAGATCCACTTCTGATGCCGTCAAGACTTAAGCACTTCCAGGCCGTCATGACTCTTTTACTCTTGACGCCCTTCCTACGTGACGCCGTCAAATCCGTTCTGGGTCGTCATGGAAATTCATGAGATTTGCACTTGACGCCGTCAAGATTTTGCTTTTGACGCCGTCACCTACTATTCCCAGCTTGGAAAATTAAGACTTTGGCGTTTTCTTCACTTTTATGCTCCAAAAACGTCCGAATTGCTTCCTTTTCCAGATTTCTCTCCCAAAGTACCTAAAATCACAAAAGGAACGATTTAGGGCAATATTTGATCAAATAAATTCGGATTCGGGCTTAAATGACCCCCTAAAAGTGGTTCATTTTTCGCCTCATCAGAGATTCATTAAAGACTTCTCTAAAATAGCTCGTCCAATGACTCAGTTGCTTGTAAAGGATGCCCCGTTCGATTTCTCTCAAGAATGCAAGGATGCATTCGATCGGTTGAAGCAGGAACTCACGCAAGCACCGGTCATGGTTACACCTAATTGCGAATTACCCTTCGAAATCATGTGTGATGCCAGCGACTATGTTGTTGGAGCAATATTAGGCCAAAGGCTTAACAAACACTTCCATCCAATATACTATGCTAGCAAAACTATAAAGCCTGGTCAAGAAAACTACACCACCACTGAAAAGGAGCTATTGGCCGTTGTATTCGCTTTTGATAAATTTTGCCAATATCTTGTCCTTTCAAAAATGGTCGTTTTTACAGATCATTCGGCTCTTCGATACCTTTTTGCTAAGCAGGACGCTAAACCATGACTAATTTGTTAGATCTTGTTGTTGCAAGAGTTTGATGTTGAAATCCGTGATAAGAAGGGAGCGGAGAATCTAGCGGCTGATCATCTCTCTCGACTCGAAAATCCCAGCCTTAGCGAATCTGACAAGAGTGAGATTCGGGACTCATTTCCTGAAGAGCAGCTCATGTCAATAAATGATTCTGAACCATGGTTCGTGGATTATGCTAACTACCTAGCAAGCAGAATTATTTCGGAATACATGAACAGACACGAAAGAAGAAGGTTCTTCGCCCAATTAAAATACTACTTTTGGGACGAACCTTTCTTGTTCCGAAGATGTCCTGATCAAGTGATCAGGCATTGTGTTTCTGAAAATGAGGCAGTTAAGATCATGAAAGAATGTCATTCAGGCCAATCTGGGGGGCATCATGGAATGAACACTACTGCACGGAAAATTTTAGACGCAGGATTCTATTGGCCTACAATATTTCGTGATGTGAATGGAATGATACAGGCATGCGACGCATGTCAACGAGCTGGAAATATCTCCAGGAGGGATGAAGCACCTCAGAATTATATACAAGTTTGTGAGGTTTTCGATGTTTGGGGAATAGATTTTATTGGCCCTTTCCCATCTTCAGGGGGAATGAATACATCTTAGTGGCCATTGATTATGTTTCAAAATGGGTAGAGGCACAAGCCCTTAGGACCAACGATGCTAGGGTAGTTATTCATTTCTTAAAAAAACTGTTTGCTAGGTTCGGCATTCCTAAAGCTCTCATTAGTGACAGGGCAACCCATTTCTGGAACGCACAAATGGAAAAGGTTATGAAAGATATGGAGACTCCCACCGATTCTCCACCGCTTATCATCCTCAAACCAACGGTCAAGTAGAAAACACCAATAGAGCGATTAAGAGAATATTAGAAAAAACAGTCAATCAAAACAGAAAAGATTGATCATTTAAACTCGATGAAGCTTTATGGGAATTCCGAACTGCCTATAAAACACCTATTGGAACTACCCCATTCCGCATGGTCTATGGCAAGGCATGTCACCTTCCGGTAGAGCTGGAACACAAGGCATACTGGGCACTTAAGGCTTGAAATTTGGATTATACGGTTGCAGGAACAAATACGTTCTTGCAACTCCAGGAGCTTGATGAATTGAGACTGGAAGCGTATGAATCCTCCATTACATATAAAGAAAGGGCGAAAAGATGGCATGACCAACGGATAAAGAGACCTAAGGAGTTCTCAGAAGGGGACAAGGTTCTACTATATAATTCTCGTTTAAGGTTGTTTCCTGGGATACTTAAATCTAGATGGTATGGACCTTTTACCGTGAAAAGCTCCTTTAAAACTGGAGCTGTTGTGTTGATAGACGATGAGAATAGGGAATTTACTGTGAATATACAACACGTTAAGCATTATCAAGAAAATGGTAATGAAATGATCAATGAGGAAGACATAACCTTTGAGGACGAGGTCACGTGATAGCCCGTGACTTTGAGTCTAGCTACAAGACTCGTAAATAAAGAAAAGCGCTTCTTGGGAGGCAACCCAAGCTTTATTTGTTTGATTGTTTGTTTGTTTGATTTTATTTGTTTCTGTATGCATGTTTTATTTTTATTGTCCGTGGGTCATGTTTAAAGATAAATTGTGAAAATGGTTTATTTTGTCTTTAACTTCGTCTTGATTACATATAAAGGTATTTTGCAAAAGATAAGTGTAAGGGAAATCTAAATTTGTTTCTAAGAACGAGATTGAACATGAATCACAATGATATTAAATGAATGTGCAAATTAGTATTTGTGTGAGTCAAATGGTTGTATCGAGTCATAATGATGCTTTGCAGAATTACCAAGAATTAAGGCGTGAGTTTTTTAAGAAATTTTCTGGAAACTTAACATGAAATTTCTACAGGTCACTTCTGACAGCGTCAGGATTATAACCTGACGGCGTCAAGTGTAAAATTCTAGAAATTTTTTGAGTTTTGTTTTTCTGCCAGAGTCTTAGAGTTTTTGTTAAATATTTAGTTTCATAAACTCCGGGAAATCTGAAAACATTCATTCCATAAGCATTATATCTTAATTTGCTTTCTAGGATTTTAGTATATATAGAGATTGCCGCCGATTTTACGCGAGGTTTGCCATGTTTGTTTTCTCAGGTTTAACAGGTTATATTGGACAAGAAGATGATTTATATTTCTGGAGGGAAGCTTTCAACGTTCATTTTCTTGGATGAGGATCTAACCATGTTATCACATTATCCACACCGAGCGAATCAGGCGAGTATTTGTTTCATTCTTTTACCTTCGTTACTTTTACATCCTTTCTACTAAACATTGGGGACAATGTTCAGCCTAAGTGTAAGGGGAAGGTAAATGATGATACCTTAGAGAATACAATTGCACTTGAGTTTGTGTGTTCAATAGTAGTGTGTAATAAAACTAAGAGAAACACTTGTTATGGTAATTTTAGAGCCAAATTTTTTTTTTTTTTCAACATTTAGTAGTAAAGCTTTAACCTTAATGAGCGTCTCATGGATTGTAAGTCAATCTTCTCAATTTCATTTAATTAATTCGAAATTGAATTTCTAGGGTTCATACAAACTCAAAATTAAATTGGGGATTCTCATTTCTTTGTAAAATCAACAACAATTGAAGGTTAATCTTAACAATGTTTCACCAATAACACGTAAAATTAATAAATCAATTGTTTTAATTCGTGAGTTTTTGAAAATGGGTAAAAAATGATATTATCCCTAACTCAAATTTGTGGATGTTAATATTGTTTAAACACGTAACAATAACGTAATTATGCATTGTTAATACATGTCAAAAACGTTTTCATAATCATGCAACGAAATGATTCAGGAATTTCAAAACTAAAGTATATTATGGTACATGGGAAGTGTTTTGAATAAGTACAATCTTATTATCGAGTTAACCTCTTATTAATTTTATATAGCTACAATCATGCCTCACACATATTATATCGATCACATCTTAACTCAATACTACATTCCCAAAATTTCTTCTAAATTTGACACACCACCTTATTTTATTCCATGTATCAAACCATTTGAGTTAGGTCATGTTCATGAAGGACGAATGGTTGATCCCTTGTATCCTGATAAGGAACATATCGAAAGAGGTTTTCGTTTCATAGGGTTTGATAGTCTTCTAAACATTAATGAACCCATTTGTCCTCGCTTTGTAGTTGAATTTTACTCTAGTGTTAATATCAAACGAGATCGAAATTACTTTCTACACCTTAGGTGTAAAATTGGTCACTACAATGTTCATGTATCTCTTAAAAAATTTGCTCAAATCCTTGAACTTCTAAGTAATGGGAAATGTGCTTATTCGGAAGAGCTTGATCTCAACTCCCTCCTTGAAAACCGAGAAGATGAAGGTCCATATCAAACATATGTTCCTTATTCAGCCCAAAAATTGAGTCAATTTGTCAAACATCTAACACTCTTCACCGAAATAAAATTCATATTCCTGAACTTCGTCCTGGTCTTCAAGCTATGGCTATTATTTTTTTTGAAAATGTTTTCTTTCTTGTCAAGGATCGTGAGTATGTACCAACATGTTGTGCTCACATGCTACATTGCATAATCAGTAAACGACCTTACAATCTTGCTTATTTCTTCGCTAAGCGAATAATGCAACTCGAGGACACTAACGACAAGTTAATGCCCTATGGGATACTCTTGACTCGTTTTTATAACCTCGTAATGCAAACATAACCACACCTCCAAAGCACCCGATGTTGATGAGATGAAAAGTGTTACACTTTTAGGGGTCATTTAAGCCCTAAGTCGTGATTCTTTGATAAAATATTGCCTCAAATCATTCCTTTTGTCATTTTAGGTACTTTGGAGAAGAAATCTAGAAAAGGAATCATTTTGGACGTTTTTGGAGCAAAAAGTGAAGAAAACGGCAAAGTCTCCAAATCAAAATGGAAATAGTACCTGACGGCGTCACGTTTTGGAGGTGACGCGCTAGAACGTTTTTTGGAATTAAAGAGTGACTGTTTCACCAAGGCCGTCAAGAGCAATTTACACGTGATGACCAAGAATGGAATAACACGTGGCGGCGTTAGATCTGGATCTAGGCAATCCGAGGAAAGCATTGGCGGCTAGTTGACGGCGTCAGGATCATAACGTGACGCCGTCAGACCTGTAATCTCTATATATAGTTTTCTAATTTTCATTCATAAGGGGAGAACTTTTTGGAGGAACTTTGGGACAAACCCTAGGTCGAATTTTACAGGGTTTTTCACCCTTCTTTTATCCATGTTTCAATAAAGATAAGTCTCCCAATAATCATTCAATATGTCTATGTGTTGTTTGATTCTTTCTTACCCTTGTATTTACTTTAACATGCTAGGCTAGGTTTGTTTATGTTCACTTAGATGTAATGAAACCTAGCTATTGATTGTTGGTTGATTGTATGTTATTAATTGTAATGGATGAATGATATTGACGTTATGCTTAAGAAAACTGGCAGACTTCCAATTGGAAACATGCTTGAACGTCTTAAGAAACATGAATCGGATGTGTACTATGATTTTAATGGTTGTATTTAATGCATGAGTGACTACTAAGGAGGTAGAAACTTATAGAGTTGGGGAAGATCGTACACGGCCCCACGAATGGTATTAAGGAATATAACCTGTCATCCACACAATTGTAACAAACTATTCAATTAATGAAAGATAGCTAGGGAGTAGTGAAATCTAATTAAACACATTTATCTTATTATTGTTTTTCTCAACATTTACTAGAGAAAAGTCCCGATTACGGTTCTTTCCTTTTACCCTTCAAGAAAAAGCCAAAGATTGGTATGATAAACTTCCTTCTGAGTCCATTTTTACATGGGAGCAACTCATCTCTAAATTTTATGAGAAATTCTTCCCAGCAGGAAGAACCTCAGCATTTAGGAACAAAATCCTCTGTTTCCGTAAAGGAAAAGACGAACCCATCTATAAATCTTAGATTAGATTCAAGGATCTAATAAGACAAGTTCCCCATCATGGCATCGAGCTTTGGCTTCTTGTCCAAATCTTCTATGACAATGTATCCCAAAACGACCAAAACGGAATCATGATTCTATAAAAGAAAAAATAGCCAATCTAAGCGCTGAGGAAGGGTGGAATAGGATTGAGGAATATGCTCAAGATCAGGACAATACGCTGGGATGAACCCAATTCCACTATGAGTATATCTGAGATTGTACAAACACCCTCGCATGAGAACCAGCTGAGAAAGCTTCACGAAAGGGTATCATACCTAGCAGGGTCGCGAACAACTAAACGATTGTTAAATCCATACTTGATTTGCGACCACTGTGGGGGCCCGCATGAAGTAGAAGAATGCAGAGAAGAAACCACCACCAAACATGCGTGTTTGTCAAGCCATGACATCTTCGATGATCCTTCCTTTTTGACTTTTTACCAAAATGATGATTTTACCCCTTGGGGGAATCTTGTAAGAAGAAAGGAAGGGGAAAAAGGTCCTGACTTCAAAATCAGGAGCACTTTTGAAGATGATCTTGGGCATTTAACTCATGAAAAAAATCTATTGTTAAAAGGGCTCGACGACCTCATCACTGAGCAACAAAATGACATAAAAAAAAGGTTCCTAGAACTTAATGCTGCCCTTGATTGCCACAACAAGCCTGAAGTGAACCAAAAAGACCCCTTGCTCGCTATTACCACCCGAGCTGGAATGACAACTAAGGATCCTCCTTATCCGAGCCAACACCCTGTCGCCATTGAGCCGGACGTTCTTCATGAAGAAGAAGGTAGTGTGAGCGATGAGACTCCCGAGCAACTAATAAGGCGAAAAGTGTGCCGCTTTTAAGGGGTCATTTAAGCCCGAACTCGTGATTATTTGATCAATTACTGCCCTAAATCGTTCCTTTTGTCATTTTAGGTACTTTTGAGGAGAAATCTGAAAAAGGAAGCATTTTGGACGTTTTTGGAGCATAAAAGTGAAGAAAACGGCAAAGTCTCAAAATCCTTGCTGGGAACAATACCTGACGATGTCAAGACTTCACAAATGACGGCGTCAAGCTTGGCAAAAGAGGTGGAAGTGGAAAATACACATGACGACCCAGAACATTTTTAGTGTAATTGACCTGACGGCATCACCAAGGCCGTTAGGGTCATTTTACAAGTGACGGCCCAGAGCTCAATTTCTACATGACAGCGTCAAGACTGGATCTAGGAAATACGACCCTTAATTTGGCGGCGAGTTGATGGCATCAGATGCTACAACGTGACGCCGTCAGGATGTATTCTCTGTATATATTTTTCCAATTTTTCATTCATTATGTGTGGAACATTAGGAAGAACTTTACCACAAACCCTAGGTCAAACTTTCATCATATTGTAGGGGTTTCAAACCCTTCTTTCATCCATGTTTGAATAAAGATAAGTCTTCCAATAATCATTCAATATGTCTATGTGTTGTTTGATTCTATCTTATGCTTGTCGTTCTTTTAGCATGCTAGGCTAGGTTTTTATTGTGTTTGCTTAGATGTAGTGAAACCTAGATGTTGATTATTGGTTGATGGTTTGTTTATAATTGTTGTGGATGATTGTATTCGATGTTAGGCTTAAGAAAGCTGGCAGACTTCCATTGGTAACTCGCTTGAACGTCTTAAGAAACATGACCGGAGGTGTACTACGATTTTTGGTTGTATTTAATGCATAAGTGAATTCTAATGATCCCATGTTAGGAGCTTTTAGTCGGCTCGACATAGGAGTGAAGTAGGAGCTTATAGATTTAGGGAATATTGTACACGGCCCTACGACTAGTATTAAGGAATATAACCTGTCATCCATGCAATTGTAACAAGCTAATCAACTGGTAAAAGATATCTAGGGAGTAATGAAATCTAAGTAAACACATCTTTTTTCATTATTGTTTTCACCACATAATTACATTAGTTTATTTTTATTTCTTTTTATTTTATTTTGATTGCATCTGTAGTTAATTGGGTTAGTTGACTAGCAACTAATTCCGCCCACTCCTTCAAAACCAGAGATTTTAGTTGCTTTCCATAAAATATAAAAATACAAAAAGAATCATCACTCACCTCTAGAACTAGTTTAGTAGGCTTTCTAATCCTAGCGACACTATTCCTGAGTTGAACGATCAATCCCCCGGTACTTGTCACTATACTATACTACAACGATCAGGTACAATGCCTGGCGGGGATTGCAAGCTTCTCAAGATCTCTTGAGAGGTAAAACCTGTTGCAAGGGCGCAATCCCGCGTATCAGCAACCCCCTCAAATAACCTCCTTTCCACCTACTCTACCCAACCAACCTTTGAAAGTCCCATTTCCATCCCGCCTCAAGAATCAAAAGATTGAGAATGATAATAAAAGATTCTTGTCTTACTTAAAAGATTCGGTAGTCACCATACCCCTACTTGATGCATGCTACCATATGCCCAAATTTCCGGTTGACTTCGTAATCTTGGAGATGGAAGAAGATGACCTAGTACCCATCATCTTAGGGAGACCATTTCTTGCAATTTCTCACGCCGTCATTGATGTTTATGACGGTAAGTTAACCTTGCGGGTAGGAGCCGACAACTTAACTTTTGATATTAAGGATACAATGAACCTTTCCCTTAAAGCAGCTAACCGGCTGTATTTCATTGGAGAGATCGATGAATTAACTGATGTCAATGACAACTGTGTTGATGAAGAAATTGAAGAAGGCTGGTTGTGGGATGAAGCTTTCCTACCCATATTTGAGAAGGAAAAGACAGAGGTTGTTAGCACAGTCTCCTTCTATTCTGGACGAGAAGTCTTTGAACCACTCGAGCTATGTAAGCCCGAAAACAAACTTAAACACTCCATCGTCGAGCCACCCAAGTTCGAACTTAAGGAACTCCCAACCCACCTAGAATACGCTTTCCTCCAGGAAGAAGGTCAACTCCCAGTAATCATAAACTCTTCCCTTGAAGGTGGACAAAAAGATAAACTCCTAGGAGTTTTAAAAAATATAAAGGGGTTATTGCATGGAGTGTAGCCGACATTAATGGAATCGACTCGACCTTTTGCATGCATAAAATTCTCATAAAAGAGGGTTATAAACCAACCGTGCAACCCCAGAGGTGAGTAAATCCCAACATCAAGGAAGTTGTGAAAAAAGAGGTCTTCAAACTTTTAGATGCAGGGCTAATCTACCCTCGACGATGGGTTAGTCCTCTACAGGTTGTACCCAAAAAAAGGAGGGATGACAGTGGTGAAGAATGACAACGGCGAGTTGGTGCCCCAAAGGACAGTTGATTGGCTCCAAACGGTCAACCTAATTGACCAGGTGAATGGTCAACAAAGTCAAACAGCTCAGAGTCAATCTCCGTGGAATATAGGGTTTCCCCGGGTTGTTATGTCCCGACGAGGTGTGATGGTAATCAAAACGGGTTTGTGATCGGGTGAATTTGGACAGGAAAGGGGTTTGAGTGATTTATATGATTACACTAAGATAATATGAATGAGAACGATTTAAACAAACTATATTAACAATAATGTGAAACCCAATTAACCTAAAACGTAATCTAAATTTAAAATTAGAGTTTGCTTGTAAATAAGCAAAAAAATAAGCCAAGAGGGCTTAAATAGAAGCTATCACTTTTCTTATTTTTGGTTTTTCTTTATTTTACAAACTACTTTTACTAACGTAACATAAATTTAATAACGTAAAAGTTATTTAAATAAAACGCGCGTTTAAGTTAAAATAAACGTGAGTGCGCAAAATTAAACGTGAATTTTATGCTATGCTAATTCTACGGGTGTACGATTAATTTTCCTACGTACTAGAAGACAAATGAAAATTTTAGAAAAAAAAGAAAATTATTTTTTTGAGTTTTTAATTATTTATTATTAATTAACTACTAATATTACTAAATATAATTATTAAAAATACAAAACTACTTTGGAAAATTCTGAAACTTTTTTGGTAAATATTACAAGTTAATAAAGTCCTAAGAAAAATATAAAAGGTGGGTCTAGTGCAAAATAAGCAGAAAATAAGCTGATTAAGAGCTGAAGGGGCTAAATAAGCAAATCAGGAAACTAATGGCCTTGAATTTAAATTTGCAAGGCTTTACTGAAACAAGACCCAAGGGCAGTTGGTGCTGTGATGTTGTGTTGTGTCTGAGGTGAAGCTGAGGTCCCAGGTTCGATTCCCACAAACCCACTTTTTGCAATTATTTTTTTTTTCACTTTTTTTCTTTTTGCAAATGCTTTTAACAACAAATATAACCAACTTTTGAGCAAGAGCTTTTACTGAAAAGCTTCTAATAAGTTTGTGCAACCTTTAAATCCAAACAGTTGGGGTTCGAGGTTTTAAATGAGCTTTTTGAAAATGAGCTAGACCAATATAAGCCAAGAAGCTCAATTAAGCTTGCAACTATCACAACATAAACAACAATAAGCAATAACATTAACAATGCAAGCAACAATCAATCAAAATCAGCAAGAACAAGAACACAAGCTGTGTACTTCAAGAACAAGCAAGAAAGTAGCAACAGTCAAATAGGAAGCAACGATAAGCTCAAATAAGCACATAAGCTCACACGAGCTTATCAAAACACTTAAGCAACAATTGCTACAATCTACAGGGAACAAATGCAACAATAAAATCAAGAATAAACAAGAAAAACAACAAGCTCAGCTGGGCTACTGATGCATACAGCAGCTATGGTCCAAATGGGGTAAAAAGGAGGGCAAAAACAAGTGGGCTAACAAACAACTAAGTGCAAACAGATGATACATCTAACATGACAGCATGAGTGGGGTTCCAAAACAACAAAAATCAAGCAAAAAGGCTTAGAAACAAGCTCAGAAATGAGCTTGTTGAACCACTGTTTGGCCAGAGCCATTTGGTGCAGGGCAATTTTTCTCCAAATAGGCCACTTTGAGCCACTGAAAAGCCACTAAATAAAATTCTAAAAATTTAACCAAAATTATCTATGTAAACACAACCTGGCAAAGATCAAAAACCCACAATTTTAGATTCATAAGATTAAAATTGAAGAAATGAAAAATCCTACTGAAAATGGGTTTGGAAACTAAGTTGCAATCTTGACTTTTAAATTCTTCCAAAAGTTGACCAATGTGAATTTGATTCCTATTTTTATGACTGAGTGAGTTAAATTGAGCTTATTTGTAACTAATCTAAGCTTAGATAACAGATTTTATAACTAAAATGAAGATGAATTCTTCCTAGTTTCTAACAGTTAAACGGTTTAACGGTTATAAAGGAGACTTTGACTTTTTGATGATAGACCTAAATATTTTATGACCTACATGAGCTAAGAACACCTAATGTGAATTGTGTGAGCCAAATGCAACTACTGAAACAAGGCAGACCGCCCAGAACTAAGCTGAACCAAACACCCCTATGTGGACATTTTGAACTGAGTTTGATGATTTTTAAAGCAAATGGGAGTTCTAATCCATGAAACTGAATATGTAACTTATAATAGGCTAATTTAAATACAAATGGACCAAATCAAACAACATTTAACAACAATAACAGAAAATCACAGATTATGCAGGAAAAGGGAAGAATCTTACAAAATGATCTAAGCACAGAACTGAAGTATACAAGGACCCAATTTCACAACCCTATTACTCCCATGAGTACTAAACCATATTCCATCCTCTTCATGCTTTTCTTCTTGAGTTTATTATTATTATTATTATTATTATTATTATTATTATTATTATTATTATTATTATTATTATTATTATTATTATTATTATTATATATATATATATATATATATATATATATATATATATATATTTTGATGAAACTGAAAATTAAACTGAAACTTGAATTTTATTTAACTGGAAACTTAGATTAATCAAGAGTAACAATTTACAAACTGGAATTTTAACTGAGAATTAAAAGTTACAATAAATTTAAAAGTGACTAAATTAAACTAAAACTACATTACACTACTTGGCCTGGTCTGCTCCTTCTTTTTCTTCTTATATCTGACCCTTTAGGGTTTTTGAGACCCACTTGAGCAATCCCCACAAGTAATCTTGACCCTTGGTTTCGTAGCTTTTATCTTGGCCGTTTGATTCAATTTGGCAGGAAATGGGTTTTGAGCCAATTGGCTTTTAGCTTTTGGCAGGGGACATATTATGGACTAGGGTGGGTGAAAGGTGAAATAGAGTGGTGATTGGCAGAGGTGGAGTGTGGCAGGATAGCAAATGATGGTGCTTGTGTTGGCTATGGCTGGGAGCAGACTCACGTGTGGAGGGATAAGGAAGGGGGGTTGACCCTGGTTTAACCTGGACATTTTATTAATAAAACGTATGGGTGGGGTGGGCTTTGGTTATCATTGGGCCTGGGTAATTGGATTGGACCAGTTTTGTGTTTGGATTGGGTGATTTTGTGTTTTGGGTTTATGAATAACCAAAGGGTCTGTTTGTTATAAGCTTAGAAAAAACAAGGACCAAATATGTAAATATTGAAAAGTTTAGAGGCCTGAAATGTAATTTTTCCAAAGATGTAATAAGGACCAAAGTTGCCAACTTGTACTTTCCCAAGGATTTGAAATTTAATTTTTCACAAATAAACACCCAGGGACCATTTTTGTAAATTTCCAAACCCCAGGGACTAAACATGTAATTTCTCAAAGTTTTCACCCAAGGACTAAATTTGATAATTTTTTACTTTTAAAAACCTTGGGTTGACTTTTCTTTTATTTTAAACCTTCAGGGACTAGTTTTGTCAATTTATGAAACTTGAGGGACTGAAACTGCCAATTATGCAAACTTTGTTCGTTTTTTCATTTGTTTTTAAACATTTTGCATCTAAAACATATAAAACACAGTTTTGGGATAATTTTTATATTTTGATGCATTTCTGAGTGTTTTTGGATGTTTTGGCAGTTCAGATACGATAAAAATTATGAGTATTTACACACTCATCAATCCCCCACACTAAAACATTGCTAGTCCCTAACAATCTTTTGAGAAAAACTTAGTGGATTTGAAACTCTTTACCAAAAGCCATTACTTCTGGAGTAGCCAAATGTATCAGTTCATGTAAGAACTATGGTCCACTTGATAACCATGTGATTTTGAGCAAACCACCAGCTGTCAACGGATTTGATTTGTCTTTACCAAAATCCGTTTGCTTCTGTACTAGCCAACTCTTGATGGACATAGTCAACATCTTGGTGAGCTGATTACCAATTATGGTTTTTCCACTGCCTTTACCACAAGCCATAATCTTGCGGGCTAGCCAACTCTTTTACTTTTTAGGATATGGCGAGTTGAGATACCATACAATTTTGGGCAAATTGCAAGCCGTCAACGGATTTGAGTTATCTTTACCAAGAGCCGTTTGCTCCTGGATTAGCCAATCCTTTTATCGTTTAGACATGGCGGACTGATAACCACAAAAATTTTGAAACAAAGTGAAAAAAATTTGAAAAATTTAGGCCAAAATGGGGGTACTTAGAAAGTATTTTGTGATAAAATTCACTAGAATCCCCCCCCCCCCCACACACACACACACTTAGAATTGAATATTGTCCTCAATATTCAAAGTCCCGGCTATTATGCCGACTCTTTGAACGTAAAAGGGCAACATTACAAGCTAAATGTGGAAATACCATTTTTTTTTTCACTTTATTGGTAACCACAACAAGGGTACTCCCCCACACTTAGGGTGAAAACCCCATAAGCATGCTACTATTTTTGTTTACCAAGTCGCTAGCTTGACTCGACCCCAAATTCATTGTTTCTTGGGGAAGCATGATGTGGAAGAAACAATCTCCATCGGACTTTCATTCAAGATGTTTGGACAAACATTTGAAGCACGTGAAAGTTCCACACCGATGAGATAAATAGACCTTGGCTTAAGATAGTATAAACTATAAGCGGTGATGCGGGGGTCAAAGATAATGTCTTCATTCCCGAAGGAGTGAAGAACAGGAGAGGTCACTCGGTAGGTGAAGTAGAGAAAGAAAGTCATGATAAACATCATAACTAACTCATCATCATCCTCAGGAGAATTCATAGATTCATCATCATGAATCTCATCATTTAAGCTCATGTGATCAAGACATATCCCGGGTGTGTCTAGATCAAAGTAGAAGTTATCATACTCCGGTGGAGATATGATATGAGTGAGTTCATAGGAGAACTCCTCGAATGTGAATGAATCGTATTCTGAATTGATGTGCGTGAGTTCACAGGAGAACTTATCGAAGGTAAATGATTCATAATCGGGGAGAGAATTATGAGAATGAGAAGTGGTACTGCCACTAATCTTCTCTCCCACAGGATCAAAAGTAAAGGCTTCAAACTCCGGAATAGGATCATCGGAGAAAATGTCACTATCCTTAATGAGGATAGGAGATGAAATAGGTTTCTCTTTGAAAGCCTCGATTTTAGAAATGAGGAGATTGACATTCAATAATGTTGCACGAAGTGCTTCATCCTTGATTTCAGTGTCAGTCTCATCATTCACTTCTTCTAAGCTAACTAGCTCAGAAGGTAATCCTTCCACATGACTGATGTCTCCAGAAGATAAAGAATTTTCATCAGCATGTGAAATACTAAGCTCGATGTTGGGATTAGAGTTTAAAAGATTTTCAGTTTCTCCCATATCGGCTTCAAGGTCAAACAGATCATCATCACTTCCCAATGGAAGTGGATTGATGTGAGTAAGTTCATCTGTGAACTCCTCAATAAGAGGGTCAACATTAGAATGAGGTAGTGGTGCCTCTTCATACTCAACTTCTCCATAAAATGTACAATCGTCATTAAAATCAGAGAAAGTCTTAAAATGATCTTTTGGATTTTCAGGGGGAGAAGGTAAATCACACACATGATCAAAAGTTCCTTGTGACTCTCTTGGGATTGGGACAAGGTTCTCAACACTAGACTTTATGAATTCGTCCGATTCCTTTTTAGGAACAGTGCTAAGATGCTCATCCCCCATATTCAGAGAGTAAGTGTGAACTTCGGGTGTGATATCAATAGACTGAGGGAGTTGAGAGGAGCTAGCATTCATGGATTGTACAAGTTCCATTTGATCTTCTGCTAGTAATTTCTCCATCACATTATTTTCTCCCTGATTTTCAATGGAAGGAATTACAACTGATGAATCTGATGAATCTTTTTGAATAATAACAATGTTATCTTCATCATCATCATTGTCATCATCGTCATCATATAGAGCAGCATAGCAAAGATTTGCACGTATTTTAGCTGCTCTTTGCTCAGCAAGTAATTCTTCCATGTTCATTTCGTTTCTAGCATCTCGTTCTTCAGCAAGTAATTCTGCCATTGATTTCTCACGAGAATCTTGAAACGATGTAGTAGCCAACCCCTCCTTACATTCTTTCAATGCTTCAAGAACCTTTAGACAAAGGTCTTGCTGAGTTTCATGAGGAGTTGCTTGAATAATTGGGTACTATGGAGGTTGGTTTTGAAATGAATAGTCATAATTGTTACATGGAAATGGATTCCTTGTTTGACAATCCGAGCTGAAGTGTGGACCTCCACAGTATTCACAACAGTAAAACTGATGTGGCTGTGAGTCGTATGTGCTAGAGTCATAATTTTTATCAGGGAACTGCTCATAGACAAGCGTGTTGCCCGATTGACAATCAGAACTGTAGTGTGGGCCACCACAGTACTCACAACAGTAAAACTGTTGAGTCTGGTTTGGTGAATTGTATGGATATTGGTCATAACCAAAATTTTGACTATTTTTACAATCAAAACCTTGGTGAGGACCTCCACAATATTCACAAGAAATGTTTGGTGTATTTTGATACGAAGCATCATTGTGGTTTGGATAATATGATTCTTGCTCGTATGAATGTGATGGGTAGTTGGAAAAATTTGAAGAGTCGTTGAATGAGTTCTGATTAGAATCATAAGCAAATGAATTCCTCGAACCACAAAACAAACAACTTCCATTTCGAATATCATTACCACATTGTTCACATGTACACCAACGACATGGTAAACCAAAAAGCGACTCACCACAACCGACACAAGGAATAAAATCCGGAGGTGGGACAAGTGGTGTGCTCTTAGAGCTAGGAATTTCCAACACTTCCGTTATGGTCTCGGGTTTTTGTTCTTGATAAACGTGAAGATTGGGCAAGTCATTCTTTTCAGTCACTGCCCTAAGCTCTGTACGTTTGCTTGACGACCTTATAACCTTATATCGTGAAAGGTCAAGATTGATTCTTGACGGTTTAGGAGCAATTGTGAGCTTAGATTTTTGGACAACCGTAGGTTGGACATAGTTAGCACTTCCATCGTTAGAGGAAAGTACAGGGTCCTTTGTCACCCCGGTTTCTTGTTCCATTTCCCTCACCGGAGAAGGAATAGGAATCGATGGTCCATCATAATTGACACGACATCTCGCCATTTTTGACAAGGCTTGAAATTTTTCAATGTTGCTCTCAAAGGCCTTTTGTTCAAAGAAATCGTCATCGAGAGATGCCATTAGAATCAATTACAGGAGAAGTGGAAGATGTTAGAATCAAAAGGATAGAGGGTAAGGTGATGAAGAATCAAAAAGGTAGGAGGGTAAAGATGGATTTTTTGGGATTTTTGATAAACATTTTTATAACAAAGAAAATCTTTTTGTGTTTTTGTGTTCGTTGAAAACTAATTTTAAAAAGTTTTCGTGAACTGTTTTGTTTTTATAATAAGAAAATATGAACAAATGATGGTAAATATACAATGAGTGTACATCCAGATTCACTAATCTGTAAAACCGTTTAGAATACGCGCACAACCTCCCCGGCAGTGGCGCCAAAATTTGATTGGCTCCAAACGGTCAACCTAATTGACCAGGTGAATGGTCAACAAAGTCAAACAGCTCAGAGTCAATCTCTGTGCAATATAGGGTTTCCCCGGGTCGTTATGTCCCGACGAAGTGTGATGGTAATCAAAACGGGTTTGTGATCGGATCAATTTGGACAGGAAAGGGGTTTGAGTGATTTGTATGATTACACTAAGATAATACGAATGAGAACGATTTAAACAAACTATATTAACAATAACGTGAAACCCAATTAACCTAAAACGTAATCTAAATTTAAAATTAGAGTTTGCTTGTAAATAAGCAGAAAAATAAGCCAAAAGGGCTTAAATAGAAGCTATCACTTTTCTTATTTTTGGTTTTTCTTTATTTTACAAACTACTTTTACTAACATAACCTAAATTTAAAAACGTAAAAGTTATTTAAATAAAACGCGCGTTTAAGTTAAAATAAACGCGAGTGCGCAAAATTAAACGTGAATTTTATGATATGCTAATCCTACGGGTGTACAATTAATTTTCCTACGTACTAGAAGACATAAGAAAATTTTAGAAAAAAAGAAAATTATTTTTTTGAGTTTTTAATTATTTATTATTAATTAATTACTAATATTACTAAATATAATTATTAAAAATACTAAACTACTTTGGAAAATTCTGAAACTTTTTTGGTAAATATTACAAGTTAATAAAGTCCTAAGAAAAATATAAAAGGTGGGGGTCTAGTGCAAAATAAGCTGATTAAGAGCTGAAGGGGCTAAATAAGCAAATCAGGGCAAAATAAGCAGAAAATAAGCTGATTAAGAGTTGAAGGGGCTAAATAAGCAAATCAGGAAACTAATGGTCTTGAATTTAATTTTGCAAGGGTTTACTGAAACAAGACCCAAGGGCAGTTGGTGCTGTGATGTTGTGTTGTGTCTGAGGTGAGGCTGAGGTCCCATGTTCGATTCCCACAAACCCCACTTTTTGCAATTACTTTTTTTTCACTTTTTTTCTTTTTGCAAATGCTTTTACCAACAAATATAACCAACTTTTGAGCAAGAGCTTTTACTGAAAAGCTTCTAATAAGCTTGTGCAACCTTTAAATCCAAACAGTTGGGGTTTGAGGTTTTAAATGAGCTTTTTGAAAATGAGCTAGACCAATATAAGCCAAGAAGCTCAATTAAGCTTGCAACTATCACAACATAAACAACAATAAGCAATAAAATTAACAATGCTAGCAACAATCAATCAAAATCAGCAAGAACATGAACAAGAACACAAGCTGTGTACTTCAAGAACAAGCAAGAAAGTAGCAGCAGTTAAATAGGAAGCAACAATAAGCACATAAGCTCACACGAGCTTATCAAAACACTTAAACAACAATTGCTACAATCTACAAGGAACAAATGCAACAACAAAATCAAGAATAAACAAGAAAAACAACAAGCTCAGCTGGGCTGCTGATGCATACAGCAGCTATGGTCCAAATGGGGTAAAAAGGAGGGCAAAAACAAGTGGGCTAACAAACAACTAAGTGCAAACAGATGATACATCTAACATGACAGCATGAGTGGGGTTCCAAAACAACAAAAATCAAGCAAAAAGGCTTAGAAACAAGCTCAGAAATGAGCTTGTTGAACCACTATTTGGCCAGAGCCATTTGGTGCAGGGCAATTTTTCTCCAAATAGGCCACTTTGAGCCACTGAAAAGCCACTAAATAAAATTCTAAAAATTTAACCAAAATTATCTATGTAAACACAACCTGGCAAAGATCAAAAACCCACAATTTCAGATTCATAAGATTAAAATTGAAGAAATGAAAAATCCTACTGAAAATGGGTTTGGAAACTAAGTTGCAATCTTGACTTTTAAATTCTTCCAAAAGTTGACCAATGTGAATTAGATTCCTATTTTTATGACTGAGTGAGTTAAATTGAGCTTATTTGTAACTAATCTAAGCTTAGATAACAGATTTTATAACTAAAATGAAGATGAATTCTTCCTAGTTTCTAACAGTTAAACGGTTTAAGGGTTATAAAGGAGACTTTGACTTTTTGATGATAGACCTAAATATTTTATGACCTACATGAGCTAAGAACACCTAATGTGAATTATGTGAGCCAAATGCAACTACTAAAACAAGGCAGACCACCCAGAACTAAGCTGAACCAAACACCCCTATGTGGACATTTTGAACTGAGTTTGATGATTTTTAAAGCAAATGGGAGTTCTAATCCACGAAACTGAATACGTAACTTATAATAGGCTAATTTAAATACAAATGGACCAAATCAGACAACATTTAACAACAACAACAGAAAATCACAGATTATGCAGGAAAAGGGAAGAATCTTACAAAATGATCTAAGCACAGAACTGAAGTATACAAGGACCCAATTTCACAACCCTATTACTCCCATGAGTACTAAACCATATTCCATCCTCTTCACGCTTTTCTTCTTGAGTTTATTATTATTATTATTATTATTATTATTATTATTATTATTATTATTATTATTACTATTATTATATATATATATATATATATATATATATATATATATATATATATATATATATATATATATATATATATATATTTGATGAAGCTGAAAATTAAACTGAAACATGAATTTTATTTAACTGGAAACTTAGATTAATCAAGAGTAACAAGTTACAAACTGGAATTTTAACTGAAAATTAAAAGTTACAATAAATTTGAAAGTGACTAAATTAAACTAAAACTACATTACACTACTTGGCCTGGTCTGCTCCTTCTTTTTCTTCTTATATCTGACCCTTTAGGGTTTTTGAGACCCACTTGAGCAATCCCCACAAGTAATCTTGACCCTTGGTTTCGTAGCTTTTATCTTGGCCGTTTGATTCAATTTGGCGGGAAATGGGTTTTGAGCCAATTGGCTTTTAGCTTTTGGGAGGGGACATATTATGGACTAGGGCGGATGAAAGGTGAAATAGAGTGGTGATTGGCAGAGGTGGAGTGTGGCAGGATAGCAAATGATGGTGTTTGTGTTGGCTATGGCAGGGAGCAAACTCACGTGTGGAGGGATAAGGAAGGGGGTTGACCCTGGTTTGACCTGGACGTTTTATTAATAAAACGTATGGGTGGGGTGGGCTTTGGTTATCATTGGGCCTGGGTAATTGGATTGGACCAGTTTTGTGTTTAGATTGGGTGATTTTGTGTTTTAGGTTTATGAATAACCAAAGGGTCTGTTTGTTATAAGCTTAGAAAAAACAAGGACCAAATATGTAAATATTGAAAAGTTTAAGGGGCTGAAATGTAATTTTTCCAAAGATGTAATAAGGACCAAAGTTGCCAACTTGTACTTTCCCATGGATTTGAAATTTAATTTTTCACAAATAAACACCTAGGGACCATTTTTGTAAATTTCCAAACCCCGGGGACTAAACAAGTAATTTCTCAAAGTTTTCACCCAAGGACTAAATTTGATAATTTTTTACTTTTAAAATCCTTGGGTTGACTTTTCTTTTATTTTAAACCTTCAGGGACTAGTTTTGTCAATTTATGAAACTTGAGGGACTGAAACTGCCAATTATGCAAACTTTGTTCATTTTTTCATTTATTTTTAAACATTTTGCATCTAAAACATATAAAACACAGTTTTGGGATAATTTCTGTATTTTGATGCATTTCTGAGTGTTTTTGGATGTTTTGGCAGTTCAGATACGATAAAAATGATGAGTATTTACACACTCATCAACAGTCACTGGTTGGCGTGTGTGCATCGATTATAGAAAGTCAAATGATGTCACCTGAAAGGATCACTTTCCTCTCCCATTCATAGACCAAATGTTGGAAAGATTAGCAGGGCATGAATACTGCTGCTTCTTAGATGGGTTCTCAGGGTACTTCCAAATCCCCATCGCCCCTGAGGACCTAGAGAAGACCTCGTTTACATGCCCTTATGGGACATTCGCTTATAAGAGAATGCCTTTCGGGTTATGTAACGCCCCTACCACTTTTCAACGATGTATGACTGCAATCTTTCACGAGTTGATGGAGGACAGCATGGAAGTCTTCATGGTTGACTTCTCGGTCTTTGGAGATTGTTTCGATCGCTGTCTTGCTAACCTCGAAAAAAATGCTCAAACGTTGTGAGGAGACCAACTTGGTTCTAAACTGGGAAAAATGCCATTTTATGGTAAAAGAAGGGATTGTGCTTAGGCACAAAGTCTCAGGAAATGGAATTGAGGAGGACCGAGCAAAAATTGATGTTATATCTAAGCTACCTTATCCAACTACAGTCAAGGCAATACGTAGCTTCTTGGGTCATGCCAGTTTCTATAGGAGATTCATTAAAGACTTCTCTAAAATAGCTCGTCCAATGACTCAGTTGCTTGTAAAGGATGCCCCGTTCGATTTCTCTCAAGAATGCAAGGATGCATTCGAACGGTTGAAGCAAGAACTCACGCAAGCCCCGATCATGGTTACACCTAATTGGGAATTACCCTTTGAAATCATGTGCGATGCCAGTGACTACGCTGTTGGAGCAATATTAGGCCAAAGGCTTAACAAACACTTCCAGCCAATATACTATGCTAGCAAAACTATGAATCCTGGTCAAGAAAACTACACCACCACTGAAAAGGAGCTATTGGTCGTAGTATTCGCTTTTGATAAATTTTGCCAATATCTTGTCCTTTCAAAAATGGTCATTTTTACAGATCATTCGGCTCTTCGATACCTTTTCACTAAGCAGGACGCTAAACCACGACTAATTTGTTGGATCTTGTTGTTGCAAGAGTTTGATGTTGAAATCCGTGATAAGAAAGGAGCGGAGAATCTAGCGGCTGATCATCTCTCTCGACTCGAAAATCCCAGCCTTAGCGAATCTGACAAGAGTGAGATTCAGGACTCATTTCCTAAAAAGCAGATCATGTCAATAAATGATTCTGAACCATGGTTCACAGATTATGCTAACTACCTAGCAAGCAGAATTATTCCGGAATACATGAACAGACACGAAAGAAGAAGGTTCTTCGCCCAATTAAAATACTACTTTTGGGACGAACCTTTCTTGTTCCGAAGATGTCCTGATCAAGTGATCAGGCATTGTGTTTCTGAAAACGAGGCAGTGAAGATCATGAAAGAATGTCATTCAGGCCAATCTGGGGGATCATGGAATGAACACTACTGCACGGAAAATTTTAGGCGCAGGATTCTATTGGCCTACAATATTTCGTGATGTGAATATAATGATACAGGCATGCGACGCATGTCAACGAGCTGGAAATATCTCCAGGAGGGATGAAGCACCTCAGAATTATATACAAGTTTGTGAGGTTTTCGATGTTTGGGGAATAGATTTTATGGGCCCTTTCCCATCTTCAGGGGGAATGAATACATCTTAGTGGCCATTGATTATGTTTTAAAATGGGTAGAGGCACAAGCCTTCCAACGATGCTAGGGTAGTTATTCATTTCATAAAAAAACTGTATGCTAGGTTCGGCATTCCTAAAGCTCTCATTAGTGACAGGGCAACCCATTTCTGGAACGCACAAATGGATAAGGTTATGAAAAGATATGGCGACTCTAACCGATTCTCCACCGCTTATCATCCTCAAACCAACGGTCAAGTAGAAAACACCAATAGAGCGATTAAGAGAATATTAGAAAAAATAGTCAATAAAAACAGAAAAGATTGGTCATTTAAACTCGATGAAGCTTTATGGGCATTCCGAACTGCCTATAAAACACCTATTGGAACGACCCCGTTCCGCATGGTCTTTGGCAAGGCATGTCACCTTCCGGTAGAGCTGGAACACAAGGCATACTAGGAACTTAAGGCTTGCAATTTGGATTATACGGTTGCAGGAACAAATAGGTTCTTGCAACTCCAGGAGCTTGTTGATTTGAGACTGGAAGCGTATGAATCCTCCATTACATATAAAGAAAGGGCGAAAAGATGGCATGACCAACGGATTAAGAGACCTAAGGAGTTCTCAGAAGGGGACATGGTGATGGATCTAAACACCTTGAACTTGTGTTAGATTGATACTTTGAATTATATCACTAAGTATGCGGAATCTACTTAGTAACACTTAGAAGTTTGATTGTGAGTAAGATAGTTGTATATGAACAATGTATGTAAACAAACTATTAGCTCCAATATTATTAATGATAATAATACGAGTGATCTTGATATCACTAGGGTTACACCTTGAAGCTCTAGAAACGTATATGACAACTTATTATCAGACCTTTAACCTAGGATCTCCTTTTATAGCACAAGGAGTCCTCTTCTACAAGATAAGTATAAAACTAATAGAATAAGATATACACAAAATCTATTCTATATTTATCTAGACGCGTTTCCTAACAATTATCTAATAAGCAGAGGTAATGTATTGTTCTTGCAGTGGTAATGAGTTTCCACTGCAAGTACAATCTTCTGCAGTTGTAACATCTTCACTATCCGTGGTAACTGTTAGTATAATTCCCAACAATCCTCCCCTAACTTATGATTAATACATAAATCAATAAGTTTCTTCAAGTATTCTTTAAACATGAGGATATGGGAATTCTTCCAAACACTTATCTTCTTCTTAATAACTCTTTATCAGCTCTCACACTTTGATCATAAACCCTTTGTATCAAATCATCTATGACTTCAGTTCTTTCCCAACATCTAAGCTTTTCTGTCAACATCACTTTCAATACTCCAGCTCTCAATGGATATTCTTTCTCAGCCAGCATAAAAACATCAACTCCATCTTGAGTAGAAATATGATGCGCAGAACTTGAATCATAGAATTTCCACAAAGTTCTTGTACCATGAGCTTCAAATCTCCAATACCTATCACTTGGGTCAGGTTCATATAATTTTCTGAAGTGAACCCATAACTCCTTAGCTTTGACATCAACAAGTTCTTCCTTCTTAAATTGATCTTGAACAATTCTCCACAAAGTATCCAAATCTTCTCTATCACAACATCTAACAATATCTTCAAAGTCTCTGCAAATGTTTGTGACACTTCCAGTTCTGATGATCTTCCAAGCAACACCAAAACTATCAGAAAAGATCTCCCAATTAACAACTGGATAATTTGCTTGTAGAGGTTCAATATTAAGTACATCAGTCTCTATAAACAACATATTTGTAACTTGCTCTTCAGTCAACTTGCTAGGACCCTCTGTTGCTTGAGACAATCTCTGAGTCTTCAACTTCTTTGCATCTTTAGATTCAAGACTCCCTCCAGTTCTTTTTGTCTTCATAGATAATGGTTCTTGATCCATTAGAATGAATTTACTATCTTGTCTTTTGATTCTGTAGTAATTACTTTCAACCTGTTCATGTGACATTCCTTTAAATTGAGCCATCTTCATATTTCCAACATGACAACAAAAAGTCTTCATCTCAGCAATAATCTGTGCCTTTGTAAGCTTTCTTGGCTTCTTTTGACCTTTTCTAGCATCCCCAATGATTTCATCAAGAGCCTGCTGATTCTTCATTTGAATGAAATCTTTAAGTTGAGCAGACCTTTGTTCTTCATTCAAGGTTGTATTTGCAATAAGTTCAATGGCCTTCTTTCTGATTATCTGATCATTGTTAACCAAGTAGTTAATCTCCTCTTCTGTAGGCACATAAGTGAATAATAGAGGTTTCTCATGTATGACAGTTGGTGAGATACTTGAAATAGGTTCTGCCATAACAGCTTCAAGTTTATCCAACCTAGTTGCTTCCATAAAGCTAGCAACTTCATCTTCCTTAATCTTTTTCTTTCTCTCATTCTCTTCAGCTTGTTGTTGCTCTGCTAATCTTGCATCAAAGTTGATCTGAGCTTGTTCTTTCTTAGAAATATTTCTTCTTTGCTCTTGATCTGAAGCAACCACAATAGCTTTTCCTTTAACTGATCTTATTCTGGCAGCTTCTTCCTCTGCAGTGGTAAGTTCTTGAGTAGCAGTGGGAACATTTTCACTTGCAGTGGTAATTGGTTGATTAGTGGGAACTTGTTCTGCATCAGTGGAAATTGGTTGAGCAGTTCCAACTAAATCATCAAAGTTAAAACCTGTATCACCATCCATATCTTCAAAATCCAATTTCCTCCCCTTAGACTCAGCATCATCATCTTTTGCTTGAGCATCATCAGAATCACTTAGCTCAGCAAAGTCTTTTCCAAAGTTTTTACTCCTCCCCTTAAGCTCTGCATCTATTTTCCTCCCCTGTTTGGAAGAATCTCCCAAAACTTTAGTAGAACTTGCAGAGAACTCATCTGAAGGTGAAGAGGATGATAATACAACTTAAGATCTTTGCTTCTTGAGATTCTCAACTTCATTATGCAATTTGTGAATCTCATCTTTCAATGTCTTCAGCTTTGTGGCATGTTGTTCTTTGGTCTGTGCCAGATCTTTTTCCAGAGCTTGAACCTGCTTGACTAACTTTGTACATATGTCCATCAATTCATTTTGTTGCTCACTGCCTTCATCACTTCCAACTGTGTAACCTGCTGGGAGAGGTGAATCATAAGGCATTGGTCTAGGCTCTTCCCTAGTTGGACTAGGATAAAGCCTTGAACCACCACTACTTGTTCCTAAACCAAAAGGCTCAGCAACATGCAATGTTGAGATGAAAGAAGTTGGCTGTTTAGACCTTCTCTCATAAGTGTGAGTTACAGCAGGGGTATGTTGAATTTGTGGAACTACAATATTGGGTGTGTTTTGAGATGCAACTGGGATTGGTGCATCCTCACCCTGTACGTGAGAAATTTTAGCAAGCATTTGAGGGAAAAGTGGATGAACCTGCCCATTCCAAAGTTCTGAAGCCTTAGACATATTTTGAAAAACTTTTGGCTTAAGAGTGGAAGGTTCATAAATTCTTTTGTGAGGGTGCAGTTGAAACTCATTTAACACTGCTTGCACAAACCTTTGATACATCAAAAATTTATATGGACTCTTTACATTGCCTTTCATATTATTGAAAATAAACTTTGAAAAATTGAAAGTCCTATCTGTTGCCAAACAAACCAAAGGATAAGCCATGGTTGATGCAAATTGTTCATAAGATGTTTTCTTAGGACTTAGGCAATGTAGAAGAGTATGAATCAAAAATCTCCAATGGGGACAAAAACATCCTTTTCTGAAAGTAACTTTTTGTTCAGATGTATCATACCTTAAAGCAATATTTGTAAAAATTTCTGAATTAGGTAATGTGATGATACCATTGAGATCATCCAATTGGAGAATTCTCCTCAAAGATGACTCAGTAACATCAATAGTTACCCCATCAACTGTGGCTCTTAGAGCATCCACAGATTCTTGTGTGTCTCCCTGTTCAAGAGTTATGGACTCCACAATGTTCCAGAACTGTTTGATATGAGATACATAGATTGTGGGATTAATAGTTAAGGCATACCTTATATGCGTAGTGTTTAGAAAATCCACAATCTGATGAAAAATAGGGCCACTCTTCTCGTTTGACTTTTGTAAGTAGGCCACTTGGTTGTGCTCCTCAACAAATTTTAGAATCGCCATGATGTTTGTGAAAAGAAAGAATAAAAGTGTTAGTAATCAAGATAAAAAGCAATCCGTATGATGATCAATTTATACTAATAGGGTTTGAGGAGGTGCGCAATGTGAATTATCTTTAGAAAGAATTATCTTTGGAAAAAGAATAATTTATAATAAGTAAGTAGATAATTCACAAAAGATTTTACCCTATTAATAAGGAATGACGGTTATTTTTACAACGGCTAGTAAAAAATGGATTACTGACACAACAGTTGTAACGGCTAGTCATCAGTGGAAAAATTACTCTTGCAGTGGTAACTGATGAACTAGCAGTGGTAAAATTTTCACAAAAATATCAAAGAGCAGTGGTGAATAAAACATGAAAATTTGCTGCTCTTATCATAGTTTTTAGCAAACTACCAGCTATCAGCGGATTTGATATGTCTTTACCATGAGCCGTTTGCTATGGACTATCCAACTCTTGATCACATGGATGTATGGTGAGTTGATAACCTAGTTTTTGGTAAACTATCAACCATAAACGGATTTGTTAAGTCTTTACCAGTAGCCGCTTGCTCTGGACTAGCTGATTCTTATGTCGATTAGACATGGTGAATCAATAACCATTTGTTGTGTCTCGATGATACACACCTTATTACTCCAATGATATGGGTTGTATTCTTCAACACAAGATAAACCTCAACTTAACCCATAAAGATTAACCTAAAGTAACTTTTTAACCAAGTTACTATTCACAAAAATATCTTTCCAAAAGTAAACCCAAAATTTACTCCTCCAACCAACCAAAACAGATAGAAGTAAATAGCCTTCATTAATTATCATAACGCCTAACCTTGGCTTATATAATCACCCCCATACTACACATCTCTGACACCAATTTACCCCAAATAATCTTTCAAACCCTAATTTCCCAATTAACCCAATTCTCCACCAAAACCATGTCATCAAACCCAGAAACCTCTGATCAAAACTCTTTTTCTTCATCATCAGAAGAAGATTTACCACCAAATCCATGGGGGCTTGAGAATTCTGACTATGAGAGAGAAATGGAGAGACGATGGGATGTACAAGAAAGACAATGGAATGCACATAGGAAGGGTGAATCAAGCCATGTTCCTAATCCTGCTGAGAGAGAGCTTGTCTCTCCCTTCATCTGTACCTCTGATGAAGACTCTTCAGAGGAAGAAAATGAAGATCCAACCTTTCTTCCTCCTTCCACAACAGAGAGATCCCAACCAAGATCAAGTAAGAGAGATTCATCTCTCCCAACATCATCAAATTTGGTGTTGGATCTTCCTGCTCCAGAACCTGGTCTTCCTCATCAAGAACATATTGGACAGAGCAAGAAGGCTGAGATCATACATAAGGGAAAGGAGAAGCTGAAGTAGATGATTGAGGAATGTTGCCATGGACCAAAGTTCTTGAGTATTTTCTTGACTTTGGTACTTGAGCATCTTCACAGTCTTCCTTCTCTTCTTTTTCCATTCTCATCTTCAGCTTCATCATTGTATTTGTCATAGCCTCAAGTATTTTGTAATAATTGATAGAAGCTAGTAGTACTTAATTAGCCAAATGTTTAGGAATGGTCTTTGTAATTCAACTGGAACTTTGAATGTAATCTGTAACTTGTTTCTTTGAATGAATGAAAAGATCTTCTTTAATTAATCAATTGTGTAAGACCTTCAGCATAATTATCTTATCAGTAGAAACCATGTTCAGCATACTTGACCACATTTCCTTGGCTATGGCTCTTGGTGACTTTAACATACAACTTACAATCTCATAACATTTGCAGAACAGACATAAAACATACAAATACACCAAACAACTTGCAGACATATTAATGGGTCAATGTTAAAACTCAAAAAGTATACAATAACCAAGTCATTCACAATCTTGTTTAGCATTAGTAGTCTTTGAATGTCCCTCAGAGTCAGAAAAAGCCATTAGTGCCACCATTGCAGACTCTGAATCATCTTCCTCTTCCTTAGTCATAAAGCTCCAATCAAAGCTCACTCCATCAATGGCCAATAGCCCCTTTGGCTCATCAGTAGTAGGTTCCTTCTTCTTGTCCTACTTGTACCAAGTTGACCTGTTTTCAGACTTTCTTGGCTTCCTACACTCTCTAGCAAAGTGCCCCTTCTTATGACAATTGTAGCACTCCACCTTCTTTTTGTCAAAACCTACTGTTTCATTGCCACTGATGTTGATCTTTCTACCATTCTTCTTCCAAAACTTCTTTGTCCTCAAGCTCAGTAATGCCACTTGCCATTTAATGTCCATCTCCTCCATATCATCTTCATCAATTTGATCCAGATCCTTATGATTGAGGATTGAACCACCTACTTGACTTGATATAAAGGCATAAAAAGTAGTATCACTAAGCCCTGCAATCTGTCTCTTTGAGCTACCAGTGGAAACACTTCCACTACCAGTGGAAACAACAATGTTAGCACTGTCATCATCACTATCACTTTCTTCATCTGAACTATCATCAAGAGATGATGATATAGGTGCTACACTTCCTGAACTTGAGCTTATTTTGCCAGCTTTCTTCAATCTTTGTTCAATAACCTTGAAGTTATTGTACAAGTCATTGAGTTTCATGGTCTCCATCTCTGGCTTATCTTCCCACACAGCAACATTGGTTCCAAACTCAGAGGGTAAGCTTCTTAAGAACTTTAGATTGAGGTCTTCCTTTTCCACCTCAATTCCAAAAACAGTGAGTTGTGAAACAATCTTTTGTAGCCTTGTGAAGATGCTATCAAGAGATTCATTACTTGTTGAACCAAAGTTTTCATAGGTTTGCTTCAGCAAGGTCTTTTGAGTCTTCTTGGTGGAATCAATACCACCAAAAACTTCACAAATCTCATCAAAGAGAGTCTTTGCAGTCTTGAAGTTGCTGAAAGCTACAACTTGGTCTCTGGGAAGTGTCATCAGCAACAGACCTCTGGCCTTCAAATCATTCTTCAGTTGAAGTCTTTCATCATTAGTAACAGGTCCAGTGTTGACCTTGATTACTTCCTTGCCACCAATCATCTCTGAAGTAGAACTTGGTTTGAAAGAGTTTCCAACCATAATGATCTCCCAGAGTGTGTAGTCTTGGACCATAAAGAATTGTTCTATCATTAGCCTCCACATCTCAAAGTCATTCAACTTAAGCTTTGGAAGCTTAGCAGCAATGTTTGAGTTATTGGTTTCTGTCTCCATTGATTCTTCTGAGTGAACTTGAGTCTTCTAAATCAAAGTATCAAAGCCTGGCTCTGATACCACTTGATGGATCTAAACACCTTGACCTTGTGTTAGATTGATACTTTGAATTATATCACTAAGTATGCGGAATCTACTTAGCAACACTTAGAAGTTTGATTGTGAGTAAGACAGTTATATATGAACAATGTATGTAAACAAACTATTAGCTCCAATATTATTAATGATAATAATATGAGTGATCTTGATATCACTAGGGTTACACCTTGAAGCTCTAGAAACGTATATGACAACTTATTATCAGGCCTTTAACCTAGGATCTCCTTTTATAGCACAAGGAGTCCTCTTCTACAAGATAAGTATAAAGCTAATAGAATAAGATATACACAAAATCTATTCTATATTTATCTAGACGCGTTTCCTAACAGTTATCTAATAAGCAGTGGTAATATATTGTTCTTGCAGTGGTAATGAGTTTCCACTGCAAGTACAATCTTCTGCAGTTGTAACATCTTCACTATCCGTGGTAACTGTTAGTATAATTCCCAACACATGGTTCTACTATATAATTCTCGTTTAAGGTTGTTTCCTGGGAAACTTAAATCTAGATGGTATGGACCTTTTACCGTGAAAAGCTCCTTTAAAACAGGAGCTGTTGTGTTGATAGACGATGAGAATAGGGAATTTACTGTGAATATACAATGCGTTAAGCATTATCAAGAAAATGGTAATGAAATGATCAGTGAGGAGGACATAACCTTTGAGGACGAGGTCACGCGATAGCCCGTGACTTTGAGTCTTGTTACAAGACTCGTAAATAAAGAAAAACGCTTCTTGGGAGGCAACCCAAGCTTTATTTGTTTTATTGTTTGTTTGTTTGATTTTATTTGTTTCCGTATACATGTTTTATTTTTATTGTTCGTGGCTCTTGTTTCAAGATAAATTGTGAAAATGCTTTATTTTGTCTTTAACTTCGTCTTGATTACATATAAAGGTATTTTGCAAAAGATAAGTGTAAGGGAAATCTAAATTTGTTTCTAAGAACGAGATTGAACAAGAATCACAACGATATTAAACGAATGTGCATATTAGTATTTGTGTGAGTCAAATGCTTGTATCGAGTCATGATGATGATTTGCAGAATTTCCAGGAATTAAGGCGTGAGTTTTTCCAGAAATTTTCTGGAAACTTAACATGAAATTTCTGCAGGTCACTTCTGACGGCATCAGGATTATAACTTGACGGCGTCAAGTGTAAAATTCTGGAAATTTTGTGAGTTTTGTTTTTCTGCCGGAGTCTTAGAGTTTTTGTTAAATCTTTAGTTTTATAAACTCCAGGAAATCTGAAAACATTCATTCCACAAGCATTATATCTTAATTTGCTTTCTAGGATTTTAGTATATATAGAGTTTGCCGCCGATTTTATGCGAGGTTTGCCATGTTTGTTTTCTCAAGTTTAACAGGTTATATTGGACAAGAAGATGATTTATATTTCTAGAGGAAAGCTTTCAATGTTCATTTTCTTGGATGAGGATCTAACCATGTTATCACATTATCCACACTGAGCGAATCAGGGGAGTATTTGTTTCATTCTTTTAGCTTCGTTACTTTTACATCCTTTCTATTAAACATTGGGGGCAATGTTCAGCCTAAGTGTAAGGGGAAGGTAAATGATGATACCTTAGAGAATGCAATTGCACTTGAGTTTGTGTTTTCAATAGTACATGTGTAATAAAACTAAGAGAAACACTTGTTAGGGTAATTTTAGCGCCAAATTAAATTTTTTTTACAACATTTAGGAGTGAAGCTTTAGCCTTAATGAGCGTCTCATGGATAGGAGTTATATGACTAGCACGAAAAACCGTACCACTCAAAATTTTCCACCCCAATATATGAGGTTCACCCCTAGCTTTGTTAGGAAAAAAATGCTTATGAGTGTACCGGTAGTACTCATTTTTAGTACACTATACCCCTGGTACACCCCTCCGAGCCTATCTTTTTCGTTTCTAACTTTAAGCATTTTACTTAAAGATAGAATTTGTTTACAATCTCCCACAAATGTACACCCAAATCGTCTTAGCCTTCCTTGTATGCACTCATCTTTAGTGCATTATTGTTACATGTTTAAACCCTTAGTTAATTATCTAATTGATTACATGGTTGCTAAGTTGAGTCATATCTTGTACATATTGTTTTGGGACGATTGAGACTCATGGGTAAAGTACTATTGTTATGGAGTATTAGGGAAGACGTCAATTATTACTCTCATATGTGCGCTAATATTTAAAAAGTACTCCATGTGTTTTGATTATCTTAATTCGAGTAATTAGTATAGTTGATTGTAAAGTATGTAAAAGTTCTAGTGTAAGGGGAATGCAAATTCCCTATGATGTATTATTTTGGATGGTAGGGATAGAGTGTATGAGAAAAAAAAATCAAAAAAATCAAGAAAAAGAAAAAAATAGAAAAAGAAAAAGAGAAAAAACATACGGACTACCATCCCGTTTCCTTTTATGTTTATTTTATGTTTTTGTTAGTTTATGATTAGCTTAAGTCAAGTCGAGTCTTGGCTTAGCAACGCCACATTGTACATGCAATTGACCAAGATGATTAACTTGCCACCAGTAAAGATTGCCTTTATCCAACAAAACCGTGTTTATCATATCCCTACACCTCACGTAATAACCCTTTTAAAAGACCTCTTTGATAGTTTATCCTAGGTGCTTACGCCAAGTGGTGGAGGTTTGATCCTTTCTCAAGCCTATGGTAATCTATGTGCTATGACAGGTAGTGAGAGATATTTTCCATTTTCATTTGTGATATATATACTTTTATTACACCCGAGAGATGTGAGTATCTAAACACTATTTGTGAAGTGCTAGCGTATAATTTCCGTGCTTGTTTCGGTTGAAGTGGAACGATTATTTGTTGCAATTAATTTTATATTAGTGTTAAATGACCCCTAGCTTGTGTTTTGATTAGAATAAAAGCGCATTTGCTTGAGGACAAGCAAATCTCAAGTGTAAGGGTATTTGATGAGACGAAAAGTGTTACGCTTTTAGGGGGTCATTTAAGCCCTAAGTCGTGATTATTTTATCAAATATTGCCTCAAATCGTTCCTTTTGTCATTTTAGGTGCTTTGGAAAAGAAAGCATTTTGGACGTTTTTGGAGTGAAAAGTGAAGAAAACGGCAAAGTCTCCAAATCATGTTGGAAATAGTACCTGACGACGTCACGCTTTGGAGGTGACGTCATCACGTATTGGCAAAGAGGTGGATAAAAAGTTACACGAGACGCGCCAGAACGTTTTTGGGAATTAAAGAGTGACGGCGTCACCAAGGCCGTCAAGAGCAATTTACACGTGCGGCCAAGAATGGAATAACACATGACGGCGTCAGATATGGATCTAGGCAATCCGAGGAAAGCATTGGCGGCTAGTTGCATAACGTGACGACCTCAGACCTGTAATCTCTATATATAGTTTTCTAATTTTCATTCATAAGGGGAGAACTTTTGGAGGAACTTGGGGACAAACCCTAGGTCGAATTTTACAGGGTTTTTCACCCTTCTTTCATCCATGTTTCAACAAAGATAAGTCTTACAATAATCATTCAATATGTCTATGTGTTGTTTGATTCTATCTTACGTTTGTCTTTACTTTAACATGCTAGGCTAGGTTTGCTTGTGTTTGCTTAGATGTAATGAAACCTAGCTATTGATTGTTGGTTGATTGTTTGTTATTAATTGTAATGGATGAATGATATCGATGTTAGGCTTAAGAAAACTGGTAGACTTCTAATTGGTGACATGCTTGAACGTCTTAAGAAACATGAATCGGATGTGTACCACGATTTTAATGGTTGTATTTAATGCATGAGTGACTACTAAGGGGGCCATGTTAGGAGCTAGTTGTCGGCTCGACATAGGAAGAGGTAGAAACTTATAGAGTTGGGGAAGATCGTACACGGCCCCACGAATGGTATTAAGGAATATAACCTATCATCCACGCAATTATAACAAACTATTCAATTAATGAAAGATAGCTAGGGAGTAGTGAAATCTAAGTAAACACGTTTATCTTATTATTGTTTTTCTCAACATTAACTTTCGTGTTATTTTATTTTTATTGCATTTGTAGTTATTTGGGTTAGTTGACTAGCAACTAATTTCGCCCACTCTTCCAATACCCGAGATTTTTACTTGCTTTCTAAAAAACTATAAAGATACAAAAAGAATCATCCCTCACCTCTAGACCTAGTTTAATTAAGTTTTAATCCTAACGACACTATTCCCTAAGAGAACGATCAATCCCCCGGTACTTGCCACTACACTATACTACATCGGTCAGGTACAGTGCCTGGTGGGGATTGCAAGCTTCTCAAGATCCCTTGAGAAGTAAAACCTTTTGCAAGGTTGCAAAACCACGCATCAAATACCAACTCTTTCATCATGTTATGGACCCTATATCCAAGTCACACATTTCATCATTCATTAAGTTTGAAAGGCTTCCGATTGATGATATTCTCGATGAGGAGATGTCCATATATCAAGAGAGACGCTTCGAAGAAGACTGAAGTCAACAATCATGTGCTTTTATTTGCTATGTTATAACTTTGAATGCTTCATAGTATTTCTATTTATTGCCACTTTTAGCTTTGCTATGTTTATCGTTTGTATGAACTAACCTTATCTCTATTAGACATGAATGTTTGTTGATGATGTTATTGGCTTATTTAGAGTATGAATAACATCTTTCATAGTTAAATTTTTGTTTATGCTGTTCTGTGACAAATTGGATTGATTTGTATGTGCAGATTGCAGAAATGAGAAACCAGGCAAAATTCTGTGAACCTACTGCCGGCTGTCCCTTATTGATTCGGCGGTCCTCCAGTGATAAGGGACCGTCTGGGTTTAAAGGACCGTCCCTGTGGGATCACAGATTTTTGCACTATTTTCTTCATTCCTGCAATCCTAAACCTATTGCATGATTATCACCACCTTACCATGTTTAGATAAAGATTTCTAAGTGCTTAAAAACTCCTAATGCATGCTTTGCCCAAACCATTACCATGCTTGATTATTTAAACCTTTCTCATCATGCTCAACCTCATCACAATCATCTTTCAATCCAACTTCATTACCTACAATGGCCTAATCTTCTACTTCCTTGCCAACAATAAACAAAGAACCCACAACACAACCATCAAACAAAAGGCCTAAGCTAAAAATCATTCGACCTCAAACCAATTTCATTGACCTCACACTCTATGACACCACTCCATCTCCTAAGTCACCACCATCATCACCTCAAGCACCAAGTGCACCACTCAAAACACCATCCACCAATGGAACATATCACTCTTCATCTAAGACATCCTCTAGCTCAAAGACAAACACATCACCTTTCTCATCATTCGTCAAAAAATTGTCACCCTTGCTCACCCAATCTAGCTCGAGTGCTTTCACTCCATTTGTGAGCAATCAACCATCATCCCAACCTCACTCTATCTCATCACCAAGAAACCAACATCCTCCTCCAAGTAACCCATCAACTCACACAAACACATCACCAAATGGGCCATTGGAAAATACTCCTCAAACTCCACCATCTCCTCTAACCCTTGGTAATCATTTACCTTACTACTTTGTTAACAACCACACTGTGGGGTGTGCTTGTTGTTACCACAATTTTCATTTCATTTCTACCCTTGGAGATGAACTACACATCATGTTTGGTCACATTGAGTTTCTTCTTGCTCAACAAAATGTGCAACCAACTCCCCTTGCTTCAATGCCACCATCGGCAACTCCTTCGGCTCCACCTTCATCTTCTCCATCATACACTCCACCTTCCGACTAGATATTCTCAAAAATCTAGTCATGAATAATCAAGTGGAAGTTGTGGTTTGGACCAAACATGCAATGGGAATGAACTTAAATCATTTAACTTGTTATAGTAGTCAATGATTAGTGTTGTTGTTTCTATGATGTGAAATTTGTATGGTTGTCATTGTATGCCTCTTTTGGATGTAATGAATGAATGATTATGTTTTAGATATGATAGTATGTTGTGCTATTAGTCACTGTTAAACATGAAAATGGACTAATAATATCTAACCTCAAAAATGGGAAGTTACTTAAGTCACAACATACCGGCCAACTTGGAAGCCTATTGCCGGCGGTCCTTTAAATGGACTGACGGTCCCATAATTAATAAGGGACCGTCCCCCTATTTAAGGGATCGTCCCCAGTAGTGCTCATAATTAGGTTCTATTATGTGTTCTTCTATCTGATTCCTGCACTACATAATTGATTTCACATCCATATCATCTTTTATATATATATATATATATATATATATATATATATATATATATATATATATATATATATATATATATATATATATATGTGTGTGTGTGTGTGTGTGTGTGTGTGTGTGTGTGTGTGTGTGCATGTGCTTTGTTCTAACTCTGTTTTGTAGCACATCACCATAGCTCGATTCCCTGGTGACCTCATTAAGGGGGAGCACTTATTTAGGGGGAGCTTGTATCTCGTTGATCACTCCAATGATTATCTTTTAAGGGTGCTCGTGTCTTCTCTCCTCAACAACCATGACACACCTTTTTGATTCTACAACAAGGGGGAGAAGTAACGGGAAAACTCATTAAAATTTTATCAACGCATAATTTTACTTAAAATAAGTTTATATTTTGTAATCATCAAAAAGGGGGAGATTGTTAATACAAATAATGTCAAAAACGTTATTCGCATTATTCGGTCTTCTCGTGTTTTGATAATCACAAAATATAAAGATATGTTACGTAAATTTACGGTTTATAAGTTTTTAATCGAGGAAACTTGTTACTTCTACATAGCTGCTTCAACATCACTTCAGGTATGAACAAACTTTATACCGTCATTAGTTAAGTGATCAAAGAATTTTTATTTTCACCTAAACTTACATTTTTAAGTTTGACAAAACATTTTCACAAAAGTATTTTTGTGTTTTCAAAAAAAATGTTTTATTAAGAAAATAGATTCAAATTCAAACTTTATAACAGCTATTTTTCCCCTCAAATCAGTTCAGCCTGAACCAGAAAAGTTTTCACCACGTCAGGACAAAAAGGGAGCGTTTTATCGCGGTGGTCCCTTAAATAGGCCGGCGATCCCTTATTGATAAAGGACCTTCTAGCATTTACGGGACCGTCCCTCTCCCTCATGTCGCCTATAAATACTAAACTATTACACTTTAGAAACAAGACTTTCACATACACAAAACTTTCTGATCTTTGTTTCTTTTATTATTTGATCACTATAACATGTCGGTATATGTTTATAAGTGATTTCCTCTTCCGTCAAGTGAAAGAGAAGAATTCTCGACAACTATGAAGATTCGAGATGTTATAGGTGTCCACGCACAAACGTAACAAGTGTTACGTGATAGGATATATATTATGTCATTGTTTTCTGACTTGTGTGTGAATCGAGGATCGGGATATTTATGTAAACTTGGATGGTGATGTAGTTCCAAGTATTGTATTTGTGTGAGCTTAGATGGGGATGTAGATCCAAGAAGTCTTGTAACTAGATTAGTTCATGTATTTGATGTGAGGAGAGTGATGTCCTAAAGTTTAGGTTAGGATTTGTTGAGTCATTATGTAAAGACTTGGATCGGGGATGATCAAGTATGTGAAGACTTGATTCGGGTAAAGAATCAAGTGAGTCGTGTGTGTGAAGGCTTGGTTCGGGTGAAGAACCAAGTATGTCAAACAAGTGAAGGCTTGGATCGGGTGAAGATTCAAGATGGACAAGAGTGCTTGTTCGTGTGGCCATGTGGGTGATGAGGCGAAAAGTGAACCACTTTTAGGGGGTCATTTAAGCCCGGATTCGTGATTATTTGATCAAATATTGCCCTAAATCGTTCCTTTTGTCATTTTAGGTAATTTTGGAGAGAAATCTGGAAAAGGAAGCATTTTGGACGTTTTTGGAGCATAAAAGTGAAGAAAACGGCAAAGTCTTAATTTTCCTTGCTGGGAACAGTACCTGACGGCGTCACATGTTCCTTGATGACGGCGTCTAGAGTAACAAAAGAGGTGGATGTGGATAATACACGTGACGATCCAGAGAGTTTTGTGCATTGGAGATGACGGCGTCACCCAAGGCCGTCATGGTCCAAGTATTAGTGACGGCCCAGAAGAAATTTACACATGACGGCGTCACAATTGGATCTAGGCAATACGATTTCATTATAGGCGGCAAGTTGACGGCGTCACATGTTTACACATGACCCCGTCATCCTGTAAAATCTATATATAGTTTTCCAAATTTCATTCATTAGTGTGCAACTTTGAGGGAAAACCCTAGGTTGAATTTTCCAGCTTTTTCAAGGGTTTCAACCCTTTGAATCTTTCATGTTCAATTTGAGATAAGTACTCTTTCAATTCAATCAATATGTCTATGTGTTGTTTGAATATATCTTACGCTTGTCTTCAATTTAACATGCTCGGCTAGATTTCTTTTGTGTTTGCTTAGATGTAGTGAAACCTAGATGTTAATTATGGGTTGATTGTTTGTTTATAGTTGTTACAGATGATTGTATTCGATGTTAGGCTTAAGAAAATTGGCAGACTTCCATTGGTAACTTGCTTGAACGTCTTAAGAAATATGATCGGAGGTGTACTATGATATTTGGTTGTATTTAATGCGTAGGAGAATTCTAATGATCCCATGTTAGGAGCTTCTAACGGCTCGACATAGGAGTGAAGTAGGATTCTATAGAGTTAGGGAATATTGTACACGGCCCTACGACTAGTATTAAGGAATATGACCCGTCATCCATGCAATTGTAACAAACTATCAACCTGTAAAAGATATCTAGGGAGTAATGAAACCTAAGTAAACACAACTTTCCCCATCATTGTTTACACCACAATAGTATAAGTAGTTTCATTTCATTTTTGTTATTTTATTTTGATTGCATCTTAGTTAATTGGGTTAGTTGGCTAGCAACTAATTCCGCCCACTCTTCCAAAACCCGAGATTTTAATAGCTTTTATAAAACATAAAAATACAAAAAGAATCATCCCTCACCTCTAGACTTAGTTTAGGAGACTTTCTAATCCTAGCGACACTATTCCTGAGTTGAACGATCAATCCCCCTATACTTGTCACTATACTATACTACAACGATCAGGTACACTGCCTGGTCGGGGTTGTAAGCTTCTCGAGATCCCTCGAGAGGTAAAGCCTGGTGCGATTCCCACGTATCAAGTTTTTGGCGCCATTTCCGGGGAATAGTTATTGTCTAGGTTAGGATTTCTTTTTATTAGGTTTACTTGCTAGATTCCTTTCTAGTAAGATTTTATTTTTATTTTTAGGTTTTCTTTAGTCTATCTCATTTCTTCGTGTCTTTGTTCGTAACCATCACCATCCACCATCATGGCAAATGAAGATCTCTCTAACCTTAGAGTCACTAGGAATCGTAGTTCCGTTAGAAATCTCGTTTTGCCATATGCAGAACCTGAAAGGGAAATGCATAAGCTAAAGCAATCTCTCTCAACACCCAAACCATCTATCATAGCTATCAACTTTGATGAGGCCCTTTCTGAAAAAGATTTAGATAATCACCTCACACCATCTAGCCCCCAATCCAACAACGATATGAGCACCCCCGAAACTCCCACCCCTAAGCGCCTTAAGGACTACTCCTCCCCGAATCCTCGTAGCTTCTCAAATGCCATTGTCTTCCCAAACGAACACACCGATGAGGTCTTGCGTGCAAGAGATGTTTGACTTGTCCAAAGTGTGTGCAAGTTTCGCGGATTACATAACGATGACCCAATTCAACACATCAGGGACTTCTTGAAGATAGTGGAGACCCTCCATATGGATGGGGCCACTAGAAACACGTCCCGATTACGATTCTTCCCTTTCACTCTTTATGAAAAAGCCAAAGAGTGGTATGATAGACTTCCCTCCGAGTCTATCTTTACATGGGAGCAACTTATATCCAAGTTTTATGAGAAGTTCTTCCCAGCTGGGAAAACCTCAGTATTTAGGGATAGGATCCTCCGCTTCCGAAAGGAAAAGGACGAACCCATCAATAAATCATGGATTAGATTCAAGGATATAATAAGACAAGTTCCCCATCATGGCATCGAACTTTGGCTTCCGGACCAAATCTTCTACGACAATGTCTCCTCAAACGACCAGAATGGAATCAACAATTCTAGAAAAGGAAAAATAGCTAATCTGAGCGCCGAGGAAGGGTGGAAGAGGATTGAGGAATATGCTCAAGACCAGGATGATACTTGGGATGAACCCGAGTCGACTGCGAGCACATCTGAAATCACACAAACACCCTCAGATCGGCTAAGAAAAATTCACGAGAGGGTGGAATACCTTGCAGGGTCGCAAACAACTAAACAACTTTTAAATCCTTACTTGATCTACGACTACTGTGGGGGCCCGCACGAGGTAGAGGAATGCGGAGGAGAAACCACGACCGAACATGCGTGTTTGTCAGGATATGACATCTACGCTGACCCCTCCCTTTTGCCTTTTTACCAAAATGATGATTATACCCTTTGGGGAAATCTGGTGAAAAGGAAAGAAGGAGAGGAAGGCCCTGAATAAAAAATCAGGAGCACTTTTGAAGATGACCTTGGTCACTTTACTCAGGAAAAAGGCTTACAATTGAAAGGTCTTGACGAGCTCATCGCTGAGTAGCAGAATGACATGGAAAAATGGTTCCATAAGCTTAATGCCACCCTTGATGGCCATAACAGGCCATCAGTAAGCCAAAAAGATCCCATACTCGCGGTAACTACTCAAGCCAGAACAACAACCAAGGACCCTCCTTATCCGAGCTCACATCCTGTCACCATTGAGCCAAACGAGCCCCACGAGGAGGAAGGTAATGTGAGCAACGAGGCTCCTGAACAACCTCCCCTGGTGACCCCATCCCCACCAACTCCACCTAACCAACCTGTGAGAATCCCATTTCCATCTCGCCTAGAAAACCAAAAAATTGAAAATGATAATAAGATATTCTTGTCATATCTGAAAGATTCAGTGGTCACCATACCTCTCCTTGATGCTTGCTATCACATGCCAAAGTATACCTCATACTTCAAAAGATTACTTGCCAACCGAAAGAAACTCGAGGGTCTTGTGACTCTAGGAAAAGAATGTTCGGTGGTGACCCAACGAGAGCTACCAAAAAGGTAGACGATCCGGGAAGCTTCACCTTACCCTGTTCCATAGGATCTCTATCAATAAAGAATGCTCTTGCCGATTTAGGGGCGAGCATCAACCTCATGCCCCACTCCATGTTCCTCAAACTAGGATATTCCGGACTAAAGCCTACCCATATGAATATCCAACTAACCGATAGATCGGTCAATTATCCCCTAGGGATATGTGAGAATGTGCTAGTCAAAGTAGGGAAGTTCAAATTTCAAGTTGACTTCGTGATCTTGGAAATGGAGGAGGATGACCTGGTACCCATCATCTTAGGGAGATCATTTCTTGCTACCGCTCGTGTAGCCATTGATGTTCATGACGGCAAGTTAACCTTGCGAGTAGGAACTGATAGCTTGACCTTCGATATTAAAGACACTATGAATCTATCTCTCGAAGTAGCTAACTGGCTCTATTTCATCGGAGAGGTCGATGAACTAACGGATGTCATTGACAACTGTGTTGATGAACAAATCGAAGAAGGCTGGTTACGGGATGAGAGTTTCCTCCCCATATTGGAGGAGGAGAAGACGGAGGGCGCTAGCGCAGTCTCCTTCTATCCCAGACAAGAGACCACTGAACAGCTCGAGCTCCGTAAACCCAAAAACAAGCTAAAGCCCTCTATTATCGAACCACCCAAGCTAGAGCTTAAAGAACTCCCAAACCACCTGGAGTATGCCTTCCTCCAGGGAGAGGATCAACTACCAGTAATCATAAACTCTTCCCTTGAGCATGAACAAAAATATGGGCTCTTAGGAGTCCTAAAGAAATATAAGGGATTCCTTGCATGGAGTGTAGCCGACATTAAGGGGATTGACTCAACCTTTTGCACGCATAAGATTCTTATAGAAGAGAACTATAAACTAGCCGTGCAACCCCAGAGGCGGGTGAACCCCAACATTAAGGAGGTAGTAAAAAAGGAAGTTATCAAACTTTTGGATGCAGGGCTGATTTACCCAATTTCGAATAGCCCGTGGGTCAGTCCTGTACAGGTTGTACCAAAGAAGGGAGGAATGACTGTGGTGAAAAATGACAACGGTGAGATGGTACCCCAGAGAACGGTCACTGGTTGGCGGGTATGCATCGATTATAGAAAGCTCAATGATGCCACCAGGAAAGATCACTTCCCCCTCCCGTTCATTGACCAAATGTTGGAAAGGTTATCCGGGCACGAGTACTACTATTTCTTGGATAGATTCTCAGGATATTTCCAAATCCCCATAGCCCCTGAGGACCAAGAAAAAACCATGTTTACTTGCCCTTATGGAACATTCACCTATAAAAGGATGCCTTTTGTGCTGTGTAACGCTCCCGCCACTTTTCAGCGATGCATGACCGCAATCTTTCACGAATTAATGGAAGACAGCATAGAAGTTTTCATGGATGACTTTTCGGTCTTTGGGAACTCTTTCGACCGCTGTCTTGCTAACCTTGAAAAAATGCTCAAACGTTGCGAGGAAACCAACTTGGTCTTAAATTGGGAGAAATGCCATTTTATGGTAAAAGAAGGGATTGTGCTACATAAGGTCTCAGGGAATGGGATTGAGGTAGACCAAGCAAAGGTTGAAGCTATATCTAAACTACCTTATCCCACAACTGTTAAAGCAATACGCAGCTTCTTGGGTCATGTCGGGTTCTACAGGAGATTCATTAAAGACTTCTCTAAAATAGCTCGGCCAATGACTCAATTGCTTGTAAAAGATGCCCTTTTCGATTTCTCTCAAGAATGCAAGGATGCATTTAATCTCCTGAAAAAAGAACTTACGCAAGCCCCAATCATGGTTACACCCAACTGGGAGTTACCTTTCGAGATTATGTGTGACGCTAGCGACTATGTTGTTGGGGCAGTATTAGGCCAAAGGTGTAACAAAAAATTCCAACCAATATACTACGCAAACAAAACTATGAATCCCACTCAAAAGAATTATTCCACCACCGAAAAAGAACTATTAGCCGTAGTATTCGCTTTTGACAAATTCCGTCAATATCTTGTCCTATCAAAGACGGTTGTTTTCACTGATCATTCAGCTCTCCGATATCTTTTTGCTAAGCAAGACGCTAAACCACGACTAATTCGATGGATCTTGTTGTTACAAGAGTTTGATGTTGAAATTTGTGATAAAAGTGGGGCAGAGAATTTAGCTGTTGATCACCTCTCTCATCTTGAAAATCCCCTCCTTAGTGATGACGAACAGCTCATGTCAATGACAGATTCTGAACCTTGGTATGCTGATTATGCTAATTATCTTGCAAGCAGGCTCATTCCGGAACACATGACTAGATACAAAAAGAAAAGGTTCTTTGCCCAACTAAAATACTACTTCTGGGACGGACCATTCTTATTCCAAAGATGTCCTGATCAAATAATCAGGCGGTGTGTTTCGGGAAATGAGGCAATAAAGATTATGAGAGAATGTCATTCGGGCCCTTCTCGGGGCCATCATGGGATAAACACCACCGCACGAAAGATTTTCGATGCGGGATTCTATTGGCCCACAATATTACGTGATGTAAAAGAGATGATACAAGCATGCGATGCATGTCAACGGGCCAGGAATATATCAAGCAGAGATAAAGCGCCTCAGAATTTTATACAAGTTTGTGAGGTTTTCGATGTTTGAGGAATTGATTTCAGGGGACCCTTTCCGTCTTCAGGGGGAACGAATACATTTTAGTGGCCATTGATTATGTTTCAAAATGGGTAGAGGCACAAGCCCTTAGGACCAACGATGCTAGGGTAGTTATTCATTTTCTAAAAAAGCTATTTGCTAGGTTCGGCATTCCTAAGCTCTCATTAGTGATAGGGGGACTCACTTTTGCAATGCGCAAATGGAAAAGGTCATGAAGAGATATGGAGTTTCCCACTGATTCTCCACCGCCTATCACCCACAAACCAACGGTCAGGTCAAAAACACCAACAGGGCAATTAAAAGAATATTGGAAAAGACGGTTAATCAAAATAGAAAGGACTGGTCATTTAACCTCGATGAGGCCTTATGGGCATTTCGAACGGCCTACAAGACACCTATTGGAACGACCCCTTTCCGCATGGTTTATGGCAAGGCATGTCACCTTCCGGTGGAACTCAAACACAAGGCTTATTAGGCACTTAAGGCATGTAATTTGGATTATACGGTCGCTGGAACGAATAGGTTCTTGCAACTCCATGAGCTTGATGAGTTAAGGCTGGAAGTGTATGAATCCTCCATTACATAAAAAGAAAGGGCGAAAGATGGCATGACCAGCGAATTAAGAAACCTAAGGAGTTCTCAGAAGGAGACAAAGTTCTATTGTATAACTCTCGGTTAAGGTTATTTCTCAGGAAACTCAAGTCTAGATGGTATGGGCCCTTTACAATGAAAAGTTCCTCTAAAACTGGCGCCGTTGTGTTGATGGACGATGAAAATAGAGAGTTCACTGTCAACATACAACGCGTAAAACATTATCAAGAAAGTAGTAATGAGATGATTAATGAGGAGGATGTGACATTTGAAGATGAGGTCACGTAATTACCCATGACCTTGAGTCTAGCTACAAGACTCGTAAAATAAAGAAAAGCGCTTCTTGGGAGGCAACCCATGTTTTGTGTGATTTTTAATTGTTTGAATGTTATTTGCTTCTATATGCATGCTTTATTTTTATTGTTGGTAGATCATGTTTCAAACTAAAATTGTGAAAATGCTTTATTTTGTTGTTTAACTTCGTCTTAAATTCATATAAAGGTATTTTACAAAAGCTAAGTGTAAGGGGAAACCCTAAAATTGTTTCTAAGAACGAAATTGATCTTGATTCACCACAATATTAAATGAACATGTGTATTAGTACTTGTTAGAGTCAAATGCTTGTATCGAGTCATAATGATGTTTTGCATGATTTTCCAGGAAGTAGGACATAAGTTTTTCCAAAAATTTTCCGAAAACTTAACGTAAAGATTTCTGTAGGTCACTTTTGACAGCGTCAGGAGTTAACTCCTGACGGCGTCACGTGTAAAATTCTGTAAATTTTGTGAGTTTTGTTTTTCTATCGGAGTCTTAAAGTTTTTGTTAATTCTTTAGTTTTATAAACTCCAGGAAATCTGCAAACATTCATTCCACAAGCATTATATCTTAATTTGTTTTCTAGGATTTGTTAGTATATATAGATTGCCGCCGATTTTATGCGAGGTTGCCTTGTTTGTTTTCTCAGGTTTAACAGGTTATATATGACAAGAAGATGATTTATATTCTAGAAGGGAAGCTTTGAATGTTCATTTTCTTGGAAGAAGATCTAACCTTATTACCACACTATCCACACCGAACGAATTAGGGGAGTATTTGCTTTCATTCTTTTACCTATTTCACTTTTACATTCTTTAATTGAACATTGGGGACAATGTTCATCCTAAGTGTAAAAGGAGGGTAAATGATGATACCTTATAGGATACTATTGCACTTGAGTTTGTTTGTTTGATGGTAGGTGTGTAATAAAACTACGAGAAATACTTGTTAGCGTAATTTTAGCGCCAAATTTAAAAATTTTTACAACATTTAGGAGTGAAACTTTAGCCTTAGCAAGCGTCTCATGGATAGGAGTTGTATGACTAGCACAAAACCGTACCATTCAGAAAAATTTTCCACCCAAATATGTGAGGCTCGCCTTTAGATTTGATAGGAAAAGCATTCATTATTAGTGCTTGTGAGTGTACCGGTAGCATTTAGATTCTAGAACTTGCGTTAGTGATGCATCCCGAGATCGCTAGTGAGACTACATTCGTGTAGCAGGATTTACTACATGATAAGAGGCATTAGGATCACCCTTGTGTTAAACCCGTATCATAATTACTTGACCATTTAAGTCAAATTACTTGACTAGTAAAGTCAATTAATTTTTCCCACACCTTAGCGTTGTACTCATTTTTAGTACACGAAACCCCTAGTACACCCCTCCGAGCCTATCTTTTCGTTTCTAACTTTAAGCATCTTACTTAAAGGAAGAATTTGTTACAACCCACCCAAATGTGCAACCAAATCGCCTTAGCCTTCCGTGTATGCACTCATCTTTAGTGCATTATTGTTACATGTTTAAACCCTTAGTTAATTATCTAATTGATTACTTGGTTGCTAAGTCGAGTCATATCTTGTACATATTGTTTTGGGACGATTGGAACTCATGGGTAAAGTACTTGTGTTATGGAGTAATGGGGAAAACATCATATATTACCCCCATATGTGCGTTAATCTTAAAAGTACTCAAAGTGTTTTGATTATCTTGATTCAAGTTATTAGATTAGTTTATTGTAAAGTATATAAAAATTCAAGTGTAAGGGGAATGTACATTCCCTATGATGTATTATTTTGGATGGTAGGGTAAGAGTGTATGCAAAAAAAAATAATAAAAATAAAAATGAAAAATGAAAAATAAAAAATGAAGAAAAAAAGAAAAAAAAATAGAAAAAGATAAGAAAAAAACATACGGACTACCATCCCGTTTCGTTTTATGTTTGTCTTATGTTTTTGTTATTTTTGATTTATTAGCTTAAGTCGAGTCGAGTCTTGGCTTAGCAACGCCATATTATACATGTAATTAACCAAGATGATTAACTCGCCACCAGTAAATATTGCCTTTATCCAACAAAACCATGTTTTCCATATCCCTATACCTAACGTTATAACCCTTTAAAAGTCCTCTTTGATAGTTTATCCTATGTGCTTACGCCAAGTGGTGGAGGTTTGATCCTTTCCCAAGCCTATGGTAATCTATTTTGTTATGACAGGTAGTGAGAGATGTTTTCCATTTCCATATTGTGATATATACTTTATTACACCTGAGAGATGTGAGTATCTAAACACTATTTGTGAGGTGCTAGTGCCTGACCTCCGTGCTTGTCTTTGGTCTTTAGTGGAACGGTTATTTGTTGTAATTACTTTTATGTTATTGTTAAATGGCCCCTAACTTGTATTTTGATTAGAATAAAAGCGCATTTGCTTGAGGACAAGCAAATCACAAATGTAAGGGTATTTGATGAGGCGAAAAGTGAACCACTTTTAGGGGGTCATTTAAGCCCGGATTCGTGATTATTTGATCAAATATTGCTCTAAATCGTTCCTTTTGTCATTTTAGGTAGTTTTGGAGTGAAATCTGGAAAATGAAGCATTTTGGACGTTTCTGGAGAATAAAAGTGAAGAAAACGGCAAAGTCTTAATTTTCCTTGCTGGGAACAGTACCTGACGGCGTCACATGTTCCTTAATGATGGCGTCAAGAGTAACAAAAGAGGTGGATGTGGATAATACACGTGACGATCCAGAGAGTTTTGTGCATTGGAGATGACGGCGTCACCAAAGGCCGTCATGGTCCAAGTATTAGTGACGGCCCAGAAGAAATTTACACATGACGGCGTCACAATTGGATCTAGGCAATACGATTTCATTATAGGCGGCGAGTTGACGGCGTCACACGTTTACACATGACGTCATCATCCTGTAAAATCTATATATAGTTTTCCAAATTTCATTCATTAGTGTGCAACTTTGAGGGAAAAACCCTAGGTCGAATTTTCCAGCTTTTTCAAGGGTTTCAATCCTTTGAATCTTTCATGTTCAATTTGAGATAAGTACTCTTTCAATTCAATCAATATGTCTATGTGTTGATTGAATATATATTACGCTTGTCTTCAATTTAACATGCTCGGCTAGATTTCTTTTGTGTTTGCTTAGATGTAGTGAAACCTAGATGTTAATTATGGGTTGATTGTTTGTTTATAGTTGTTACGGATGATTGTATTCAATGTTAGGCTTAAGAAAACTGGCAGACTTCCATTGGTAACTTGCTTGAACGTCTTAAGAAACATGATCGAAGGTGTACTACGATATTTGGTTGTATTTAATGCGTAGGAGAATTCTAATGATCCCATGTTAGGAGCTTCTAACGGCTCGACTAGGAGTGAAGTAGGATCCTATAGAGTTAGGGAATATTGTACACTACCCTACAACTAGTATTAAGGAATATGACCCGTCATCCATGCAATTGTAACAAACTATCAACCTGTAAAAGATATCTAGGGAGTAATGAAACCTAAGTAAACACAACTTTCCTCATCATTGGTTACACCACAATACTATAATTAGTTTCATTTCATTTTTGTTATTTTATTTTGATTGCATCTTAGTTAATTGGGTTAGTTGGCTAGCAACTAATTCCACCCACTCTTCCAAAACTCAACATTTTAATTGCTTTTATTAAACATAAAAATACAAAAAGAATCATCCCTCACCTCTAGACTTAGTTTAGGAGACTTTCTAATCCTAGCGACACTATTCCTGAGTTGAACGATCAATCCCCCGGTACTTGTCACTATACTATACTACAACGATCAAGTACACTGCCTGGTGGGGGTTGTAAGCTTCTCGAGATCCCTCGAGAGGTAAAGCCTGGTGCGATTCCCACATATTAGTGGGCCTTGGAATAGATTGGTTCTAGCTATGATTAGAACTCGACATTATGCTTAGTGTCGTTAAAACTTGTGTAAGCATGTGTACGGATTGCTCAGCCTGAAGGAGTGTGTTGATATAGTGATTGATAACTCTCGAGTGTGGTACTCGGGGAGTGGAGTAGGACGGAGAGCGAGCTTTGTGCCGAACCACTATAAATCGCCGCGTCTCTTGGTTGTGCTCTTTCTTTACTCTTTACTTTACTTGTTTATTTATGTATGCTAGTAACTAAATTGATATCACATAACTAGTAGAATTCAACAAGTTTGTAAATGAAAAATAACCGGACCTAAAACGGCGAAACGTTTTAGAAAATTTTAAAGAAGCGGTGAAACTATTCAACCCCCCTTCTAGTTTCTACAAAGTCGAAGCAACAACAACAGCAACAGAAGTAGTAGCAGTAGTGGTCGCCGTCACCACCCGGGCACTTTACCTAACAAAAGAGTCAACCTCAGCATCTGTAGCAGAGGTACTAGATTGATGAGAAAAATTTGAAGATATGACAAACTTTTCGGCGGGATGGACATTGCGGAGGTTAGAACCATCAATGGAATCTTGCTCTGGAGTAGCGGATATAGAGGAAGTAATAAAAGGTTGGGTAAAAAAAACCAATGCCAATGTCAGTGTTTCCAACGCTATTAGCCAATAACCGCTTGATGACACCTATAGACTTGCTACCAGTATAAGGCTTGTCAGAAGCTCTGTGATCCATCCTTAATTTTTTTAGCTTGACGGAAAGACTCATAAGTAGGAACATCCTATTCTCTTCCTCTCGGCTTAAACCTCATAACAAAACCCTCCGGATCAACATTTTCAACTAACGTGGCCACTTGGAGCCCGACATCATTGCCACTACTGGTACCAGGAACATCTAGTTCCGTACCATCACCAACAGAAGCAAAATTATGTTGACCTACACATCTAACATCAAGAAACGGCCCATCAACGCTTGCATCCAACTCATTACGGACAAGAACAACGGGGGAAAGGGGAACCATCTGTCCAATAGTATTTTCCAACAGTTTCGGTTCACCTTCCAATTGCTTCCTCCTAGCAGCCGTCACTTAGGTAGGATCTGGAAGTTTAACAAATGTGGACACATCCATTGTTGCGTAACCAAAAGAAGCAGTTAATAGAAAATTTAGAAGCTAAACAAATAAATAACGTATACCCGACCGGCGACCACTCCATTATTGTCAAGAAAAGACGTCAACCCAGAAAAAATGGTTGTTCCAATTTTTGAAGTAATCAAAATTTAGCATACTCAAAAAACCAGACATAAAACACCAATCTTTCCAGAAGGATACTCGTGTATGTATTGGCTTGGATTAGGCAACATTGGATGAACCTTTGGGGGAATGTAAAACTTTTTACTAAAATCGTTAAGTGGCCCATGAGAAAGATGGGATTCAACATCCGTAATAGTACCCATGATGGAAGCAAAGTAACAAGATCTAACCAAAAAACTCAAGAAGTCTTTCGGAGAAAAATGATATAGCCTAAAAAAAGCTTGAAGAACCCACAAATGGAAGAAAGTGAGGAAGAGAAAAAAGTGGAATAGTAAAAAGCAAATCAGGTATTTATACTCATGGTATATTTAATTCAAGATAAGACAAGATGATGACACGTGCTAAAACGGTTTAGTCAACGGCGGGGATCAAAAGTAAAAGATGATGACAAGAATAAGGTAAAGGGCCCACTTGGTCAAATCAGTCAGAAGGTGAAAGGCCAAAAATGATCCACGTTCCCTACGATCTCACCCACTAAACACAAGGAAACGTCGTAGAGAAGCAATCAACTATAGAGCGGAAATGCAATGGAACCTTAGTCTAGTAACATTCACCGCACGCTATCAACAAGAACGCACGCAATGAACGCACTAGACTGGGGGGACTTGATGACGTATAATACAGATAGCAGGCCTATTGGGCCTGGACTGTATTATGCATATTTGGGCCCCAACCCAACAGAACAGAACAAACAAACATATACACTGGATGCCACTGAAGCCTAACAATAAGCAAGGTGCGGTCCAGACATACAAAGACGTACGCAGATCATCCGAATAATGTTTCCATAGAACGCTCGCGGACCAGCCCATGGCTGCAGGGGATGATCAGTATCCGCAATCACGATTAAGTTACGGACCCTTGCCCGACAAGGGTCCCACTCTAGCCACTAACAATACTAAACGAAATACTAGGAAACCCTAGTATTTGGCTCGCCTATAAAAGGCAACCTTTCAACGCATTTGCGAGGTATGACTTTCTCACATATCCCAATACATACATATTCTCTGACAAATATGATTACTTACTCTCACGCCAGAGCTTAATCGTGGGGTCCGTCCCCACGAGAAGGCTAATGGTTTGCTTTCATTTATGCGGGGAATCATTTCGTTACTTGAATTAGTGCAGATTTAATTCATTGGCAGTCCACCAAGGCAGCCCAATAATCAAACTAAGCTCAATCCATACCCATCACACTTTTTGCACTAACAGTACCAAATACAAAATTCTAATTCGTAGGTATCAAATTCGAATTCTAAATGTACAAATAACTGATGTCGTCGATCCTTATTATAAGAAACTAATGACTTAAATTACAAAATTCTAAACCAACTTTTCTAACGAGATCCAATCCAGCAGGGGCGGAGGGGATGGGGTGACTAGCGGGTACTAGGCCCCTCTCAATTCGCAAGTAAACATAATAAAATACAGTTCAAAAGCCCATTTTCTGAGGAATCTTAATGATCGGCCCCTCTCAATCTAGCATTGACTTTTGTCATTCTAATATAAAAAAGTAAATGATTTTGCTTGCCGGGAAAATAAGAAAGTGGTCGGAGAAGAAAGAAAACACAAGGAAGAGAGATAAACAAACATTTTGATTGTTTTTCTTTTTTCAGAAGTTTGACTTTGACTATCGTATTTCCAATGTAAACTCTTCGTAACCTTTTTTTCATTTTACCCCTTCTATAATTCAAGTAATTGCTTTTAGACCTTTAAAAACCTATATCATTAGAATTTATACATAAACAATAACAATATAAATTTATCTTTCATTTCCATTATAAGTTTATAACTACACAAAGAAGCGTAACCCACTCTAACGATATAGCCTTTTTGTGAATTTTTAAATCGCCAAGTACTATTTTTATTAATCTGTTACTACGTATTACCTAGTTATGTGTTTTTTTTAATTATTTCGTGTAGTATATAAACATTAGCAAACTAGAACTAAAGAACTTGTCGAACTTGTCGCTTAGCGGTATTTATGGGGCGTAAGATGTTTTTTTAACTTAAAAGTTTTGGTTCAAATTGTATCTATAAAATTATGGGTTTATTTGTAGCGTGAGCGTTTTGATTTGATGCCGTAATTTTTTTACACTCTCTTTGTTTTACTTTTAACAAAATAACCACCTTAGTTTTTGTGTTGGATTCACAACTCTCTCATTAGATATATACCTAATGATAACAATAAGTTATTTATATTTTATATTCTTTAAATTTATGGTGCTTTTGAATATTAATGGTCACTTAATCATTATTAACTCCTTGCCTACTTTTATCTTACTATTTTATAATGTAAAAAGACTTACTAAAATTAGAAACTCTTAAAATTCATCAGTACTTATTATAGTAAGATTCAATAGTTTGTACATAATTAAAACACAATCAATATGGTAAAGATATTTAATGTAGTAAATTAATTAACTGATCAATAACTATAATTAATGCAGTTATTAAAACATCTTTTTCATAAAAAATACAAATTATCAAGCATATTGTACAACCAACTCAAACATAATTATTAAATATCACCAATAAAAATAATAAAGTATACTATACAAATATTCAAGTCCGAACGGGTAACAGGCAAAAAGGGCTCGAGCCCGAACGGGCACGGGATTTACGAAATCCTTGATATCCGTAAATTTAAATTTTCAAAAATAACATAATACGAAAAAATTTATTTCATGGTACCCGCCGCTGCAAAGCTAATTAGTTGTTACATTAACGCATTCTTTTTAGATTTTTTTTTTTTTTACTTCGGTCATTAAATTTATACAATAGATAATTTTTTTGTTATAATGAGGTTTTAGGAATAATGATACTACCTCCGTCTTATAAAAATTGTCCACTTTGACTTTTTTAAGTTTTTTTTTTTTCAACTTTAACCTTAAATATTTATATTTACGTTATATAACACTTGATGAAAAATATATAAATGGATTATGATTTGAATATATTTTCATTAGTATAATTTTCATCATATACTATATAATGCAAATAAAAATATTTAAGGTAAAAGTTGGAAAATAAAATTAAAATATGAAAGTGGACAGTTTTTATAAGACTATGAGAGTATATATTTTGGTGGGGAGTATATATTTTGGTGGTTGATACAAATACAATACATCAAAAATACATTTTAAGAGTTCGAAGCAAGGCTGTCAAACTCGCGAGTTTACACGTAAGATCGTACGATCTTACGTGCACACCAGTCAAAATCGTGTAGGATCGGGGTAGGATCGCATCTGAGGTAGGATCGTAAGTAGGATCGTAGGATCGCACGTAAGATCGTAAGATCGACACGCGATCCGGGTTCACTTTTTTTTTTTTTTTAAATCTTTTAAGTCCATCCCACTTGCTTAGGCAAAAAAAAAAAAAAAAAAAAAAAAAAAAAAAAAAAAAAAAGTGTGTTTTACTAATGTCTAATGAGTAAACCAGTATTGTTTCATTTTCTAAATAGATTATAGTTTATACATAGTTTTCTACTTTTCCAAATAGATTATAGTCTAAAAAGTGTTCAATAGTTTAATTTAGTTTACTTCACCGTAATTAAACTAATCAAAGGGTATGTTTTGTAATGCCACTTATGAAACGTTTGTTTTTTTGAAATCATGTTGATGGCTCGTATGTTTTGAGACATTTAGGACCTATGTTATGTAATATTATTGCACTAAATCGTTAATGTAACGATTGAAACTTGATTTTTTGTGTTTTACTATTACTTTGGTGTTTGAAATTTAAACTTTGTCATTTTCAAGATGATATTATATGAACTTATCTTTGACGTTGAGTAAAAATGTAAAGCAGTTTGACTCGTATATCATTGGTTTGCAAAATATGACAAATTGGTAGGATCGTAGGATCGCGATCCGATCTTACGATCTCGATCTTGCAAAGACAAAAACGATCCTGCGTGGGATCGCGATCTTGACAGCCTTGGTTCGAAGTACTTATTATTGTTTACTTTTGGTACAAAATTTTATGATTTAGATTGACTCATGAGCAAAAAGGGAACAAGTGATTCGTACTATATTAGTGAGATGGATTTTGACTGGTGTATTAGTTTATGACTTCAGTTACTTAAAAGTTTCCGTATATTTAGTTAAGCGTCCAACTTTCGTATATGCTCAAATTATTTAGCTAACATTTTACAATTATGTTCGGCCTCCTTAACTTGAAATCTTAGCTCCGCCCCTACAATCCAGTAACATTATTAGGTTTATTATCGACCAAGTATACAAATCATTTTACTGTTTAGAAAATAATACTAACAGTTAAAGTGCGATATCGGGTTATATGTCTTCGTCTAAATTCTGAAAAAGACTAGACATGCACTCATTCTTGTCGTCACAATTTCTATGATAACGTTAAACTATGTTTTGTCCTTATTAGAGAGTATTTTGTTGAAGTCTTTGAACATGAAAGAAACAGAGTTGCAATAATACTAGATATAATGGGCATCAAACTAATAATCATTATTCAGCATATCACCAAATTGATTATCGAACAAGTGTAACGGTGATCGTCAAATTAAACACATTAAAAAATTACATTTTATACAAACGTATCTCACAATATGCCCCACAAACATACATACAGGGACGGAGCCAAGGGGGTGCCCGCGGGTGCACGTGCACCCCATGGATTTTTTCGATATAGTGTTAATTTTTGAAAAAATTATCGATTTTTCCTAAATTTATCTTAAATGCACCCGGTGCATTAAAATGTGTCTCTAGTATTATTTTGTTCATATACTTACAAATAAAAAATAAATATAAAATTTTATATAAAAGACCAAAGATGAAACAAGTTTAATAAATTAAAGCATAAAAGGCCAAAGATGAATAGGGTTATTAATGGAACAAGTTTATTCATCATCCTAACAATTTACAAAATCCAAAATTGAACAAACACCACAAAATGAAACAGGTTCGTAATTCGTAACATATATTATAAGTTTTAGGGGTAATCTAGTTAAGGTTACAAACAAATCTCCAATTCGGCCCCCCAAAATAAATTCGCCCCCCCCCCCCCTCCCCCCCCCCCCCCCCCCACACACACACACACACACACAAAAATTGTTCTAGTTCCGCCATATTTGGTTGTATGAAATCTTAACTAATTTGTTGGTTCCGTATAGTCTATCATCATCAATAAGGATTTAGGGCAATAAGAATAAGTGAATAACTATGCAATTTCTATTAAGATAAATATGGATAATAAGTTTAAGTGATAGTCAACAATATATTAGAATATGAATAGTACCCCAATTGTGTTGTCCTCGGGGTATTTTTATTCTTGTCGTAGTTACAATATATATGAAAAGTAGTGCTTAATTGAAGGTGGCTTTAGCCTTGTCTATTGCTACCGCTACGGTTGAAAGATGTTTTTCTAAAATGAAGCTTATTAAACTGATTTGCATAATTGGATGCGTGATGATTATTTTAATGATGCTTTAACTTGTGCTATAGAGAAAGAATAACTTATTAATATTAAAAATGAGGGTGCACGTAAGTTTTTTTTTTTTTTTTTTTTTTTTTTTGCTATGGGAGATCGTAGAATCACTAATTAGAAGGTAATATGTTCATTTATTTATCGTTTTAATGAAATCTTCGTTTTAGTACACTTTTTAACTGTATTATATTACGGTTCAAAAAATTTTGTGCACCCGGTCATATTTTTTTCTGGCTCCGTCCCTGCATACATAAAAAAAAAAAAAAAAAAAAAAAAAAAAAAAAAAAAAAAAAAAATGCAAACGGTTCGGTGGTTGGCACCACCAGACAATAGCCAAAACCCACCAACATGCGCAGTGGTTGCGGTGTAAGGGTCGATGACGCGTGGTTGGTCACCACCAACCATTAGTCCATTATCTACACTTGGTCTAGGTAAAATGTGTATGTCTATCACTCAATCATCGTAGTTAAAATACACAATATACGTATTTAGGATTTGAAGTCAATGCTTTCTACAAAACGATAATGAATGGTAATAAAACACGAGTGTTATGTTATTCGACACTTTTTACAAGACATGCAATATCTAATATATTGGTTCTTATGTCATTACTTGAATATAATCTATCCTATATTTGCGAAGACTAACGTGAGTGTTAACAGTTAGCATCAGTTGTTATCAATAGTTGTTTGTTGTAGAAGAAATGTTTGATATATAATATAGTTTGATATATAAATATATAATATAGTTATGTAGACGTAAATATAAAATGTAAAATGACGTGATGCCGTAAAAGTTTATCATTGGTTTTTTATAATGTATTATGTATATTCTTCGATGTCAATAATGATCTTGTAAGACATGATCATAAATTCACAAGTGTGTGACATGGAGTATTAATTTTCATATGCAGATTGAACAGTTTATGTCGAAGCTAAGAACAAATAAAAGAGTAACAATAAATTCATTTTCATAACTTGCACCATGTTTTTGAGTTTCTATTTGTAAAGAAAATAAAATAAGCGGAGAGAAAATAAAAACCTAAGTCAGGAATGGATCCTTTTGCCAATAAACGTTCTCAAGATTTTTTATTTATTTATTTATTTGTTTTTTTAAGAAGAGAAGAAAAAGATAAAGTAAATTATGTCAAATTCTCATTCCCGATTTTCGTCTCAAATTGAGATGATTTAGATTGGCTAAATGTTTTAGTTAATTTGGTTATATATTTTTTTTGTTTTCCTTTTAACGAAGACAAAACTACAAATCAATTTTTTTTTTTTTTTTTTTTTTTTTTTCATCTTGGATTCTCTTATTTTCGTTAATGTCATACTCGAAGAAAAGGTTTAGGAAACGGAAAGAAGATAAGAGGCCAAAAGGAGCACATGATAGGTGCGTGGATGGGCCGTGGTAGAAATGGCCCCAAATGTCTTCTATCAATTAGCTAACATAAATTTCGAGGATCACCTCTGTATATATGACCATTTTCTCATGTCACTTTTCTTCATAATTGTCTAGACATTATTAATTTATTACCAAATAGAAGCAAGATTAATTTGAGAAATTTTTTGTTTTTACCAACCCATACACTATGTTTAGGGCCGTAAACGAACTGAACGTTCGGTGAACATTTCATGAACTATTCGGCAGAAAGTTCATTTATGTTCGTTCATTTATTAAATGAACGAACATGAACAATATTTATGTTCATTTAATTTAATGAACGAACATGAACAAAAGTCTCGTCCGTTCATTTATGTTCGTGAACGTCCGATTATGCGTCCGTTAACGTTCGTTTATTTTTATTTACCTATTTATATTCATATATCATATCTTTTAATTTTATAATTCTAAAAATTGGTTTGTTTAAACAAAACAACACTTATAAAACAATATATTGTGCAGAATTCAATAAAATTTATGTTTGTTTGTCTATTTTCATTTATGTTCGATCGTTTATGTTCGTTTACCGTTCATTTAGTGTTTTAATGAACAAACATAAACGAACATGAACAACTCATTTTTTTAATAAACGAACATGAACAAGAAAATTCGTCCGTTTAAGCGACGTGTCCGTTTATTTGTCCGGTTAAAATTAAATGAACGAACATGAACAGGGCTCCGTTCGTGTTTCGTCCAGTTCGTTTACAGCCCTAACTATGTTAAAGAGTGGCTTCAAAAAGAGTGACTTTAGATATCCTTGCTAAATTAACTATTTTTCTCATTATTATTACTAAGTAACATCTATTAGGAAAGAGTAACAAAAAATATGAAAAGTTACCCCAAGTCCTGTATTCAACTTCAACTACAAAGAGTGTAACGGAACATGTGACTCAAAATTCTTATGCACTCTTCTTGGACCACCATTCATGTGTGGATCACTCAAGTTTGTGAATACTGAAGCATGCAGCTATGCTTTTTGGAACTTAAACTCAATCACTTTCTCTTTAAAGTCTAGCCTCACTATAACCACTTTGTGTACGTCATCATCATCGTCTGCGGGCTTCAACATCTTTCCCATCACTCTCATTATCTCAATCTCATCCCTACCACCAATGGATAATGAAGAAAATATATTACTTAGGAACCATGTCAAACGACCAAAAAAAACTTGAATTCTTGATGGTTACCTTTGTATAAAAGAGATATATTAAAAGGATAATAGACTAAAAGTGTATTTAACGTACTTGACACATTTTCGAGTTTTGTGTAGTCAACTTTATCTTTTGCTATTGTAAACGTATCTAACTTTTGAATTTCAACATTTATGTGTATTTTGTGGTCATTTTACCTCTACGTTCTTTAACCAAACTATTAACAACGAAAGTGAATAAAATACATACAAATGTCGAAATTCAAAAATTTAAGTATGCAATAGCAAAAATAAAATTGACTACACAACACATCATAAAAAAATGTCAAATTAAATACATTTTTAGGTTATTATATATATACTAAAAGGCAAGAGGTTTACTGTAGCAGCTACAGTACAGTTTTTTTTTTTTTAGTACTAATGGTCGTTAGTTATTTAACAGCTGTTAACTAACGACCGTTATCTTTAACATTTTAAAAAAAAAAATTGTACGCACTTTGTCCTTCATCTCAGTGGTTCATTGTAAATTTAGTCCTCAAATAATTTACATAAATGGTCCTTCATGTTATACATCAATTGCAAAGTCAGTCCTAGGTAACTAACTTCACGTTAAATAGCTAACGGCAACAAAAAAATTCCGCAGCAACGCGCGTGTACCAAACTCGTTATCCCTCTATTAAATTGCACAGTATCAATATTTCGTGGTTATGCCATGGCCCATGGACACCCTCGTGTATGACTTTTGATTATTTTAGACGACCTATGACATTTTTAATAAATTTTCTTCATTTTAGTCGTGCTCCCAAAAATTCAGGTGAGGCCAAAATTTGTTAATGACAATATAACTAAACACCTATCCAATGCATCGATAAGTCTTCCTTTTTCTAGTGTTCTAGTTCCTATCTTGGATTTTGAGTGTGCATAAAATAAAAATCCATTCAAAGCCCATTTAAGAATAGTAGCAAGAATGTAGGCCAAAGATTACAAGTGACGGGAAAGAGGGTTACTAGGGTTAGAAAACGACTCAATCCAACTAAATTTTACTTTTATAACTAGTGGAGATCCATGTATGCGAGAAAAGTTTAATAGCGTTGAGGAAAAAGGTCTTTTCTTCTTCCTATTTTTTCTTGAGAAGATGTATTCATTTATGAATTTCCAAAGTGCCCAAAACAGATTTAAGGACGACATCGTCAAACATGAATGAACATGTAATTGAGAGATTGGCTCTTTCCGCTAAATAGAACGCATCGTTAAGGAAAATAGGAATTAAGCGTTGGATGTTTTGCCATTAAAGAACCTCGAGTGCCCGCGGTGAGGCGCGACCAACAACAAACGAAGGGGGAAAGCTTGCTTTGCTAAAACGAATTTAGCGAGTCCACAATGGACACACACATAAAGCATGGTTTCTTGATCTTCTTAAAAAATAGGGCAAAGGATCGAATGAAGGTCGATACCTTGCATATCAAGATTAACTCTTGTGGGCATTCGATCTTCTGCAATTCTCCACAAAAATGTCGATTTTAATAGGGACAAGTTTGTTCCATCTTTGTGGGTTCAAGTCCAATGTAAGCATCGAGTTTTCAAATGCCGAATATCTTTTTGAAACGTCAAAGCTACACTTTCATTTATCTTAGTTTTCAGTGAGATTAAGATTTGATAGGAGGTTTTGCAATACCATAAGATTTTAGACTCTGCCATAGACCTAACCTAAGGTCTCTTCATCGGGCCATCTGAACAACTAGATCAAGCCCATATGGTAGCCCTGAAACCATGTTAGGTCCAAGCAGCGAATGTGAGGCAGTGAGGAAATTAAGCATGTGAGTATCCGCTAGCTAGGTTTGAGCCCTAGATTGCCTAACATCAAGGTATTGAAGCAAGGCCTCAAGTTTAAATCTCGTAAATTGCAACTCCATAAGGCCACCTACTATAGCTAATGAGGGCTAATGAATTATCATTTTTTATAAGGTATGCGAGATAGTTTGGGAAGCACAAGATATGTTTACCAAGTTCACCTTAACCAGTCATCGTACATTTGTAGCGGGAGACTGGTACCAATGGAGAAATGCTCCAATGGTCAAATGGGTCATGAGTTCAATCTCAACTCTTGGCTAAAACTCCTTGAACAAGTTCTGGGTGCTCATTGTCTAGGACAAAGTTATTTAAAAAAGGCCCGTGCGCACCTAAAACTAGTGCATGGGGGTTAGTGTTTCCTAAAACTTTTTGATACGACCTACCCGTATCGATAGTAGCACCACTATAGTGGATGCTTGCTCCTTAAGAAGAGAAGTAGAAGAACAGAATATTTGATCGCGAAAAACTGATGAACTTCATTGATTGATAATTGCTTAAATACTAGTTTTGAGATAGTCTCCAACTTAGACACTAACACATATCCTATAAGACTTGACACTTATCCAACTTAGACACCAACACATATCCTATAAGACTTGACACTTATCCAAGTGCAACTTGGATTCGACAGACACATATCCTAAACAAAACAAAACAGATAAACGATAGATAAATGATAGACATCCTATCCCATCACGAAATCCTTATGCCATTTTGAAGCAACCGACAACCTGGTGGATGTCCTCACAGCTTGACCATCCGGCTCAACCGACGTATCATTCCCTCCGTCTTCAAAAATAACCTTGTCCTCAAGGTTATAGGTTGGATAAGCAGCTTGGAACTCGGACAACCATTCCCACGTAGCCTCCTCGGGCGAACCCCCCCTTTGCTTTCAGGCCTTCCATTGCGAAAAACCCTTCGTGTGTCACAAATTGTTAAGGGTTGTTTCACTGGGCATCCATCTTGTAATTCCTTGGGTAACCCAGCCACTTCCACGCCATCACTTCCCACAAATGCCTTAAAAAGAGACACATGAAAAACCGGGTGTATCTTACTAGAATTAGGAAGTGCCAAACGGTACGCCACTTTCCCTACTCGCGTCTCCACCTTGTATGGCCCATAATAACGCTTGGCTAACTTATTTGAAAGCCGTTTAGCAAGAGTAACCTGACGATAGGGATGAAGTTTGACAAGAACTAAATCCCCTACATTGAATTCAATATCCCGCCTCTTGCGATTAGCCTTAACTTCCAATTGATGTTTAGCCGTTAGTAAACTTTCCTTGAGCTGCCTTAACAACCCATCACGTTCCACGAGTAACTCATCCACAGTAGCTACCTTTGAGGAACCGGAAGGATACAGAACCATGGATAAAGGTGGCGTTCCATATAAAGCTTGAAAAGGTGACATTTTGATACTACTGTGATAGCTAGAATTGTAACAATACTCTGCCCATGGCAGAAAACGCACCCATTGTTAAGGATGGTTAGAGGTCATGGCTCGCAAGTACTACTCTATACAACGATTAACCACCTCCGTTTGTCCATTGGTTTGAGGGTGGTAGGCGGTACTATGACTCAATTGCGTACCACTGAAGTGAAATAATTGCTTCCAAAAATTACTAACAAAAATAGGGTCACGATCAGAAATGATGGTCTTTGGTATCCCATGATGCTTAACCACGATATCCACAAATATCTCCGCCACCCTGAGTGCATTGAAACTAGTGGGAAGCCCCCCAAAATGAGCATATTTTCTCAACCGGTCCACCACAACAATAATGACCGTACGACCTTTTGAACTAGGCAACCCCGTGATGAAGTCCATAGAGACACCTTCCCATACCGCTACAGGTGTTGGTAAAGGTTGCAAATAACCACCAGGTGCCTCAGTTGAGTATTTGATTTGCTGACACACTACACATTTCTTGACGAACTCCTCCACAGATTTGCGCATCCCTTTCCAAAAGAACAAGACTGATAACCCGACCAACGTTTTCTTGATTCCCCCATGCCCAGCACTAGGAGTAGCGTGAAACTCGTGAAGCAACAAAGGTATGATTTTCGATTCTTGCCCAATGTAATAACGATTGTTATAAATCAACAACCCATCCTCCCTTCGAAACCCACTCATCTTGTCACCATTATCCATACGTTTATGTAAGTCGAGTAGCTCGATAAGTGATTCATTCTCACCCCGCAACTCACCCACGAATCCCACTAATGGTTGACTAAAAGCCATGAAAGAGGCAGAAAGCTGCTCATCTTCTTCAAACACCCTAGAAAGAGCGTCGCCACCCGGTTCGTCATTCCCGACTTAAACTCAATGGAGAAGTCAAACCCCATTAATTTCCATACATACTTCTATTGGAGCGGCGTTTGAATTACCTATTGCATAAGCTCTTTAATACTCTTATGGTCTGTTCGGATGATGAACCGCTGACCTAGCAAATACTGTCGCCACTTATAGACGGCCTCTACAATAGCAAAAAATTCCTTTTGATACGGGGTTGCAACCTTCATACATGGACCCAATTTACGACTGAAATAACTAATGGGTCGGTTTTCCTGCATTAAAACTGCACCGATTCCATCCCCAGATGCATCAGCCTCGATTATAAACACACGATCAAAATTTAGAAGACTTAGAAGAGGAACGTTGGATAATCGCTCCTTAAGGTTTTGAAATGCGTGAATCTCCTCTTCACCCCACTTGAACCCCTTATGTTTTAGCAGATCTGTTAGGGTCGCGGCTAATGATGCATATCCCCGGATAAATCGCCGATAGTACCCTGCGAGGCCCAAAAATCCTCGAACTTGTCATTGATTCTTAGGTTCTGGCCAATTTTGCACGGCTAAGATCTTTTTCGGGTCCATCTCCACACTGCGAGCCGAGATAATATGCCCAAAATATTCAAGTTCCCCAGACCCAAACACACACTTAGAATGCTTCACAAAGAACTGATGCGCCTGCAAACAATGAAACACACACTCCAAATGTGCACGAAGCGTCGTACTATAAACTAGAATATCATCAAAAAAACAAAATCATAAACTTGCGTAAATAAGGTGAAAACAACCTATTCATAGTTGCCTGAAATGTGGACGGAGCATTGGTAAGCCCAAACGGCATGACTAAAAACTCGTAATGCCCATCGTGTGTACAAAAGGCCATCTTGTAAACATCCCGTTCATGCACCCGAATTTGATGGTAGCCTGCTCTTAAATCCAACTTAGTAAAATTACTCGCCCCTCCTAACTCATCGAACATCTCATCGCCCGTAGGAATCGGAAATTTATCCTTAACTGTGACTGAATTGAGAGCCTGGTAATCAACGCAAAAATGATAACTACCATCTTTCTTTTTGACAAGTAACACCGGGGAAGAAAACGGGCTATGACTGAACCGGATAATGCCTTGGCTTAACATTTCATTAACTAATTTTTCCATCTCACCTTTCTGATAGTGTGGATACCGGTAGGGCCGTACATTCACCGGTTTAGTATTAGGCAATAAATGAATCCTATGGTCAACTACCCGACTTGGTGGTAAACCAGTAGGAATTTGGAAAAGAGAATTGTACCGTGCCAAAAGCTGATCGAGATCAGGTTGTCCCGTCGACGTAGACTTTGTTGCTTCTGTAAGATCTTTGTCACTCAAAACAACCCTGGGACACTCATAGATGCCATATACCTCGTCCGTTCCCAACAATGCATGCATCCGGTGAAGACTTATTCTCTTCATGCGAAGAGACTCGTCTCCTTTCAATGTATACTTGGTACCCAAAAGCGTGAACTCCATCATCTGTAGCGCATAATCATGCGTGACTTTACCCAATTTCTGTAACCATTGAATACCCAAGACCAAATCGAGTCCCTTCATTAGTAGGACATACAGGTCGACTTCCATATCTAATCCTTGCATGTGAAGAGCTACGTGTGAACACATGTTTTCACACAACAATGACTCGCCACTGCCAATAAATACTTTAAATGCCTTAGTTGCCCGAATTGGCAAGTACAAACTCTCCACGACATCGGGCCGAACAAAGTTGTGTGTACTCCCGTTATCAATTAGTACGTGCACTCCTATAGTACCAATTTTCCCCCATAATTGTAGTGAACGAGGGATGCCATGACCAACCAATGAGTTAAGGATAGAGATGCCACCACTCTCTACCGCCTCATCTTCCTCTACGGTTACATCTTCACTCGTATCCTCTACATCATCCGTCATTAATAATAGAAACTTACCAGGACACTTGTGTCCTCACGTCCACCTGTTGTCGTAATTAAAACACAAACCCTTACTCTAACACTCCTGCCGTTCAGCCGGGGAAATCCACTTGATAGTAAGTGGTTTAGCAATAGGGTTAACCGTAGCATTAGAGTTAACCGTAGCTTTGGGTGGTGCCGATAATAACGGTGGTTTAAACACTGATGTCACACGAGGATATTGAGAACTGCCACCAGTAGTCGTCGCAACCTTTGAATTTATAGAAGTTGTAACCTGATTGTCTAATCGTGCCTCAGTGACTCGCGACAAAGAGAACGCGTCTCCTAGGGTTGTTGATTTTGACACCAATAGTTCGCGTTGTAGAGGTAACTTGAGCCCGGGTATATAAAAGGATATAAGCAAGGTTTCAGATACATCCGTTACCCTATTCATGAGTTTTTCAAACTCCGTCTGATATGCTGCCACCGTGCCTGTTTGGAGTAATTTTGATAAGGCCCCTTCAAAGTTAAACCCGACGATCCGTAAACGTTGATTTGTCGGTGTGTTTAACAATGAAAAGTATTCATTGATAGAGAACAACCAGCTCTCAGGATCGACACCAGTAAACCTTGGAACGTCTAACCGCATAGAGCGAGGTAACCCTAGCTCACCACCACCACCATGCCTAACCTGAAGCAACGCTGTAGCTTCCTGCAACTCTGCTCGCAATGCCTCAAATTGCATCTGAAACGCGGCAGCCTGTTGCTACTCGAGTTTCTCAGCCGCATCTTGTTGTTCCTTAAGCAATAAACGAACTGTGTTTTCCTCCATGAGTACAACAATGAAAGCACCAATGATACGACCTACCCGTATCGATAGTAGCGGATGCTTGCTCCTTAAGAAGAGAAGTAGAAGAACAGAATATTTGATCACGAAAAACTGATGAACTTCATTGATTGACAATTGCTTAAATACTAGTTTAGAGATAGTCTCCAACTTAGACACTAACACATATCCCATAAGACTTGACACTTATCTAACTTAGACACCAACACATATCCTATAAGTAGAGATGGCAAAAAAAATCCGTACCCGACGGGGACCCGATCCCCAAATCCGATTTGACTGGGGAATCCCCGAGTTGACCGGGGATGGGGATGGGGACGGGGAATCCCCGAATTATAAAACCGGGGATGGGGGCGGGGATGGGGATAACAAAAATCCCCGACCCCGACCCCGAACCCGAACTTTTAATGTATAAGTATATACTGTATAAGTTATATGTATATTAATACTACATATACTTGTATATGTATATGTTAGTGAATAGTGACAAGTATTATACTTGAAGTATATATGTATGTATATATGATATTTAGTGGATCAAATACTTTAAAAATGTTAAGCACTAAATACATATTATTCTACTAATATTTTGTCCGAATACACACATTCGATACAATTTATTTTTGTATTGTATGTGATGTTTCAGTATTTACGATATTTTAAAGTTGAATGACATTTTAATTAATCCAACTATGTACGATGTATGCTTTTTAAGACATTTATATATTAGTTCTTTATAATTTCGATTACTTATGTAATTGTTATGCTCAATCTATAAGGCTGGAAAATCCCCGAATCCTCGTGGAGATCCCCGATCCCCATTGGGGATGGGGATGGGGATGTAAAACGATTCCTCAATGGGGATGGAGGCGGGGATGGGAATGGGGAGTGAGAAACGGGGATGGGGATGGTAAATACAATCCCCGGTAATCCCCGTCCCGTTGTCATCCCTACCTATAAGACTTGACACTTATCCAAGTGCAACTTGGATTCGACAGACACATATCCTAAACAAAACAAAGCAGATAAACGATAGATAAATGATAGACATCCTATCCCATCACGAAATCCTTATGCCATTTTGGAGCAACCGACAACCTGATGGATGTCCTCACAGCTTGACCATCTGGCTCAACCGACGTATCACTTTTTGTAAACATCTATTTATCAAGTCACCAAAGATAACTCTAAGTGAGATTTCGTTGTTAAGAAAAAATCTACCACGGCGCAAAATATATGGTCACTGGGCTGTTCTCGGTTATGGGGTGGGTTTTGTTTCATTTATGATCAATTATTGGGCTATTGGCCATTTGAACTCCTACTATTACTTTATGCTGTTGTCGATATTAAGCTGCCCACTGAGCTCAAGAGGTCATTCATTGGGCTGGGCTGAAATATTTAATCGTTATATAAATTTTTGGTGCAAGTAATTGAACAAATCTTAATTGTTATTGTACCTTTCATCCAGTTACAAAATATTTACTAACTAAAAAAAGTTAGAATAGATCCCTTAAAACTACAGATCTCATGGGATTCATATTGGAAAACACATAACCTCTATTTATTCTTAGAACTTGGCTAGGAAAAATATAATTCTAATATTTATCTCCTAAATTAGTGCTTAAGAATCTAATTGCAAACTTTAATCAGAAACTCCATTAAATGACTACCTATCTGTATGTTGCACTGTGTCCTTTATTTACATCGAGCCACATCGTTATTCAAATAACCAGGTAATTATCCTTTTTTAGTTCGAGTCTTTGGCATAAGTGGTGTATTGGTCCGAGCCTTAACCCGGTTAAATGTGGATCAAGTGGGCCTAAATGGGCTAAATCATTTCTCACGTCAGGCAATGTCCTAGGCTCGGGCCTTGTTAAGGGTCGATCCTTAGGTAATTTGTGAATCCTTGATGAAATTTCAAGGCCATTTTTTTCTTTCATCAAATGCAACCGTTGTCGGCAAAATAGGACCATAAGTACTTCAATAGTATATTGTACATTTTCCATGATGTGATACATCATGTCTTGAAAGACAATTCTTGTGTCAAGTTGTTTGAGTTGACCCGATTAGGAAAATGCAAGTAGTAACATTCTAAAAGAACCCAAACAACATAAATATAAGATAACTTATAACTATTACCAAATCAATGAAATTATAATAATAATGGGGGTCTAAACAACCTTAACCTAAAGTTGCACATATAAATAGAAACATAGATATTAAACACACATATATAAGTGACTTATAAAGTAGTAACCCTAACTCCCAAATTGATTAACTTTCTGCAGCTCACCCTCTCCTCTCTCATTCTCTCTCTTTCATACTTCCACTTTCATCATTTCATCTTCAAGTTAAACCACATATCCTATTCACCATTCAAATATGGTAAGCATAAATATGGATACAAAATCTAATATATATATCTATATCTATTCATTATTAGTATTGATTACTTAGCTTGTAGAATATATTGAAATGATATGTTTTGTCATATTGAGAATATAATATAATGGATATTTATTTATCATTATGGTAAAGTGTGCTTATGGTTCTTGATATTGTTTTGGAAATTTGTAATAATTTGCATACTGGAAGATTTGTCTATGTTTGTTTAGTTTAAGGATTTTTTTTATTTATTTATTTTTTTTCCTCCTGTTTTTAAGGTTCAGTCAGTTTGTTACAAGTTTGGAGGGTTGTTCCTGTTTTGTTGGGTGTTTTGAATGTTTTATTAGATTTGTTTCTAAACTAATATTCCTTTATCTGGGTTTTTGCTAACAACAGCCGTTCTACTAATGTTATTTATTGCGTTTTGATGTACACATAAATAATTTAGAATGTTTGAACAGAAATAATTCCGCGTTCAAAATGCTATTCTCTGCGTCACGTTTTATAACAACTGATTATTTGTTCTTGCTTTTTGTTTTTCAGGATTTAAAGCAATCATCTCCTAAAGAAAAAGAAGGAGAAGCGAAAAGTACAGTAGTGGCTGCAGTTAGTACTACTGAGACAGCCTCTGCCAAGAAGCCGCTAGTTGAGGTACGCACAAAACAACTATGTTTTTGTTAAACCCTGTTTGAAAAATTATGTTGACTTTAAATGTGCGTAAATGATGTTATATTGTGGAGAGTTAATTAGATGCAGTAAATTACAGTGGTGCAACTTAGATTGGGTAATAAAACTACTCCGTAATAGGTCCGGTATTAAACCAAGTATTAGATTATAAATGTTAGTAGAACAGATTGGGTCGAATCGGGTTAGATTAATTGATGTGATTGTGTTTGAGAAAAATAATTACTTGTAAATAACTAATGTATTAAACACAATTACAAAACCAGATTTTCAAAATGTAAAACTAATGTACTTAGAAAAAACAAAACTATTTACAAATATTCGAATAGGCGATTTTGATTTTTGATAGAAATTGAGCCATTATGGTTTAATGGTTTACTAAACCCATATGCTAGATCCCCAGCTATTGAATTTGTTGTCGTCGGCGCACGAGGCTATTTCGTCTTTAGAAATGAGAAGAATAGCGTAGCATAAATCCTGGTTTACATCATATACTAATAAATTAAAGGTTTTGCTAACAACAACTATATTGGTTGTGGTTAAGCATTTCATAATTCAAAAATTAACATTAAATGAACTAATATATTCTATAATTATACACATTTATTCATTTTAAACATAGAATGTGATGTTAAATATGACATGTTTGGTGTTCATTAACAGTTGATTTTTTTATTTATGGAATGATTAACCACAACCCATAGGGTTGTTGTTAGCAAAACCCAAGATTTATAGTTGGTTGCGTTCAGAAGATGATCCGTTATTCTGAAAGTACTAATAATTTATGCATGTGAGAAGTTTTTAAAAGTTCATTAAATTTGTTACACCTAACTAATTACAGAGTATAATTTATAAGTTGTACTCAGTGGCGTAGCTTTTAAGGGGCCGGGGGGGCGCCCGACCCCCCGAAATTTTTTTTGCGATGTAGGGGATATATAGTTTTCGTGTAGAAAAATTTCGGTATATTCGGTTTCGACCCCCCAAAAATTTTGGTATACCTCAAATATAGCCTTAGGAAAAAAAAAATTAGATCCCGACCCCCCACTTGAAAATTCCAAGCTTCGCCACTGGTTGTACTCGTATCACTTAATATCCTAAATAGAGAGATCATCACGTTGATTAAACTAATACAAGAAAAATAAAATATGGAAAAGCACTATCATAACTTTTAGTAAAAGAGAATCTCTTTTTTTTACCCAAATTTAAAGTGGACGATATTGGCACATGCAACCGTTTTCTTCTTTAATACGAGTACTGTTTTTATTATTTTTATAAATTTGAACTCATTACTAGTCTACTTCTTGAAGATGGCCATTGTGTTCTTATACATTATTTAGATATATTTTAAAAACATAGAATGTTTTTAAATATATATATTTTTATTCATTAATAATACAATATGTATGAATATATTTTTTTTTTCTTTTTTTCTTTCTAGATTTAGTATATTTAAAGTAGTCAACTATTAAACCAATTTGATGACACATCTGTTTTTGGTAAAAAGAAACAGAGTACTTCGTGTATGTGGTGTACTAGTGAGTGCTGAAACCTATGCATTTCCTGATGTGAAAGCCACATCAACTGTGTTCCTCACATCTTGCTTAGATTTTCTTGGGTTACATTATTAAAGCAAAAACTAAAAGGATAAATTAAATTATTGTTTTGTTGCGAAAGCTATAGCTATGAGAACAAACCTGGTGGTCCAAGTATTCTTTTATATGAAAAGGAAAACATGATAATCTCAACGAATCAAGGCCTTCTAATCGATCTTATAAGTTGAGTAAAAAATGATTAACTATGTTTTTTTATTTTTTATTATTTATTTATTTATTTATTTTAAAAATGGGTCATTGATTTTAATTATAAGAACATGTTTTAAAGCCTATTGTATTATAATTGGTTTGTAGTTAAATTTAGGATAACTAATTTTTTTTCCATAAGATGTAATTACTTTTCATTTTTTTAACAAATATAAAATTGTTTATATGTATTGAGAATAAATATATTTTTGAATTTATAAAAGATGAATTTATCGCATTACTTTTAATATGTAAATATCCATATGATATAATTAATGTTTGTTTCAAACAATATTGAGACCATAAATATTTAACTATTTATTTATTCACATGCATATATTAAATTAAAAATTACAAAGTTTCTTATATAGTTACTTTTAATTTGATTTAAATATCCATTGAAACAAACATTTAATAATATAAGATATATTAAAAGTAGTGTTTTCTTTTAAAAGTAGTGTTTAAGAAATAATTTAAAATAGCTTTCATATTCTTTATATTCTAAATAATAAATTCAAATATTATAGTATTTTTCAAAAATAAAAGATAATAAATTTTAGGAAAAATATATTTAATTAGCCAAATATTACTATCCAATTATGTATAAAAATTTAACTAAATTGTTTCTCTAGCACAAAATAATAATAATAATAATAATAATAATAATAATAATAATAATAATAATAATAATAATAATAATAATAATAATAATAATAATAATAATTGTTTAGTTAATTTAGTATATGGTAGTAAAAGTTTAATTTATCATTTTCGGGGTACTATTCTACACTTTAAAAAGTCCAGGGTACTAGATGATTTAATTTGCCAAGTTTAGAGTACCAATATGTATTTTGGCCTACTTTTTTTTTTTTTTTTTTTTTTTTTTTTTTTTTTTTTTTTTTTTAATATATTTAACTTGTTTAACAATACTAACATAGTAGTGTTTATGGTATAAAATAGTAATGAACTTTCTCCATAGTCCCGATTTGGTACGTACATTTAAAAAAATGTGAGTAATGTAACAAACTTTTAAAAAATGATCTAATATGCACATTTTAATATGTTGTATAATAATAAAAATCTTGACACATATCACTATTGTCATACCTTGCAATATGGCCTAAATCCTAACATAATCAATTACGTAGTTTGTGTTTACTCACCTCGAGACAATCCTACCTCTAATCTTAACTATAACACCTTATATGAAGAGAGGATAAAGCTCGGGCCAGACAAAAGTTGAGCATAGGCAAGAGCTGAAAAATGCCCCAACCCATAAAATCTAACGCAATGAAAAAATAATAAATAATAAATAAAAAGCCCCTTTGGGCTCAAATTGTCGGAACCTGGCTTAGCCTAAACTGCCTCGGGCTTTTTATATATAGATTTTTATAAACTTTTCGTATTTCATTTGTTACCTAAATTTCAATGTCATTATTGAGTTGTCTTATAACCTAATTGGCACATATTTTAAATAATATTGTGGCTATAGATCGAATGAACATGAACAAATGTTCAGTCATTTGAATTTAACCGAAAAAATGAAATAAACACCCCACTTAAACGAGTGAACTTTCTTGCTAACATAGTTCTTTAAAAATATAGAATGTTTATGCTTGTTCATAAGCAAATTTAATGAACTTTATTCGTTAAACTAACATTTAATTTATTTATTTAACTAATATATATTTGGCAAAAAAAACAAAATAAAGTTACTATTCATTAGAAAAATTCTCATTAGGTCATATTTAATTTCCACAACCACCCCCACCCCCCTTGAATGCAGATAACATCGTGAAACCCACTCAAATGGTAATTAGTTTTCATAAAACATCCCCAATAAACAACACCCGAAAAAAAAAAAAAAAAAAAAAAAAAAAAAAAAAAAAAAAAAAAAAAAAACTTGAGTAGTAATTAGTTTTCATAAAAAAATCCTCGAAAGGATTATTTTGAAACTAAATTTCATTTTCTACCTTCATCTATTAAAAAAAACACACATTTGAAGTACAGTATAATTATAACTAGACAAATAATGAAACAAAGTTAAATATTTACTTTTCAAAGAATTGCAAAGCTAAAAGGTTTTCAAAACAACAAATAGAATTCGCCAATTATTTTTCTAAAAGGCATAATTTGTTGAGTATATAACCTCACACGGGTTCCACTCTAACTTAATTTGTGATGATCAATTGATATAACAATGTATGATTTTTTGAATGATTTCGTACGTCGCAAGAACATTTATAAAATAATGAAAATGTTTTTTATTTATTTAGTTCTCACACACCACAAATTTGTTCTTATTCTTATTTTTATTTAAATCGTGGTTTCTGACATTTTTTTGGATTAACCCTCGAGGTTTGAGTTCACCGTTACACAAAATCTAAAGTATAACAAGAGAAAAAAGATAACCAAACATTCTTTGATGATTATATCATAAAAGATTTATTCGAGAATATTATGCCGCAACCGCGTGTTGTCATACACTCATTGTTAAAAATTATGCATAGAAAAAATATATGACATTTAAAACATGGATAAGAATACCTTTTAATAATAACATATGATTAATAAAAGTTGTCTTCTATAATAAAATAAAACATTTTGAAATAATTTTTGGGATTTTTAGAAGAACCTTGGCTTTCAGGCTCTTTTGCAGGCTTTAGGCTTAACTCGGGCTATTTTTTTGGTTGACCTGGCATAGCCCTAGTGGGACCAGGCTTTAGTGAAGGACCATTTAAGTCTTTTTGTTCGAACTAGGCTTCGGACCGACCTCTTTTGGTTTGGTGTAAGCCTAGTCTTAGGCTACCTATCTATGCATGTATATTAAATTAATTTTATGAGATTGATGAGATAAGTTTACACTCGTTTAAATCGATTGGGTAATAGAAAAGTCAGTTCAGTAATTGTAAAGTTTTCTCTTATTAGAAAAAGATTATTATTATTATTATTATTATTATTATTATTATTATTATTATTATTATTATTATTATTATATATTTTTTTTAACATTAGCTATTTTCCTTACCTTTTACTTCTGTCATTCAAGGAATGTAAAATATAAGTTTAGACAGTTTTGGGTACGCTTTATTTAGGTTAGTTTTTTTCTCCTCTCTTGCACATGTTGTTTTATATATTATTTCAATCATTGAAAACAGCATTATATGTCTTGTAATTCAAATCTAGTATAACATTCAGTATTTCACTATTTCAATAGTAATCATCAAATGGTTTAGTGGTAAATTACCTAACCTTGAAAGGTACACATTAGGGATGCCAGACAAAGTGTCAAAAACGACCACGGAACACCTCACTCAAACCGCGTGCATTTAAACCAGAGACTTACCCTCTTCGAAAAAGTTGCATTGAGAAACCTTCATTTGATATCTTGTGAAGTTAGTACTTCAATAATTTGAGTTTTTATTCAAAAAAGTATGACTGATTTTGGTCTTGTATAGGACCCTTTTTTTATTTTTTTATTTTTATTTATTTATTTATTTATTTATTTTTGGGTTATAACTGGTTTTGAAATGCTATTTAATCAGTTTCAAATTGTTATTATCGGTTTCATACTATAACCAATTTTTTCAGATTGATTTCAAGCTAGTTATGATTTCCAAGTAGAGTTGGTTTAGGATTAGTTGGTTAGTCTCAGTTCTCTTCACTAGTTAGTCTTTGTTCGATATGGTTTCATCTAATTCGGAATCAGTTTTAGTTTAAGTCATAAAAAGATTAGAAACTCGCCACTAGTGGTTCAAACCCATTAATTTAGTGGGCGGCTTACATATTTGATAACTAGCTTCCAGGCCCGGCCGATGGCCGGATAATTTTAAGAACTTTTTTTTAAAGAAAAGAAAGATAGTACAAATGCTTTTATAATAAATTAACAATATAAATTGCAAAAAACTTTGCGATTCTATATCATTTAATACGACGTTAATTGGATATAAAATAAAATTTCAGCGTCATGTTGCATAACGAAAAATAAACAAAATGCATACTTGGATAATATATTATACTATCGGTTCCCGTTACTTTATAGTAACGTTCAAAAAATAATCAACCATGGCTTGCAAAAATGAAAAAAAGCCAAATTATTAAAAGACGTTTATAATAGACAATACTTAAAACGTACAAAAGACAACCAAACTTTTGATACTAACAATTCAAGCAACAAACAAAAATCCATGATAACAATTCTATTGTTAATTGTTAATTTTATACATTTAAAACAATAATTCATGTTACCGTCATAGTAATACTTACACATATCCCTTCTTCATTAGTGCCGGCCAATGTTAATAGAAGACCTAAAAACGAATCATTGCTATGATTAAGATATTCCAATTAGAGTATTGTCTGATATACATTTATAATTTATTAAGAAGCACAAACCTGGTAATCCACCAACAGTTCCAGAGCCGACAAGCGAAAGTTCAGCAAGTAACATTGATAGTGTATCATGAAATGGATAAGATAGCAAGTCTGACAATAATTTACCCGCATCTATTATCAAATCCATACCGCCTTGCAGGAGCTCGTAAGCATTCTGCATACATGTTACGATCACAAAAACAATCAGATAAAAAAACTCAAATTGAGTAGTAACCGATACTTAGGCGTAGAGCCTTATAAAGGATGCTATTTACAGTGAATAAACGACATTATAACTTAATAAAAATGAAAGATATATCCGAATTTGATTGGCAAAGATCCATTTAATATGCTACCATTTTTATCATTCATTAAAAAATATGCATTACTTAAAAAATATGCTATCATTTTATTCAAAAAATTAGTGAAAGAAATTGTTTTTGAGCATGATCTTGTAACATTATAACTTTTAACTCTACTCAAAAACCAATCTTACCCGTATTCCCTTTAACGTGTCCAATTTGCCACTTCTTGCTCTAGGATGCTTAGTTGCTTACCTAGGTGATGAGTACCCTGGCATCACAACTCAAGCAACGTTGAATGTTTGGTCTTCTATGCAACAAAATAAGCTTGATTTGTGATGCCAGGGTACTCATTCAAGGCATCACTGAAATACTTTTGCATAGATGGCTGCAACTTTAAAGTATTTCAGTGACCAACCAACATTATGAAGATTAAAGATTCAGTACTATCCGTTTATCCGTTTATAAGCAATCTTACCTCATCTCGATTACCATATATCACAAAAACTTGTTGGATGCGATAAGAAAGTTGTACATTTTCAAATTCAGGTTTGTTGAGAACCAATTCAAGGACGGGCATTTTTGGCAGACGAATGTCATCTCAAGTTGCTTTCCTTCCGACTAAGATTATTGCGTTTTATCCTAATCTGAAAAAAATAATCAGAAAGAAATAAACTGTTAAATATTGAATAGAAGATAAAGTAGCATTGTTTTTTGTAATATTTAAAAACTAAAGTACACATAACGCAGCTTTCAATCCATTTGAACCGCTCCCCCTTTTCGTATATTTTTTTACCCGTTTTAGATAAAAAGTGCCCAAACTGTAAATGGGTCTAAACTGCTATCTCTACCAAAGATTAACATGTATTTATATATATTTTTCCTTCAACGCATGAATAAATATATAAAGGAATGTGATTGGGAATCAGGGATATGCAAGGTAAACATAACATCACAATAACGAACCATACAGATATTATTACACGCAAGATTTCATTTATGCATATCAATTGCTTAGCCTTATATATTTAGGGCATCCCTAGTAATTGATTCATTTTATTTTCACCACCATTATTGTAGTGTTTCTATTTGTCATAATCTTACCATATGATAATGCTCTCAATCCCTATTAGTGTTCATGAAGAGTATTCGTATAACCCTATGCCCACCTCAAAAGTCTCAGTTTTCACATCTGAAATAATGTTTAACATATTTCAATACCTCGTATGGACATAGAAATTTTTTGCTTCTCATAAACCTAAGCACCAACATTTTTTTTTCTTAACATATAATAGTCGACACATGCATAAACTCGAATTTCAGAGTTGAGATGACACACCAACAAAAGATAAATTCATGTGTAGCTTTCAGTTATAATATATAGTTAAAAAAATACATACCAGTTGGCACGACCTTCAATATATTTCGAGCAGTGTACACACAAAGCATTTGTTATCAAACCTCGAAAAAATACATACCAGTTGGCACGACCGTGAGCTCCCACTCCCATTTGGGTCAAGTGTCTGCTCAAGTTAAAGAAAAGTTTTTAGCAAAAAGGAAGAAAAAAGATGGTGTTTACACATCTAAATATTTATATCAATTTGATTAAGTTTCCCTATACTATTTCAATTAGCACAAACAACCTGTGTTTGATTCTTGTCCTTCCTAGCTTCATTCAAACTCAGCTCAGCGTCGCACCTGATTTCCTCACTAACTCTGCGCCGTCACTCTCTGGGCACCTGCCACAAATAGACACAGTTAATCATTAACCACTATATGTACACCACATGTTACGTTAGTAGCTTGTTAAAAACTTATGTGTCTTTGAGCGAAAATAACATATATTCGTTTTTTGATTTGGATTTCTAAAATATCTTATTGTGAAATTCATAAAACTTAAACTTTTATGGTTTTACTTAACCTAAACATAAACTGCGCTCAACTATTTATAGTTTCTGGGGTCAACTTAGCTATTCAGAAACTAACTGGTCACTTTAAGATGTATAAAGGATCTTTACACCTATTGATCTATAAGCTCAGCATTCCTGAAGCTTGAGTTCATGTATAGGATATGCTCAGTACTTAAGGCACATACAGTTACTTTTTTGTTGTCACATGATATAACTATAGTAAAGTAATTGACACTAATGATTCTTCAAAACTGATTATCCACACTTGGCTTAGGCAAAACTCTATAGGAATTAAAGTCCAAAAATTGCTTAAATCTAGCAATATCGGCTCCCTTCATATATAGACAATTAAATATGCAGTTTAGTCATCCAATCAATCACTTTCATACACATATTAAGCAATCATTTGTTAAAAAATGTACAAAGCTTACAATGAAGGAAAGAATCCTACTTTACCAAATTGATTAAAAAGGGTCGTATCGTACTCAATTGGTGATGCTGAAGCTACTTGATCTTTACACCTACTTGATCTATAAGCTCAGCATTCCTGAAGCTTGAGTTCATGTATAGGATATGCTCAGTACTTAAGGCACATACAGTTACTTTTTTGTTGTCACATGATATAACTATAGTAAAGTAACTGACACTAATGATTCTTCAAAACTGATTATCCACACTTGGCTTAGGCAAAACTCTATAGGAAATAAAGTCCAAAAACTGCTTAAATCTAGCAATATCGGCTCCCTTCATATATAGACAATTAAATATGAAGTTTAGTAATCCAATCAATCACTTTCATACACATATTAAGCAATCATTTGTTAAAAAATGTACAAAGCTTACAATGAAGGCAATAATCCTACTTTACCAAATTGATTAAAAAGGGTCGTATCGTACTCAATTGGTGATGCCGCAACGATTCTGCTATCGGCTCCCTTCATATATAGACAATTAAATATTCAGTTTAGTCTTCTAATCAAACACTTTCATACACATATTAAGCAATCATTTGTTAAATAATGTACAAAGCTTACAATGAAGGCAAGAATCCTACTTTACCAAATTGATTAAAAAGAGTCGTATCGTACTCAACTGGTGATGCCGCAATGATCTGCTATCTAGTTGCTAAATCACCTCCTTTGTTTCCTGAGCTCCGTGGTCCTTCCAACCTTTTTGCCTGCAAATCTTAATCCATCGCCGATAGCTATCATCAGTAAAATGCCAATAATAACAATTACAAATAAACAAAAATATATCGAATATAGTAAGCTGATCGACTGTACCAGATGTGTGCGATAAAAAGGTTGAATATTGATACGTGCTGTGGTTCGGGTTATTATTTCCATGTCTTTGGACATCGTGGCCAACCTAGCAAGCTCGGAAGCTGCATTTGCAGCTGAAGCAGCAACACTATTTCCTAATGCCTATAACAGTGGCAATATGGGATATCAGAGGATGGGTAAAATCATTTGAATTGTGAAAAATTAATATTTAGTGCATGCAATATAGAGCAAGGCTTTGTTAGATGCTTGAGCTTTGAATTTTGCAACCTTATCAAAATCTCAGTTCGTCGTTGGGAAGTATTTCAAGTTCTGACATATCAATCTCTATTCCCCTGATGAAAATGAACCATAAGAAGAATTAGAACATCAAGAAAACAATACGTGACGTGAGACTATGAATAGCATTAACAGCTTACGACCTTGTGTATGACATACATTTTGGCATCTTTGTCGGCATTGTCAATAACGGAAAGACCATTTTATTTGGATGTGCACTTCTACATAATGAGACAACAAAAACGTTTAGATGGCTAACGAAGGTATTTCCAAACCCACTTCAACAAATCAAATAATAAGCATCAACTTTTATAAAAAATTCGCAAACCAACCAACCTGAAAGTGACGATCAAAACCAAGGTGATAAAGGAACATGGCTTAAGAAACTTCAATATGGGAGTGTTGGGCTTTGGCAACACGCAATATGAGCATTTATTTTATAAGCAGAACCTTATGTGATGAGATATCACTTTCGGCTTTCGATACATCATCATCATCCTAAACACCATTAACTCCTCTTTCAAAGGCACTGAAAGAAAGAAGAAAAAAAATACATTTAATCTTTAAGAAACCAATACATATACGATGAACATAGAATCAAAGATAATTAATTTAATTTGTTTTCAAGTAATTTCAAATTTTATTGATAATTGTTTTGTAGGCATCCACAATACCCAAGTCGCTCCAAATCAGATCTAATAATACAATGATGAGTTAAACTATAATAAATCTTTAAGAAACCAATACATATACGATGAACATAGAATCAAAGATTAAAGAGAAAGCTTACCATGATTATTCTAAATCGAGTCCAATTTAAGAAAATGTGACAACACATTTAGAACCCGATTTAATTTAAATGGATCTTGATTTGATTTTCGGTTAGGGTTTATAAAGGGGATCTCGAGAGTATAACGAGTGTTTCTTTTGGATGGATTGTATCAAATGAAAAAAAAGGGTGATGCCGCCCATTTTTTCTTTCAGGTATGGATCTGATTTTGATTTGTGGTGTGTTTGATTTGCGGTGTTTTTTTATTAAGGGTTTATAGTTTGAAGATTGAGAGAGAGTTGTGTGTGTTTTTTTTTAGTAATGGTATCAAATGACACTCCCAATAGGTATTCCGCCCCAGAATTCATTGGTTGGACTGTTTTAGAAGTCAAAGCAATCAGGACCGTCAGATAGTGGAAATGGCAGGTGTCGAATTTAGAGGATTTTTGGAGATGAGATTAGTTGAGAAAACCTTGTTTTATATAGATAGTAGATATGTAAATACGAATTATCTCTATTATATGCAAAGGGAAATCAAATTTGTTTAAAAGCTTTTAAAGTGAGAACTATGAAGTTACTAATTTTCCCGTATTCCATATTCTTTCTAATATTATTATTTACATTAATATAATTTCATTTCATGATTGAAAGTTTGATCCAATAAACAATATTCATCTGTTTCATACACTAAACACTTAAACACAATTTCACAACTATAATAATTGTCGCTTTAGATTTTCGCTATTATACATATGTACTCGCCTAGTATTTAATAAATAGTTTGCTATAGAATATTGAGTTGGATATATAATTTAGTCAAAATAATAATTTGATCACTCATAAACTAAGAAATATTGTTATTCCATTAAATACACTTGTTTCCTTAATAAAAGACATTACATTATAGATAACTTTGATAGAACTTCATATAAGATGTCAATTAACTACTTACAATTAGGGGTGCACAAACAAGCCGAGCTTTTATCAAGCAACTCGAGCTCGAGCTTGGCTCGATTGAGTCGAGCTTTTAGCGAGCTCAAGCCGAGCTCAAGCCCAATATATTGGCTCGAAACATATAATGAGCCGAGCTCGAGCTTTTATCGAGCTTTAAGTAAATGAGAGTTAATTTGAATATTAACCTAATTAGAAGGACTACTCCATAAACAATTAATTAACTATATACCCTTCAAACCCTAATTATTCTTACGTAACGTTTTGTATTCTACAATCTAAATGATGCACACTTCTTGGCCATCACTTCATCTTCATCAGCCATCACTCCATCAGGTATTCCCTTTGGAAATACTACTACAAATAAGGAATAATGTCCATAATGCCCTAATTTAGATAGGTGTTCGGTGTGTCTACTGATTTTGGCCAATGTGTCTTGATCAGTGGGACAAGGTGATAACATTAGAGCTTTTCATATATATATATGTAATCATGTATTCGAGCTTTTCAAGGAAAGCTCGAGCTTTGCTCGAAACTGAATCGAGCCGAGCTCAAGCCTGGATGGTAAAGCTTGACGAGCTATCGAGCCGAGCTTGAGCCTAGTTTTTTTTTCGAGCCGAGTTCGAGCCTTGTCAAGCTCGAGCTTGGCTCGGCTCGTTTGCACCCCTACTTACAATCCTAGTTATATGTTTAGTGTTGTTAGCAATTCTCAATCATTATTCATTTTGTACATTAAAAGATTGTCAATGTTAGATTATTTGGAATGTTTATATTTCGTACTTAATTAACGATCAATTATTATTTTGGCTAAACCATAAATCCAACTTAATTAATACTATTAAAAGATAAAGAATGTTCAATAATCTTAATGAATATATTTAACTAGTTTATAACATGTGCGTACACAAAATTTTGTTATTAAAATCATTTTAGTTTTAAACTCGTGCATCTATTTTAATATTATAAGCATACAAGATTTTTAGTATTGAAATCAGTTTAATTTAACAATAATTTACAAACTATTACGTAGTATATTCAAAAATTTTAAAATTGTTCGTAGGTGTTTAATTATATAAATTTTATCTATTTTACACTTATATGTGCATAAGATTGAATTCAAGACAAACTCATTTACAAGAGTCGAGACTTAATTGTAAACTTTATTGGTCAAAGAAAGATTAAAAAAAAAAAAAAAAAAAAAAAAAAAAAAAAAAAAAAACCCTCACGAGTGGTTATGTACTTTTGGTTTTTTTCCATAAAACCAATCTTATTCAGTTTTTGACTAATTTTGATTAACCAAATTGCTTTAATACTTTAGCTTAAAATTTTGAGTCAAATGAGTGTTTCAACGTTTCTGAAATGACATCTCAAATATGTATTTCTCTAGTATATACAAACTAGTTTATAAGAATTTTACACTTAATAAGTTCATAATGTTGAATTTTTTTGGTGCAAAAGATGAAACTTATATTAAACTTCCAAAACATGTACATCTTAGAAATATGAGAAGAAGATTTGGATAAACCCCAAATCTTATACAAGCATAAAACAATACATCAACCGGCAAAAACAAAAACAAATACCATTCATCAGATAACTGATAAAGCATATCAAGTTATCTACAATACCACCTCAGATAAACCAATAGACCGATCATATACCAAACCTGGTTATACTATATCATTCATCAGCATCAATTCACCTTTTATTGCACTTTAACCATTTAGCTACATTTCCATCTTACCCTTTTCCCATGATCACTCAACCAACACCCACAGTAACCACAAAAAGAATGGGTTAATGGCTTCACTAGGCACCCGTAACCCCTCCACTGAAGGGCTCTGCCAGTTATACTACATTTCCATCTCAAAGAATGGCTACATATAACTAGGAACACCCTCCTCCAGTGAGGACCACCCTTACCTCCTGTGGGAATATAAAACATGGACCATGAAGTGTCATCTTTCACCACTCTCAATTCCACACTGCTTACACTCCCCTCCAAGATCATTTACCCTTCACAAAAGGAAGCCCTACTTTATGGTACATCCACATTGTGATAGACCACCTACACAACCAAACATAGATTCCTAGCTTCCTCCCAAGGCCAAACTAGAAATGGCTATGAGGCTGTTATAGGTATAGTTACACAATTTAGGACTCCAAGTTACAAGGAACTTCACAGATGTAATGGCCTGAATAAAGGATATAAGCAAACAATTTAGAATTTGCTTCTGTAATTCAAACTACCAAACACCCCTTAAATCAGCAAACTATATAGCAGCCCCTATCCAATACTCTCCTCAACTAACTCAGTTACTAGTACCACTATCTTTATACATTGTATCCAAGGTTATCTCCCATTCTTTCTGAACTTGAGACACAACCCTAGATGCTTTCACTTTCAAACTTAACAATCTCATTTTGACTATCTCAGAAAATTGACTGAATAATTCATCTGCATTTCTTTGAACATCTCTAAAAAATCTCCAATTTCTTTCTTGCCAAATTAAGTAGACACTAGCTGCCAATCCAATCCTTCTAATGACACTTCTAATAGAATCACCATTATACAACTCAGAATACCACATAACCAAATCATTACATTCCATATTAGCACTCTGAATACCTAACTTTTGTTTGACTTTTTTCCAAAACTGTTTTGCATAATGTTGAATTTAAGATTAGCTTATTTTCAAAAGCTTTTAAGTTAATTGTAAATTTTATTTTATCAATTGAAATATAATTTGTTTTACGCTTAAGCAAAAATGAAACAAGAAGATGTTGACAAAATTTTGGTTTCTTTCCCTTTTCTTATAAAACTCACTTGATTTAATTTCCCTTGGTTTTGAATTATATTGCTTCAATTTAGTTGCATCAAATATTTCATTCTAGTAAACCTTGAATTTTATTGGTTTAATTTAGTTACATCAAAACTTTCCTTTCTTGGAATGTCCTTTCAAATCGGTCTTCATTTACAATATAAATGATTTCATAAGTGTAAAAAGACATTCACAAGTTTCTAAGAGAAGAAAAATGAGAATAAAGGTTGAGAATAAAAGTTGAGAAAATAACATGGAAACAATCATGTGCTTACAAATTTATACTTTTAGACGTGTGTGGCATGATTTTGGTAATTATTGGGTATGTTCTTTTCAAAGAAATGAAACAATGATTTAAATTATATATTATTTTTGGCTAGTCATTCTAATGTTTATAGATGAAAATCGATATCACTAAAATATAGTAAGATCACCAGTTCCTGTTTCTAATCTTTCTAGAGCTAAAATGTCTTCATAACTTAGAATATCGTACTTACTAAAATCATCATGCACAGCGACATAATCAAAATTATAAAGGATTGGGGGTACAAAAAAAAAAAAAAAAAAAAAAAAAAAAGTTATCATGATATAAGGGCTTTGATTGAAATTGAAGTTTACTTTTCATGTATTAATGAAGTAACTTTTTATTATTTCATACTAGTACTATTAGATTTAGGAGGATGTTTATTTGATAACATTAAAAGCAACAATTGTTGGAAGTAAATATATGTCTAATAGTGTGACAAAACTTGATCATTAGACATATTTTTCGTTATCTAAATCATTTCCCGCAAAAAAAGATATTGGTTTACCTCAAGTTTTTTTGTTTGCCACTCTTTTGCCGCTTCCAACAACATTGACATTTAGTTAAATCTTGCATGAAATACAAGTATCTTAAATTTATCTTTTACCTTTTTGTTGGCTAACAATAAAAGTGAGATGAAATTAACGAGATATTGAGATATATTATGTTCGCGCTGCTAAAAAATCATTCATTAGATACGAAATTTAATTTAATAATAATATGTTTTTTCAATTAAAAAATGGTAACAATAATAAAGAATAATGATGTAAATGATGAGTAAAAATACAGAGTTTTATATTATTAAACATAAAAAGGAGTAAAATATAAAACTTAATGTGTTTAGGGGCTCTTTGTAATGATAGTAAACTTAAAGGAGAGTTTTAAACTATCATGGATTTTGCTAAAAAAAAAAAAAAAAAAACCTATCATGGATTTTAAAACTTGAAGCTTAATGAGTTTATGAGCTCTTTTATGTTATTATTAAACTTAAAAGAAGTGTTTGTAGATAGTATAGGTGTTAAAATATAAGATATAAGATCATTTGAGGACCAAATTTTTTTTACATACCAAGGGACTAATCTCTACTCTCCATCTTTCCTCTATTTTTATTTGATCTAATGAATGAGATTAAACCCAACAATTTAAAAAAACCCACTTTCATCATTTTTTTCTTCAAATATTAATATCTTTCAAACCGTTAATCGTTAAGCAAAAAAAAAAAATATACCGTTACGACGAGCATTTAATTATATTTCTATAGATAGACACTTTGATATATTTTCGACAACTTTTTTTTTTCCGTTTTTTACACGTTTTTTTTTCTGTCTGAAAAAATCATGTATATCATATATAATATATCATATATGATTTTTTCAGCAAAAAAAAAAAAAAAAAAAAAAAAAAAAATAAAAAAACGTGAAAAAAACAATTTTTTTTTTTGTCGAAAGTATATCAAAGTGTCCATCTATAGAAAGATAATTAAATGCTCGTCGCGATGGTGTAATTATTTTCGCTTAACGATTAACTGTTTAAGAGATATTTAAATTATAAAAAATGTGTAAAATATTAAAATGCTTTTAATCTCAACCATTGATTTCTTTTTAAATAGATAGTGGGGATGAGTCTCTATGTAAGAAAAGTTTGGTATTTAATATAACTCTACTTAAAATATAAAGATATAAAGGCCGTTGGTTTCAAAGCCTTTTTGAGTTATTCGCAAACTTAAAAGGCTTTAAGTATTATATCCACAAAGTTTAAGGGATGTTTTTAACATTTATCAAATGTCACAAAACTGTTCATGAACATTGATACACATTTAGCAAATGTTAATACACTAATTAGCTTTGATTTTTACATTTTTGAATAAATTCTTAAAGTGTATATTTGGTACATTAGTTATATCAAAAGAGTTTTTGCTAACAAGTGTTCGTATAGCGGGTACTAGGGTGTAGTTATTAAACGTAAAATTTCTTTTTCTATTACAAAATGCATTAAATAAACATTTATTAAACATATAAATTATTTAAATTAAATACATTTTCTAAATCTATTTTAAATGTTCCAATTCAACATGATTAAACAAGTGCTCAATGAGCACTTATTAACAAAACTTGTATCAAAAATAAATTGCACATTCTATTTACTAGCAATTTATATTTTTTTTCAATAATTATTCTCAATGGTAAACATACAATGACAATTAAAATATATTTACTTGTTTTACTTTTACCATACAATAATGTTTTTCAATACCAATATTAAGTTTATTTTAAGAATATATCAAAGTACATTTATTTTCTTAATATAACAAGAAAAGGAAATCTATAAGTGGCGGCCGACCTTAACTAAAAAACACACACATTCGCATAGCGTGACCTCACATCATATAAAATCAAGGGCCCATATTTAATCTCATCATTTAATCCAACGGCTATTAATTCACACACATCATCTCAAAGTAGGGCTTCCCCTATGAATAAATCTTTCCATAACAACAACACCTCTCTCACTCTTATCTTACCTCTCTCGAAACTCTCAGATTCGCCGTTTTTGCTATAAACACACAAAAAAACATATCTTTGTTTCATTAAAAAAAATTTACACGTAAAAACATTACATTAAAAATTTTCCAAAACTGTGTTTGGTTTTTTTCTTTTTCTTTTTAACTGTTTGTTATTAATGATGCAAACTAATACTAATGGTAATGGGTCTGATGTACAGCAGCCAGTGTCGACCGTGGCTGCTGCTGCTGTGGCGGCACCAGCAGTCGTGCCGCCACAGCAGCAGTGGGTGGCTATGCAGTATCCTGCGGCTGCTATGGTAATGCAGCATCAAATGATGGCGCCGTCACCTGGACATTACCCAATGGCGGCTCCACCGCATTACATGCCGTATCATCCACATCAGCTTCATCATCCGGTGGCTCAGCAGCCGCAACAAGGTGGCGGCGGCGGCGGTGAGAATAGGACTATTTGGGTTGGTGACCTTCATAACTGGATGGATGAAGATTATCTTCGTAGCTGTTTTGCTTCTACTGGCGAGGTATGTACATGGTTCCTACGATTTTTTATTTTTTTATACAGTAATTATTATTATTATTATTATTTTTTTTTTAATTTGTGTACCTGATTTATGTTATTACGAGCGTGTTTGAGATTGCTTATTTAATTAAACTGTTTATATATGTTAAAGCAAATAAACGATCTTAAATAAGCAATCTCAAACACATGATAGATCATTGAATTCATTTTTTGTCATGTGCTAAATGTGATTTATTGCAAGTATATACGTAAAAAAGATGTTTGGACAGGATTTGCTTATTTAAACAGTTGATATCTTGATTGAGTTTATTAGTGTTTGGATATAAAAATGTTACGTAGATGAACGGTTTTTATGAACGTACCCAAACACACGAGAAACAGGAGAAATACTTGAATCTTTATTTGTTTTCTTACAATAAGGTCATAGATGGTTTAAATGTTTTATCTTGTATTAAATGTGATCTATTGTTAATTAAGGATTTTGTGCTTTGTTTATTTGTTTTATTTGTGGAAGTGGAACAATCTATTTAGTCCATAATGTTGTTAATGATAAAATCTCTAATCTTCATTGACTCTAATTTAGCTTTTAGTTTGGGTTATAATATCTACCTCACGACCTGGTTGCTTCCGGTAGCTATGCATATGTTTTATGTTTTTCTACTGCAAATAACTCTCATATTTCCTTTTCAATAAGCTTTTAACTACATCTAACAAATACAAAGATTTTTTTGTCAGTATCTACATAATATTCGGTTCTTAGAAACCTGTAAATGTGATTGATTAGTTGTGAAATAAATATAATATCTAAATTTTTGAGATAATAATCAAGGTTATAGTTTGGTTATAAGATGATATACATTGACCGCTTTCAAGTTGACACAATCGCTTGTGCTGACGATGACGGTGGAGGTGAAAACCTTCATCTTCACATGGAAATTAATATTGTACACCTTTAATTCACTATTGTTGGTGAACCAAAAGTGGTTAATCCATTAAAGATCACTATTTATGGCAATCAAATACGTGTCAATGGTGTTTTAGTCTTTAGAGTATATGTTACTGCATTGATAAGGTTGACATAGTTGATATTTTGGGATTGGGCTTATGTGCTTGTTGCTTTTAAGTGTTTGGATGGAAACAAAACAAAAAAAAAAAAAAAAAAAAACACACACACACACACAACCTGCTTATATAAGTAGACAGTTTTCAATAAGCAGCTTTGTAAATTAATCATATAGGGAGTGTTCCCGAAATAACTGAATCCACTATTTACATTAATTATGTAATTTTAAAATTATGATACAACTGGTTTTAATATTTATCATGTGCTAATTAATGTGATTACATGTTAATTAAAGAATGCTAATTTATTTATATGTATTGTTAAAAGTTAAATCCTCGTCTTAATGACTAAATTTAAGTCTAGATTGAGAAATTTGAACTTTCAGTTTTGGGATATAATCTTATTATTGATATACATTATTGATGGCTACCACTGATGTTTTAGAGGACACAACTGCTTTTGCTGATGATGACAGTGGTAGGCCGTCATCTTGACATGGAATTAATGTTGTATAAGAAGTAGTTCTTATATGAATATCATCATTTGTTATAATCCTACCATCCTTTAAAGAACAACCACATAAATGCAGTTTACGGGCTTGATTTATCACTACTTGATAGTTTTTGAAAACAATGGCTCAGCCCTTAAGATTTGATAGAACTTAATACATGTGAGATATCAACAATTAGCTTAATGGACATTTCTTTTTAAACTTAAGATTTAGATTGTAAAAGAAACGCATCCCTTTCCCGTAAGCGAATGATTCTCACAAATTGATTTTGAACATTCTTATATCTAGATAGATTGTATATTATCCACGTTTAAGACTTATGTTTGTGTACGCTATTCCCTGCAAGTATAAAGCACATGATATAGTTCGAGTTTGTATATCTATTCACACTTACAAATTTGAAGAGTATCATGAAGAACAAATGACATAGGGGTACATTTTTTGTGAATGCTTACAAGTTGCCAATAGATTGTTGTCATCTTAAATTTCATAATCTGTTATGTGTGTATTGTTACCTCTGAAACTAATTGTACATTGTTGTATTGTTCTCTTATGGTGCAGGTTGCCTCAATAAAAGTTATTCGCAATAAGCAGACTGGATTTTCAGAGGGATATGGATTTGTTGAGTTTTTTTCACATGCTGCTGCCGAAAAGGTTTTGCAGACATATACATGCATTGCTATGCCTAATACAGAACAACCATTCCGCCTGAACTGGGCCACATTTAGCATGGGAGATAAGCGATCAAATAACGGTTCTGATCTTTCAATATTTGTAGGAGATTTAGCTGCAGATGTAACTGATACTTTATTACATGACACTTTTGCTAATAAATACCCGTCCGTTAAAGCTGCTAAAGTTGTCATTGATGCCAATACTGGCCGCTCCAAAGGTTATGGTTTTGTAAGGTTTGGTGATGATGGTGAAAGGACTCAGGCTATGACTGAAATGAATGGAACTTATTGTTCAAGCCGGCCCATGCGTATTGGTGCTGCTACTCCAAGAAAATCATCCGGTTACCAACAACAATTTGGTTCACAAGGTACATTTGTGTGCAAGTTAATCTGATTTAGATACTGTTTGGGATTGCTTATTTTAAATTTGTGCATCTGCTTAAAATAAGCGTGTATCGTCCTGTTAAATATGCTTTATAAAACGTAATAAGCAAATAAGCTCTTAAGTAATACAGTATATAATCAATGATAGAAGAGTCAAATTCATTCAGTGACAACCATTTAAAAAACCATGAGGCTCAGTCTACTGCTAGGTCTTTCTAATCCACAGGAAGGTGTTCAATACGCCACAGTTAGAGGTGCCTGTTATGGTTTATACTTTATACATTAACGGCTTTGTATGGGTTATGTTTTATTCCAAATGGGTCAAATAAAAAACTTCTGCTAAGTGGACGGTTTAAATAATGTTGAAAAAGGAACATAAACTGTTTTTGGTCAGCCTGACCCTTACTTAAATGACCCATTTCAACTTGGACCAGTTTTGGCCAGATTCCTGACCCATAAATATTGCCACCTATGTTATCACAATCGAGTAAACCACTTTTGTAGTATGCAATGGCGGCTCAACTGGATATTATTTTTTATGTTTTTGTGTTAGGTGGTTATATGTCGAATGGTGGCTCTCAATCTGATGGTGATTCTAATAACACAACGGTCAGCATGGTCTTTTTCACAAGTTTTATGGTTTTAAAAAAAAATCATCTTTAATATTATTCACACTCGGCTAACCCTTCAATTGGCTGTAGATATTTGTTGGAGGACTTGACCCTACTGTAAGCGATGAGGATCTTAAGCAACCTTTCTCCCAATATGGCGAAATAGTTTCAGTGAAAATTCCTATTGGCAAAGGATGCGGATTTGTTCAATTTGCCAACAGGTGCACCTTTTTGTCTCTGGTATTGTTTGTTCTTTAGAAGATCCTTTGAGCAACCAACCTTGTGATCAGAAGACTGCTTAAAAGGGTTTTATAACGTTTTTTTCATTGCTATTCTTACATATGTTTTGCAGAAATAATGCCGAAGAGGCACTGCAGAAATTAAATGGGACCACAATTGGAAAGCAAACAGTGCGACTTTCTTGGGGACGTAACCCTGCAAATAAGCAGGTAATGTTATAAATCCTTTACACACTTAAACAAGAACATACTTCTATTTTTAAAGCACAGACTTTATTAAATCAGGTATACATTTCTGCTTTGTTGCCCTGTAAGTCAATCACCGTTGTCTAAAGTCACCCAATATGTATATAATACATAGAAATTTCTAAATCTTTTTAATTCAAAAAGTTAGATACTGATTTTAGCTTTGACAATATTAGATTTTAAAATACAATAATAATTATTTGACGATTTACATTTGGTGTCAACCCTTTGATCTATACAAGAAAATATGTTTTTATCCTGAAGCAGTTTTGACCCACTCTTGACTCACCCATATTGCCATACCTTTAATACTTCTTTTGGTACACATTAGATTAACCAGTCTCTATTTAAATTTGCAGTTGAGAAACGACTTTGGTAACCAGTGGGGAGGGGCATACTATGGAGGACACATGTATGATGGATATGAGTATGCCATGACACCACCTCATGACCCAAGCATGTACGCTGCAGCATATGGAGCTTACCCAATGTACGGGATTCATCAACAACAAGTAAGCTAATCGAGGTGTCTCACTGTCTACTCTCAAAAAGCGAATTAGCAAAGAGTATCTGGATAGTATCAAGTATAAATGGTCACACATTTGTGTTCCGTTTAAGACTTTGTAGTGTCTCTTGGGAGTGTAGTATGCGCCCAACTCATATCCTCCCTCTTAATATGGAGTGGTGGTTGAATTTTGACTACATGAGGTAGTTTCGTAGGGTCTCAGTTAAATCATGTGTTACTTGTCGCATATGTTGGATTTTAACTGTAAGTCGTACTTGGTAATCTTAATAAACTAAAGGTAATCTTAATAAATTAAATCATAATATGTTTTATGGCAACTTGTTTATACTTTGATCTAATTGAAGTATTGAACATTGAAGTTTGACTTTGGAAATGACGTTTATCAAAGTTTGACTTTGTATCAATATTTATGTCAAAAGATGGTGATGTTGTGTTTTGGGTCGCGTATGTTGGACAAATAAATGTTGGAAGGTACCAACTTTATATCTAAGATGTTGCTGTTATGTGCTAGAAACAGTTGAGCATAAGTTGGATTCTTTTATGCAACAAACACCATCTATATTTTTCATTCTTTTAATTCATGTCAAAGATTATTTTCATAATTATGAGAAAGATCATATGTTTAAACTCAGGCTGCTCAAAAGTCATTGGTACAATTAAAACATTCACGTTGATTTCTTTATTTTTTGTTGCCACAAGTAAGGATAGATTCAGCATCTTCTCAAGATTTCTGAGATGTATACTTTAATTTGTTGGTAATAGTTTACTCGTACCCAAAATTAACGACATCCATACAACATAATGGTAACCAGGAAATAAAACATAATAAACTTAGATGATAAGAACAATACGTGAATTTCAAAAACATAACATGACCGAGACCCATACTTGACTCGCTTGCCTTGCATGGAAAATAGATCTGCCATCTGTTGCCTGCAGTAGAAATTGGAGAATATGCATTACTGGACATAACCGTCTGGCCTTAGATTTCAACATGATTTGTTTATTAAGCATTCTTTTGTTCATCTAGATATTGCATGGTTCTTGTGTGTTATGTTTGTCCTTTTTGTGTTTGGCGTGCCTCCATCAATAGGCACCCTTCGTTAGATAATCTCTTGGCTTGAGGTATTCACATTCCTTCCCTCTACCACACATTTTGTAAGGAGACCGTTGAATCTGTGAATCGTTACCTCCTGGCTTGTGCTTGGGTTAAATCTACTTGGATGAAGGTTTGGAGTTGGTGGTACCTTGATACTTCTTCTAGCTACCAGTCTATTTGGAGGAAGGTTTGGAGTTTGATGGGTAGTCCGGTTGTAGTTCCCTAATCCATGGTGATTTAAGACAACAATGAATAAAAAGGTTTAATGCAATAAAACAAAGATACATGTTTTCACGTATACTTCTTATTAGACTAAATCAAAAAATTACAAATTGTTTTGCTGATAAACACTTAATTGAATGACGACGATAGGTTTTAGCTCTCTGAACAAGCAAACTCAAACAAAGGTTAAAGTTTGCAAGTGAATTCTTGAGTCTCTCTGATCGGATTAGGGACAATAACAAGTTCAAACGAGAGTAAATGCTCTTCTTAAATGATACAGTTGATGTAAAAGAGATAACATTTACTGCGACCAACATTCTTTTTATATATGCTGATCTTTCAAAAAAAAATATGAAGGTTGCTGAGACGTGTCAAGCATTTACTGGCGAAATATAGCTTTAATCAAATGCTTCTATTTTCGAAAACACAACAACCTTACTTTTGTGAACAATGTTGCCAATATTCGTTGCCTCTTCACAAACTTGTACTTGTCTTGACTTTTCGAGAATACACTTTATCCCGCTCATTTGCTATCTTGAAAAGTCCCGCTTAAATATCTAAAAGATATTTTGAGCTAAGCTATGTTGAGTGGATCACATAGCTAATAGGTTCATCAAGGCATTGTCGATCCCTGATATGATAAACTGTTGTCCTTCAAGTTATCTTTGTTGGAAAATTTAGTGCACTTGAGGGATCAATTCACACCTGGTAATGGGTTTGGAGGTATGGAGTATACACCCATTTGGTCACTGAATCCCCTGACTCAATAGTGGTTATGTATTGATCTAAGTACTGTTAGCAGACTCTGCTGCTAGTGTTGTGAATCTGCTGCTAGGATTCTGCTGCTAGCTGATCCTGCTGATAGGATTCTTCTGACAGCTGATTCTGCTGCTAGTTGATTCTGCTGCTAATAGCATTCTGCTGCTAGTGAGAATCTGCTGATAGCATCAGCAATTCTGCTGCTAGGTTTTAATCACTGATCCCTATTATTATGGAAATTATTATGTTATAATTAATGGGCCGTTAATTATACATAATACCATGGGCTAGGGTTTGAGTATTCTCTATTATAAATAGAGATCACATCATTCTGCATGGATATAAGTTATCATACGATATACTAAACACAAAACCCTAAACACTTCAATACGCATCTGGTTCTTGGTTTGTGCCTAAAGCAAGAACATCACTTGGTCTTATCCCATAGAGATATTCGTGTAACCCAGGCATAGGGTCGAATAGTTTCTATTGGAAAGTGATACCACGATTTCAAGTGAATATCCGGTACCTTTATTGATTATCTTAACCCTAATCTGGGAACTGTTTTACACATAACAACCAACAATCAATAGAAACTATTAGTGATAATCAATGGTTGCTGCTATGAGACAAATAGCTGCTAACTTTTCCAAGTTGGAAAAGTTTGAAGGTGTGGATTTCAGAAGATGGCAGAAGAAGATGCAATTCTTGCTGACCAGTATGAACGTGGTGTCTGTTCTTACTACTGAGATTCCAGAAGATTTTGGAGAAGCTGCTACTATGGAGCAGATGAGAGCAAGAAGCAAATGGGAGAATGATGATTATGTTTGCAGAGGTTTAATTCTCAATGGTATGTCTGATACTTTATTTGATATTTATCAGAATGTTGAAACTTCACAAGAACTATGGGATTCCTTGGAAGCCAAGTATATGGCTGAGGATGCATCAAGTAAGAAGTTCCTTGTAAGTAATTTTAACAATTACAAAATGGTTGATTCTAGACCTGTCATGGAACAATACAATGAACTTCTTGGTTTACTTGGTCGATTCACACAACACAAGATGAACATGGATGAGGCTATTTCAGTCTCTTGTATCATCGATAAACTTCCTCCTTCTTGGAAAGAATTCAAGCATATGCTTAAGCATAAGAAGGAGGAGTTAACTCTTGTTGAGTTGGGCAGTCACTTGCGCATTGAGGATTCACTCAAAGCTCAAGACATTGACAAGCCAAAGAGTAGCACTGCTACTGGTCCATCAGTTGTCAATATGGTGGAGCATAATAACTCCTCCAAGTACAATGACAACAAGGGCAAGCGTAAGCATCAAGATAACACCAAATCTGATCTTAACAAGAAATCCAAGGTGACTTGTTGGAAGTGTGGGAAACCTGGACACTTCAGGAAAGATTGCAAGGGTGGTAAAGTTGGAAACAAATCCAATGGATCAGGCACAAGTGGAGGGAATGGTAACACCAATTCTCTGAAAGGTCAGAATGTGTTTAATAAGTCTTTTAAGATTTATTATGTTACATATATATCTGATATATACTTTGTGCAGGATGATGATGTTGCTTGGTGGGTTGACTCTGGAGCTACAATTCATGTGTGTAAAGATAGAAGCTGGTTCAAGACCTACAAGTCAATGAATGATGGTTCTATTCTTCACATGGGAAACGAGTCAACTGCCCTGGTGCATGGAAAAGGATGTGTTGAGTTGAAGTTTAGTTCTGGAAAGATTGTTTCTTTATTTAATGTTTTACATGTTCCTGATATTAGAAAGAATTTGGTTTCTAGTAGTGTTTTAAATAATTGTGGTTATAAACAAGTTATTGAATCTGATAAGTTTGTTTTGTCTAAAAATGGTGTGTTTATTGGTTTTGGTTATTTATGTAATCAAATGTTCAGACTTAATATTGTTCATGATAATATTGATTCTGCTTTTATATCTACATCTAAACTTTATGATTCAAACCTTTGGCATGCAAGACTTGGCCATGTACATTTTAAAAGAATGCAAGATATGTCTAAGGATGGGTTAATTCCAGCCTTTGATGTGAACACTGAAAAGTGTAAAACTTGTATTTTGAACAAGATAACTAAGAAACCTTTTCAAGGAGTAAAACGTGAAACTAAAGTTTTGGAGTTAATTCACAGTGATCTTTGTGACTTACATGCTACTCCCTCTTTGGGGAATAAGAAATACTTTGTGACTTTTATTGATGATGCTTCTAGGTTTTGTCATGTTTATTTATTACATACTAAAGATGAAGCATTAGATAAATTTAAAGTATTTAAAACTGAAGTTGAATTGCAACAAAGTTCCCTGATCAAAAGATTAAGGACTGATAGGGGAGGTGAGTACATGGATACTCTGTATTTTCAGTCTGTTGGTATAATCCATGAAACGACTGCCCCTTATACTCCTCAGCAAAATGGTATTTCTGAAAGGAAAAACAGGGTGCTGAAGGAGATGGTTAATTCCATGTTGTCCTATTCAGGGCTGAGTCAAGGATTTTGGGGTGAAGCTATGTTAACAGCTTGCTATTTGTTAAATAGGGTTCCCAACAAAAGGAACAAAGTTACCCCTTATGAACTGTGGACTAAAAAGAAACCTAACCTTAATTATCTTAGGATATGGGGTTGTAGGGCTGTTGTAAGACTCCCTGATCCAAAGCAGAAAACTTTGGGTGAAAGAGGCATTGAATGCATCTTTGTTGGATATGCTGAGCATTCCAAGGCATATAGGTTTTATGTTATAGAACCTAATGATTCTGTTTCAATTAACTCAATAATTGAATCAAGGGATGCAATCTTTGATGAGAACAGATTCTCATCTATCCCTAGACCAAGTCAAAGGATTCCTAATGGAACCAATGACAATGGTGTTTCAGAGGTTCCTGCTGATGAGGTTCCTGCTGATGAGGTTCCTACTGATGAGGTTCCTGCTGAGGTTGTGGAACAACAACCTGAACCTGAGCTCAGAAGGAGCAATAGGGTCAGGAATCCAAAGTCATTTGGACCTGAGTTTCAATTATACTTAATTGAAGGAACAAGGAGTGAGGTCTCTGACCAATACTCTTATTGCTTCATTGTTGAGGATGATCCCAAAACATTTGAAGAAGCAATGAAGTCCCAGGATGTTGCTTTCTGGAAAGAAGCAATTAATGATGAGATGGACTCTATCATGGGCAATAACACTTATGTGTTGACTGATCTACCACCTGGTTGCAAACCTTTAGGTAGCAAATGGATTTTCAAAAAGAAAATGAAGGTAGATGGAACTGTTGAAAAGTTCAAGGCAAGATTAGTTATTCAAGGCTTTAAACAAAAGTCAGGAATAGACTATTTTGATACTTATGCTCCAGTGGCACGTATCAGTACCATAAGATTGCTAATTGCTTTGGCATCAATTCACAATCTGATTATTCATCAGATGGATGTGAAGACAGCTTTCTTGAATGGTGATTTAGATGAGGAGGTTTACATGAACCAACCTCAGGGCTTCATCATGCCTGGCAATGAAAACAAGGTGTGTAAACTGATTAAGTCTCTTTATGGACTAAAACAGGTACCTAAGCAATGGCATCAAAAGTTTGATGAAGTGGTTTTGTCTAGTGGTTATTTACTTAATCAAGCTGACAAATGTGTATATAGCAAATTTGATGAATCTGGTAAAGGAGTCATCATTTGTCTATATGTTGATGACATGTTGATATTTGGCACTGACCAAAATCAAGTTGATCTTACAAAAGAATTTTTGTCATCAAAGTTCTCCATGAAGGATATGGGGGAGGCAGATGTTATCCTTGGCATAAGGATTAAACATGAAAGTAACAAAATTTCTATATCTCAGTCTCATTACATTGAGAAGGTGTTAAAGAAATTTAATTACTTTGATTGTACTCCAGTGAGTACTCCTATGGATACAAGTGAGAAGCTAATGCCTAATACTGGCAAAGCTGTATCTCAACTTGAGTATTCTAGGGTGATTGGCTGCTTGATGTATGCCATGACTTGTACAAGACCTGATATTGCTTTTGCTGTGGGTAAACTGAGCAGGTATACTAGTAATCCTAGTGTTCATCATTGGCAAGCAATTCAGAGGGTCTTTAAGTATTTGAAGAGAACTATGGATTATAGTCTCTCATATACTGGTTATCCTTCAGTATTAGAAGGATACACTGATGCAAGTTGGATCAGTAACACTCAAGACAATTCGTCTACTAGTGGCTGGGTATTCCTACTTGGTGGAGGTGCAATTTCTTGGGCATCCAAGAAACAAACTTGCATTACCAGTTCAACCATGGAATCTGAATTTGTGGCTTTAGCTGCTGCTGGCAAAGAAGCTGAATGGTTGAAAAACTTGCTTCTTGAGATTCCATTGTGGTCTAAACCTATAGCACCTATTTCTATCCGTTGTGATAGTGCTGCTACATTGGCAAAGACTTATAGCCAGATGTACAATGGGAAGTCTAGACACTTAGGTGTTAGGCATAGCATGATTCGTGAGCTTATCATGAATGGGGTGGTATCTATAGTGTTTGTTAAATCTCAACAAAACTTAGCTGATCACTTGACGAAGGGTTTGGCCAGAGACTTGGTTTTGAAGTCTGCTAAAGGGATGGGTTTAAGTCCAACTTAGTCGCTCAATGCAAGGATACCCAACTCCCTTCTAAGGAAACTTGGAAGCTGAGATCAATGTGGAAAGCTGATCATTTAGTGGACTGAAGCACATGTATTACAAACATCCCATGGTTGTGCTTGTTACCTGCTGAAAGGAGGATGAAGTCTTCACTTCTTAATGGTTAATTTTCTTTGAAAAAGTGCTAAGCAGGAGCATGAATTAAAGATGAACCACCTATGTGAACGTTGAAGTTTTGCCGCTTCAGGAAGCTTTGGACTTTTAGCTTTTACAACATTTATGAATTGGATATGGACACATGGCTTGTATAGTGTCAGGAGTATTTTAGTGTTTGAAAACTTGTGTGTATTTATCATCAGGTATTCAAATGGGTTGAAGGGTTCAATTCTTAGAACACCCTGATTCTCGAATATTTGAAAGTATATGTACTAATGTGGAAATTCAATCCTCAGGATATTTTCATTTATGCACTTGTTTTGTTTTTGTGTTTGAATTTTCATGCAAAGGTAGTGAACTAAATTTGGGGAGGATTGTTGGAAAATTTAGTGCACTTGAGGGATCAATTCACACCTGGTAATGGGTTTGGAGGTATGGAGTATACACCCATTTGGTCACTGAATCCCCTGACTCAATAGTGGTTATGTATTGATCTAAGTACTGTTAGCAGACTCTGCTGCTAGTGTTGTGAATCTGCTGCTAGGATTCTGCTGCTAGCTGATCCTGCTGATAGGATTCTTCTGACAGCTGATTCTGCTGCTAGTTGATTCTGCTGCTAATAGCATTCTGCTGCTAGTGAGAATCTGCTGATAGCATCAGCAATTCTGCTGCTAGGTTTTAACCACTGATCCCTATTATTATGGAAATTATTATGTTATAATTAATGGGCCGTTAATTATACATAATGCCATGGGCTAGGGTTTGAGTATTCTCTATTATAAATAGAGATCACATCATTCTGCATGGATATAAGTTATCATACGATATACTAAACACAAAACCCTAAACACTTCAATACGCATCTGGTTCTTGGTTTGTGCCTAAAGCAAGAACATCACTTGGTCTTATCCCATAGAGATATTCGTGTAACCCAGGCATAGGGTCGAATAGTTTCTATTGGAAAGTGATACCACGATTTCAAGTGAATATCCGGTACCTTTATTGATTATCTTAACCCTAATCTGGGAACTGTTTTACACATAACAACCAACAATCTTTGACTCCTTGGCGATGTCTGTAACGTGAACCTTGTTGAGGTTGCTCATTGATTTCCTTATCAGTGAATAAAGAGGCCATTGGACATTGGTTTTAAACAAAATTTTCCACGCGGTATATCAATGTATCCTCCGGTCTATTTGTAAATGGAGTAAGTTGGTGAATACTTATGTTGATTCGGCTGATAAAATTCGCTTGGAGGATATTTTCCCTACTTCTGCTTGCTTGAATTCTTAGATTTTAAATTCGATAAATGTTGTCGTGTGTGGTTAGTTTAGGTATTCTGGTGGATGTTGCCATTTGGGTTAGTTGCTTGGTTGTTTGTATTTGGCTTCTTTGTTTTCTTTTCTTTTATATATAGTTTTTGAGATTTCTCTCGAAGTCTCTTCATGTTAATAAAATCAGCTTTTGAAAAAGAGGAAAGAAATCTAAGTAACGATGTTCTTGTTAATCGTGTTTTGAAGCAATAAGAATGAAGATAATAAAATGAAAATCCAAAATGGAAAGATGTATTATGAAACATATATTTAGTTATCAATTATATAATTCACGAAACTAAATAATCTAGCAAGATAAATCGACAGGGTTGTCATAGTTGTAAAGAATTTGTGACAATCATGACTAATTGTAATGAGTCTCATATTCAAATTATTCTCAATGAAAATAAACATGAAATGGCCATTCCAATATTTTTCAGATTGTTCAATACGGTTTTGGTGTATGTTTTGGTAAAATCAAGCAACATGAATTAGTCGGTAAAGATGTTACAGTTAAAAAGAATAACAAAAAGCAATCTAGCAACACATTTTGTGTTTCAAAATCTAAAATCTCTACTATCAACAAAACACAAATGACAAATGCAGGTAATGAATGAGACATCTTTACATGTAACAAGTATAAGGTTATGAGTTCAATTCTTGACACCTCACAACCACAACCGTTAAATGAGTCATGTATGTCCTTCGCATTATGAAAAAGCAGCCAATTATATGCCGATTTGATTTACCGGCTATTAACTTTTTGCGCGTAACAATTGTTTCAAAATTATAAAACCTCTGTAAACAACAAAACACAAATCGACCGGTTGCCAAAGGAGAGCCCTACGTATGACTTGTGGGTCCAGGTTTACATAAAATCTTTAATAAATGGGTTTTTCTAACTTGTGCTTTAAGAGCACAAGTAAAGTACACCAAAAGTACTATAAAACCCGCAAAAAAGCACTTAGAAATTCACACAAAAAAAGTACACTTTTTTGTACTTTTGTGTGGGTCTCTGTACTCCATCCGTCTCAAAATTATTGTCCGGAGAAAAGAATCACAAAGTTTAATAAAAGTGGTACCACTATAAATCTCAATTACTTAAATAAAATATTCCCCCAATAAATTCTCTTTTTCTTACTAAATATAGAAAGTAGACAATTATTTTAAAACATCTTAAAATAGAAATGTGAACAATAATTTTGAGACAGAAAGAGTACTTTTTAGTGTGCTTAACTTATGTTCGTAATACATAAGTTAAAATATCCTTAATAAATTGATTTCATACATGTCATAGAAAGTGACAACCATTGAATACTTGAGTTATCTACTTGAAGATTGTTCAAGATAAATAACTAGATGTTATTTTGTTTAAAAAATGACTAACTAGAGTGTGACTTGTGACTTGTGACCCTGCACTATTGCAATTGATCTTTGTGTTTTTCAAATTGTGTGGCATTACTAAAAAAGTGGTGTGCGAATACAAGCGAAAATTACTATAGTAGCCTCTGCAGAGGCTGTGTTTCTTAATCTATCCCAACTTTTAGCCGTTTTCATTTCTACCCAACATTCCTCATAAATTTATACGCGACATGTTAGAAAGACAGGTGTCACCATTTGAGGTTGCTCTAAACAATTTTTCTTTAAGGGTGTTCAATATCAATTTTCTAATGTCACCAATTAAAGACAACCTACTCCTACATGTAACTTGCACAGGATAATCCTAAAATAACCAAAAGGCATAATAAATATATATTACAAAACATATACGTAAGAAATAAACAATAATTATAATGACAAAAAAATTATATTTTGAAATTACCCGATTTTCCGCCATTATGAAAGACTACTCACCACCACAGCCACTATGACAAGACCATCACCACAACGACACAACGCCACCAGCAACAACCACACGCCGGCACCACCAGACCACCACTCCTCCAACAACAGACCACCACACCACCACCGCACCACTACCAGACCTCCACACCACCACCGCACAACCACTAGAGCACCACTCCACCAACACAACACCACCGGTAACAACCAAACGCCACCACCACTACCACCACACCAAAACACCAAAGAGGAAAAGAAGAAGCAAATTTAGAGAGATGGAATTATTTTTTCACGTTACGTGAAAATTTTAAAGCGACATGTAACTTGTATACAAACCACACTCTCGATTCGTCAACTCAAATTAATACATGTAAGCTTTTCAGTAATGTTCCTTCCCCATGCACGTAGAGTTGTGTTCCTTCCCCATGCAAGTATATACACATGTCGGCTGTCGCATATATATATATATATATATATATATATATATATATATATATATATATATATATATATATATATATATATATATATATATATATATATATATTCGAGCTCAAATGGTGACACCTGTATTTCTAACATGTCGCGTATAAATTTAGGGGGAATGTTGGGGTAGAAATGAAAATGGCTAAAAGTTGGGGTAGATTGAGACACACAGCCTCTGCAGAGGCTACTGCAGTAATTTTCGCCGAATACAATGAGCCTTGTTCTTACATGCTCTCACAGTTTTTTATTTATTTTTTATTTTTTATAACAAAACATGCTCTCACAATCCTTTTTTTTTTTTTTTTTTTTTTTTTTTTTTTTTTTAATTTTTTTTTAACAAAACATGCTCTCACATTTGATTGTTTTATTCTTTAAACTTTGGGATAATTTTATAAATATTCAATTTAAACATCAAAATATTAAAAATACTCAAAAACATGTTTTGAATGCATAACGTATAATTTAATTAAAACATATTTTGAGTGAATATGACATTATAGTGTTTTGGGTAAATATGAAATTGTACCTTAAACTTTAAAGACAATAGAGGCGTGTATTCATACATAATTATTACATTTTATAGCGACAAATAGTTATAATTAAAATATGGGTTTTGCTAACGGCAACCCTTAAGGCTGTGGTTAACAAGTTTATTTTTACTACAATTCATTGTAATGACTTGAATCATGCAATCACAATAAATTGTTTGTTGTGGTTCCATATTTTTTGGGATTGTGTGCATCTTTTTCGGAATTATCAACCATTCATAATTAATTATTTATAACAATGTAATAAAATGCATCTTGTTAACCACAACCCTAAGGGTTGTCGTTAGCAAAACCCTTAAAATATTATGTTTAAGTGTTTTGTGCAGCGTTTAACAATTTGCGTTAACAATTTGCATCAAATTTAAAAACATTAGATGATGATTTCTCTTCCTCATTCAATTCTGTTAAGTTCTCCCAAAATACAAATGCTTCATTTGCTTCACGTAACAGAAATTAAAAAAAAAAAAAAAAAAAAAAAAAAAAAAAAAAAAAAAAAAAAAACTGTTCACGTACATAGAGATGAGCAGGCTATGGATGAAGAGATAGAAATGGAAGAGAAAGAGAGACAGCAAAGGAGACTTGAGAAAGAAAGAAATAGAGAAAATGAAAGGGATAATGCGAGTCAAGCTGTAGAAAGGGCTAACAGAGAAGCTTGTGAAAGAGCCATCGCTGAAGCACCTTTAAAGCTTGTGATAATTCAGAGAGCCCAAACCAAGGCTCGTGAACGAGCGGCTGCTGATGCTAAGGAAAGAGCAGAAAAGGCTGCTGGACACGGAACCATTATAGTGAACAACAATAAGTTGTTGAACGATGATCACTAAAATGGTTTGAGGCAACCGAGGGCAACAGGGCATTTGAGAAGGACGGGTTAACGCGGTCAAATTCGAGTTTATCGGGAAAGAGTAGCGATCCATGGCCAAGAAAGGTAGCAAGTGATTTGGGTATTGCCAATAAATATAATTGGTTAAAATCATTAAATTTAAAAATTAAGGTATTACTTCTAGCTTAATCACAGGTTAAATTTGATTTTCTTTCTTCAATCTTTCAAGGTTATTGGGTGGGCCAAGTAGCTATTAACATGCCAAACCATTTAAATATTATTAGATATATGTAGTGACGTAAGGAAAATTTGATTGGGCAAGAAAGTTTTGTCCGTGAACTTCTACGCTTAGACAGTAACCACCTGAAGTTTTTGCTTGGATTTTAGTTTTATCACACATGATATGTTTTCAGGGTGCTTTCGGGTAAATTATTGTTATGTTCTTAGTTGATATTGTAATTTATATATGTTGAGGCAACATAATCAAGATCTCTTCATGTTTTAATGATGACAAATAAACCATCGAAACACATAAAATAACAAACGTTAGCTCAAAATCGCCGGAGCCCATGTCTGCTCCTGGCGCGATGCCCGCTCTTCAACGCGTGGGTGACGCGCCAGGACACTGTATGGTTCCGGGCGAATTTTGAAAGTCGGCTTTCCCCTTACCCGACAAATGTGGATCTTTCAATACAGGTATGAATATGTTATGTGCTTAATTGAGAACACTCGAAACGAGTTTTGAGACTTGAGAGATCCTACTTTTAAAACACCCATTTACGGGAAAACGCCAACTCATGTTTTCTAACTATCGCCTCTAGCCAAAGCTTTTCTAAACTTAGGAAGCTTATATATTTCATGTGACATCGTGTTAAAGCATCCATATGCTCATATCCCGTGGTTACGTCTTCTCTAATTACGTAACATGTTTACTTCCTTATTGGTCAAACTAAGTCAAATGTCACTTTGCGTAAACGCATCCTTTCCCACTTGGGTTATGCTTTACATCTAGGCAAAGCACTTAAATTTTTTGCACCAAGGTATTAGTTGAGAACGTCGAGTCGTGGAAAGTCACGTAATATGAAACTATGAATTCTCGACATTGTGTTACTTGAACATATGAGTAACTTATGAATTTCTCAACTCATAATCTTAATTGCCTAAACCTTTTCTTCTTAATGACAATTAGATTACTTCTTAATCTTCTCTTAATCTCATTCTTACAAAAGACAAATACCATCATATCCAAATCATATATTCTCTTACACAATCTCTTACACTCTTACATATTCGCTTACACAATCCAACTCATTCCCTTACACACTTTACATCTCAACCATCTATTCCCTTACAACACATCTTAACCCTTCATTTTCAACACATGGGAATTGTTTGAAAACCAAAGAGGCTCCATCTAATCCAAGCCATCCAAATTCAAACTAAACACATCTCAACCATCCACCTTATTTCTTACCCCCATGATTTGGAATATTCCACTAGCATATTCTTTCTTCCTCTCCATTCCATCACATGTGTTTGATCCTCACCATCTATTTCAAACCAAAACCATCTTAACCATTGATTCACCCTTTCCCCCCAAGCAAAGCATATTCCTTTGGAATATCCCTTCTCAATCCAAACACAAGGCACCTTTGATCCTAGCCATCTATTTTAAATAAACACATCTCAACCCTTCATTTCTACCACATGCCAAATAATTTGAAAACCAAGGGAGGCTCCCTTTGATCTCCACCATCCAATTCAAACCATTTCATCTCAACCCTTCATCTCATTCTTCCCCCCCCCCCAAAGCATTGGAATATACCTTGGCATACTCTTTCTCTCTTTTCTATGCCATGTGAGGAATAACACTTCTACCCCTTCCAAATTACCATATCTACACTTTATACCCTTGGTAATTTGGTTTTCTTATAAACACTTCACAAAACATTTTCTAATTGCCTATTTGAGTTGGTAAACCTTAGATTGATTAATGTTAAGGTTTACTGTGAAGTACAATTGGGGGTTTAGCAAGGATAGGTATTTATAAGATCCAAACACCCAACACTTGGGAAAGTTTATAGAAGCCTGACGCGCTGCCCACGCGCTGGCGCGCCGACCTCGGTAAAAATTCCCAAGTTTGGGTTCTTGGCCTATAAATACCACCCTTGCCTCTTGTATTCCTCACCCCTTGCCATTATTCTTTCTCTCTAAACACTCTCAAATCTCTATCTCTATCTCTATCTCTAATCTTGTGTTCTTGATTTTTATACTAACATCTTTGAAAGAACACATCTACTTGCAAGGGAAGAATCACAAGAACCTAATCCACTCTTGTGATTATGTCGAGGGCCTTCTTCCTTATACCTTTTCTATTACAATCGAGTCTCTAGGTTAGGTTAAGGCTTGGTTGAACAAACATATATTCATTCATTCAATTGTTTGTAAGGGAAGTCTTGTGTCTTGGTGACCAAGCCTAGATCATCGGGGATCTAGTTGGGGTTTGATACTTCCGGTGGGAAGTCTTGGTAATGGTCTTGGTGACCCTTAGGTGAAGTCGAATCGCGAGATTCTTTTGGGTGGTTTCCGAGGGCGGAATATCATTGGGGAGTAAATCCTTCTTTGTGAGCATCGGTATTGGTGAATATCGGTGGAGTGAATTGTAACGGTTTGTAGTCCATCGAAAGGATTATACTAGTGAATAGTATCGGAGTCACGGATTCGCAACTGGACATACGGATGGTATAAACCCCCCATCCCGAACCGGTATATATCGTCGTGTTCTTACTTGCTTTATATACTTTGGTTGTGTTAGTGGTTGTTGGATTATTGTACAACCACTTGGTATTCTCTTTCGCTTAAAGTTTTTTAAACATCTAAAAAGTCAAAGAAACCGTATTTACCCCCCCCCCCCACGGTTCTACAATTGGTATCAGAGCGGTATACTCAAGTTTTTTAGCGTTAAAGCCTTCCCGAGAAGTCATTTTAAGTCAAAAACTTCTTTCCCAAAAATCTGAAATCCTAACTAAGATGTTTGGTAAAGTAGAGTGTAGATCCATGGCTCAAGAGAACTATGCTGAGGGGTGTTCTATGCAAAGACCACCTTTGCTAGAAACCGATGGGTTTTGTTTTTGGAAAACCCGATTTGAGACCTATGTTAGGTCCAAAGATCTTGATTTGTGGTAAATCATCTAAAATGGCAACTTTGAGTTCATGGTGGAAGATTCAGAAACAAAGTTGTTGGTGAAAAAGCCACATATGGATCTTAATGATGATGAAAGGAGAAAGCTTGGTAAGAATGATGAAGCCAAGATGTTGATCTATAATGCTCTACCTCGAAGGGAGTTCGAGAGGGTTCATGTTTGCAAGACCGCCAAGGAAATTTGGCACTCTCTCATCATCACTCATCAAGGCAACTTTCAAGTGAAAGATTACAAGATCGACTTACTCATACAACAATATGAGAAGTTTACAGTCTCGGATGAAGAAACCATTGATAATGGTTACACAAGGTTCAATGCTATTATCACTATCCTCACGGCTCTAGATCCTAGCTTCTATAACAAGAACCATGTGAGGAAGTTTCTTCGAGCTCTTCTAATAAAGTGGAGGCCAAAGGTGACGGCCATAGAAGAAGCCAATTTGGAGGAACTACCTCTTGACGAGCTCATTGGAAATCTCAAAGTCTATGAGATGATTCTTGATAACGACAAGGCAAGTACCAAAGACAAGAAGGAGAAGGTTAAGTCTTTGGCTCTTAAGGCTAAAGTCACTAGTGTTAGAATCGTATTTTTATTTATAAAAAGTGTCGGTCATTGACGTATTGTTATAGGTTGCTTTAGAATATCATTATGATGAAGTTTATGCTTAGTATTCATGTTTTGTGAAAGTCTAAGGGCCATTAGTGTAATACTGTATAAGATAGATGATGCCCTAGACTTTGAGTATAAATACTCTTGTAAACCTCTTTTGAGAGGTTGGTTCTCTTAGTGATTCATTTAGTGTTAACAAAGTTATTATTCCACACACTAGAGTTCTCATCCACTCTCTCTCTCTACTTACTTTCTCTCTCTAGGTTTAAGCTTGAATCATATGTGAAATAGGTTGTTCTACGGTCCTACAAGTGGTATCAATCGCCTAGGGATAATATAGGTTGTTTTAGGATTGATTTGGTTAAAAAAGTTGGTATAAAAGTGATTTTAGGTTACTGTTCATACGGATGTTATCGAGTTAGGGACAAAATTTCGAGTTAGAAAATTTTTTTCGAGTTAGGGGTGTATTCTTATCGAGTTAGGATTTTGGTGTCTATAAAGTTAAGTTTTTGGTATTATCGAGTTTGGATCTGCTTATCGAGTTTGAGATTTCTATCGAGTTAGAGTTACAAATCTTATCGAGTTAGGTTTTTGTCTATCGAGTTACGTTTGGTGTCTATCGAGTTAAGTTTTTGTCTTATCGAGTTAAGTGTTACCTATCGAGTTAGGATTTAAACTTATCGAGTTTGGATTGTTATTGGCGAGTTAGCCTGTTTCCCTAATCATTTATCGAGTTAGGTTTATAGCTTATCGAGTTAGGGAAACTCTGCCCAAATTTCATGGACTTATCGAGTTAGACTTATTTTCAGAACTTATCGAGTTTGGAACATCTCAAAAGTTATCGAGTTAGACAAAACATACCGAGTTTGAATCACCAATCCTATCGAGTTAGACTTACCGAGTTTGAATCACCATTTTACCGAGTTTGGCGGGAAAATTTGAGTAAAATTTATTTTTCACACAAGACTTAACGTTCAATTTTTACGCGAGATTTTAATTTTGGTATAACGTTGAAAATTTTGGCCCGAAATTCAAATTTTTAGGCCAAAATTCAAAAAATTTCGGTAAAATTTGGCGGAAAAATTTTCAAAACTCAAATTTTTCTAATAACCTTAGAATTGCATTTCATTGTGATTTTCAAATTTTGAGAAAGACAATTTTCATACTCAACTTTTGGCGGGAAATTACGTATTCAATAAGATCAACCGAGAACGTTTTTCAACTTCACCAAATCATCTAATCTACAACAACAACCTTTGTTATCTTTCAAAAGATCCTCAGAACAAAGTTTTCACTTAGAAGTCAATCCATGGCAACACAACAAGATATTCATGCTGCCGGTGCCGAAAACCGACCTCCCATGCTGTCAAAGGGTGGATACTCACAGTGGGCTAGTCGTATGATGCGTTATCTTAAGAGCAAAGCAAATGGAAGTCTTCTCATCAAATCCATTGTGGATGGACCCTTTAAACCATCACAAGTACTAGACCCTGGTGATCCAAATGGTACCCCCCCCCCCCCCCCCCCCCAGTACAACCATACTACAGAGAACAGAATGAGACTGAATACACTGTGGAAGACAGAAAACAGATTGAAGCTGATGATCAGGCATTTCATTACGTCGTTCTTGGTTTACCTGAAACCATCTATGTTACTATTGACAGTGAAGTAAGTGCTCATGCAGTCTGGGAAAGAGTCAAGAGGTTAATGTATGGGACAGACATCGGGAAACAGGAAATGGAAACACAACTGCTTAAGGAACTTCGCAAGTTTACTTCAATTCCTGGTGAATCCATAGAGACGTACTACCACAGATTCTGTAAGATCATGAATGATTTATCAAGACACAACCTCAGTCAGACAAATATTGCTAACAACACCATCTTTCTGAATGAGTTACAACCAGAATGGGGAAGATATGTCACTATTGTTTATCAGACAAAGAATTTGCATGAAGTTACTTATGATCAAGTGTATGACTTCTTGAAGAAAAATCAAGAAGAAGCTAATGAAGTAAGAGCTGAATTACTAGCTAAAAAGCATGATCCTCTAGCATTAATTGATGATACACCAACACCTATACCAGTGAACACACAACAACAACCATCATCATCTTCCACTCACAACTACTTGCAACCATCCTACATTCAACAACCAACACCGATCTACCAACAACAATTCTATCCACAACAACAACATGTTATTCCACAACAGCAATACCCACATTTCCAAGAACCAGAATTCACTGACAATGATGAAGCTACTGCAGCCTTGACTCAAGCGTTTGCTTTTCTGACAAAAGCTTTCCAAGGACGCTATTCTACACCAACAAACAACAACCAAAGGATTTCATCGAATACTCGCAACAGGCAGATCGCTCAACCGAGTTTCAATATGGGCAATGGAGGCCACATGGTTGGAGTTTATGGGAATCAACAAGGATACGCTACTGGAATTAACATGGGTAATCAGAATATGCAGAATGCAGGTCAGTATGCAGGGAATCAGTATGGTCAGTATGCAGGGAATCAGATGGGTCAGCATGTTGGAAATCAGAGGGGTCAGAATGTTGGTAATCAGGCAATGGGTAATCAGAATAGGAATGTGACAGCTCCAGTTGTTGGGAATTATGGAAATGTGAATCAGGGTAATCCGGTAAAGTGTTTCAACTGCCAAGGAGTAGGTCATATGGCAAGGAACTGTCCTACTAAGCCGAACAAGAAAGATGTAGAGTATTTGCAGAAAGCAGTACTATTGGCACAAAAAGAGAAGGCAGGATTTCAGTTGAATGAAGAGGAACATGATTTTATGGCTCTTTGATGAGTGTCTAAATACTCATCATTTTATACAAATCTGAGCTGCCAAAACATACAAAAACACTCAAATATGCATCAAAATACTTAAAATATCTTAAAGGTGTGTTTTATATGTTTCAAATGCAAAACAAGCAAAAACAGATGAAAAACGTACAAAGTTTGCATAATTGGCAGTTTCAGTCCCTCAAGTTTCATAAATTGGCAAAACTAGTCCCTGGTTATTCTAAAAATATGAAAATGTCATCAAAGGTCCTTTTTAATCATAAAGTTACATATTTAGTCCTTTGGTGCAAAGTTTCACAAAATTACAAGTTTAGTCCCTGTACTTTGGAAATTGACAGAAATGGTCCCTGGGATGGAAAAACTTTGAGAAAATCAATTTTGGTCCTTATACTAATAATCTTTTGCAGGAATGGTCCTTGGTGTGAAGTTTGGTGAATTTACATGATTGGTCCCTAAAGTTTCACAGTTTGGCAAAACAGGTCCCTCAAAATTTCAAACTTGACTGTTTTAGTCCCTGGGTGTTCAAAATGGGAAAATTATCATTAAGGGTCCCAGGGAATTCATAATTGTCACTATTAGTCCCTGGATGAAAAGTTTGGAGAAATTACATGTTAAGTCCCTGGATTTTCGGTTTTGTCAATTATAGTCCCCGGGTATTTAAAAAAATGAAAAACATCAAAAATACCCTTGTACTATTCACCCTTGTCAAGTTTGGTCCCTATGAGAACTTTGATAAACTTACAAAACCAAACCTTCAACTTTGTACAAATTACAAATTTAGTCCTTGTGTAATATTTAAACCAAACGGATCCTTATAAAATAAAAACATAAACCAAACCCAATCTATCCAACACAAACAGCCCACCCTATTGCCAAGCCCATACACCAAAAGCCCAATACCCTTTTCAATAAAAACCACCGTTTGACCTGCGTTGACCCCGCCACAAACCAGGCACTGTTCACCATCCCTTCCAATACCACCCTCACCTCACAGTCCACTAATACCACCATACCAGCCCACTGAATTGCTCCCCCACATGTCCCTCCACCTCACACATGCTTCCAAACCCCTGAATTACCTCTCCACGCAATGTACAGTGCCCTAACTGACCCAAGACTTTTGGCGCGAAAAAGACAATTTGAACGGGTGAGATGAATCAGACATAATCAAGGGCTAAGGATTGGTGGGAAATACCCCAGTGGGTCCCACAAACTCAGAAAAGGGCTTTAAAAGAGGAAAGAAGCAGAAGAGATAAATTATTAGTTTAGGTTAGTGTAATTTAGTGTCGACTAGTGTAATTTTAGTTTTTCAGTGTAATTTTAAGCTTCTTAGTAATCAGTTAAGTTATTTTAATGTATCCCTAAACTTTTGTAACAATCAATTTCAAGTTACTTTGTGTATCTCAGATTATGCACTTTTTCCTTATTTCAAGAATCACAAAATACTCAACTGTTGTTGTTAGTTATTGTTAAGGCTGTTCATAAGCTTATATAAGCTCTGACAAAGCATTATTAAGTCTTAGGAAACCTTGATTGTCTGTTTAAATCATAAATAAAAAATTACCAAAAATAATCAAGAAAATAAAGAAAAATAAAATCAAAGGAAACTGATCAAGAAGCTTGGAGCAAAGGGACTTTTGGATTGCATTGGTTGTAGTGCTCATTGGTGAGCTTTAGGCAAGGTACTCAGACCTTGGTTCATTGGTTCTCAGATTGATCACTTGGATTTCACTTTGTAAGCTTGTGTTCAATTTAGTACTTTATTGTGTTAACTTTTTAATTGCTTGTATTTCTGTATCTTTATGTTTAATTGTTATTATTATTTGATAATATATCTGTTAAGATAGTTGTTGTATTGTAGAAATCACTAGTGCTCATTTGGTCATGTGACAGTCAAATTAGTATCTAGGTGATTTAGTAGTATTAGTTGTTATTGTTGTTGATTTTGAGTTTCTATAAGTTTTCTATATCATAATAAGTGCTTATCTCTCAATCTTATGGTTTAAATCAGTCACTTGTTTCATATTCATAAAAATGAGCCACAATAAGGAGTGTTTGGTTTAGAGGTTTGCAGTATGCTCTAGCATGTTTCAGCAGTCATAGGTGGTAGTAATAAGTCACATTAGGTTTAGTTAGGTCAGTTAAGTCTTAAAATCAATAGGTCATTAGTGATAAAGTCAAAATCCAACTCCAAATTCCTTGACAGTTAACTGTCAAGGATATTTGTCTCAAAAACCCACCTAATAGCTTATAAGTAACTCATATATCTTATTTTAGCCTTACAATAGCTTAATATAACATATAAAATCTGTAGTGATCATTAGAAATCCAAATTAGTCAACCTAGTTCATTTTCATCAAAAGTCAAAATTGCCATTATCAGATTTTCACAAAACTTGTGGGAATTTTGTAGATTTTAGTATTAGGATCTAGGCTTTGTGCTTTTGTGGATTGGTAATCTACCACCTCAACTTCAATATCCCATCTGTGTTATATTTTTAAGAATTTTGTTCTGGGCCCCACAGTCCCTCAAAGTCACTTGCAGGGAATAAGCTTCCCCTGCACCAGCAGATTCAGTCCCATCACCACCACTTTGGTGGTGATTTGTGACCAATCCAGTGGGCCCCAAACCTTCTAATTAGAATCTTTCAACCCCCCTCCTACCAGGGATTAGAGATTGACCTTTTATTTGACTTGAAACCCTGTGGACCCCACTTGAAATAAGCCATAAACCTTGTCCCCATTCTGTGTTCAAATCAGTTTTTGGATTAGCTTATTTTGATTTACCAGCTTATCTACTGAGCTTATTTGATCAAATTGAGCTTTGACTAGTCCAACTAACTTATTAGATTCAGATTCATCCAAGGTGGGTCCCACATAAGCTCTTGTGAGCTTATTTACCACTTCAGTCAACAAAAGTCAACTGTGGAAGTAATAAGCTTCCACAGTGCTTATTATTAAGCTAGAAATTATTTGTTTTTACAAAAGTTACTTATTTTTATATATAATATAGTTTTGTAAAAGAAAATTTAAGATAAAACAATATAATAGTAAGTGATAGTTTCTATTTAATTTTAATTTTCATTTTTAGATTTTTATTAAGTAATTTGTAATTTTATATTTTTATTAATTTCCTTGTAGGTTAAAGTATTTTTAAGAATTTTCTCAGATTTTTATATTGTCATTAGATATTTATTAGATTTAATTATAGTTTTATTAGTAATTAATTAATAAATAAGTTTTAAATAGCATAATTACTTTTTATATAGCAACACCTAGATTTTATATTTTTTATAGCTTTTATAAGTCATAATATAGTTTTAGTAATTTTTTCATAATTTTATAAGTCATTTTAGTATTATTTGTAATTTAAATTAGTTTAAATTGTTTAATTAATATAAATAGTTTTTAATTAATAAAAAGCTTATAAAAAGACAAAAACATTTATTTTTATTTTTTATACTTTCTTCAAGTTCTATTTTAGGTTTAGAAAATATTTTTACAAATTTTTAGTTTAATTTGTAGTATTTATCATTTTTAGTTTAAATATAAATTAGTTTTAATTAAATAGTTAAATAGTTATTAATTAAATAATTAATAATAAATAATATAATAATCTAAAAAATAGTTTTCTTTTTAATTTAATTTTATTTTAAGTTTAAGTTTATAGAATTTTCAATTTTAACCCATGTAGTTTATTTTTCCTTAAAACTCACCTTTTTCTCAGTACGCAGTCGCGTCTGATTTTAAATTGGTGTACGTTTATTAGTTTTAGATATCTAGGTTTCACGTAATCGTTAATATAGTTTTCCTAAGTTATTTTAAGTTATAAAACCCTAGTTAAATCACACACACACACTTTATACCCTTTCCTGTTCACTTTCACTGATCACAGATTCGTTTTTAATACCATCACAACCTCGTTGGGACATTACGACCCGAGAAAACACTGTATTTCACGGAAGCATTTGCCTCAGCTGTTTGACTATTATACTTTACCATTCACAAGTGGTTGACCAATAATTATCTGACCGTTTGAGGCGAATCAAAATTTGGCGCCGCTGCCGGGGAGGTTGTGCGCTTATTCTAAACGATTTTGCGTATTAGTGAATCTGGATATACATCCATTGTATATTTACCATATTTTATCCATATTTTTATAAAACAAAACACAAAAATATTCACGTTTACACCCCTACCTATTTGATTCTTCATTTCTCATCCCCAAAACCCTTTGATTCTACTTTCTTCCACTTGTCCCATAATTAATTCTAATGGCATCTCTCGATGACGATTTCTTTAAACAAAGGGCCTGTAAAATTGAAGTTGAAAAACTTATGGCCTTGTCAAAAATGTCGAGATGTTATGTTGATTATGATGGACTTTCGATTCCTATTCCCTCTCTGGTGAGGGGAAGAGATCATGAAACCGAGGTGACAAAGGACCTTGTACTTTCCTCTGACGATGGAGGTGCTAAATACGTCCAAACCACGGTTGTCTAAAAACCTGAGCTCACAAATGCTCCTAAACCTTCAAGAATCAATCCTGATCTTTCACGGTTTACGGTTAAAAGTTTGTCAAGCAAACGTACAGAGCTTAGGGCAGTGACTGAAAAGAACGACTTACCTGACCTTCACATTTATCAAGAACCAAAACCCGAGACCATAACGGAAGTGGTGGAAATTCCTAGCTCTCAGAGCACACCACTTGTCCCACCTCCTGATTTTGTTCCTTGTGTCAGTTGTGGTGAACCGCTTTTCGGTTTTCCATGCCATTGGTGTACATGTGAACAATGTGGTAATGATATTCAAGACGGGAGTTGTTTGTTTTGTGGATCGAGTAATTCATTTGCTTATGATCCTAATCAAAATTCATTCAACGACTCCTCAAATTTTTCCAACTACCCATCACATTCATACGAGCAAGAATCATATTATCCAAATATCAATGATGCTTCGTATCAAAATACACCAAGCCAGACTCAACAGTTTTACTGTTGTGAGTACTGTGGAGGTCCACACTTTAGCTCTGATTGTCAAACAAGGAATCCATTTCCTTGTAACAATTACGACTATTCGTTTCAAAACCCACCTCCACAATACCAAATGAACCAAGCAACTCCTCAAAACCAGCAAGACCCTTGTCTAGAGGTTCTTGGGAAACTTAAAGACCTTAAGGAGGAGTTGGCTAATATGTCGTCTCACAATGCACAAAGTTTTTCTTGTGTATATTGTGGGGGTCCTCATAATGATGATCAATGTCAACCTTTCGGTTTTGACATATCCACACCCCCACAATCTCCACTCACTCAATATTCTCGTGATAAATCTATCACGGAATTACTTGCTGAAAAACATGCTGCTAGAGACGAAAGAAGCATGGAAGAATTACTAGTCTTAAAACAAGCAGCTATAACACGTACCAAATTTCAAAATGCTGTTTTTCTCGATGAGGATGATGAAAGTGATGATACCTCATCATGTTCATCAGTTGAGACTACTTCCATGCATATACAAGGAGAAAAGAATATAACTGAATTACCAGCAGTAGAAATAATGGAACTTGTAGACTCCATTACTGCTAGTCCTTCTCAACTCCCTCTGTATGATGTTATCACACCCGAGGTTCCCACTCACTCTCTGAACATGGGGGACGAGCATCTTGACACTATTCCTGCAAAGGAATCGGACGAATTCATAAAGTCTAGTGTTGAGAACCTTGTCTCAATCCCAAGTGAGTCACAGGGAATTCTTGAACATATGTGTGATATCCCTCCCCCTCTTGTCTTCCCAAATGATCATATTGAGATGTTCTCTGATTCTGATGAGGACAATTCTTTATCTTGTGGAAACATAAGTTATGTGGAGGAATTACCTTCTGAGTTTGTCAACTCAGAAGAAGAGAATGATGAAGAAATTATCCAAGACGAATCTCTTCGTCTTACATTATTAAATGCTAATCTTCTCATTTCTAGAATCGAGGCTTTTAATGAAAAGCCTATTTCATCTCCTATCCCCGTCAAGGATAGTGAGATTTTGATCAATGACTCTATTCCGGAATTGCAAACGTTCCATTTTGATCAAACGGAAGAGAAGATAAGTGGTATCACCACTTCTCATTCTTATAATTCTCTTTCCGTTTATGAATCATTTACTATTGAGAAATTCCCAAATGAATTCACTCAACTCAATCCCGAATACGAATCATTCACCTTTGAGGAGTCCTCCTGTGAACTCACTCATATCATATCTCCACCGGAGTATGATAGTTTTTATTTTGATCTAGACATACCCATAATATGTCTTGATCAAACGAGCTTAAAAGAGGAGATTCATGAAACAATGAATTCTCCTATTGAAGATGAGGAGTTAATCATGATTTTCATCATGACTTTCTTTCTTTTTTTCATATATCCTGTTCCTTATCCTGTTCTTCACTCTTTCGGGAGTGAAGACATTATCTTTGATCCCGGCATTCTCATTTATAAATTATGAGCCGGGTGTCTACTTATCTCATCGGTGTGGAACTTTCACGTGCTTCAAATGTTTATCCAAATATCTTGAATGAAAGTCCGATTGAGATTGTCTCTTCCACTTACTTCCCCATGGACAAATAAATTCGGGGTCGAGTCAAGTTAGCGACTCGATAATCAAAAACAGTAGCATGTACATAGGTTTTCACCCATGTTTCACCCTAGTGTGGGGGAGATGCCCCACATGTTGTATATATATATATCCTTAAAAAAAAAGAAAAAAAAATAAATAAATAAAAAAATATACATATAGTGATAGCTTCTATTTAAGAAGTTTTATCTAAAAAAATAATTGTATGTATATACATCTTAAATAAAGGCTATGGAATATTTTCTTTTTACGTTCTAAGTTCGGTTTAACATCCGGTACTTTGAATATTGAGGACAATATTCAGTTCTAAGTGTGGGGGGAGATTCGTTATTCTAACGAATTTAAACACATGTTCCATCAAGAACCCCCATTTTAGCCAAAATTTTAAAATTTTTTCTCACTTAGAACGCAATAAATGGTTATCAGTCCGCCATGTCTAACCCACATAAGGATTGGCTAATCCAGGAGCAAACGGTTCTTGGTAAAGATAACTCAAACCCGTTTATGGCTTGCAATTTGCCAAAAATTGTATGGTTCCTCAACTCCCCATTATCCTCAAAAGCTAATGAGTTGGCTAGCCCGCAAGTTTATGGCTTGTGGTAAAGGCCGTGGAAAAACCATAATTGGTAATCAGCTCACCAAGATGTTGACTATTCCATCAAGAGTTGGCTAGTCCAGAAGCAAACGGCTTTTGGTAAAGACTAATCAAATCCGTTGACAGCTGGTGGTTTGCTCAAAATCACACGGTTATCAAATGTGCCACAGTTCTTACACCTGGCTACTCCAGAAGTGATGGCTTTTGGTAAAGAGTTTTTCAAACCCATTAAGTTTTTCTCAAAAGATTGCTAGGGACTAGCAATAGTTTAGTGTGGGGGATTGATGAGTGTCTAAATACTCATCATTTTATACAAATCTGAGCTGCCAAAACATACAAAAACACTCAAATATGCATCAAAATACTTAAAATATCTTAAAGGTGTGTTTTATATGTTTCAAATGCAAAACAAGCAAAAACAGATGAAAAACGTACAAAGTTTGCATAATTGGCAGTTTCAGTCCCTCAAGTTTCATAAATTGGCAAAACTAGTCCCTGGTTATTCTAAAAACATGAAAATGTCATCAAAGGTCCTTTTTAATCATAAAGTTACATATTTAGTCCTTTGGTGCAAAGTTTCACAAAATTACAAGTTTAGTCCCTGTACTTTGGAAATTGACAGAAATGGTCCCTGGGATGGAAAAACTTTGAGAAAATCAATTTTGGTCCTTATACTAATAATCTTTTGCAGGAATGGTCCTTGGTGTGAAGTTTGGTGAATTTACATGATTGGTCCCTAAAGTTTCACAGTTTGGCAAAACAGGTCCCTCAAAATTTCAAACTTGACTGTTTTAGTCCCTGGGTGTTCAAAATGGGAAAATTATCATTAAGGGTTCCAGGGAATTCATAATTGTCACTATTAGTCCCTGGATGAAAAGTTTGGAGAAATTACATGTTAAGTCCCTGGATTTTCGGTTTTGTCAATTATAGTCCCCGGGTATTTAAAAAAATGAAAAACATCAAAAATACCCTTGTACTATTCACCCTTGTCAAGTTTGGTCCCTATGAGAACTTTGATAAACTTACAAAACCAAACCTTCAACTTTGTACAAATTACAAATTTAGTCCTTGTGTAATATTTAAACCAAACGGATCCTTATAAAATAAAAACATAAACCAAACCCAATCTATCCAACACAAACAGCCCACCCTATTGCCAAGCCCATACACCAAAAGCCCAATACCCTTTTCAATAAAAACCACCGTTTGACCTGCGTTGACCCCGCCACAAACCAGGCACTGTTCACCATCCCTTCCAATACCACCCTCACCTCACAGTCCACTAATACCACCATACCAGCCCACTGAATTGCTCCCCCACATGTCCCTCCACCTCACACATGCTTCCAAACCCCTGAATTACCTCTCCACGCAATGTACAGTGCCCTAACTGACCCAAGACTTTTGGCGCGAAAAAGACAATTTGAACGGGTGAGATGAATCAGACATAATCAAGGGCTAAGGATTGGTGGGAAATACCCCAGTGGGTCCCACAAACTCAGAAAAGGGCTTTAAAAGAGGAAAGAAGCAGAAGAGATAAATTATTAGTTTAGGTTAGTGTAATTTAGTGTCGACTAGTGTAATTTTAGTTTTTCAGTGTAATTTTAAGCTTCTTAGTAATCAGTTAAGTTATTTTAATGTATCCCTAAACTTTTGTAACAATCAATTTCAAGTTACTTTGTGTATCTCAGATTATGCACTTTTTCCTTATTTCAAGAATCACAAAATACTCAACTGTTGTTGTTAGTTATTGTTAAGGCTGTTCATAAGCTTATATAAGCTCTGACAAAGCATTATTAAGTCTTAGGAAACCTTGATTGTCTGTTTAAATCATAAATAAAAAATTACCAAAAATAATCAAGAAAATAAAGAAAAATAAAATCAAAGGAAACTGATCAAGAAGCTTGGAGCAAAGGGACTTTTGGATTGCATTGGTTGTAGTGCTCATTGGTGAGCTTTAGGCAAGGTACTCAGACCTTGGTTCATTGGTTCTCAGATTGATCACTTGGATTTCACTTTGTAAGCTTGTGTTCAATTTAGTACTTTATTGTGTTAACTTTTTAATTGCTTGTATTTCTGTATCTTTATGTTTAATTGTTATTATTATTTGATAATATATCTGTTAAGATAGTTGTTGTATTGTAGAAATCACTAGTGCTCATTTGGTCATGTGACAGTCAAATTAGTATCTAGGTGATTTAGTAGTATTGGTTGTTATTGTTGTTGATTTTGAGTTTCTATAAGTTTTCTATATCATAATAAGTGCTTATCTTTCAATCTTATGGTTTAAATCAGTCACTTGTTTCATATTCATTAAAATGAGCCACAATAAGGAGTGTTTGGTTTAGAGGTTTGCAGTATGCTCTAGCATGTTTCAGCAGTCATAGGTGGTAGTAATAAGTCACATTAGGTTTAGTTAGTGTTAGGTCACCATTTATGTAAACACAAGTATGATTGATGAAGAAATAAGATGAGAATGAGAGGTGGTTGATTATAAGACAATATGAAAGGTGAGAGTGCAAGAGTTTCACTAAGATAATCAAATAACCAACAACATAAAATGTAACATAAGGTTTCTATTTATAAGGGAGGAGCTAGGGCAACACTCCCTTCCTCCCTTATCCTTTCATACATGGGCTTTTAAGGCCTCATGGGCTTTTACATGTTGCCCATTAACTAAACAATAAACATAAATGATACTAAAGCAACCTATTACAAAATGTCATGACCGAGACTTGACTAAATACTAAAGTATGATCCCAACAATCTCCCCCTAAGGGTCGGTCATCACGGTTGCTCGACGTCTTCATCTTTGTCGTTCACTTGTGACATGTAAAACTCTAGACGTCTTCAAAATTGGTTGAATGGTAATGAATATACTTTGCTCTTTGTCTTTGTTCTTTGGTGATGTTGTAGTGATTAGGTTATGAAGTAGTCTGCCGTTCGTCACTCCTGCGTCTGTGGTGGTTGTCCGCCATTCCAACATACTCATACATCTTTAGACTTAGACTTTCACGTACAAGAAGTTCCTTTTCATACTTTGAGATCTTTGTCTTTATACTTTGTAGATTCTTCTTATTGGTGTAGAATCTTTCTTTGAACTTTGTGTTGCTTAAGATCTTTGGAGGAGTTCTCTTTGACTTCAAGATGTATGTATGAGCATGTTGGAATCTACCATCATGGAAGTGAGGTACCTGCGAGTAAACAGTTAGCAATAAAATAACCGGTACTTACGGATAAGGAATTAGAGCTCATCAACAGCATATTGTGAAGACTCCTTCTAATCCTTATCCAGGCCGTTCCCATATCAGATACTCCCGAAGGAGCTTACGAGACCTACTAAGTAGCTCAATGACTGGGTGAGTCGCTGGGGATCACTCCACGACTGTAGACCGCTATGGAACCACCGCAAACACTAAGCGTAACCCTTGTGGGGTTACCGAAGTGACCTGCTGTCAGGGCTGTTTGATGTTGACCCTGGCAGGATTTCCGTTCAATCATTGAGAAATACTTAAGTAATCCTCTCATAAACGTTCTCGGCAGATTGCTAAGATCTGCGAAGGACTCGATAATTTACAGCTGGTGTCCATTGATGTAGAACACCAGTTGTAGAAATACTAAGTGTTCCTAAGAGATATTTGATGTATCTCGAGGCTCTAGACTCTATAAGTGCACACCTAGGTTTCCTATGCGGAGACTGGGGAGGTGTCTCCTGCTTCAATATCAACCGTCTCTAAGAGATAGGTCGATAGATTACGCGGGATCCCCGTGAGAATGAAACAAGTCCTTTTAAGAGAACTTGAGTGGTTAAGAAGGCTTAGTGCATTGCGTCACCGGGTCCATGACGACTTAATCTTCAATACCGGTGTTGTCTTTTGCAACAGCCAGTAGCATACGTATTGAACCCGGTGTCTGCCCTAAGGTTGAACATATGGAGGGCTATTTCTTTTCACCCTTTACTTTACTTTTCTTTTTAATTCTTCAACTCCTTCTTTCCCTTTCATTCATTTCTCCTTTTTCGTATCATACCTAAAGACTTCTAATTCTAACTATGGGAGATGTCCTTGGGTAGATCCCTCCGGCTCTGGCGGATCATAGGACGGATATTCCTATCTTAATCACCTTATAACTCCGACAGTAGCCAAGAAACCTTTGATTGAAAATCTCTCAAAGTGTTTGTGATAATCAAATATTTTGGTTAACACTTTGAGAGTTTTTGCGTACACTTTTGAAGGGCTCCCCCTGCACATGTGCTCATAAGTGTTTAATAAATTTGCACATGCGGGAGGAGCAAGCACTTTTGAATTGATCCACTTTCCGTGAACTAGACCGATTCGAGACACGCTTACATCACTAGTTAAACTAGCTTGAAGTTATTACCCGGCCTGGTCAAGTCCACAGAAAGTTTCTCGAGACGGTACATTTCTACTAAGACTAATCCTTTTCGAGACACGCTTACGTGGTTAATTAAAGAGATACATTGTCAGCTTTTAGGTGATAACTAGCTCTAGTAACTAACTTGATGTTATTACCCATCGAGGATAAGTCTTTTCGATATTACTAACATTTATTGCCTCGTCAATTCCTGGGTTAAAACTGAGTCTAGCTCGCACATGATACAACTTTTAAGCATTGACTTCGTATATTTTAATCACTTTTTCATTTTCTCCCCCTCAAAAATAGCATATAAAATGATGTTTTTGATAAACTTTTAGATTAAAATATGCCTTTTGAGTCTTACGGGGAGATTCACCAAGAACATTTGATTTTTAAGCAAAGTATTTTGTTTTGACAAGTGCTCCCCCTCAACAAGTGATTAGGTCTTATTGAGGTGAAATACTTGTCCTTTTGAGCAGAATTATAAAAAATCATAAATGTTTGATTAATTCTACTCAAAAGTAAGAAGCCTTCGCTCCTTATATCAGGATTGAGGCACTGATGCGTACCTCAGGGTCCTTTCTTTACAAGTACGGGTTGTACACTGATATGCGTGCACAAACCATTATGAAGTAATTTATTGACAAATCAAATCAAATTCTTACAATGATCTACCAATCAGGCCTCTGAAATGTCAGCACCGGAAATTTGGATCTGCCTCCCACATAACTCTCCAACCTTCGGAACTGATCCCTGCGCTTCAATCTGTTCTCAATTCTTAAGATGAATCGGCGAGCATCCCGGGCTTCATTGGTGTTCCACCTTTTGGATTTTCCCAGTTCAATGTCATTGACTCTGCCTTTGATCCCATCTCTGACGAACTTAAGAGTTTCATCACAGAACTTATGAAATTCTTCATAACCCATAAAGCAGTTGCGACCGTTAACACTTCGGTAGGTGAACCCAAATGGTCGTCTGATCAAGGAGTATTGAGGTAGATGTTGAAGGTCGGGGATGTCAAACAGGTTTGGTTTGGTGAGATTGAGCTTCTTCTGGTAACTTTCCACTCCTAACTGAAGATCTTCGACTCTTTCTCTAACGACTATCTGCCTGATGAAGATGAGTAGAGCTTGGATAAAGGCAAGTTGCATCTTTTTGGGCAAGCCACAGAGTTTTCCTTGAACTTTGAGCAAGTACATGTCTTCAATGTCGTTGAGACGTAGTCGTGGAAAGTCAGACTCGGAAATATCGTACTCCTTTTCATCAAGTCTTTTTAGTGTGATTTTGCTGAGGAAGGGGTACCCAAAGTGAGTGACAGTCGAAATAAATTGAATCGAGACGATCTTCAAATCACTTTCTACTTCACCCATCGTTTGGTTAAGTCTGCTGCTTCGATAGTATTGTGCCCGGTTGTCTGGCCAATGATGAATACCATAAAGTGCATTCCGGTCATATTCAACAATTTTGTCGACGAATAGTGCTGAAGCTTCTTCTTCGATGGCATTGTTGAGATATCGAGCTGCAGGGAGAAAGGCGAGTGAGGTAACGTATTTCTTTTCGATCTTGCTGCCAAGTCTCAGAAATTCCAAGTCTGTGTTGTAGAAGAACTTGTACGGGATCTTTGGTTCCTTAGGCTTCCCAATCATTGGTAGTGGTTTGGACCAGTCAGTAATGTAAGGTGCGGTTTTCTTTGTGACCGGATCGACATATGATTCAGGATTGATCCAGTCAATATTGCTTGACATAGCTCGAGCAATATTTTCCAGATGGTATTCGAGCTCGATTGAGTTGGCAGACCTATCTTTCAGAAGATTGAAAGCATCATTCTTGATTCTTCGCAGCTCTTTCTTATTCATCTTTTTCATCTTAAACTTTTGTTGAATCATTTGAGCGTATTCCACTGTTCGACCATCTTGAGGTTCATGATTGTCTTCCAGTGGTGGTTGCGAATTGATCATCTTATCAAACCAGGAGTACTCGGCACTGTTGTCTTGATCTAGCCAGTTAAGGACGGTTTTGGGTTTCTTAGGTTCGGTGCCTTTAGGTGAGGTGTCTGGTGTGGGTTGATGATGCTTTCCTTTCTTATCTTTCTTCTTCTTCTTAGGAGACGGTTCTGGAACTTCATCGGGTTGAGGTATGTCGTCACCACCGGTGTATACGAAATGGTCGTGTGCCTTGGGAGCAGAACTGGATGCTTTCGGTTGTTGTGAGGAAGTTGTTGTGGTAGGAGGGAGGGATTACCGGTGATTTGTGCTGAGATGAGGGTCCTTCGACTTGTTTCTGTTTCTTAGCCTGAGAATTAGGATCCTTGTCTTCATCATCTCTTTGACGTTTCAGCTTATCGGCCTCTGTGCTGCAAGACTCTTTGTTCATTTTGTCTTTCAGTGCTTCCAGGACTTTTGCTTCTTCAGGAGTCAAGGTGAACTTGTTTGCAAGCTTTTCGAGGAGTTGAGCTTCCAAATCATCCAGAGAAAGTCCTGGTAGAGGAGTAGTAGACTTGTCGGCACGAAGAGTGAAGGTTGTTGATCGGATAACTTTCTTTACTGCTTGCTCAGCGAACTTGGTGAGTTCGTCTCTCATTGGTGCCAGTAGATCTTTCAGCTCAGCCACTAAGTGTTGTGCCATGTATTCCTGTGCTTGAGCTGCTAGTGCGGCTTCCAAGTTCTCTGTTACGTCTTTAGCTAAGAAAATGTCAACCTTATCTTGTAGCTCTTTGACGTTCGAGTTCAGCTTAGATAGTTCAGCAACCTGGGTTGCAAGTGTAGCAACCTGATCTTCAAGTTTGCTTCTCTTCTTCTCATGTACCCTCTTGAAAGCTGACTTGAGTAACTTAGATGCAGCAGAGGCTTTGGAGCTCGGTTTCTTGATTGATTTGTCACGTGTTGATTCAGATGCAGGAGGTGATGACTGTGATGATTCAATAATGGTGGTAGTGTCTTTGACATCTCCTTTCTGTGGTTCGGGTTGTACAACTTCTTTGACTCTGGCTGCTTCTTCTTTCAACCGTTGTTCTTCTGCAAGTTTATCAGCTTCGGCTTTAAGCTTAAGCTCTTCAGCAAGCCTGGCTTCTTCTTCCTCCTTTATCTTATCTTCAGCCAGCTTATCAGCTTCGGCTTTAAGCCTTAGTTCTTCAGCCAGCCTGGCTTCTTCTTCCTTCTTAGACTTTTCTTCAGCCAGTTTGGCTGCCTCCTCTGCTTTCCTGCTCTCTTCCATTCTGATTGTTTCTTCCAGTTTAGCTTGAGCAATCTCTTCAAGTCTGGCCTCTTCAGCTTCTTGTTTTCTTTTCAATTCCTCTTCCTGAGCTCTTTCTCTACGTTCAATTTCTTCCATAGACATAAGTCTTGGAGCATCGGTATCCATAGGATCTTCCTCTTCTTCCTCTTCCATAGTCATTTCAATGTCGGTGGGAGACACTGAGGGATTATCATAAACAACTAAGTCTGAGGAGATTCCTGTGGTAGGCTCAGGAATGCTGCTTGACCCGCCAGCTTCGGTGGTCTGAGAGAACACTGGAGGTGGAGGTTGATCAGCATTGAATGTATCAATTCGGCTGTGTAGGAGACCGAGGTTGAGAGCTCGTTCATTTTCTTCTTCGACTGAAAGGCCTTCAGGCTCTTGTACAGCTGTAACTGGTTCCTTCATCTTTTCTCTTCTAATCCTTTCCTCTTCCAAAATCGTCTGTGCTTTGGTGAATGGACGTTGATAGAGGTGTGCGGGGGATTCAGCATGATCAACAGATTCGTCAATAATCTTATCCCAATCTTCGAACGTCAAATCCTTATCGTCAATTTCCTCAAGATTGACTTTCTTGGTGATATTGGCATAGGCTTCACTATAAATAGGACCTTCGTCGGATTCGGTTTGTTCAGAGTCAGCAGGTTTTGGAGAAGGTGGAGGTGAGGTAAACCAGCCAGGTTCAGCAGTAGGTTTCTTTGCAGGAATTCTGACCTTAGATGATGGCTTTTTCTTAGGTTTAGACTTGGTAGAACTTTCTGAGCTGCCCGATTTGCTACCTTTCTTACCTTTCTTCTGCATGTATGAAGGTAGAGCAGCTTCGTCCAAGAACCCAACTTTCTCTGCTTCAATGGCTTGTAGGTAGTACTTGTAGTTATTGCCAGCCTTGACTTTGTCAGTTAAGAGGCTATCTGGAAGTTTCTTTCCTTGTTTCCTTGTACTTGTATCCATTCTCTTGATGACCTTCAGTGTGTCCTCATTCTTGTATGTGTGCTGAAATTCATCATTCAATCTTTGAGGAATGTCATCATATTCAAGGAGGAAGCTTGCAATAAGAAGTTTGGTGAAACGGACGAATGGAATATTGGTCGTCTTGCGGTGTATGTGCCACACAATGTCTTCCCAGATAATGCTGGCATAATCAACCTTCTTGACATTAGCAATAGCCCAGAACAGCTTGAGATGTTGGAGCTTAGGGTGTTCATGGCCTGTGTCTCTGCCAGATAGTGACTTGGCAATTATGATGTAGAGAGTTCTCCAAGGCTGTGGAAGAAATCTGATATTGACCCTAGAGTGACTAGTAATGACCCCTTCAGACTCATCATACCCAATATCTCTCAGCCATTCTATCAATTCTTCTTCAGTGGGAACTTGGTCATACTCTTCATTCGGTTCAAGTTCGGGAAGTCCAAGAGCACTACGGAGAAGATCCTTGTCGACCGTGACTTGTCTCATGTGAAGCATACAAGTAAAGGACTCTTCCAGGAGGTCCAGGTGGATTGTGTGCCAAAACTGATGTATGTAGAAGCATGCCACTGCAGCAGATTTGGTGAGTAGAACTTTGCACGGGTGATAGATGAGAGCATCAACTGCAACAAGGCAAGAAGACTCATTGCATGTAAGTTTGTTGAAGTTGACTCTCAGATTGTTCCTTCCTATCTTTCTGGAGTAGTTTTCAGGAAAGGTAGCTTCCCATGCACGAATGGGTTCAGGTTCTGGTCCGTATGGGATGTCATTGTGTTCTGCCATCTGAATAGATCATAAACACACAGACATGGCAATTGTTGATGATGTTAGCATAGACATTCATTGAACATGTTTACATTTGCAAGTTTGACATTGATCAGTGGGGGTTTGTGTGTGTGAAAAACTTTTGACATGTGACAAACTTGAGTTATATTACTTGTTAGAAACATAAAACAATTCAGTTACAACATAAGTTTATCATTTACAACAAGTTACACATTGGAAAATTTCCAACACTTAGACAATTTTGGAATTTGACAAGTTTACGCGTAAGTAGTTGTCTTTACGCGTAACCTGATTTAAGCGTAAGTATAGAAATAATGCGTAAGTGCAAAATCTACGCGTAAGATGGAATATTACGCGTAAAGTGAAACTTACGCGTAAGATAAGTCTTAAGCGTAGACATTGAAGATACGCGTAGGATTACCCTTAGGCGTAAATTGCAACTTATGCGTAGGTAATGACTTACGCGTAAGTTCTAGACTTATGCGTAAGGTCAGAACTTATGCGTAAGAACAATTTTATGCGTAAACTATGTCTTATCCAAGACACAATTTGTCCACGTGTCGAATCTTACGCGTAAGATTCAATCTTACGCGTAGGATGAACATTTAACGCGTAAAGACGTCTTTTTCCAGAAATTCACCTTAGAAATTCGAGTTGTATGTTTCCTGAAAGTGCACAAACATTACCACTGATCAATAACAAATCCAATACACTTAATTCATACATTTTAACGCGTAAACATGCCTAATACAACTTAACGCGTAAACACGCATGAACACTTAATCACAACCGTAATCAAATGTGTTTCTGGGTTGAAATTAACATGGGGCAATTGATTCTAGCAACATAATGATCATATGGTTCAAACATAAACACAAATCATCCACAAAATCACAAGATAGAAACTGCTAGTGACCTACGAGCCCTAAACCTTAGATTCAAGAACAAAACATGTTTAAAATCCAATTAACCCATATTCAAATGATCCTAGGCATACACAAACACTATCCCCATCACAAATTACAATCCTAATGATCAACCTCAAGAACCCCTAAATCATACGTATGAACCCTAATATCCAAATCACTTAAATCACCCAATTGATGATTCTGGGTGAGATTGGAGTTCACAAACATGATTAGTAGCATAATATGAACAAAACCCACCAACAAATTCAATCAAAACATCACTTAATTCTGGGTATGAATTCTACGCATAACTCAAAAACAAATTAATCGATTGTGATAGATTGAGCCGTTGGATTGTTATAAAATTAAAAACCTTAGTTCAAAATCATGATCAAACCATAATCACACTTACAGATTCAAGGATGGTTGATTAGATCAAGAGATTGATTGTGGATCGTAGGATAGAGTTGGTGAATAATTAAATGTGTTTTTGCAGAAAAGTAAATGTGAGTGGTCAGACCTAGTAATGACTGCGGTTAAATCAAGATACTCAAAGTGACAATTTTAGTCCCTTAACCTAACAAAACATTTATACCTAATGCCTAATCATTTTAACACATTGTAGTATTTGTATATTAACTCCAAGAAATGATAAGAACAACTTGTCGTACTCCCCCTCGACCTTAGATCATGGTAAAATTAAATTGGTATTGATCAAGGAGAGTAACCCGAAAACCTTTTGAATCAACTTAGTAGATAAAACGTAAATGTTTTTGGTAAAAATGCAAGTATAAAAAAAATAAAATATTTTTGAGAAATTAGTAAAACATTACTTTTCCTCCCCCTCAACACTTGTTTTAAACATTTGAAGACATTTTATAAAATAGTGTTGAAAGAGGTGGTTTATACTTGCATTTTTTTTTTTTTTTTTTTTAAGATAAAAGACCAAAAAATCTTTTTGAGTTTTTGATTGGTTTTATATTTTTGTATTTTCTTTTTGAAAAAAATATTTACAAAGATAGTTTTGATGTTTGACGATCAATTGTGTTTTGAAAACTTTTCCAGATCCTCTGGAGTCAAACATCGCATACCAATTTGGTGAACTAAACTAGCAAACCTGGATGGTGCCAAGGATTTGGTAAGTAAGTCCGCCAATTGGTATTCAGTTCCAACAAAATAAAGTTTAACTGTACCCCTTTCCACATGCTCTTTGATGAAATGATATCGGAGATCGATGTGTTTGGATTTGCAATGATGCACAGTGTTGCAGGAGATAGCAATTGCACTCTTTGAATCACAGTAGATAGGAATCCTGTTGAATAGGTAGCCATAATCCTTAAGTTGTGATCTCATCGAAATGACTTGAGCACAACAAGCAGACATGGCTACGTATTCAGATTCTGTAGACGACAGTGAAGTGCAGTCCTGCTTCTTAGATTGCCATGACACAAGTTTGTCTCCGGGAAATTGTAATCCACCAGATGTACTTTTGCGTGTGTCTAAACATCCTGCATGGTCAGCATCTGAAAAAGCAATTAGTTCAAAGCCAGAATCCTTCGGATACCAGATCCCCAAGTTAATGGTTCCCTTTATGTATCGAAGGATTCTCTTGACCTCACTGAGGTGTTTTTCAGTTGGTCTGGACTGATAGCGGGAGCACATGTAGACAGCAAATACTATATCAGGTCTACTAGCTGTGAGATACATGAGGGACCCAATCATACTTCGGTATTTGGTAGGGTCAACTGGAGTCCCATGTAAATCAGCATCTAGTTTTGTGGTATAGCCCATTGGTGTATTATAAGTATCACAAGACATCATTCCATGTTTCTTCAAAATTTCAAGAGCATATTTAGACTGATTTATAAAAATTCCACGGGGTGATTGATGAACTTGAAGTCCTAGAAAGAACGAAAGTTCACCCATCATGGACATTTCAAAATTATCTTTCATTAATTTTGCAAAATCATTAGAGTAACTTCTTTTTGTTGAGGCAAAAATGATGTCATCGACATATATTTGAACAACAAGTAAGTCCTCCCCGTAGGTTTTTGTAAATAGTGTGGGATCCACCGATCCTTTAGAAAATTTATTGGCCAGTAAGAAAGTAGACAGTTTGTCATACCACGCCCGTGGGGCTTGCTTGAGTCCGTAGAGTGCCTTTTTGAGTCGGTAAACGTGATTAGGACGCTCAGGATCAACGAAGCCTTCAGGTTGGCTAACATAAACTTCTTCACGGAGATCTCCATTAAGAAATGCTGTTTTGACATCCATTTGGAAGACTACCATATTCCTGTGTGCGGCATAGGCCAAAAAGATCCGAACAGCTTCATGTCGAGCCACTGGAGCAAAGGATTCAGCAAAATCTAGACCTTCCAGTTGAGAGTATCCTTTCGCTACCAGACGTGATTTGTTACGTATGACAGTGCCTTCAGCATCAAGCTTATTCTTCCAGATCCATTTTAACCCAATGACAAAGACTCCGTCAGGTCTTTCAACTAATTCCCAGACTTCTAATCTTATGAATTGCTGAAATTCCTCTTGCATAGATTCAATCCAGTTGTCATAAGTCATTGCATCTTTAATGTTCTTGGGTTCTTCATGACAAACTGTGAGTGCATAGATGCAAGTTTCTCCATCTGTGTGAAGTCGTTGTCTTGTCATAACTGGTGCATCTGGATGGCCAATAATATGAACTAGAGGATGGTCTCGGGTCCATTTGTGTGTTGAAGGGTGTAGTTGATATGTATCTCGCATGTTGGCAGGATCCAAGTTGCGTGTTGACGACTCAGCTATATCAGGAACTGTAGTAGCTGGTGCAAACGGATTGAAGAACGCATCAGGATCATGCTCTGCGGATTGTGGAACTGATAGTGGTGTTGGATCTTCAGCTGAGTGGCGGGAGTTAGAAACAGTTTGTTCTACTGTAGATGGTGAAGCAATTGGAGGACCGTCTCTCTCAACAGTTGTTGAAGTTTGTTGAGGTGATTCTGGTACATGAATATTGTCAGGTTGAGCAGCGGAATTTGGTGAGACCTCAGTAGGACGGTATTCAATTGTGTCATCAAACAGTGGAGCAAACAAGGTTTCCAATTCTTTGCGGTTGAGTGGCAATGGTTCAGCCGAAGATGCCGGAGAGTTAAGACGGTTAAATTCGGGTCCTAAGCTGTGTTGCCCAGAAGCCATCTGGGTGAGTTCATCAAAATTAGCGTGAATGGTTTCTTGAATTTCACGAGTACGACGATTCCAAATCTGAAAACCTTTAGAATTTTCACAATATCCAATGAACACTCCGATGTCAGCCTTTGCTTTAAGTTTACCTAAATCATCACGATCATTTTTCGGATAGCAGAGTGCTCCAAAAACATGAAAGTAATCGATGTTCGGCTTCCTTTTGTGAACAATTTGATATGGTGTTTTGCGATGACGTTTTGTGATCATACAACGGTTTTGAGTATAGCATGCGGTTGAAACAGCTTCTGCCCACAAGTAATCATGTAATTGAGCATTAATCAACATAGTTCTAGCAGCTTCCACTAACGTCCTGTTGCGTCTTTCAACAACTCCATTCTGTTCTGGGCTTCTAGGAATAGATGTTTGATGTTCAATTCCCACTTTCTCATAATAAGACCTAAGTGTCTGATTCTTGAATTCAGTTCCATTGTCAGTTCTGACTATTCGGACCGTGTTGCGTAACTGAACTTGAATTTTAGTGAGAAAGGTGATGATCATAGAAGGAGCCTGATCTTTACTTCGTAGAAAATAAACCCAAGTCCATCTGGAAAAATCATCGACGATTACTAGTATGTAGCGTTTACCATTGATACTTTGAACACGCATCGGTCCACACAAATCCATATGAAGCAGTTGTAGAACATGATTCGTACTGTGCTCAGGTTTTGAAGGAAAATGAGCCCGAGTACTTTTTCCTTGTTCACAGGCAGGACATAAGTGATCTTTGGTGAAACGGAATCTTGGAAATCCCTCAACAAGTTTATAACGAGCAAGGTCAGTCATAGTTTTGAAATTCAAGTGTGAAAGACGTTTGTGCCATAACCAAGATTTAGTTGATTCTGCTTTGGAGAGAAGACATATCGGAGATGTTGCAATCATATCTGACATTGAAATTGTATAAAGATTGGAGCCACGGGAGCCAGACATAAGATCGTTTCCTTGTAAGTCACGAACAAAGCAAGTTTTCTCACGAAATGCAACTTCTAGATCCCCATCACAGAATTGACCAACAGAGAAAAGGTTGTGTCCAAGGCCTTCCACATAATAAACACGGCTTATTTCGATGTTCCCACTGATAAAGTCACCATATCCCATGATTAAAGCGTAATGATCATTCCCGAATCTGACAGTACCAATGAACTTTGAGACAAAGTTGTGTAACAGTTTGAGATTGCCTGTCATATGTCGGGTGCATCCGCTATCAACAATCCAGAGAACAATCTGCACCACCTGCATCACAAGAAGAGGACACGGATGGAACAGAAGTAAGGGTGGAACCCAAAGAAACTGCGGGTTCCAGTTGGTTAGAAGCACAAGTATTCAATAATTTAGGAATCCATTTAAAATCAGGTTTGTGTTGTAACCAACGTTGCCAATTCCAACTAGTTCGAGCTTTCTTAATGGTGTATTCACTAGTGTTTGGCTGATTCCTAGACTTGTTCTCTGCACCTATGGGGGTAACATCAACTTCACTAGAAACCGTAGAAGGCGGCTTTCCTAAGATAGACTTAGAGGCAGTAGTGGGCCTAGAAGGAATGCGTGTCCTACGTTTCTTATGACGATGAAGTAGAGAATTAGCTATACATTTAGTATGATCACCAGATGAAACGCTTTTACGACAAAACACACAAGATGCATTAATATTCAAAACATTCAAAGGTTCATCATTCGTTACATTTAGATTTTGATTACAATTTGCCAGATTAGAATCTAAATCTGATGCAACATGAGTTTTATTCAAATTCCTAAGTTGGTCTTCTACTTCTTGAGCTTCTAGTTGTCCTCTCTTACGTTGCCAGAGCCTATTCTTCTTTTTACTATTTCGCTTGGGTCTGCTAACGCTAGTAGGGGAGACTAGTCCTGTAGAAGTGGAGTTTGCCACATTAGTATTTTGAACAACCTTTCCTATATCAGTTTTGTCTAATTTATACATTCCTGGTGCTATCACCGTGGTGTCAACCATCTTTCCTTTTTCAAGTATTTTTATTTTCTCTTTCAACTCGATGATGATGTGATTCTTATCCTGAATATTAGACTCAAGTATACCATTGCAATATTTGATGTCTATGTGGTTTTGTAGAAATTCGTCATTTTCAATTTTTAACTTCGCAATTTCTTTCTCGTATTTGAGACACAAACCTTTTAAAGACTCATTGTTTTTGCAAAGTTGACAAGAGTTTGAAACATTGTGACTTTGAAACTTCAATTCCCTTTCAAGACTTTTAGCTTGACACCATTCAAGCCTTTGATTGAGTAGACTGATTTGTTTTGAAAACTGTTTTGTCACATCATCATTCTTTTTCCTCAGATTATCAATCTCATGTTTCAGTGTCTCAATTTCCACATTCAACAAGTTATTATCAACACAATGATCATGCTTAAGCATAGAAGTACCAGAATTATAGAGATCATTCATGATAACAGACAATATATCAGCATTGAGAACTTGTTCTAAGAGTCGATCAGCATCATTTTTGAAAACTCTAGTTCGTTGCTTTTGAACCAAAATTTCATTTTTATTATCATTGAAAACGTTTATCATATATTTGACCTCCTTTTGAAGTTCCTGATCCCAACGTGTAGCACAGAGACGGAGGTGTTTGACAATTGGCAACATTTGTTTTTGAAAAATATCTCTCTTTTCGCGCTCGTAAGCGGATTGAAACGTTTCAATTTTTATTTCAGAATTACGTTCAATTGTCTCCTCCAAAATTTCGATGTCTTCCATAAAAGTTTTGAAATAATTTAAGACACGAACACTATTTGGTAAGGGTGAAAGTTCACCGGATAATGGTAAAGGACCATTTACTTGTGCTACAGTTTGGACAGGGACCTCATTGTGAGATGAAACATACGACTCTTCGATAAACCATGATTTCTCAGGTAAATCCTTTTGAGTAACGAACTTGACTGGATTTTTTGAATAGTCATATGGTGTGCAATATTGAACATTACTCATTTTTGACCGACTCTCGTCTTCAAGTTCTTCTTCTTCCTCAGTATCAAAAACAACAGCATGCACAATCGTATTATCAAGCAAATAGTCCATACTGTAAATTTTTGGAACATCTTTGAATGCATTGTGAAGAAACATTGAATTGTAATCGCCAAGTGCAAATCCAGTACCGGGTCTCGGTTTTAAAGTAAATTTCTGAATTGTTGTGACAGAGTTCCCGTGTTTGTAAACAATGTTACGAAATTCTTTCAATTGTTTTTCAAGATCAACAATATCACCGAGTAAGTCATCTATATACTTCCTTTTTCGTATTTTGTGTTCACAAAAATCTTTTTGACAACTTGACAATTCTGTTTCTGTTTTTGAAAGTTCTGTTTGAAGACGTTCGACTTGCATTTTCAATTCACTCTTTTCACTTTCGAGTTTTGATATCAACTTTCCGTTTGACTCGATTAAATCTTGCATTTTGCATTGAAGATCTTGTTCTTTGTTGTAGGAATCGTGAAAAGCTTTTTCAAAACTTTTTGCATGTTTAATCTTGTCTTCCTGATTAGAAAGCTGAATTTTATAACATTCAATATCTCTTGCAAGTGACGCATTTTGGTCTTTCAAAACTTTGTTTTTCTCGTTGCACTTTATTATTTGCAATTGTTGAGCATCCAGTTGTTTTGATAACAATATGAGATCAGGGTCTGGATCAAATGATGGTTCATGTTGTTCGAAATGATCATGTTTATCATTCTCAATAGGATCATCAAATGAAACAACGGTGTCATCATCGAATATGACAACTGTGTTTATTTGTTCATCTGTATGAGATGATAAAGATGATTTAGATGGAACAACTTGCGCCATATCTGATTCATAAGCAGAAGGTGAGACTATTTCATTAATAAAGCATTCATTGAGGTCATGTACCTGAGACAAGCCGTCAGTGTCATACACTGGACCTGAATCATTGAGCTTAAGTTCCTGCATGTTGGCCATAAGCATCACAGCAGCATTGGCTTCCAGATCTTCCATGTCATCATCGTTGTTCACATTTGCCATGAAGTTGTTGTCCTGTTCAGGGAAATGTCCATCTTTTTCATCCTGAAGAGCCATGAGTAATGCCTGCTTGTGAAACTTGCTACCCCGAGTTCTCGGTTTGGGACATGCTGTAGCAATATGACCTTGTTCATTACAATTGTAGCACCAAACTGCATTCCCTGAGGTTGAGTTCCTTGTAGCAACTGAGTCAGACCTTTGTTGAGAAGATCCTGAGTTGTTCCTGAACCCTGCATTGTTACCAAACCTCTGACCATTCCCATAACTTCCTGAAGAACTTCCTGAACCAGATCTACCATAGTTACGATTTTGAATTTCCACTCTTCCATCATTTACAACAGCTTGATTCCTGGTATTAGAAGATGAACGTTGACGGTTGTTCGTTTTGTTGGAGAATTTGCTGAAAGCACGAGCAATAAGAGCAAGTCCCTGATTCAACGTATTAAAGTCATCATCGTCATCATCATTGCAGTTGGAGTAGTACACAGCATCATTGTTGTTTGACGGAACAAGTTGAGTAGAAGTATCTTGTGGAGATGAATCATAAGGGACCATTTGGTTCGAGGTGGAAGATTGTGGATAACTGAAGTAGTTCTGCTCTTGAACATAGGCATGATTTGACAGTGGTGGTGGAGCATAGGGAGATTGAGCTACGAGAGCCAAAGAATTTGGTGTTGTTGTGGGTGTGTAACCTCCTCGTAGAGCTCGATCTTTTTCCACTTCAGGTTCATGGTGTTTCAGAAAGTCATACAACAAGCCATATGGAGCATCATGAAGATTCTTCGTTTGACGAACAAATGTCACATATTTATGCCAATCAGGGCCAAGACTACCAACAAATTTGGAGTTCACAGCGATCCTTGGTACAGTGATTTTGTGACGTTCCAGATCATTGACCACATTTGTGAAACGATGATAGTAGGATTCAAGTGACTCTCCAGGTTCAATTGTGATGTCAGTGTATTCCATGTAAAGCTTGGATTCCATGTCATCTTTGTTCAATTGAGTTCCTTCCATTAGGAGATGAACGTGTTCCCACATAGCTTTGGCTGTTTTCTGAGCATCGACACTTTGATAGATCGGATTAGGTATACCTTGAAGTATATAAGCCATTGCATACTGATCAGCTTCACGATGTAGTTTATGTTCTTCAGTGAGTGCAAATTCTGCAAGGGGTCTATCACCAGGAGGACGTGGAGGATCAGCATTTGGATCACCAGCTTCAAATCTTGTTGGCCACTCAAATGGTCCTTCAAGTATCACTTGCTTCAAGAATTTCCCATGAGGTTTCTTTAGTTCAAGAAATCGTAAGAATCGACTTGACCATTGCACATAGTTTCCAGGTGTAAGCATTGGAGGTGTTTCAAGTGATCCTGCCTCATGTCGGGATTGTTGAGTTGTAATAACTTCACACATTCTGTCAAACCAGTGAGGTTGTTTGGAGGAAAACTGAGTGTTTTGTAGTGGCACTTGATATGGTTGTTGTTGTGGAATGAGCTGTTGTTGCATCATAAGGTAATGTTGTTGTGGATTGTATTTAGGAGGTTGTTGATTCATTATGTGCGGAAGGTATTGTTGTTGCTGATACTGCTGAGGTTGTTGTTGCTGATACTGCTGAGGTTGTTGTTGCTGAGGATAAGAGTTAGGGAAGTAGTGATTAGGTGGTTGAGACATCTTAGAACACTTGTGTAGAAATGGATCTTTGTAGAAGAATGAAATGCACGTTCCTTTGAGTAAGTTGCAAAATCCTTGGGGTAAGTTCAATTCTTACGCGTAACTTAATCTTACGCGTAAACTTTAAGTTATGCGTAAAGAGTAGATTATGCGTAAACTAATAGTTTAGGCGTAAGTTTTCTCTTTACACGTAAGTTTAGGCTTATGCGTAAGTTTAGACTTATGCGTAAGGTTTAAACAACCAAACAAATCTTTCAAACTTATCCAAGCTTGAAAGATATCCGTAGTCGAAGTATTCCACTAACTTATCCAAGCTAGGGAAGTACTGAGTCACCGTAGCACAAAGAGAAGATCGTTGATGAAGCTTACGCGTAAACTCTGGCAAGTTACGCGTAACTTTGACTTACGCGTAGAATCAAACTTAAGCGTAGGTTTAAGGCGTAGAAGAGCACTTAACGCGTAGGATCAGGGTTTTAACCAATTTAACGCGTAAGAAAAGGGTTTTGGCCTATTTAACGCGTAAGAAAAGGGTTTAGACTACTTTTACGCGTAAGAAAAAGGGTTTTGGCCTAGACTTATGCGTAAACCGACCAAAAAACACTGTAGACAGCTGGAAATAGTACTTTTTCCGACCACTTTACGCGTAAACCGTACTGTTCATCCAAAATAATGACTTTTTGATGAAAAAAATGCTTAGAAATAAGATACTTTTGATCAAATAACTTCACCAATACTAAGAAAACCTTAACTTTAGAAGATGTAGCTACCAAAAACTAGTTTTCCAATATCAAAGAAGCTATAAAACCTAAAAAAAAAAAAAAAAAAAAAAACCTTAAAAATCACAACTTTATGCAACAACTAAGCTTCAAATCACTATATCAACCTTGAAACTTGTCCAAGCTTCAAGATTTGAGTGAAAGAAACAAAGAAAAATGCAAAAAGATGAAGAACTAAGCACCTAACCCCACGTTAAACAAAGAAACACACTTCAAACTTCTAGTAGGCGAATGATACCACTTGTTAGGTCACCATTTATGTAAACACAAGTATGATTGATGAAGAAATAAGATGAGAATGAGAGGTGGTTGATTATAGGACAATATGAAAGGTGAGAGTGCAAGAGTTTCACTAAGATAATCAAATAACCAACAACATAAAATGTAACATAAGGTTTCTATTTATAAGGGAGGAGCTAGGGCAACACTCCCTTCCTCCCTTATCCTTTCATACGTGGGCTTTTAAGGCCTCATGGGCTTTTACATGTTGCCCATTAACTAAACAATAAACATAAATGATACTAAAGCAACCTATTACAAAATGTCATGACCGAGACTTGACTAAATACTAAAGTATGATCCCAACAGTTAGGTCAGTTAAGTCTTAAAATCAATAGGTCATTAGTGATAAAGTCAAAATCCAACTCCAAATTCCTTGACAGTTAACTGTCAAGGATATTTGTCTCAAAAACCCACCCAATAGCTTATAAGTAACTCATATAGCTTATTTTAGCCTTACAATAGCTTAATATAACATATAAAATCTGTAGTGATCATTAGAAATCCAAATTAGTCAACCTAGTTCATTTTCATCAAAAGTCAAAATTGCCATTATCAGATTTTCACAAAACTTGTGGGAATTTTGTAGATTTTAGTATTAGGATCTAGGCTTTGTGCTTTTGTGGATTGGTAATCTACCACCTCAACTTCAATATCCCATCTGTGTTATATTTTTAAGAATTTTGTTCTGGGCCCCACAGACCCTCAAAGTCACTTGCAGGGAATAAGCTTCCCCTGCACCAGCAGATTCAGTCCCATCACCACCACTTTGGTGGTGATTTGTGACCAATCCAGTGGGCCCCAAACCTTCTAATTAGAATCTTTCAATCCCCCTCCTACCAGGGATTAGAGATTGACCTTTTGTTTGACCTGAAACCCTGTGGACCCCACTTGAAATAAGCCATAAACCTTGTCCCCATTCTGTGTTCAAATCAGTTTTTGGATTAGCTTATTTTGATTTACCAGCTTATCTACTGAGCTTATTTGATCAAATTGAGATTTGACTAGTCCAACTAACTTATTAGATTCAGATTCATCCAAGGTGGGTCCCACATAAGCTCTTGTGAGCTTATTTACCACTTCAGTCAACAAAAGTCAACTGTGGAAGTAATAAGCTTCCACAGTGCTTATTATTAAGCTAGAAATTATTTGTTTTTACAAAAGTTACTTATTTTTATATATAATATAGTTTTGTAAAAGAAAATTTAAGATAAAACAATATAATAGTAAGTGATAGTTTCTATTTAATTTTAATTTTCATTTTTAGATTTTTATTAAGTAATTTGTAATTTTATATTTTTATTAATTTCCTTGTAGGTTAAAGTATTTTTAAGAATTTTCTCAGATTTTTATATTGTCATTAGATATTTATTAGATTTAATTATAGTTTTATTAGTAATTAATTAATAAATAAGTTTTAAATAGCATAATTACTTTTTATATAGCAACACCTAGATTTTATATTTTTTATAGCTTTTATAAGTCATAATATAGTTTTAGTAATTTTTTCATAATTTTATAAGTCATTTTAGTATTATTTGTAATTTAAATTAGTTTAAATTGTTTAATTAATATAAATAGTTTTTAATTAATAAAAAGCGAGGGAATTGCAAAAATCGTCCCTAAACTTTGCCCAGATTGCAAGTATCGTCCCAACCATTTGGAAAGTGCAGATATCGTCCCTGTGGGAAACCTTTGAGTAAATTTTCGTCCCTGATGGGGACGAAACATGCAATTTGGAAACTTTTGAAACTTTCGAATTATGCAATTTTCGTCCCAACCAGGGACGAAAATTTTCTCAAAGGTTTCCCACAGGGACGATTTCTGCACTTTCGAAATGGTTGGGACGAAACATGCAATATGGCCAAAGTTTAGGGACGATTTTTGCAATTCCCTCATAAAAAGCTTATAAAAAGACAAAAACATTTATTTTTATTTTTTATACTTTCTTCAAGTTCTATTTTAGGTTTAGAAAATATTTTTACAAATTTTTAGTTTAATTTGTAGTATTTATCATTTTTAGTTTAAATATAAATTAGTTTTAATTAAATAGTTATTAATTAAATAATTAATAATAAATAATATAATAATCTAAAAAATAGTTTTCTTTTTAATTTAATTTTATTTTAAGTTTAAGTTTATAGAATTTTCAATTTTAACCCTTGTAGTTTATTTTTCCTTAAAACTCACCTTTTTCTCAGTACGCAGTCGTGTCTGATTTTAAATTGGTGTACGTTTATTAGTTTTAGATATCTAGGTTTCACGTAATCGTTAATATAGTTTTCCTAAGTTATTTTAAGTTATAAAACCCTAGTTAAATCACACACACACACTTTATACCCTTTCCTGTTCACTTTCACTGATCACAGATTCGTTTTTAATACCATCACAACCTCGTTGGGACATTACGACCCGGGAAAACACTGTATTTCATGGAAGCATTTGCCTCAGCTGTTTGACTATTATACTTGACCATTCACAAGTGGTTGACCAATAATTATCTGACCGTTTGAGGCCAATCACTCTTATGGATGAAATGGAAGACAGAGAGGATATCGATGCGAACTGAGTATTCATGGCGAATCTTCAGGAAGCTAAGTATGACACGGATTCTGACACACTTCCTGTTTATGACACCAGTGCACCATCTGAGGTATCAAATTTCAACACATGTCATAATAATGATATATTTGATATGTCTCCTCATGAGGAACAGCATTCTGAGAAGCAAGCACCCACTTATGATACATACCTAGACACGCCAAGTAGTAGCAATACTTCTTCAGCAACTCCAGATGTGAATCATAATGGAGGCTTCGTTTCACAGCATGCTGAGAATGATGAGGAAACACGTGCTTTATTTGAATCATTATTAAATAATTGTGGTATTGAAATCGAGAAAGTGAAAAAGGTCAATCGCGATGTTAAGGCCGCGAATGAGAAATTGACCACTGAGCTTGAGAGATACAAGGAAAATGCAAAAAGTTTTCAAATTCACAAAGAACGCGAGTCAGAATTTGAAATTGGTTATAAGAATTTACTTGTTAAAGATAGGGAATGGAAAACCAAGTTTGCTAATCTTGAAATAAGTTCAACAAAAACCATTAACTCTTTAAAACAAGAAATTTCTGAATTAACAAACCAACTTTCAAAACAAGAAACAACTTACACCAATCTTGAAAAAGAAAGGGATGAGTTGAAAAAGGACTTTGCAAAGAAAGAAGATAAACTTTTGGAAGAAATCGTAGAGTCAGAACACAAGATTGCACATCTAGAAGAATTAGTGGTTAAGTCGGGTCAGTCAAGTCAAACAATGAAAATGATTTCAAATCAAACTAATCCGATTTACCATATGATGCGTGGGAATCACAACAGGCTTTACCTCTCGAGGGATCTCGAGAAGCTTACAACCCCCACCAGGCAGTGTACCTGATCGTTGTAGTATAGTATAGTGACAAGTACCGGGGGATTGATCGTTCAGCTTAGGAATAGTGTCGCTAGGATTAGAAAGCCTAATTACTCTTTCTAAAGGTGAGGGAAGATTATTTTTGTGTTTTTATATTTTTATGAAAGCAATTAAAATCTCGGGTTTTGGAAGAGTGGGCGGAATTAGTTGCTATTCAACTAACCCAAAACTAAGATATAACCAAAATAAAATACTGAAAATGAAATTAAACTAATTATTACAAAGGTTGTGAGCAATAATTGGAGAAATTGTGTTTACTTAGACTTCACTACTCCCTAGATATCTTTTACATGTTAATTACTTGTTATAATTGCATGGATGACGGATCGTATTCCTTAATACCATTCATGGGGTGGCATACATAACTCCCCAATTCTATGAGCTCTTATCTCCTCCTACACCATGACCCAGCACAACTATAGGGATTGTAAACAGTGGCTCATGCATTAAATACAACCAATAAAGACCTAGTACGCCTCGGTTCATGTTTCTTAAGACGTTCAAGCATGTTACCATTTGGAGATCTGCCAGTTTTCTTAAGCCTAACATATAAATCATTCATCCACAACAAGAATAAACAAGTAATCAACACATAATCAACATCTAGGTTTCATTAGATCTAAGCAAACACAAAGGAGATCTAGCCTAGCATAATGGAATTGAGACAAGAACAAGATATAGACAACCAACACATAGACATATTGATTGAATTAGAAGAACACTTATCTCAATTACAATGCAAGGTATCAAGGGTTTGGAACCCTTGAAAAACCTGTAAAAGATGCACCAAATTCGTCTTTAGGGTTTCACCAAAACTTCTCTCTTTTTAATATAAAAACTAGAAAACTATATATAGGAAAACTGGGCTGACGGCGTCAAGACAACCATGTGACGCCGTCACCTCGCCGCCAAATACTTCCTCGGACGGCCTTGATCTACTTATGACGGCCTATGTGACGCCGTCACCACCTACGGTATTTTATTCTTGGCCTTTTGACGCCGTCAGGATGACTTTTGACGCCGTCATCAACTACGGTATTTTATTCTTGATGTCTGACGCCGTCAAGGCATTTCTCTTGACGCCGTCACCTAGTGTTTCCAGCATGGAAAATTGATACTTTGCCGTTTTCTTCACTTTTATGCTCCAAAAACGTCCAAAATGGCTTCTTTTCCAGAATTCACTCTCCAAGTACCTAAAATCACAAAAGGAACGATTTAGGGCAATATTTGATCAAATAAAGTCGGATTCGGGCTTAAATGACCCCCTAAAAACGGATCATTTTTCGCCTCATCATATACCCTTACACTTGAGATTTGCTTGTCCTCAAGCAAATGCGCTTTTATTCTACTCAAAAGACAAGTTAGGGGTCATTTAACACTAATATAAAAGTAATTACAACAAATAATCGTTCCACTAAAGACCAATAGACAAGCACGGAGATCATACACAAGCACCTCACAAATAGTGTTTAGATACTCACATCTCTCGGGTGTAATAAAGTAATATAACATTATGGAAATGGAAGATATCTCTCACTACCTGTCATAGCAAAATAGATTACCATAGGCTTGGGAAAGGATCAAACCTCCACCACATGGCGTAAGCACCTAGGATAAACTATCAAAGAGGTCTTTTAAAGTGTTGTAACGTTAGGTATAGGGATATGAATTACACGGTTTTGTTGGATAAAGGAAGTTTTACTGGTGGCGAGTTAACAATCTTGGTTAATTACATGTACAATATGGTGTTGCTAAGCCAAGACTAGACTCGACTTAAGCTAATAAATAAAAAATAACAAAAACATAAACTAAACATAGAATGAAACGGGATAGTAGTCCGTATGTTTTTTTTTTTTTTTTTTTTTTTTTTTTTTTTTTTTTTTTTCTTTTCCTTTTTTTTCGATTTTTTTTTTTTTTTTTTTTTTTTTTTTTGCATACACTCTTACCCTACCATCTGAAATAATACATCATAGGGGATGAGAATTCCCCTTACACTTGAATCTTTACATACTTTACATTAAACTAATCTAATGACTCGAATTAAGAAAATCAAAACACTTGGAGCACTTTTAAGATTAACGTACATATGGGGGTAATAAGTGATGTTCTTCCCCATTACTTCATAAAATAAGTACTTACCCATGAGTCCCAATCGTCCCAAAATAATATGTACAAGGATATGACTCGACTTAGCAACCATGTAATCAATTAGAAAGTTAACTTAGGGTTTAACAAATAACAATAATGCACTAAAAATGAGCGCATACACGGAAGGCTAAGGCGATTTGGTTGTACATTTAAGTGGGGTGTAACAAATTCTTCCTTTAAGTAAGATGCTTAAAGTTAGAAACGAAAAGATAGGCTCGGAGGGGTGTACTAGGGGTTTCGTGTACTAAAAATGAGTACAACGCTAAGGGTGTGGGAAAAATTAGTTGACTTAATTAGCCAAGTAATATGACTTAAACGGTCATGTAATTATAATACGGGTTTAACACAAGGGTGATCCTAATGCCTCTTATCATGTAGTAAATCCTACCATACGAATGTAGTCTCACTAGCGGTCTCGGGATGCATCACTAACGCAAGTTCTAGAATCTAAATGCTACCGGTACACTCATAAGCACTAATAATGAATGCTTTTCCTATCAAATCTAAAGGCGAACCTCACATTTTTGGGTGGAAAATTTTTCTGAATATACGGTTATGTGATAGTCATACAATCTCCTATCCATGAGACGCTTGCTATGGCTTAAGTTTCACTCCTAAATGTTGTAAAAAATTTTAAATTTGGCGCTAAAATTGCACTAACAAGTATTTCTCGTAGTTTATTACACATCTACCATCAAACAAAACAAACTCAAGCGAAAGTGCATATGTAAGGTATCATCTTTTTACCCTCCCCTTACACTTAAGATGAACATTGTCCCCAATGTTCAAGTAAAGAATGTAAAAGTGAAAAAGTAAAGAGAATGAAATCAAATACTCCCCTGATTCGCTCGGTATGGATTTTAGGTTGGCCAGGTTAAATCTTCTTCCAAGAAAACGAACAATCAAAGCTTCCCTTCCAGAATATAAATCATCTCCTTGTCAAACATAACCTGTAAATCCTGAGAAAATAGACAAGACAACCTCGCGTAAAATCGGCGGCATCCTATATAAGTTACTAAATCCTAGAAAACAAAGTAAGATATAATGCTTGTGGAATGAAGTTTGCAGATTTCCTGGAGATTATAAAACTTAATAATTCACAAAAACCATAAGACTCCGTTAGAAAAACAAAACCGGTAAAATTTCCAGATTTTTAACTCCTGACGCCGTCAAGAGTAAACTCTGACGCCGTCAGAATGAACCTGCAGAAATTCTTATGTTAAGTTTCTGGAAAAACTTCGTCCTACTTTCTGGAAAATCCTACAAAACTTCATTATGACTCAATACAAGCATTTGACTCTAACAAATACGAATATACATGTTCATTTAATATTGTGGAGAATCATGATCGGTTTGTTTCTTAAAAACATATTTGGGGTTTCCCCTTACACTTATCTTTTGAAAAAATACTTTTAGGTTGGAGTTAAGACTAGGCCAAACAACATAGTAAAGTATTTCCACATTTTAATTTAGAAACATGATCATCCAACAATAAAAATAAAACATGCATACGGAAGCAAATAACAATCAAACAAAATAAAATCACACAAAACATGGGTTGCAAAGATTAACCAACAATAAAAATTAAAAGCTGAACATGCATAATATTTGTTAAAAGAACAAAAATAGAAAGTGTCCAAAGCCAACAGAGGCTGAATCCTAAACTATTACAAGACCAAATGTTTCAAATCATACAACCAAGAATAAATTGTTCAAGAACCACAGATATCAAAATGAATCACTGAGGGGGAGGACCAAAGCGATAATCGTAGCCAGGTGGGAGGTGCCCAGTATACCCATAGGGAGGATAGTCCTGCTCGCGCCCAGGGAATGGGTCAATCTGCAGATGTGGCTCGATGTGATCACGGGTCGAGAGATGCTGCATCTGGCGGACTGTGTGCTCATACATCCAGTCAAATCTCTGGTCAGTGGTGGTTCTCCAAGCATCCATCTGACCCATCCAAGCCCCCTGATGCGCCTGCCAATCTCCTCGGCCCATGTGCCGGTAGTAGTCAGCAGTCCCCTCCTCATACCCAGCAAACTGATGCTGCTGGGGCATTCCCTCATCATCATCATCATCATCCTCACCATCAGACCCTGCTGCCACGTACCATGTGTAGGACCCATCCACCATCTGCATCACAATGCTCATCTGCCTAAGGGATTTCGCCCTCACTACCCTACAGTTCCCACAGTCGCTCAAGTACCCCATGATCTGAGGAGTAAGAAGACCATAGGAACGAGCCAACCGGGTTACGAACATCCCCTCATACACCTTGTCGATATCCCTCTCACCCACACTGGTCCTCAGATAACTGGCCACCCAAAACGGGATGTTGAAGTAGACATCCGCAGAAAAGATGGTGTATAAGTAGAACAGGTCCGAAGCAGTGATACGGTGAGTAGTGCCATGACGTGCAGACAGGCTGTATGTAATGCACCTGTGAACTAGCCTAACAATGGGGTCCCTGATCGATGCAGCCCCAGTAGTCAAGGTGTAAACCCCATCCCCTATGGTCGGCCAAAAAGTGATGCACCTCATCTCACTCCTCTGAGTCTCCCCATGTAACAACCTCAGCAGAAAAGCCCCATCAACCTCCTCACTAGTATACAACCCAACCCTCCAACCAAACTCAGCCACTGAACATGACCTCAACTCTCCCCCTAGCCTAAAATACACAGTGGTACCCCCATATCAGACCTAGCCTCAGCCTGATCAAAACGGAAGGTCGCAAAGAACTCCCTCACTAACTCACTATATACTGTCTCCCTAAGCCTAAACAATCTCTCCCACTGCGGACCCGCAAACCCATCTGTGCGGATCCTCCCTAAAAATGCAGCCTCCAACCCACTAGCTCTCAGAAAATCCCAGTCAACCACAGCCCCAACATCAATATGGTGGTTACACAACTCCGCATACTTGGTGCTAGTACCAACATCGCCAAACTCGCTCCAACTATGGACTAATTCTCCATAATTGACCCCTTGAGATCTAGAGGAACTGCCCTTATGTTGGCGAGACCTTTTGCTCATTTTCCTGAAAAGAAAGGTGGAGTGAACGGAAACGATCAGAACGAAAAAATTTTTATCGATCTCTGCTGTCAGACATCTGACGCCGTCAGAATTGGTCCTGACGCCATCAGAATTAGCAAAAAAAATCAAACTCATGCAAATGCGAGGGAAAAATCAATTTTCAAACTCTTAACCCATTACCCAAACGCTCCTTTAATCAGGAAACAGGGGTAGGGGGTCAAAGAATCCGAGGCATGATGGGTTTTCTCTAAATTAATGCATGATTCGAGTGATATAACATCATCAAATGGTAACCCCATGATTACAAATCACCAATTGGATGGCATTACGATTTGCTAATATTAGGTCATGAGTGGGGTTTCGGGCGAAAGGGGTTTTTCAAATTGATGGGTCCTAAGGATAATTGATCGAAAAAGGATGAAGAAAACTTACTTAAAAAGTGGAAATTGGATGCGGAAGATGTCAAATTAGGAGGTGAAGAATCGGAGTAGCAGCAGCACCTTGGGTGAGATTTGTGGGGTATGGGTTGAAAGTGATTGGTTTTGGGTTAATATTGCTGATCCATTGAGCTGACGGCGTCAAGAGTTAAATCTGACGCCGTCAGATGCCCGTGTAAGGTGAGGTTTGGAGTAGTTTCATGTTCAGTCCCTGCTCTTTGCGTGAATAACTAAACATTAGTAAAACCCATGAGTAGCTATTCCGTTAACGAGGTCCACCAGGGTCGAACGTCTCATTACTGTCGCGGAAAGAGGTAAGGCAGTAGAGGGGGTCGGGTGACGTTTTGGCTAAGTTGATCCCTATGCACGGGTCATTGGTGTGAGAAGAAAGATGTTGTTCCATAGGAGGTTTCAAATCAGTGGTGTTTTTGAGGTGCGACCTCTTTACACCGGGTTTAAAACCAAAAGAACGTTTTTCAGATGAGATCGGGAATGTAGTTCGCAAGCATCCAACGAAAATGCTATGGATTTGCGAGCTTTTCTCTGCATGGGGGTGTTTATGGGAACGGGGGGTAGTTAATGGTAAAGCATTCGAGGAAAATTTCCCGCTATCCTCTTGGTCAAATGCCAAAGGGGTTGACACCTCGAAGACTTTTTCAATTTTTTTAGGTATGGAATTTTCTTTGATCTTTTCTTTGACCCTTGATATGAACTGGTCTGCGAAATTCATAAAGGTTTTATGAGTGCTTTCCATGCGTGCCTCTAGGTGCTGGATTTGTTTTTCCTGATTATCCATGAAGGTTACAATTATCCTTTCGAATTCCTCTTGTCGTGAGCGATCAGGAAAACTTTGGCTGATAACCATATTCCTACGTGGATTATGATTCCACACGGGTTCAGCAGCAAGTTTCTTAATACTCATCAATTTTTTTACCTGCTTCTCGATGCTTCCTAACAATTGTTCTTGGGTGGCACATGCGTAATCAAGTTTTTCCTTGCTTGGGAGCATCGGGTCCTCCCATCCTTCCTCTTCGTACTGTGCTAACTCCTCAAGAACTTTCCAGCACTCGTCAATGCTAAGTCTATCTAGCCTACCCTTGGCTGCGTAATCAATGGCTTTCCTTGTTTGATAGTCAACCTTATCATAAAAGATTTGGATCTGAAGCCATGGTTCGATCCCATGATGAGGACCTTTTCGGAGTAGGTCTTTATATCGAATCCATGCTTCATAAAAGGTTTCATTTTGACGTTGTTGGGACATCAAAATGTCATTTCTAAGCTTAGTCGTTCTCCCCGGTGGGAAAAATTGAGCAAGGAAACGAGTGGTGAGATCATCCCATGTGGTGATGGATCCCGCGGGTAAACGCTCAAGCCATTGACTAGCTTGATCCCGTAGAGAGAATTGGAATAGGCGTAAACGGGTAGTCTCTCTAGTTTCAACACCTAGGTCTATGGAATCTACGATTTTGAGGAAGTCCTTAAGGTGTTGGTTTGGATCTTCGGAACGAAGTCCATGGAATGCACATCCGCTTTGCACCAACCGGATGGTGTCGGATCGCAAGGGGGTCACATTGGCTCCGGTGAGCTCAATGGTGTTTCGGTAGCCTTGATGGCTAGGTCGGGAGTACTCTCCTAAGGTTCGGGGCCTAAGGGGTTCTAGTGGTGGGTTTTGTTGTGGTGGGATGACGGGTTCAAAGATGTTACCACCTTCCATGATGTCGGATGGTAAAGAGTTACGAACAAAAGCACGAAGAAATAAGATAGACTAAAGAAGACCTAAAAATAAAAAATAAAATCTTACTAGAAAGGAATCTAGCAAGTAGACCTAATAAAAAGAAATCCTAACCTAGACAATAACTATTCCCCGGGCTGCGGCGCCAAAAACTTGATGCGTGGGAATCGCAACAGGCTTTACCTCTCGAGGGATCTCGAGAAGCTTACAACCCCCACCAGGCAGTGTACCTGATCGTTGTAGTATAGTATAGTGACAAGTACCGGGGGATTGATCGTTCAGCTTAGGAATAGTGTCGCTAGGATTAGAAAGCCTAATTACTCTTTCTAAAGGTGAGGGAAGATTATTTTTGTGTTTTTATATTTTTATGAAAGCAATTAAAATCTCGGGTTTTGGAAGAGTGGGCGGAATTAGTTGCTATTCAACTAACCCAAAACTAAGATATAACCAAAATAAAATACTGAAAATGAAATTAAACTAATTATTACAAAGGTTGTGAGCAGTAATTGGAGAAATTGTGTTTACTTAGACTTCACTACTCCCTAGATATCTTTTACATGTTAATTACTTGTTATAATTGCATGGATGACGGATCGTATTCCTTAATACCATTCATGGGGTGGCATACATAACTCCCCAATTCTATGAGCTCTTATCTCCTCCTACACCATGACCCAGCACAACTATAGGGATTGTAAACAGTGGCTCATGCATTAAATACAACCAATAAAGACCTAGTACGCCTCGGTTCATGTTTCTTAAGACGTTCAAGCATGTTACCATTTGGAGATCTGCCAGTTTTCTTAAGCCTAACATATAAATCATTCATCCACAACAAGAATAAACAAGTAATCAACACATAATCAACATCTAGGTTTCATTAGATCTAAGCAAACACAAAGGAGATCTAGCCTAGCATAATGGAATTGAGACAAGAACAAGATATAGACAACCAACACATAGACATATTGATTGAATTAGAAGAACACTTATCTCAATTACAATGCAAGGTATCAAGGGTTTGGAACCCTTGAAAAACCTGTAAAAGATGCACCAAATTCGTCTTTAGGGTTTCACCAAAACTTCTCTCTTTTTAATGTAAAAACTAGAAAACTATATATAGGAAAACTGGGCTGACGGCGTCAAGACAACCATGTGACGCCGTCACCTCGCCGCCAAATACTTCCTCGGACGGCCTTGATCTACTTATGACGGCCTATATTCTTGGCCTTTTGACGCCGTCATCAACTACGGTATTTTATTCTTGATGTCTGACGCCGTCAAGGCATTTCTCTTGACGCCGTCACCTAGTGTTTCCAGCATGGAAAATTGATACTTTGCCGTTTTCTTCACTTTTATGCTCCAAAAACGTCCAAAATGGCTTCTTTTCCAGAATTCACTCTCCAAGTACCTAAAATCACAAAAGGAACGATTTAGGGCAATATTTGATCAAATAAAGTCGGATTCGGGCTTAAATGACCCCCTAAAAATGGATCATTTTTCGCCTCATCACCATACAAAACACAAAATGGCTCTTGGTAACAACAATCCTTGTAATCTCAAGAAAACTCAGGAAGAACAGAACGTCTTGTATAATGGTAGTGTTTTTTACACCAAACATGATCCTCCCGTCGTTCGGGATTCTGTGCAAACGATAGAACATGTCGAAGAGAGCATTCTTAAAATGAAACAAAAGGATTTGAAACCCATTGATTACAACAAATTGAACAAACTTTCGGGTATTACTTTTGTTCCACAAAAAGAACCATCTGTGTTTTCCATAAAACGACCATTCTCGAAAATGTTTTCAAAAAAAGTAGCTGCTTCCAAATCGCTTTCAAACATGGAACAGATGTCTTCAAACAACACTTTTAACTCAAGTGCTGCACGGGGATATCTTGATGATCTTAAAACCAGAATTGGGCAACTTAAAACGACTTTAGAATAAAAAACGAGACTTAATGAGATCAACTGGAATTCCACGGTTCATTTACAGCTTAAAAAGATTCTCGAAAATGAATTTGCTCCTCAAATTAATAACATCCATGCTCGAGTAATTCATTTTGAACAAGCATTTTTGAAAGAAACAGCTGACTTCGTCACAGATCACAAGTCCCTGATAAAGAAGGCAAATGAATCTTTTGAGCAAATCAATGTTTTGGAAAACCTAAATGATTCTCTCTTCGAAGCAGTTCTGTCTACTGATATTATGTCCATCATTTTACAAACATATTCTGTTCATGACGATGAAAGACTGAGAGCTGAGACCTCCGAAATTGTTTCAAAATATGAAAATGCTCTTTTTAAGCTTGAAAAAGAAAATGTGACATATTTTAAACAACTTGATCGAAAAAGCGAAGAATGCAAATATGACAAACTGTCGTATGAGCGTGAATTAAAGAAAATGAAAGAGCAAAATGATCTTTTGAGGGCTCAGCTTGAAAGTCAAAAAGGGAAGGGTGAGGAAACTAAGTTTGCAAAACCGTCGACTTCGGAGAAACCAAATGTTTCAAACACGGTTCAAAAACCAAAAATGTCAATTTCAAGGTTTGCTCCAAAAGTCGATGAGAAAAAGGATTTGACAAATCCAGTCACTCCAACACCCTTGCCCAAAAAAAGTGAAAATGAAATGATTGTTGATAAAGGAAAAGCGGTTGTCGAAACACCAAAAGTGATAGCACCTGGCCTTTTTAGGATTAATCCCACTAATGCGTTTGCCTCCACATCTGAGACTTATGAGGGCAAAAAGGATAATTCTAAAGAGTCTAGTGATGCTAAAAAGGACAACAATATAAATCCTAATGTGTGTGCCTCAACTTCTACAGGATTAGAAAGCACCTCTAGGAGCAGCAGACTACAGCCTAGGAGCAATACAAGGAACAATAGAGTCTCGCCTGCCTCTACGAGTACTAGCAAGAATAAAGTAGAAGAACACCCTAGGAATTTATCGCTTTTTAATAAGAGACATGTTTCATCTGAATGTAATGTCGAGAGTACTGGTTCTAATGCATGTAATGACTCTGTTTGCTTGACATGCAAGAAATGTTTAATTAAGTATGTTCATGATGAATGTGTTTCTAAGAATGTGAATGTTACGCCTGCACAGAAGAAAGTTCCAAAAGGAACTAGGGCTAGATCTAGATCTACTGAAAGATTAGTTGCACGCTTTAGGTCTACCACTAGTAGCCAAATGCCTATGAACTATCTTAAGTATTGTGTATGGAAACCAACAGGTAGAAAATTCATTCTCCAGGATGGAACATTGAAAGTTGTTCAAATTGAACATGTTGAAACATTCTATGAGTGTGATATGGATTTTACTCCTAACCCAATGGAACCAAATTCAAAACGATTTCCAAATACAAAATCTTCTGTTCTTCGCAGGTTGTCGAAATATGTCTTTGGATCGTCGACTCGGGTTGCTCCAAGCACATGACCGAGAATTTAAAGCTGCTGATCAATTTCATTTGGAAATTCATGGGAACTGTACGCTTTGGAAATGATCATGTAGCAGCTATCCTGGGTTTTGGAGATCTTCAGTTTAGGAATTTTTTGATCACTCGAGTTTACTACGTCGAAGGATTGGGACATAATTTGTTTTCAGTTGGGCAGTTTTGTGATGCAGATTTAGAAGTTGCATTCAGGAGAAACACGGTTTTTATTAGAAATTTGGTTGGTGATGATCTCTTAACTGGTAATCGTGGTACAAACTTGTATGCTATCGACATCAACCAAATGGCTTCTACATCACCAATTTGTCTTATGACAAGGGAAACCGAAACTAAGTCCTGGCTGTGGCATAGAAGATTATCCCATCTCAATTTCGACACCATCAACAAGTTAGCCAAAGACAACATCGTCACCGGACTACCTAAGTTCAAATACACCAAGGATCATCTTTGTCCATCATACGAACAAGGAAAGAGTAAAAGAGCATCATATAAACCCAAAACCGTACCTAGGTCGGAAGCAAGGTTACATATGTTGCACATGGACTTATGTGGCCCAATGAGAGTTGAAAGCATTAATGGGAAGAAGTATATTCTCGTTATTGTTGATGATTATTCAAGATATACTTGGGTAAAGTTTTTGAGATCAAAAGACGAAGCACCAGGCATCATCATCACCTTTCTGAAGCGTATTCAAGTTCTACTTCAAGCTCCAGTAAGGATTATAAGAGCAGACAATGGCACAGAATTTACAAACCAGGAGTTAAGAACTTACCTCGAAGATGTTGGAATTACACATCAAACATCAGTTGTTAGAACTCCACAGCAGAATGGGGTAGTTGAAAGAAGAAACAGAACTCTTGTGGAAGCTGCTCGCACAATGCTAATTTATTCTAGTGCACCACTATTCTTATGGGCTGATGCTGTTGCCACTGCTTGTTTTACTCAAAACCGATCCCTAATCCATCCAAGATTCAATAAAACCCCATATGAGCTAGTGAATAACCGGAAACCTGACATCTCTTACCTTCACGTGTTTGGCGCTTTGTGCTATCCGACGAACGACAGAGAAGATCTAGGAAAGTTGAAAGCTAAGGGTGATATTGGAATCTTCATTGGATATTCAGAAAACTCGAGGGCATTCAGGGTGTATAATAGAAGAACGAAAAAGATAATGGAGACGATGAATGTGAAGTTTGACGAGATTTCACAGATGGCTTCTGAGAGATACGCTCTAGAACCCGCGCTTAATCCAATGGCTTCTAATCAAACCAGATTAGGAACCGCACCAAACAGTCAGACTTCTGGACACATCAGTTCAGGACTCGTGCCTAATGGAGCTCATTCAACAAACACGGACAAACCTTCAGAACAAGAACTGGAAAATTTCTTCGAGTTAATGTTTGATGAATATTATGGTGGAACTTCGACAAATGCATCTCAACAACATTCCGCTGCACCCGCTCAAAATCAACCACCACCACCACCACTGGATGCATCTACAACAATCGAAGCTAAAGCACCAACTACCTCAACATCATCTACATCTACTCAAGCCACTCCAGTACTTGAAACTGAACTACCAAGAGTTGATGAGCAAAACCAAAACACAAATTTTCAAGAAGAACCTACAACTAATTCAAACGATGTTGCGTTAGAAGAAGAAGAAGCATTTGAAAACCCGTTTGCAACAGACTCTGCTGAATCTTCTTCAAGGTTACATGAACCGTCTAACACACATACGTTAAACCCAAGGTACCCTTCTACGTTTCAATGGACAAAAGACCATCCAATAGAACAAGTTATTGGTGAACCTTCAAAGCCAGTTCAGACGAGGAGACAACTTGCCACCGATCTCGAATTGTGCATTTACATTTGCTCAATAAGCCTCAAAGAACCAAAGAACATTCGGGAAGCAATGGCAGAAAACCCTTGGATTGAAGCGATGCAGGAGGAACTTCTTCAATACCTGTTACATGATAGTTGGGAACTTGTTGAACGACCACTTGATAAATGCGTTCTTGATCTCAAGTGGTTGTGGAAGAACAAACTGGATGAGGAAATGACTGTAATTCGTAACAAAGCTCGTCTCGTGGCTAAAGGATATCCACAAAAAGAAGGGATAGATTTCGAAGAATCATTCGCGCCTGTAGCTAGACTTGAAGCAGTCCGGATTTTCTTAGCCTATGCAGCTCACAAAAACATCACAGTCTATCAGATGGACATTAAGACAGCTTTCTTGAATGGAACTCTGAAAGAAGAAGTGTATGTGAGTCAGCCAGAGGGATTCATCGACAAAGATCATCCAGACTACGTCTACAAGCTTAAGAAAGCCATTTATGGTTTAAAACAAGCTCCAAGAGCGTGGTATGACGAACTATCATCTTTCTTGCTCAAAAACAATTTCACAAAAGGAACGGTTGATGACACCTTGTTTATCAAAAAATTCAAATATGACATTTTGATCGTTCAAATTTACGTGGACGACATAATTTTTGGATCAACCAATCCTAACCATTCAAAACATTTTGAAAATCTCATGAAAAGCAAATTTGAAATGTCCATGATGGAGGAACTAAAATTCTTTCTTGGTTTACAAATACATCAATCCCCTTGTGGTATTTTTATCAATCAAGCTAAATATACAATAGAGATTTTGAAAAAACATGGAATGGAAAATTGTGATTCTGTTGGTACTCCAATGGTCACTTCACCAAAAATTGATGCTGATTTGTTTGGAAAACCCGTCGATCCGAAAAAATATCGGAGCATGATCAGTTCTCTCATGTACTTAACTGCTAGTCGACCTGATATTCAATTTGCTGTTTGTTTGTTAGCACGGTTTCAGGCAAAGCCTACCGAACTTCACCTCAAAGAGGTTAAAAGGATCTTTCGGTACCTACGAAGAACCATTAACATGGGACTTTGGTATCCGAAGGATTCGGGGTTTAATCTAACAGCCTTTTCAGATGCCGACCATGCAGGAGATCAAGTTACAGCAAAAAGTACATCAGGTGGAGCACAATTTTTTGGTGAAAAGCTAGTAAGCTGGTCGTCAAAGAAACAGGATTGTACTGCGCTATCAACCGCTGAAGCCGAGTATGTGTCTCTATCTGCGTGTTGTGCCCAAGTTCTTTGGATGCGGACACAGCTCACAGATTATGGTTTTACTTTTGACAGAATACCTATGTATTGTGACTCAAAAAGTGCCATAGCCATCTCGTGCAATCCCGTACATCACTCTAAGACGAAGCATATCAAAGTCCGCTACCATTTCATCAAAGAACACGTGGAAGAGGGTACTGTTGAATTATTTTTCGTTAAGACTGATTATCAACTCGCCGATCTATTTACTAAAGCCCTTCCAAAAGAAAGGTTTGACTATTTAGTTCGACGAATTGGCATGCGAAGCCTAACTCCTGAGGAGCTAGAACGTCTTCTCGAATCTTCTTGAAAAATATTTTCAAAACCGCTTCGCTGTAAATATTTTTTGAAAAAAACAAAATACAAAATTTGAAAAACCAACAAAAACAAAATACAAAAATATAAAATTTTCAAAAACTACAAAAACAATATAAAATCAAAAAATCCAAAAATATTCTTCTCACAATATGTCTCTCGTATAAATCAATATTCTGTACGTTTCTAGAAATGTCATTCAAAAATGATACGGACATGTACAGATGCTTGAGCGGGAGTTCTTTAAAATGTTTTTCTAAAACATATCGTTTCTCAAAAGTTTCTTCACAATGGCTTTCGTATACTTCAGTACGAAACCCGGACCTGAATGATGACTTCTGATTATTTCAAATCAAGGACTCGTATTTTCAAGGACAAAATCTTTTTCCAAAAGTTCGAGTCTAAACAAACGAAAAGGATTTCAAACATAAACTCATTTTCAAACACATTTCTTGAAGCACTTTTCAAAGATTGTTCAAAAGATTTCTCATAATCTTTCAAATGAGTGCTCAAGATAACTCCCTCAAAACCCTTAATTGATTTTAAAATGTGCTATCATTAAGGGGGAGTACAAAAACAAAATGTTCCGAATTCATGCAAAATGAAATCTGTCTATCTCTCCAAAAAGCTTTTTCTTAATCAGTTGATATAAAAAATATCACGATATACTATTTTTGAGGGGGAGAAGACATGATTAAAATGTGATCAAAGATGTTTAAAGATTGTGACTGAATCTCAAAAGAGCTCGACTCAGAATGTACCAATGAATTGACGAAGCTTAAAATGTTAGTAATCGAAAAGACTTGTCCTGGACGGGTAATAATTTCAAGCTAGTCTAACTAGTGATGTAAGCGTGTCTCGAATAGGACTTGTCTGAGTAGAATGTACCGTATCGAGAGACTTTCTTTGGACTTGACCAGGACGGGTAATAACTTCAAGCTAGTCTAACTAGTGATGTAAGCGTGTCTCGAGTCGGTCATGTCCACTGAAAGTGGATCAATTCAAAAAGTGCAAACTCCTCGCGCATGTGCAAATTTCTTTAAAAAATTCATGAGCGCATGTGAAGGGGGAGTCCTTCAAAAGAAACAAAAACTCTCAAAGTGTCAACAAAAATGTGTTTATATTCATAAACACTTTGAGAGATTTTCAATCAAAGGTTTCATGGCAATTATAGGATTCATGGAGTTATAAGGTGACTAAGGTTAGGAAAAACCGTCCTATGATCCGCCAGAGCCGGAGGGATAAACCCAAGGACAATTCCAATAGATTAGAATTAGAAGTCCTTAGGTATGATTGAAAAAAGGAGAAAATGAGAAAGGAGAAAGAAGGGGTTGAAGAATTAAAAAGAAAAGTTATGAAAAAGGGTGAAAAGAAATAACCCTCCATATATTCAACCTTAGGGCAGACACCGGGTTCAATTCATATGCTACTGGTTGTTACTAAGGTGACACTGGTATTGAAGATAAAGACGTCATGGACCCAGTGACGCACTGCACTAAACCTTCTAGCCACTCAAGTTCTCTTAAAAGAGCTTGTTTCATTCTCACGGGGAACCAGCGTAATCTATCGACCTGTCTCTTAGATATGGTTGATATTGAAGCAGGAGACCTCTCCCTAATCTCCGCATAGGAAACCAAATGTGCACTTATCGAGTCTAGAGCCTCGAGATTCATCAAAGGATCTCATAGGAACACATGATATTTCTACACTGGTTGTTCATCATTAAGGACGCCAGATATAAACCTAAGAGTCCTACGCAGATCTTAGCAATCTGCCGAGAACATTTATGAGAGGATTACTTATGTATATTCTCAATGATTGAACGGAAATTCCTGCCAGGGTCAACATCAAGCAGCCCTGACAGCAGGTCACTTCGGTAATTCTTTATGGGTTACGCTTAGTGTTAGCGGTGGTTTCAAACGGTCTACAGTCGTGGAGTGATCCCCAGCGACTCACCAGTCATTGAGCTACTTAGTAGGTCTCGTAAGTGATGAGGCGAAAAATGATCCATTTTTAGGGGGTCATTTAAGCTCGAATCCGACTTTATTTGATCAAATATTGCCCTAAATCGTTCCTTTTGTGATTTTAGGTGTTTGGAGAGTGAATTCTGGAAAAGAAGCTATTTTGGATGTTTTTGGAGCATAAAAGTGAAGAAAACGGCTAAGTACCAAATTTCCATGCTGAAAATACAAGGTGACGGCGTCAAGACCACCATCTTGACGGCGTCAGACATGAGGAATTAAACACCGAAGGTGGTGACGGCGTCAGAAGGATTCGTGACGGCGTCAAAGTGGCAAAAATAATATACCGTGGGTGGTGACGGCGTCACATAGGCCGTCATAAGTGGATCAAGGCCGTCCGAGGAAGTATATGGCGGCGAGGTGACGGCGTCACAAGTAACTCTTGACGCCGTCAGCCTGTTTTTCCTATATATAGTTTTCTAGTTTTTTCATAAAAAAGAGGAGAAGTTTTGGTGAAACCCTAAAGACGATTTTGGTGCCTCTTTTACAGGTTTTTCAAGGGTTCCAAACCCTTGAGACCTTGCATTGTAATTGAGATAAGTGTACTTTCAATTCAATCAATATGTCTATGTGTTGGTTGTTTATATCTTGTTCTTGTCTCAATTCCATTATGCTAGGCTAGATCTCTTTTGTGTTTGATTAGATCTAATGAAACCTAGATGTTGATTATGTGTTGATTACTTGTCTATTCTTGTTTTGAATGAATGATTTATATGTTAGGCTTAAGAAAACTGGCAGATCTCCAAATGGTAACATGCTTGAACGTCTTAAGAAACATGAACCGAGGCGTACTAGGTCTTTATTGGTTGTATTTAATGCATGAGCCACTGTTTACAATCCCTATAGTTGTGTTGGGTCATGGTGTAGGAGGAGATAAGAGCTCATAGAGTTGGGGAGTTATGTATGCCATCCCACGAATGGTATTAAGGAATACAATCCGTCATTCATACAAGTGTAACAAGTAATTAACATGTAAAAGATATCTAGGGAGTAGTGAAGTCTAAGTAAACACAATTTCTCCAATTACTGCTCACAACTTTAGTATAATTAGTTTAATTTCATTTTCATTATTTTATTTTAATTATATAATAGCTTTGGGTTAGTTGAATAGCAACTAATTCCGCCCACTCTTCCAAAACCCGAGATTTTACTTTCTTTCATAAAAATATAAAAATACAAAAATAATCATCTCTCACCTCTAGAACTATTAATTAGGTTTTCTAATCCTAGCGACACTATTCCTAAGCTGAACGATCAATCCCCCGGTACTTGTCACTATACTATACTACAACGATCAGGTACACTGCCTGGTGGGGGTTGTAAGCTTCTCGAGATCCCTCGAGAGGTAAAGCAAGGTGCGATTCCCACGCATCAAGTTTTTGGCGCCGCAGCCCGGGGAATAGTTATTGTCTAGGTTAGGATTTCTTTTTATTAGGTCTACTTGCTAGATTCCTTTCTAGTAAGATTTTTATTTTTATTTTTAGGTCTTCTTTAGTCTATCTCATTTCTTCGTGCCTTTGTTCGTAACTCTTTACCATCCGACATCATGGAAGGTGGTAACATCTTTGAACCCATCAACCCACCACAACAAAACCCACCACTAGAACCCCTTAGGCCCCGAACCTTAGGAGAGTATTCCCGACCTAGCCACCAAGGCTACCGAAACACCATTGAGCTCACCGGAGCCAATGTGACCCCCTTGCGATCCGACACCATCCGGTTGGTGCAAAGCGGATGTGCATTCCATGGACTTCGTTCCGAAGATCCAAACCAACACCTTAAGGACTTCCTCAAAATCGTAGATTCCATAGACCTAGGTGTTGAAACTAGAGAGACTACCCGTTTACGCCTATTCCAATTCTCTCTACGGGATCAAGCTAGTCAATGGCTTGAGCGTTTACCCGCGGGATCCATCACCACATGGGATGATCTCACCACTCGTTTCCTTGCTCAATTTTTCCCACCGGGGAGAACTACTAAACTTAGGAATGACATCTTGATGTTTCAACAACGTCAAAATGAATCTCTTTATGAAGCATGGACTCGTTTCAAGGACTTACTCCAAAAAGTCCCTCATCATGGCATAGATCTTTGGCTCCAAGTCCAAATCTTCTATGACCATATCGACATCTCCACAAGGCGAACCATTGACCAATCGGCCGGTGGTAAGCTACGTGATCTTAGTGCGGAACAATCATGGGAACTCATAGAAGATCTTGCTCTCTATGACAACGAAAGTTGGAATGATCCCCGTGATTTGAACAAAACGGTCAAGGCAATATCTTTGCCTTCGAACAATTCAAGCACCCCCGACCGTAGGATCATGGAACTTGAGGACCAAGTCAAGTTTCTCATGAAATCTTACGAAGCTCCGAAGCATTCAAGCCAAGTGAACAAAATCACTTCTTCTTGCGAATTATGTAGTGGTCCCCATGACACTCGTGATTGTGTGGAACTCCCCGGAACAGCTTTTGCGGACTACGCATCCACGCGTACCGACGAAGCGGGAGATAAGTGGTACACTTTCAAGCCCGAGCCAAACACATACGGTGATTCATACAACCCCTCATGGAAAAATCACCCAAACCTTAGGTGGAAACAAAATCAACCAAATTCTTCCAATCCGCCTAATCGTTACCAATCAAACGGTCCCCCATCCAACCGTACCTTCAACAACAATCCTTCTAACAACTATGGTAGTACCAACAATCTTGAAGGATTGATGTCGAAATTTATGGCATCTCAAGAAGCTCGCATAGCTAGGTTTGAAACCGAATTCAACCAACAACAAACGGAGATGACCAACAAGATCGACAACTTGTTGAAAGCCCTCAACAACCAAACATTAGCCACACCTAGAAAGGACACTAGGGACACCAATAGTGGAATCCAAGTTAAGGACCCCTCATCATCCAAACATGTCCACTTTGTCAATGTTGTCACCATTAAGCCGATAGATAGGGAGATAGAGGAGAGTGACAAGGATGAAGTTAGAGTAGAAGCCAGTAGTGAGGATGAGAGTAGGGAAGTTGAGGTTAAAAAGGATGAGAAATTGGAGGAGATAGAACCTATAGAGAAATACTTTGATAAGTTGCCAACCGAGGAGGAACGGGAATACCATAAGGATTTATTCGATAGTCCCGAGAAAACATATATCTTTGGCGACCACCTGATCAAAATGGGAGATCCCTCCAACATTAACATCCCATGCAATATCGGGCACATGCATATATGGAAAGCTTACATCGACCTTAGATCCCCCGTAAACATCATGACTAGGACCTATTACAATTGGGTGATGAAGAAGCAACTCAATTTTAGGATGATGCCCGGTAAAAATTGGATAAGTAATTTTGCAGGAAGGGTTAAGGGAGTACATGTGATTATAGGGAATCTCACCTATGAGATTGATTTTATGATAGTGGAAGACACTCGTCCCGTGATAGATGCTTGCCTAAGCCAAATTATATTCGGGAAGCCTTTTGTTGAAGCCACTAGGATGAGTTATGATCCGACTTTAGGGATAGTTAGGTTCAAGAAAGACAATGATGAGGTTGCTTATCAAATGCCCTACAAGATCGAACAATACCGCCTTCTCTCTAATTTCGAAAAGGAACGTAAGCAAGCGGCTTATTATAGGAATGAGGAGGATAGACGTAGAGGAGTAGAGTATGTTAGAAATAGGATGCTTGGTTTCTACAAAGAATGCTTGCAACTAGGTCCGGAATACAAAACTGGGTTAGAAGACGACCTAGAGAGTGGAACCAATGATGAGATCACGTAGTAACCCACGACTTTGAGTCTAGCTACAAGACTCGTAAATAAAGAAAAGCGCTTCTTGGGAGGCAACCCATGTTTTGTGTGATTTTATTTGTTTGATTGTTATTTGCTTCCGTATGCATGTTTTATTTTTATTGTTGGTTGATCATGTTTCTCTACTAAAATGTGGAAATACTTTATTATGTTGTTTAGCCTAGTCTTAACTTCAACCTAAAGGTATTTTTGCAAAAGATAAGTGTAAGGGGAAACCCCAAATATGTTTTTTAAGAAACAAACCGATCATGATTCTCCACAATATTTAATGAACATGTATATTCGTATTTGTTAGAGTCAAATGCTTGTATTGAGTCATAATGAAGTTTTGCAGGATTTTCCAGGAAGTAGGACAAAGTTTTTTCAGAAATTTTCCGGAAACTTAACATAAGAATTTCTGTAGGTCCATTCTGACGGCGTCAGGGTATTGCTCTTGACGGCGTCAGGATGTAAAATCTGGAAATTTTACCGGTTTTATTTTTCTAACGGAGTCTTATGGTTTTTGTGAATTATTAAGTTTTATAATCTCCAGGAAATCTGCAAACTTCATTCCACAAGCATTATATCTTACATTGTTTTCTAGGATTTAGTAACTTATATAGGATGCCGCCGATTTTACGCGAGGTTGCCTTGTCTACTTTTGTCAGGATTTACAGGTTATTTATGACAAGAAGATGATTTATATTCTGGAAGGGAAGCTTTGATTGTTCATTTTCTTGGAGGAAGATTTAACCTGGCCAACCTAAAATCCATACCGAGCGAATCAGGGGAGTATTCGATTTCATTCTCTTTACTTTTTAACTTTTACATTCTTTACTTGAACATTGGGGACAATGTTCATCTTAAGTGTAAGGGGAGGGTAAAAAGATGATACCTTACATATGCACTTTCGCTTGAGTTTGTTTTGTTTGATAGTAGATGAGTAATAAAACTACGAGAAATACTTGTTAGTGTAATTTTAGCGCCAAATTTAAAATTTTTTACAACATTTAGGAGTGAAACTTTAGCCATAGCAAGCGTCTCATGGATAGGAGGTTGTATGACTAGCACATAACCGTATATTCAGAAAAATTTTCCACCCAAAAATGTGAGGTTCGCCTTTAGATTTGATAGGAAAAGCATTTATTATTGGTGCTTATGAGTGTACCGGTAGCATTTAGATTCTAGAACTTGCGTTAGTGATGCATCCCGAGACCGCTAGTGAGACTACATTCGTGTGGTAGGATTTACTACATGATAAGAGGCATTAGGATCACCCTTGTGTTAAACCCGTATTATAATTACTTGACCATTTAAGTCATATTACTTGGCTAGTTAAGTCAACTAATTTTTCCCACACCCTTAGCGTTGTACTCATTTTTAGTACACGAAACCCCTAGTACACCCCTCCGAGCCTATCTTTTCGTTTCTAACTTTAAGCATTTTACTTAAAGGAAGAATTTGTTACACCCCACTTAAATGTACACCCAAATCGCCTTAGCCTTCCGTGTATGCGCTCATTTTTAGTGCATTATTGTTATTTGTTAAACCCTAAGTTAACTTTCTAATTGATTACATGGTTGCTAAGTCGAGTCATATCCTTGTACATATTGTTTTGGGACGATTGGGATTCATGGGTAAGTACTTATTTTATGGAGTAATGGGGAAGAACATCATATTATTACCCCCATACGTATGTTAATCTTAAAAGTGCTCCAAGTGTTTTAATTTTCTTAATTCGAGTCACTAGAATAGTTTAATGTAAAGTATGTAAAGATTCAAGTGTAAGGGGAACTCTCATCCCCTATGATGTATTATTTCGGATGGTAGGGTAAGAGTGTATGCAAAAAAAAAAATAATAATAAAAAATAAAAAAATAAAAAAAAATAAAAAAAACATACGGACTACCATCCCGTTTTCATTCTATGTTTATTTTATGTTTTTGTTATTTTTCATTTATTAGCTTAAGTCGAGTCTAGTCTTGGCTTAGCAACGCCATCTTGTACATGTAATTAACCGAGATTGTTAACTCGCCACCAGTAAAACTTCCTTTATCCAACAAAACCGTGTAATTCATATCCCTACACCTAACGTTATAACCCTTTAAAAGACCTCTTTGATAGTTTATCCTAGGTGCTTACGCCATGTGGTGGAGGTTTGATCCTTTCCCAAGCCTATGGTAATCTATTTTGCTATGACAGGTAGTGAGAGATATCTTCCATTTCCATAATGTTATATTACTTTATTACACCCGAGAGATGTGAGTATCTAAACACTATTTGTGAGGTGCTTGTGTATGACCTCCGTGCTTGTCTATTGGTCTTTTGTAACACCCCAACCCGATAAGGGTAGAAGTATTACATTACAGTGACATATCAGAACAACACAAGCATATGACTTATAAATACAAAGGAAATTCAGGGTTACAAATGAAAATCTGAAACTACAAGGTTACAAAAAAAATAAATACTATATCTAATAAAGTGAAACTTCATCTAATCGTCTCTAGTCCAAAGCATAGTCTTCTAAGTCCAGTCACACTCTCTTCCCACAACCCAGCTTCCTACTAAAACCTGCCGCAGGAAAAGGAAATGCGGCTGAGCTTAAAAAGCTCAGTGAACAGATATATAAACAAGGTAATGATAATGAAACAAACTGAAGTATAGTGCATTGGGGAATATCATAAAGAATAAACAAAAGAGAATAATAGAAATGAAAGAATAGGATAGTCATCCACCACGAGCCCAAAACTCAAAGTCATATCTCAAAGTCATAAGCCGTCAAATCATAATCTCACAATCAGAGGGGATACCTCTCATGCAACCAAATAATATGAGGGGTGTCCTCATGTACCATAATGGTGGAGTGATCAGCTCCCAGGGGTTTGTGAAGGGCATGTATAGCACACAGTACCAATCACCTCAAAGTCATAGTTAAATCCACTAAGCATACATGTCTAGGATTGCAATCCATACGCCCCTTACTCAAAGTCAATCTCAAAATCATATACTCAAAGTCATAATGGCCATAATAGTAATCATAAAAGGGACGGCGTGAGAAATCACTCACCCACACATGAGTCATGCCAGTGGTGCATCACAGACATGCCTATGGTACCTCCATAGGTAGTGAAACAGAAATGGCTCGGGTATCAAACTAAGAGTCAGGTCTCAAAGTCATGCAAAAGGTCATATAGCAAAGGTTTATCTCAAAGTCATCTCAAAATCATATCAAAGGTTCATAATAGCAGTTCATAACAAAGGGTTCATATCAGAATTAGTATTCAAGGTCCAATCAGAGTTTATCAGGTCAAGGTTCATATTCAAAAATCAATTCATGGTTCAGTTCAAAAGTCCGTTTCAAAAGTTTCTATTAAAAGTCCAATTTAAATAATCTTTTAAAACAGTTTTCATAAAAATGGTCTTTCAAAATATAGTGTTCATGAAAGTTAAATAACCTTTCTTTTAAAAAGAAATTTAGCATCATTTATAAACATCTTTTCAAATCGGTTCTTCTCAAAACATTTCCATGGGATCATTAAGAAGGTTTTCATAGCATAGGTTCATAACGGAGGTCATATCAAGTGGGATCAACAGAGAAGGTTCAAGCAAAGGGGATCATAGCAATGGCATCAATTCGGAAACTAACGGATCAGAATATGAAAGAGATCATGAGAAACCCTTTGAGAAAGGTCAGAATATCTGTACCTTAAACCGCAAGTGCACACATGACAAAAACATAAAGGTCGAAAGCAAAACTCCTTCTTCAGCGAATCTACACGAATTAATGATCGGCTTATTATTAATAATTTATTCAATTCAGATTTCTCATTTTAGTCGGCTTTCCAGTTTTAGTAACTTTCCATTTAAAGTGACTTTCCACTTTTAGCAGGTTTCCATAAATAGTAAGTTTCCACTTTTAGAAAGTTTTCATAATTAGGAAGTTGAATCATTATTAATGGAATCAAAGTATCTTTTAACACATTTACACATTTGGTCCTTAGGGTTTCATAACTTTACCTTTTACACCTTTATATTTTCAAAATTACACTTTAAACCTTTTAGTATTCAAAGTTACACTTTAAACCCTTAACTTATCCATTTTACATAATGATCCCTTATTTTATCATGTTATACGAATATACCTTCAAGTATTCACAATTTACACTTTAAGTCCTTCAAGTTATCAAAGTTACATATTTAACCCTTTAATTTACAATTTCAACTTTTAATTCTTAATAATTACATATTAAGCCATTAATTTACCAAATTAGCACATAATCCCTTGAATACTTTTAAATACTCAAAACAGCTCCAAGTTTCTGAAAATTACATTTTTAGTCCCTCTCTTTTAATTAATTTCAAAACAAACCCTAATTAATCATTAAATACATTTTAATCCATTTAAATGCAAAACTTACACTTAGCACCCTCATCTTATATTTTATTCGAATCTTATACAGCTCAAATAAAGTTCCAGAATTAACCCTTAAGTTTTAAAGTTCACAAAACTCACCCAAATCATTTGTACCAAATCGTATAACATTTTTATGCATGATTAAAAACCCTAATCAAACCTAATCCAATTTTAATCATTACTTAATCATTTAAGAGCCATTAATAAAATCAAAACAAGCCCTAGTTCATAAACCCTAGGTTACACGATTTTATTTTCTTTTTCTCTTTATACAATTTAATCAAAACAAAATAATTACGAAACACAATGTTTTAGGCCATGATAATTCTTCCAACATTTTTCCAGGTTATATCACATCATAATAAGTGTATAATAATTTTATTAATAATTATTCTGGATCGGAGTATATATTTCACAATTAAACACGTTTTTAGGGTTTTAAATCACGAAAATGATGTAGAGCATGCATGGTCGAATCCAACAATTTATTTGATGTTTATAAGGTATAAAGGGTCTGAGAAAAATACCAAATCAATTTTGAAACGTGTGGAATCAGCAGTTCGATCAGATGTATACTCGATTGGCTAAAACACTCCAAAAATCGTCACGACTTCACCAAAGGCCTAGCAACCTTGAAACCAATTTTCGTGGGTCTTATATGATGTAAGGAACATCATAAAAATAAGAAATCATTTTTATAGAGGTCGTGTGAAGCATAACGAATTTACCTTTGTTTTAGGGCTCGACACAAAGAAACTTGTACCACGATCGTGCAAGGCTTCAACAATTCGAATGGGATTTTTCTTGGCTTCTTAGGATGATGATAACTCACATAAAAATGCTTAGGAGTGCTGTGTGAGTCGAATGGGGGCTACACAAATTTGTTTGTGTGTTTTGCTTAGATCGGCTAGGGTTTAGGAACAAATGAGGTATGGTTTGACTTTTTAAATGGAATGCCGTGTGGTATAAGGGGGGGGGGGAGACCAGAAATTTCGTGATATGGGTTGGGAGAATATATTTTGATGATAATCTTCCTTTTTTAAATAATCCATATCTTTTAAAATTAAATTAAATCATAATAAAACTATATATATATCATTCGGCCATAGTAGGGGTAATTTAGTAATTTTACAACTTGTATAAATGTTAAATGAAATTGTTAAAAATATTTTGGATCTTAACTTATGCATTGTTAGGAGTTTGGGATTTATTTGGATACTTAATAAGCTTTTAAATAATTTTTAAACTTGTAGGGGTAATTTGGTCTTTTCACATGCTTTCTGATTTTTAGGTGTTACATCTTTAGTGGAACGATTATTTGTTGTAATTACTTTTATATTAGTGTTAAATGACCCCTAACTTGTCTTTTGAGTAGAATAAAAGCTCATTTGCTTGAGGACAAGCAAATCTCAAGTGTAAGGGTATATGATGAGGCGAAAAATGATCCGTTTTTAGGGGGTCATTTAAGCCCGAATCCGACTTTATTTGATCAAATATTGCCCTAAATCGTTCCTTTTGTGATTTTAGGTGTTTGGAGAGTGAATTCTAGAAAAGAAGCTATTTTGGACGTTTTTGGAGCATAAAAGTGAAGAAAACGGCTAAGTACCAAATTTCCATGCTGAAAATACAAGGTGACGGCGTCAAGACCACCATCTTGACGGCGTCAGACATGAGGAATTAAACACCGAAGGTGGTGACGGCGTCAGAAGGATTCGTGACGGCGTCAAAGTGGCAAAAATAATATACCGTGGGTGGTGACGGCGTCACATAGGCCGTCATAAGTGGATCAAGGCCGTCCGAGGAAGTATATGGCGGTGAGGTGACGGCGTCACAAGTAACTCTTGACGCCGTCAGCCTGTTTTTCCTATATATAGTTTTCTAGTTTTTTCATAAAAAAGAGGAGAAGTTTTGGTGAAACCCTAAAGACGATTTTGGTGCCTCTTTTACAGGTTTTTCAAGGGTTCCAAACCCTTGAGACCTTGCATTGTAATTGAGATAAGTGTACTTTCAATTCAATCAATATGTCTATGTGTTGATTGTTTATATCTTGTTCTTGTCTCAATTCCATTATGCTAGGCTAGATCTCTTTTGTGTTTGCTTAGATCTAATGAAACCTAGATGTTGATTATGTGTTGATTACTTGTCTATTCTTGTTTTGAATGAATGATTTATATGTTAGGCTTAAGAAAACTGGCAGATCTCCAAATGGTAACATGCTTGAACGTCTTAAGAAACATGAACCGAGGCGTACTAGGTCTTTATTGGTTGTATTTAATGCATGAGCCACTGTTTACAATCCCTATAGTTGTGTTGGGTCATGGTGTAGGAGGAGATAAGAGCTCATAGAGTTGGGAAGTTATGTATGCCACCCCACGAATGGTATTAAGGAATACAATCCGTCATTCATACAAGTGTAACAAGTAATTAACATGTAAAAGATATATAGGGAGTAGTGAAGTCTAAGTAAACACAATTTCTCCAATTACTGCTCACAACTTTAGTATAATTAGTTTAATTTCATTTTCATTATTTTATTTTAATTATATAATAGCTTTGGGTTAGTTGAATAGCAACTAATTCCGCCCACTCTTCCAAAACCCGAGATTTTACTTGCTTTCATAAAAATATAAAAATACAAAAATAATCATCTCTCACCTCTAGAACTATTAATTAGGTTTTCTAATCCTAGCGACACTATTCCTAAGCTGAACGATCAATCCCCCGGTACTTGTCACTATACTATACTACAACGATCAGGTACACTGCCTGGTGGGGGTTGTAAGCTTCTCGAGATCCCTCGAGAGGTAAAGCAAGGTGCGATTCCCACGCATCAGTAAGCTCTTTCGGGAGTATCTGATATGGGAACGGCCAGGGTAAGGGTTAGAAGGAGTCTTCACACTATGATGTTGACGATCTCTAATTCCTTATCTGTAAGTACCGGTTGTTTATTGCTAACTGTTTACCTGCAGCTATACATCATCTCCATGGCGAAAGATTCCACATGCTCATACATGCATCACAAAGTCAAAGGAAAGTTCTCACAAAGATCAAAGGATAGCAACAGTCAAAGAAAGATTCTACGCTAAAAAGAAGAGTCTACAAAGTAACGTGACAAAGATCAAAGTGAAAGAACAGGAATAACAAATGTATGTATGACAAAGACTTAAGACGTATGAGCATGTTGGAATGGCAGACAACCACCACAAACACAGAAGTGACAAAAGGCAGATGACATCATCGGATCACTTCAACAACAATGAAGCATGATGAACTGGAACTATGTTTCATCTAGTGATTCTTAAAGACGTCAAGAGCTATGAATGTTAAAGTTTAAAGACAAAGATGATGACGTCGCGCAACCTCAATGACCAACACTTAGGGGGAGATTGTTAGAATCGTATTTTTATTTATAAAAAGTGTCGGTCATTAACGTATTGTTATAGGTTGCTTTAGAATATCATTATGATGAAGTTTATGCTTAGTATTCATGTTTTGTGAAAGTCTAAGGGCCATTAGTGTAATAATGTATAAGATAGATGATGCCCTAGACTTTGAGTATAAATACTCTTGTAAACCTCTTTTGAGAGGTTGGTTCTCTTAGTGATTCATTTAGTGTTAACAAAGTTATTATTCCACACACTAGAGTTCCCATCCACTCTCTCTCTCTACTTACTTTCTCTCTCTAGGTTTAAGCTTGAATCATATGTGAAATAGGTTGTTCTACGGTCCTACAACTAGTACTCAAGCTAGTGATGATAGTGATAGTCAAGATGATAGCAATAAAGATGAGGACATGAACGACGAAGAATACAATCTCATGGCTAAGAACTTTCGGAGGTTCTTTAGGAAAGGTGGTAACTTTGGAAGAAGAAATCGGTTTGGAAACCGAGATAATGGTGGAAGGAACAACTTTGGGGGGAACCGAAGTAGTGACAACAAGGTTGGTGAAAGCTCAAGACGCACCCAAGGATGTTACAATTGTGGAGAGAATGGTCACTTCATCAATGAATGTCCTAAGCCTATAGTGGACAAGGCATTCGTTGGAGGTGCGTGGAGTATAGTGAAGATGAAGACCAACCAACAAATGACGCTACATGTCTTATGGCTCAAGAAAAATTTGAGGTTTGCCTCAAAAGTGGATGAGTGGGTAGTGGATAGTGGTTGCACTAAACACATGACCGGGAATAGAAGATTGTTCACATCATACACGGCGTATAATGGCAATCAAGTCATTTTTGGAAGCAAACTTAACGGCAAAATTGTCGGCAAAGGTAATGTCCTTCATGACTCCATAGAAATCTCCAATGTTGAGCATGTTAGGGGTCTAAGTTTCAATTTGATTAGTGTGAGTCAATTAAGTGATGATGATTGTGAAGTTAAATTTACTAAGGTAGATTGCACTATTAGTAATAATGGTTTTGTGTTAGCAAAAGGTCATAGGAGAAATAACTTATATACATGCAAGTTGGGTGATAACTCTAAGCAACCCATATGTCTTACGTCCATGGTGGACAACTCAATGCTTTGGCATAGGAGGTTAGGTCACGCCAATATGAGGTTAGTCCAAAACCTAGCTTCTAACGAGCTAGTACGGGATTTACCAAAGTTGAGCTTCGAAAGACATTATTGTGACACATGTCTAGGGAGTCAAGGACAAACCAATAATAGGAATAAAAAGGAAGTGACAACTAATAGGGTTTTAGAGTTGATTCATTTGGATTTGTATGGTCATCTCCAATCTAAAGTTATGGAGGAAACTTCTACACTTTAATGATTGTAGATAATTATTCAAATTACACTTGGATTTTATTCTTAGAAAACAAGGATGGAGTCTTGAATAAATTCAACATTTTAAGAAAGAAACTTGAAAACCTACTTGATTGTTCAATTGTCTCAGCTAAAACAAATCATAGTAGTGAATTTGATAAAATGCAATTTAGAACCTTTTGTGAACAACATAGAATATCTTATAACTTATCGGGCCCGTTCACTTCTCAATCGCTTGAGATTTTTGAAAGAACACATCGTAAGTTAAGAAAGTTGAGTCGTGCAATGCTTGACGAGCAATCCATCCCACAAAAGTTTTGGTGTCATGCCCTAGATACCGCATGTTATATCTTTAATAGAGTTCATATAAGAAAGGTCATTAACAATACTCCATATGAAATACTTAGAAATAGGAAGCCTTCCTTAGAGTATTGAGTATTTGGTTGCAAAGTATTTATACTTAACACCAATGAATATCTCACCAAATTCGACCCAAAGTCGTATGAAGGTGTGTTCCTAGGATACTATCAAACTAGTAAAGCATACATAGTGCTTAACAAGGAACAATGAGGATTGAGGAATCTCTCAATGTGACCTTTGATGAGAGCATGCCCGAGCCTAAATCATCTCCTCTGGTAGAAGATGATGTGATCAATGAACCTATAGTTCAAGATCAAGAGAGGTCGCCAACATTACAAGTTAATGTTTTGGATAAAGGCAATCCTAAGGAAGTGAGAGAAGCGAGGGGTCATCCTATACAACAAGTCATTGGTGACTCGAATAAAAGGACACTTAGGTCGCAAAACAAACAAGTCTAAGTTTTGGCATGACATTTTTCAAAAATCCAATTTGTTTTTGGGATAGGTCTAGATGTTCATGGATAACATGCACCTTAGGAGAACAATCTTTAGGTGTTATTAGAGCTTATGTGCTTACATGATTAAGGCTTATATGAAGGCATGGATGGAAGACCAAATAAATGTCTTTCAAGAGGAAAGATGTGTATCAAGTCATTATTCAAACAATGATTGATAATATCCAAGATTCTACATGTCTATACTATGTGTTTGAACAAGAAAACTTGACGCAAATTATCTTGATTCATCTTGAAAATTTTGGCTATGTTAAGTTTCCAAGATTAGATAAAATATCGAAACACAATTCACACTTGTGTTAAAGATCTTGTATCTAATTCTTCTTGTGCACCTTATGTGATAATTACATGATTGCATGCTCAAATTAAATTGAATAATGTTATCTCCTAATAATTAATTGCTTGTAGTTACATGCATAAGTTTGATGCATGCATGACAAATTATGTGAACTATCATCTTATCTCTACCAACTACAACTAATAAAACTCATCTCTTTCTTTTATTCCTTACACCATCATATGCTTAATGACATATTGGTACATGATTTAGATGGCTTGACCATCTCTTCAAGCACCTTAGTAGTTAAACTCATCATGAACATGAAAGACTAGTTTCTTTACTCATACCTACCACCCCTCTTCCATCCTATATATATATCAAATTATTACTTGCATCTTCACATACTTCATCCTCTTCCTTCAAAACTTAAATCACTTAGAAAAATCTCTTCTAAGTAATGTTTCAAACAATTACTACAAGGGTAAGTCCATTGTGGTAGATAAAGAACCAAATGATGAATGGGAAAATCCATCATGTATTGATAATCAAATACTTAGGAATTATGTGATGAAGTGTTTGTGGAGTGATCCCATATGGTACAAAACGGGATACCCTCTCCCTCCCAAACTTGATGCTTCAACTCATGACCATGCACGAAGGTGTAAATGTTGTGAGAAAACAATTAAGATTGAGAATGATGTTAAGGATCTTCAAGAGGAGATGAAGGAGTTGCATCTTGCCTACAAGAACAATTTCATGATGTTAACAAATGTTGTGAAAGGTCTTGCAAAAGTTGCGGCTCAAAAGCGCAAGAAATAAGTGCGCTTGGGCAACTTTTGTTGTAGGTCATGTGTGATATAGTTAGTCACCATATAATATTGTGCTAGAATAATGTGTTGATGTATGTGTCTCTTGCTTGTATTAGGAATTGTCTTTGTTGTATGCTTTATGCTCTTCTATGTAATATAAAGTGGATTATGGGTTATATGAGAAATCCATGTTTAGTTCAACTCTATCTTTATATAGTGCTCAACATTTGGATAGTGGAGTCATCTTGGAAACTAATATATATATATATATATATATATATATATATATATATTGTTATGATATGAACTAACCCATGTTACAAGTTTTCAAATGGTAACCTAACCCATTTTGGAACTTTCACATGTGAGGATTTCTTGTTTGTTGCATGTTGTGATTTCTATGTGTAGCTAGGCCACCGCAAAGGTGAGGCTCTTGACCCATGGATCCCCACCTTGAAACAAGGGGGAGCAACGATCTAGGGAGAGCTATGTTCAAGGGGGAGCACATTCAGGTGCACATACAAGCTAGCTCATTTATCCCACAGGCCCAAGTTCGAAACCTGGCTTGATTGGACGCCTTTTTGATTCGACAAAAGGGGGAGAAAGAAAGCAAGAGCGTGAAGACCATTCAAGAATTGTTAAAGGTTTCACCAAATTACAAGGCAAAGGTCAAGACGCAAGCTACACCAAAGGCACGCTTTGTCTTCGCTAAGTTTTATAATTTTATTTGCTTTCGGTTTTTATTTGTCATCATCAAAAAGGGAGAGATTGTTGAGGCAACATGATCAAGATCTCTTCATGTTTTAATGATGACAAATAAACCATCAAAACTAATAAAATAACAAACGTTAGCTCAAAATCGCCGGAGCCCATGTCTGCTCCTGGCGCAATGCCCACTCTTCAACGCGTGGGTGACGCGCCAGGACACTGTATGGTTCCGGGCGAATTTTGAAAGTCGGCTTTCCCCTTACCCGACAAATGTGGATCTTTCAATACAGGTATGAATATGTTATGTGCTTAATTGAGAACACTCGAAATGAGTTTTGAGACTTGAGAGATCCTACTTTTAAAACACCCATTTACGGGAAAACGCCAACTCATGTTTTCTAACTATCGCCTCTAGCCAAGGCTTTTCTAAACATAGGAAGCTTATATATTTCATGTGATATCGTGTTAAAGCATCCATATGCTCATATCCCGTGGTTATGTCTTCTCTAATTACGTAACGGGTTTACTCCCTTATTGGTCAAACTAAGTCAAAGGTCACTTTGCTTAAACGCATCATTTCCCACTTGGGTTATGCTTTACATCTAGGCAAAGCACTTAACTTGTTTGCACCAAGGTATTAGTTGAGAACTTCGAGTCGTGGAAAGTCACGTGATATGAAACTATGAATTCTCGACATTGTGTTACTTGAACATATGAGTAACTTATGATTTTCTCAACTCATAATCTTAATTGTCTAAACCTTTTCTTCTTAATGACAATTAGATTACTTCTTAATCTTCTCTTAATCTCATTCTTACAAAAGAAAAATACCATCATATCCAAATCATATATTCTCTTACACAATCTCTTACACTCTTACATATTCCCTTACACAATCCAACTCATTCCCTTACACAGTTTACATCTCAACCATTCATTCCCTTACAACACATCTTAACCCTTCATTTTCAACACATGGGAATTGTTTGAAAACCAAAGAGGCTACATCTAATCCAAGCCATCCAAATTCAAACTAAACACATCTCAACCATCCATCTTATTTCTTTCCCTAATGATTTGGAATATTCCACTAGCATATTCTTTCTTCCTCTCCATTCCATCACATGTGTTTGATCCTCACCATCAATTTCAAATCAAAACCATCTCAACCATTGATTCACCCTTTTCCCCCAAGCAAAGCATATTCCTTTAGAATATCCCTTCTCAATCCAAACACAAGGCACCTTTGATCCTAGCCATCTATTTCAAATAAACACATCTCAACCCTTCATTTCTCCCACATGCCAAATAATTTGAAAACCAAAAGAGGCTTCCTTTGATCTCCACCATCCAATTCAAACCATTTCATCTCAACCCTCCATCTCATTCTTCCCCCCAAGCATTGGAATATACCTTGGCATATTCTTTCTCTCTTTTCTATGCCATGTGAGGAATAACACTTCTACCCCTTCCAAATTGCCCTATCTACACTTTATACCCTTGGTAATTTGGTTTTCTTATAAATACTTCACAAAACATTTTCTAATTGGCTATTTGAGTTGGTAAACATTAGATTGATTAATGTTAAGGTTTAGTATGAAGTACAATTGGGGGTTTAGCAAGGATAGGTATTTATAAGATCCAAACACCCAACACTTGAGAAAGTTTACAGAAGCCTGATGAGCTGCCCGCGCACTGACGCGCGAGTGACGTGCCGGCCTCGGTAAAAATTCTCAAGTTTGGGTTCTTGGCCTATAAATACCACCCTTGCCTCTTGTATTCCTCACCCCTTGCCATTATTCTTTCTCTCTAGATTCTTTCTCTCTAAACACTCTCAAAATCTCTATCTCTAATCTTGTGTTCTTGATTTTCATACTAACATCTTTGAAAGAACACATCTACTTGCAAGGGAAGAATTACAAGAACCTAATCCACTCTTGTGATTGTGTCGAGGGTCTTCTTACTTATACCCTTTCTATTACAATCGAGTCTCTAGGGTAGGTTAAGGCTTGGTTGAACAAACATATATTCATTCATTCAATTGTTTGTAAGGGAAGTCTTGTGTCTTGGTGACCAAGCCTAGATCATCGGGGATCTAGTTGGGGTTTGATACTTCCGGTGGGAAGTCTTGGTAGTGGTCTTGGTGACCCTTAGGTGAAGTCGAATCGCGAGATTCTTTTGGGTGGTTTCCGAGGGCGGATTACCGTTGGGGAGTAAATCCTTCTTTGTGAGCATTGGTATTGGTGAATATCGGTGGAGTGAATTGTAACGGTTAGTAGTCCACCGAAAGGATTATACTAGTGAATAGTATCGGAGTCGTGGATTCGCAACTGGACATACGGATGGTATAAACCCCCCATCCCGAACCAGTATATATCGTTGTGTTCTTACTTGCTTTATATACTTTTGTTGTGTTAGTGGTTGTTGGATTATTGTATAACCACTTGGTATTCTCTTTGGCTTAAAGTTTTTTAAACATCTAAAAAGTCAAAGAAACCGTATTCAACCCCCCCCCCCCCCTACGGTTCTACAATATATGCTAATTTAACTGTCTGAAGTGGTTTTCTAAAGATTTTAGGAACATCTTAGGCTATTCAATATGTTTAGCCAAACTCTTCCTCCTACTTAAGCATGTTGTATAAAAACGTTGGTGACTGATTAAAACTATTTTAGTAGTTAGTAAATAGTCTTTTACTCTTTTTAGATATCAGTGTTGTAGTTCTGAGTCGTTGTATCATCCCGATAATTTATGGTTAGATACTGAGGGGAATCTGATTCAAGCTCATGGAGGTGTTATTTTATATAATGAACGATCCAGGACATACTATTGGTACGGTAAATATAAAGATGGGCCCACTAACCATGCTCACAAAAAGGCAACATCTCAGGTTAGTATTTTAACCTTCATGATGTAAGCCTGAGCTATCGAATATGTGTTCTTGGTTATATATGATATTGGACTATAAGTAATTCTCTATGGTTCTCATTTGATTAGTGGACTAATAAGTAACAAGTTTAAATCTTTTTGATGCATGCAATATGACAAAAGAAAGGCTGATACAAAGCTTATATACTTCTTTGTGTTCTTTTTTTAACAGATGAAAATACGTAACATCGTCTCAGTCTAAATTGGAAGATAGAATATTTTACGTAGCTTATACTTGCAACCCATTAGTATATTTATCGTTGATAGGTACTGGACAACTATGAACAATATTGACCTATTTGCTTCTATCCATTTTGTTCTTTCCCATCTACCCAATTTTAAATCCATCATGGGTGTATCTTTGGCTGCATCAGTCATGTGTCTCAGGCACACTACTTTTAACCTCAACCACAAAGCTTTAATTGTACTCAATCAAATCGAAATAAGCACGTCGTACTTTTAATAAGCAATTCTAAACAACTGTTTATGCTCTATGAATAATCAGTGTCTTAAATGTGATTAGAACACATTATTGTTATACATTTAATCTGATTATTTAAATGAATGGATTTATAAAGGATATGATATTTGACCTGTTACACCATTTGACATGTAACTTTTAGCTAAACATTATATCTTTTGACCAGTTTGAGATAAAACACAACCCAAATCAAAGTTTTTTCATAATTTATCAGCTGAAATAAAGAAACCGGAACTGGCATATGACAATAGCAAAAGATCGAAGTACTTTAATGATTTACCGGCTGAAATTAAGAAAGAAGAACTGACATCTGACATGGGTAGTAAGTTTGATTGGCTTCATCTCTAAAAAATTAAATATGTTAATGGAAGAAGGCTAGGCAATCCTCTTTATGATAAAATAACACTTTATATACCATATGATGTTTTGAGAAAAATGTCAGCATATCAGAAACAGTATTGGACTATCAAGAGTGAATATATAGATGTTCTTATTTTTTATTTTATTTTTTATTATTTTTTTTATATGAACATACTTTAAAATGGTTATTATTAACTTTGAAGAGCATCCCAAGTAATACTTAGTCTGCACTAATGAAGTTAGTAGTAGAAATGTACTACTGTATGCTTAGTTTCTAGTTTTGGTACTATGCAAATACAACGATTGTGTCTCATTTGCTCATTGAAGGAATCTAGACACTCGATTTTGACTTCAGATACTTTCTTTACATATGTCTGATTTGTCTGAGTTGAATATCATGGTGTTGTAGGGAAAATTTTACGAGCTATATGAAGTAGATGCTAAAATTGGACATAAATATCTTGATTGGAAAATGACGATTAGCGGTGTTGGGAAATGCCGACAGGTAGTTCTAAAGCACTACAACTGAACCATACACTCCCACCGCGTTTATGTAACTTGAAATATTATTGCTTTTTTTAAGTGTTTTTTTGGTAAATGTTGCCTTGTGGCTCAGGCTGGTATATATGAGAGTAGAATCGATGCTGCTGTTGAAAAGTTGTTAGCTCGTGGGTAAGTTACTAATATTCACACTCTGTTTGCTGTCATAGATATGTAGGCCACACAAGTTTTGCATTGGTCAAGGCTATGATTGTGATCTACCTTTTGTAAAAATCTTCATTTATTACATACACTAATAGCAAAAGTCCTGGTGTTGTTTGTCGACTACATATCACATAACAAAAGTCCGGTTGGTTTTGTAGTTTTCACAAAGTCCACATGCATTTGGAGTGTGTCACAGTAGTGTAAGAGTACCACATGGCCCTTGTCTTGTCCTTGTTTGTTCTAGTATACACGCAAAGATAAAAGGAAGAGTGTTGCTTTTGGTGATGTTTAAACAGCAGGAAATCATGGAAAAAATAGAGGAGAGAAGCATGGTCTTGTGTGTGTCATAAGGATGTGTAAGATCATCATAGCTCTTTTGTTTAGACATGGTTGTCTAGCTAGTCGAAGTGAACAAAAGAAAATATAAAAGGGTTCGTTTGGTTATTAATGTGCACGGGCCAAGCCCAATGAAAATAAGTGCGTTGGGTTAAAGTTATAAGCCCAAAATGATTTATAAAAATGTGTTTATTTTAGTTACGTCGTGTAAAGTCGAAATGGAATTTTCGGGTTTGATTGGTTCGTGATTTGGAATAGCGTGGCATGTACATGGGTTTGTCACAAGGAATGTGAGAACGCGTCACGACACATTGATCTGTAATATAATTGAGTAAAAACAAAAATTTAGCCCGTAAAAATAGCTAATCAAATCATGATGATAGATTACTCTTTGCTAATTGTTCACAAATGAAAGGAAAATTTTACGGGATATTACAATAGGAGCTCTTAGTGGATCACCCTGGTGATTAGACACCCATTTACTCTGGGTTGGACTTGAATTTGGATTCAATTAGATCTAGTTTGGATTTGTATTTCAGTTTTGGAACTCACTATGTTTAGAGTTAGTATTTCGTTATTGTATTAGATTGTAATCATTATGTTTATAAGTCTTCCGCTTGCGTTTGTATGTTCTGATGGACACAATAATGTGACATTATTCCCTTCTCGGGTTGGGGTGTTACATTAAATCCCTAATTTAACAAGGAAAACTACAAAACAAATTTTAGTTGTTTTCCTTTGTAACCCACAACTCTCTTTCCCCTTATTTAAAATAGAAAATACAAGCATCTACTAAACTCATTTTCTATATTTTCAAGTATTTTGTGAAAAGAAATTTCCATCCAAATTTTTATAAAACTAAACATAAAAAACAAAGACTAAGGCTATGTTTGGCAAGGGGTTATAGGAGGCTTATAGGGGCTTGGGCTTTTAAAATAAGTCGGCTAAAATAAGTATCGTTTGTCATGGGGCTTTTGGAAGGGCTTATAAAATAAGTCGGCTAAAAACTTTAGCCCCATATAAGGGGCTAAAAACTTTAGCCCGTGGCTTTTGAAAAATAAATTACTTATTTACCCACAAAAATATCTAACATATACAAAACTCATTTAATTATGTCATTTTTAGTAATTTTGCAATAATAAACCCCATCCCCATCCCAATTGCCAAACAAATTTATAAAAAATATAAATTTTAGTTTCAACTTATATAATATAAGAGTGCGTTTGGTATGCCTTCATCAATCATAATGGGAATGATTTTGATAGTAGTGGTAGACCTCTCGGTATAAAAGATTCATACCTTACCCTTTTGAGGTATATGGAGTATGAACCATTTCTATCATTCATTACCATAGTTGTGAGGCATTTAACCACTTTCATAATAATAATGTCATTCTCATAGTCGAATATCAAACGTACCCTAAATCCCAGCCTAAATAAACACAAGCTAACAAAGTCAGCCAATATCGGAAGGGGAAAGAGCTTACTTAAAACCAACAACTACTCAAGTGTCACTTAATAAAAAGTCAAAGTCAACAACCATGAAAATACCGGTTCTGTCTCTCTCAACCAGTATATTTATTCCGTCGGCGCAAGCTTGTCACCGCCGGAGACTACATTTTAAAGTCAGAGCTTCATCTAGTGATCATCGTGTTGTTGTTACACGTGAGCGTGGTAAAAATAACAAGCTCATCAAAGCACTCGTAATTTTCTCTTATTCTTTTACTTTTGAGGAATTCATATAAAATGCTTCAACTTTAAAATCTGTTATTATCGCAATAGTTAATACTACTATTTTATTTAATAGGCTAATTGTTAGATAAAAATTGTCCGTTAGGCATTTGATAAAATAATTTGTACTTTGGGATATAATGTATTACTCCGAGTATGTTTGGCGAAAGTAACTGTTGGAACCGGAAATGAAGCTGTAGATGCAAAAATGGAGCGGGAGCCTAAGAAAGAATTGAGATTATTTTTATAAGCTACCTAAATTTTAACCTTCTAAAAACTCTTATAAATTATGTCTGTCAAACAAAGCTTAAATTAAATTTTAAGTAGCTTATTATTTCAAAAAATAAGCACATTCTCCTAATAAGAATTTTGGATTAGATTTGTCATGTTGTTCAACTTATTGGCCAACTAATCCACGAGCTCACACAAACATAAACCGCTTAAAGCCCTCTCGTTTGGTAGTCACAAGCTTTTGCCAACTCGACCACCCCTGGTAGTTTTAGTTAGGGGTGTAATCGAGTCAAGCCGAGCTCGAGCTTGACAGGGCATGAGCTTGGCTTGAAATTTATAAGGTAGACTTGAGCTTGGCTTGATAGCTTGACGAGCTTTAATCATCCAGGCTTGAGCTTGGCTCATGTAAGGCTCGAGCTCCGCTGGAAAAGCTTGAATTCATATATAAACATTAAATTTGATAGTCAAGCTCTTCAATAAATTCAAGAAAATACGCAATGAACTTGAGAGGAAAGAACTTATACAAAACATTCGGGGGAGTATTAGGGTTTAAATGGTCCTCCTACAAATATTTAATTATTATACCAATATTCACGTTAGTTTTAAGTTGTTTATATAAATATGTATACTAAAATATATATGTTCTTGAAAGCTTGAAAAGCTCGAGCTCGAGCTATGAAATGCTTGAGCTTGGCTCGTTATGTGTTTCGAGCTTGTTTGTTAGGCTCGGGCTTGAGCTTGATAAAAACTCGACTCGAGTGAGTCAAGCTCAAGCTCGATCTCGAGTTGCTTGATAAAAGCTTGGCTTGTTTGCACAATTGCACCCCTAGTTTTAGTCATTATGAAAAGTTTATTCTATTGTAAAGCAAATGTGAATCTTGTAAAGTTGACTATGATCGTAAATCACTAGGCATAGAAATGATAGATGAATAGAATGCTAAGATCACACCAATGGGTAATAAAGTTCAATGTTCAAATATCTGTGAAGGAGAGGAATTGACAGCCTTTTCATCCCTAGTTTTACAGTTTTAATAGCATTTGGAGGTTCTTACTAGGGGTGGCAATTTCTGACCCGACACGAAACCCGACCTGAAAACGACACGAAAATTGACAGGTTCGGTTGAGCTAAATAGATTGTGGGTCAGGTTTGGGTCGACATATCTAACCCGTTTATTAAACAGGTCAGGTTCGGGTTGGGAATAAAATAAACGTGTCGACCCGGCAACCCGTTTAAGTTTTTTTTCTTAATTAAAAATTATTTATATTTAATTATACGGGTTAAATAGGTTAAATGGGTCGACCCACTAACACGTTTAACCCATTTAACTCGTGTAATGTGCTAACTTTTATATATAAAACGGATTAAATGGGTCAACTCGAAACCCGTTTAAAATATTCAACCCATGTAACCTATTTAACCTGTCAACCTAAGTATATACACGGGTTAAATGGGTCAGGTTCGGGTTACGTGTAAACAGGTTAGGGATGACATAGCTGACCCGATGATTTAAATGGGTCAGGTTCAGGTTGGGGTTTTCTAACCCGCCAACCTGACAATCCGAACCCGCCAACCCGAATTGCCACCCCTAGTTCTTACTGCAAGAGGTCATTTTTATTCTTACAGTGGAGCATAGACATGACCTTGAAGAATTGGATTTTAAGCGCATAGACTGTTTATGTAAAAAAAATTAAAAATACATACATACATATATATATTCCCATATATATATATATATATATATATATATATATATATATATATATATATATATATATATATATATATATATTGTAACACTTGGTATGGCTCTTTACTTGTTGGATGTTATATACTTGAATCTGTTTGTGTAGGCAGCACACGGGGTCAGTTGTTTGGAGCTTCCCCTGATTCAGCATACACATTTACCTGACCTGGACCGACTTGCTGCTCTATTAAGTGGTAAATTCCTCTTCTTATGATTCAACTTTCAGTTGCCAGCACTTCTTCTTTGTCTGATTACATAGTGTGTTGAAGGTAGATAAGAGTGACTCCATATTTCACTTGTTCTTCATTTTCTTCTACCCTCCTGTTTTTTCGTCTTCATAGCTGCGATGTAGCAATGCGAACAATTCATGCACACATGATATTGGCACTATGTTTTGCAGCCATTCTTTAGTGTTATATTCTGTTTGCACATGTCAATTGTCTTCTAGACGTTGGAGCTTGTGTTCTTATTAAGTAATTAATCTGAATATGTATTCAATTATTGTTGCGTGGATAGATTACAGAGTATGGACCATTCTGTTTATTTGGTTGTTTCTTTAAGTAGGAATCAAACTGTAGGTGTAGGGTTTCAGGTATGAACTTTTTATTGCTTAAGAAAACGGTAGATTCTCTCGTAAGAAACATTCCTTCACAAACTTATGTTACCTTGATAAATGGCAGGGTTTGATGTGGTAAGTGTGGGTGTAATGATTCTCTACTAGAACTAGATCTGCAGAGTGTAATAATAAAGATAGAACTATGAATGAACTGACTGAAAACATGAGGTTCGGAACTGTGCGGTAATAAAATTTCCCGCTTTCTTAATGATTGATAGGAAAAGAGTGTTGACTTGACAGTTTAATTACTTATCGCAGTATGGTGCACTTTCCATCTACTTAGTAGGCAGAAAATTAATGGGAGTTAATACATTATTGTGCATTAAAAAATTCCTGCCTAGAACATTTAAAGGTTCACACTGATAAAGTCTTATGTAATTTCTTGTGGTGATTCTTATGCTTTTATGGTGGCAGCGACTACTTTTGATTGGATCACCATAACTTCACCTGAAGCAGCTCTGGTTTTTCTTGATGCCTGGAGGTGCTTATTGAACTTTTCTGCATATAGTATTAAGCTACTACTTCTCTTATGATAACTTCTCAGATAATGTTTTCACACGCAACTACCATATGAACAGCCTGTCCTAGTTGATTGTGTAACATTCAACTCTTTATGCTAGATAATTTGCGAGAACTTATATATTCTCAATTCATTTATTTCCACCCTACCCAGCATGCATGTATTTTCTTTTCATCTGACGACCAAAAAAGGCTAAATAGAATTAGCCTAGAGGCAAGCCTTTCATTATTTATCCATCCTATTTGTTAGTTTTAACGTCTTATACTCTCCTTTTCCTATAATCCATAGAGCTGCTGGATCCCCATGTGTAAAGATAGCTGTGGTTGGAGCTGGTACAGCTAGCATTTTCAGTGAAGCTACAGTTTCATCTAAGCAATTAATTGATGTTGCTTTTGTCCCATCAAAAGGTCTGTACATGTCTTTCCATTGAAGTCTGGATCATTTACTGGTCTGCATATTGTGGTTAGCTTTGATGTAGCTCGGCAGCTATACTAGATATTTATTTTTTAATTAACATGTTCTACTTTGTGAACCTTTGCAGCAACTGGCAAGGTTCTTGCTTTAGAGCTGCCAAAGCATGGGTATGATGGATGCACTGTTTTATACCCTGCCTCTGCAAAAGCTGGTCATGACATTGGTATGAACTCGACTTTCTCTCTAGATTGATTTAGCAATTGCGTTCCCTCGCTTCTAAAACTGAAAATGCAAATTCTGTTGTAAATGTGATTTGCTTGATACATATAACAAAACTGTGATTCATAAGTTGTTTTAGGTACGAGTCAAGAAGAACTCAGATTTCCTATAATCTATCTGTTTTGTAAATTGATGGCGACTTTATGCTTAATCATGCATACTAGTTATCCAGTTGGAACCTTGGCAGACAAACTTGATGGATAAGCATTTTTAGAATTAGGGAAAATCGGCGATGGAATCAGTTTATTTACCTTCCAAAACAGTACATATGCTATTTCAAAAAAAACCTGAAGACCGAGGTCACTAATTTTCAAAAACTCTGGAGTTGTTATCCCTGTGGAAATGTTTAATGAAAAATAAATAAAATGGCTACATAAAGAAAAGTTAGTAGATGGTTATCGTCTTTAATTATTTGTACATGACTCAAAAGTTTCTTCACTATTTATCAACTTTTGCACATATGAGTGGGACATATTGGTCTCCGTCACATCTTGACTCAATTTTTTGCAATTTCGATAGGATACTAGAAATGTGGAGATTCCGAGTGCTTCGTGCACACAATGTTGCATATTGGACCATTCAACATCTTGACTCCTCGGTCCAAACTTTTTTACTATTGTAGTAATATCGTTTTGGCAATCTTTCAGCTGTAATATACATAACAGCAATTCATGTAAGATTATTTGGTTATAAATATTCATTCTTTACCTAGTAATTTGCAGATCCTGAGAGTTCTGGCCACAGTGTGGTTAGTATTGACAAGATTGTGTACTAACATTATGAACAACAATTCCAAGATTAGTAGAGATAACCACCCACTTGATAGTAGTTACTATGTCCCTCAGTTATCTAGCTCATGTTTTGCACTTTTTTATGTCCCTCAGTTCTGATGGTTTGAAAGGAAATATTTTGCACTATTTTATGCTTCTGATTCGTGTATAAGTTTCTTTGCTATTTATTGTTTCAGCGGTTACTTACCAACATACTTCACTATTTACTTTTACGAATTTAAAACCATGATGACTGTGTTTCAGAGGAAGGTCTTTCTAAGCGAGGATTTCAGGTCATGCGATTAAATACTTACACAACGGTACATATCTATATTTGGTTCACAATAGTTATTTAAAGATAAGGTTCGCGATCCACAATAATCATTATAGTATGATATATAATTACATTATGTGTGTTATTCAATCTGATGCCTTGTTTGTTTTAGAAAAATACTTGGTTTATTGCTGCAACTTCTATCTATGTAAGACAATTTCTATGTGAATATTTATCCAGATTGAAATCGCGAGTCCGCAATTTTATTTATGCATTTCTCATAAAGAGCACTAGGTCCAATTAAGTCTTAAGTAGTAGTACAAGATTAGCCATCCAAGTTTTTGTAGTTCTGGGTTTATGTGTGATTCTCCTTGGAACTTTCTTGAAATATCTAGGAATCCTAATGGTAAGTTCTTCCAGGAAGCTGTTCAACACGTGGATCAGATGATTTTCGAACAAGCACTTTCTGCTTCAGTCGTTGCAGTTGCATCACCTTCTGCAATCAGGTAATTGTGGCTTCATTTCTTGATTAGATCACTTAATATTTTTTGGAAGCTGTGCTGTTTATCTACTATTTTATTCTGCAACAGAGCATGGGTCAATCTGGTAGCTGAGTCGGAGCGTTGGGGTGGTTCTGTTGCATGCATTGGTGAGACCACGGCTTCAGCTGCAAAAAGAATGGATTTGAAATATGTGTATTATCCATCAAGCCCTGGTATTCAGGGGTACTTATTCTTCTCTCCAATGATATTGGGTCAATTATACTTGTGTTAGTGTTTTTTTAGCAGACTTCACATGTAGCTGGACTATGGATGTTGAGACTTCAAATTACTGTGTTAGACCCTAATTGAAGGATAACTAGTTGATATAGGAAGTTTAGTATTACCTTGCTGCATAAGATAAATGCAATAGTAATTAGAAGACACATATACATCTAAGATCGTATGGAAAAGTAGAAACCAGATTGTTACCGTGTTACCATTTTGCCCTTGCACCTTATATGGGTAACAAACATGAGTAAAATTGGTGCAAGGGCATGGTCAAAACCAACTTCTTTGTGCGGTTTATATAGTAAAAGAGGTGGTCTATAAATCACCTCTCTATTACCATAATCAGTTAACTTGATATATGTCAGATAAGATAGATGATATGCTTGCTTTGATTATTGAACTAGGGTTGAGCTAAGAGTTATTGGGAGAGATAGTGGACTCTCAAAATCAGGCGACATGTCGATATTGTCACTATGTATAATAAATGTATCATTCACTACGTTTATAAACTTTATATTATACTATGACACATACATTTTTAATTTACAGTTGGGTTGATAGCATCATTGATGCTTTAGGCGTTCATAAGCAAGTCCAGAAGGTCTAGGAGCATCACTCTTCCTTTTTCAGGTAACCTGTTTGCAAGTTGTCTCTGACATTTTTTTTCAAAGTGTTTTTTTCCCTTCAAAAAGTTACTAATTGTTTCTTTTTTTTTTTTTCTATGCAATATTTCTGCTGTTGCTGCACTAAAAGAATGAGATGAAAATCATGTAAAAGTTGCTTCTGTTGTAAATTTTTCTGAAAATCGACATGCGAAGTAAGCAGAAGAACATGAATTTTGTTTCAAAATGAAGAGACTGTAAAAGATGTAAAACGAGAAGGAATGCTTCCCGAACTTGTAAATACGTTTTTCATGTTGTAGATGCCGTTTTTTCTTGCTTTCAATTGTTACATGTAATACAGAATAATCTATTAATATATACGTGTAATGTATATCATATCTTCCATCCATTCTTTAATCTTCTAATTTCCATATATCTAGTTCTTACACCCGTGCTGTAGTTAATTTATTCATCCAAAACTTTATTAGCATCATAGTGCTTATGCTTATATCATCCATTTATATCCATTACCAGGTTACTGAAGTTGAATCTCCAGCATTCCAGCCTACCAGAAGAGGGCACATTGCATAACCAGGTAAGACACTTTGACACTTTACTTGGGCTTCAGTTTTCGGTAACACACTTTGTATGCATGCGCAAGCTCTTACAAAAGTCCATTTCGTGTAATCTTTTAACTTAACAGGGTGCAACACATAAGATGAAAAAAGTCAACTTGTTCAAAGTTATTGGCATGTTTCTTACGATGTCAATACACCAGGTATCCGAGTCATTTACCTTGAATAAAAATTATTTAAGCCGAGTTCTTTTATTAAAAGTTTTCCATGTTTGAGGTGTTACCGAAAGATGGATGCCCCAAAATGAATCACATTAAATTGTTTATGCAATTTGCCCCAATAAGCTAAACCTGATGGAAAAACAGGTTAAATGGGGGCGGCTTGGACCAGAGTCCAGAAATAAACCCATATCCTAGGCCCACACCATAAATGTCCAGATAACCACGCGTGTACATTAAGCAACGCACACTGATCTGCCAACAAAATATCAAAGGATTCGGCGAGTTATTGGTTTGTCTTAGCAAATTCCTGAAGAGTAGCATTTTGGTTGGATATAAACTCGAATCCACTTATCTGTCACCTTTATGGAGTTTATTATCCTTTAAAAATAGCTAACCTGGTCATACTCACACTCGAGACAATATTTAAGGCGTGCATCTAACTAGGAAGTGATTAAACTAAGTAGCATCAGCGTACAAGAACACAAATCATAAAGAGCCAAAATTCCAAAAGAAGTTTCTTAACATATACCAAACGATACCCATTAGTCGGGCTGTATTTGCCACTTGGTTCCTCTCACTTGTGACCATAATAAGCGAACCCCGGGAGTGTTGTCACTATCAAAAAAATTACCATAGATACTTCTGAAATAGCAAGTTATTGTCATGGTGTTGACACTTGCTGCATTATTGGCACGCTGTTATGGACCCATATTTATAAATGTCATCCTTGATGATATGTGTGGCTGTCACATTTCTACCCCATGCACATATTACTCTCTTAAAAAGGTTCTCTTGAACTAAACCTACCCGTGACTAGACGAGAATACGACATGTAGGCCAACCGGGTGTAGAACATGGACAAAATGGTAACGGGTTGAAAAGGGTCGTTTATCAGTATATGTTTAGTTTGGCTGGCTAGTAAACACTTTTTTGTTCATTTTCTATGAGAACATTGGTAATTTATGATACCGAAGCAATATTGTTACACTATAAATACACTCAATCTCCTTTGCTGTACGACATAGTCTGTCACATTGAGACTAAACCAAGTACATAACTATGTTCTTTTATTTTATTTTATTTTTTCTTTATCGTCGTGTGTTTTGCATAACATTTGGATCAAAATGATTAATTTGTACGAATTTGGGTTTGCGCGTGTAGGTGTCGACCATGGCATGCTGGCAGGACCATGTCAAACATAAATAAGGATTACTGATTATATATTGCATAGGGGTTGGTTGGACCATTTTGCTATGCAACAAAAATGTTAGATGGACAAAAGTCTTGTGAACAAAAGGACAGTGGGGATTTCTGAACAACTATTTGACCACTGGGCTAAATTGTCACTTGTTGTTTTGTACCATGTGGTTGCTTTTACACTTTTTATCATGGCCACCAGCACCATTAGGCTCCACCACCCATCACCACCATATCCCATTTTCCGATATGGTCTCCAGAAACCTATGGTGATGGCATATCTACTTTTCTTACATTATATGACTACTTTACACAGGCACTTTCCATCTTTTGTCTTTCATGTAAACATCAGTAACTTAAGTTATGTTAAAGGACTTGGATATTAACATTGGTGCAAATCACAAGGGGGAAAACACACACACACACACACACACACAAACTATACCGTGAGTTTTGTTTCATTTCACTGTGTTATTTGACAGAAGAAATGGGCGGCGCATATGTTAATGAGTCGATAACATGGTGAAAATCTGACAACTTTTTTAAGCCATCATAGTTTAAAGTTGGCTAGTTTTCTCACTACTAACTCTCGATCAACTTAAATTGTTTGGCTTACTAATGTGTTAACCATCTTAAAGGCATGTTAAGATGGTGGTCACTATCACTCAAAGCTAGAAAGATTTGCAAATGCAAATCAAGAATTTTATTGGCCATTTAATCATAGTTAGAAAATCAAACAAGTTCTAGTTGCCCTTGAAGTTAAAAAGGAGATTTAGAATACTATACAAGTTTTTCTATAGAATCGTGGTTCTTTTTTTTTTTTTTTTTTTTTTTTTTTTTAACTTTCCATATATACTAAGTTTCTAGTCGCACTTGCATTCTAAATTTAAATTTGATGAGCAATATATGTGACAAGCCGATAACATTTTATGGTCATCTATGGATAAAGATTTCCACTAGAAATTTAGTTATATCCAGTGATTCCAGTAGATTCAATTTTCTCATAGTACCATTTCGAACATGTGAAAGTCAAAAAATTTAACTTCTGGCCAGAAAAAACTTAAATGTATGACAATATAATCAATCATACGTAGTATATTTGTTCTATATAGGATTGGTGATATGTCGTATGTGACAATTGAATGAATGTCTTAAGTACTATTGTTCGAAATATATACTTGCAATCTCAAGAGTATCTTGGAGTTAAATTGTTTCATTCTACACGAATACGTTTCTTACATGATTAAGAAGTCGTTTTCTTATAATATCTTTTCAAAAGAACGTGTTCTCTTGATTACAAAAGACATTCCAAAATATCGTTTTAAGGCACCTTCAATTTAATTAAGATACTTAGTTTTAAAACTATGCTAAGCACATTAGTTTAACTAGTTAATAACTCCATCATAAATTGAAAGAAAATGACAGTAAGCTTATGTATATATGGTGAAACATCCAATATCATTACTTACTCATGAGTAGTCTTTTTATCCTATAACTAGATAAGTTTCTCGAGGAAGAACGGATACCGCACAAATCACGTCCGCGAGTAAATATTCTTCTTCTTTCCTTGAGGGATATGGGCGTGTTCATGCACAGAATTTAAAGCTGAGGCAACTCCTTGAATATTCCTGAATCCTATCAGAATTATCTATGTTATCATACCAACTAGTTTGACACATCTAGACTACGCCTATAATTTTGTATTTCACAGCACAGACTAAGCAGAATGTGCATTTTATATACAGTGATCATAAATTGCAATATCTATGACAAACAATAAAATAAAAATGTTGCAAAGGTAGGGTAACCATGGGTTAGACAAGACAATTGGATGACATGGTAAATTAATCTTAAGGAAACAAAGGTACAATCATTCGGGAGTGGGTCATTGCCTCCACTTTCACTTTAGCTAACAAAAAGGCAGCCCCATCCTCAACCCTATAAATGGCAATTGGGTTTTGATAGATTGATTGGATCATTATATATTATTCAGTTATCAGCAAACACTAAACAAAAAATAGTGGTCATGTGTGGTAATCCGTAATTGAAAGAGTTTTATTTGTTGGCTAAACTATAGTATGACATATATATCAGCTCAAAAAAGACTTAAGGATCAACTCAAGGTGTTGAGATCGAATACCACAAGTAGTCGCCGAAAGAGAAACAATGAAGAATACTACGGAGTATACCAATATTGTGTGTGTGTGTGTTGGGACTCCTAATATTGCGTAATGTAAAGTTTGTCACAGAGACCAAAGTGAAAGAGAAGACGAAGATGGTAGTTTAGTAATTTAACTAATGCCGAGATCAAATGTGAACTTATAAGTTTTTTTATTGGAACGATGAGTGGACTTTCTAAAAGATAAGAAATTAAACCTGCAATTTGACCGAACTATAGGAATGCCCCACTACTCTAAAATATATTTGTACAAAACAAAAACACGCTAAAAAAATAAAGATCTTACTCTTAAGAGTAATCGACACACTCACTGTCTTAATTTCATGTTCAACTTTATCTCAGATAATCCAATCAAAGTTACATACAACTGTCGCGCGTTGCAGCGACGTATACACTGTCATGAACAATATTATTTGATTATATGTTTTTTTGTGATAATAACTTTACGTATGACGAGAATTTTAGGGAATAACTTTATCGCACTCTATCTCATATAAAATTGGGGGAGTACTCGTCATCGCGATGTAATGGCGATACGAAAACGGTAGCCAGTAGTATTACGAAGTTGTAATGATTGACAGTGAAAGTTACTTGCTAGTTAGCATAGATCTAACAGGTATTGGTTTTACCATGTGGTATATTATTAATTGTATTTTTAAATGACGGAGTATTTTAATAATAACATTAATTATACGTCTTGTATAGATGTATTGTTGCATTAAGGGTGTGTTTGACGCAAATCGTTTAAGAACATTTTGGAGCAGTTAGCAATGAGCGTTGTGATTTTTAATGCTCGTTTGGCAAACATCAAGTAGTTTTATCTATTTTTTTTTCGGAATGCTCTTTTTTCAACGCTCCATGAAGTAGCATTCAGGAGCGTTGAATATTTAGAAATTGTTTACACATTATAATTATAGCTATAGTTACGTTACCAAATATTTTTATAAAAAATAAAGCTCTCAGGGTCACGAATATTTTTGTTCTATATAATTATTAATCTTGATTTAATATTTACCAAATTCTAACTTAATTTTATATTTTATTACCAACCAGGAACCTACATTTTGAAATTGAGCTCTTTTTTTTTTTCAAAATTGATTTTCACAAAGATAAGTTTTGCAAGTAAGTTTTGCATTAGTGAATATGCCGGGTGCGTAAATTAAAAAAGTGTCTTGTATAGATATTGTAGGAAGTTTCAAATGTTTAAATATTAATTCACGGGCCTTAAAATTAGAATAAGAGATGTGTTATACATACCCTCCCTATGTTGTCACATCATGGGATTCATAAGTAAATCATGTACTTTGTACAAGTATTATCGAATTATCAAAAGACAATCCTTCTTAGTTCTTATTATCCCATTTATGGGTATGTTTAAAGTAGAATATCAAACCAAAAATAAATTTCATTAAAGGGACCCAATTTCTCAGTTTGTTAACTTTGGCAAGTATTAATCAATTAATTCACACATATTTCGGTGGTGTTAGAGCTTGAGGTGTCATTTGGGCCTTATGGATGTCACATTACCATAACACAACTTTTTCTACAACCTTCCCTTATCACAACTACGGGCTGTTTGTTATCCATGATTTGGACCTATCTTTAGGATGAATGCCAAATTTTATAGTTTGGTATAGAGGTTTGGCATTTGAATAGTGTTCATGGCCTACCAAAAGTAAGTAAAGCAAGTTGGAAGGTTTTCTCTCACACACATCAAACATATATACTTTCTTTTTTCTTAAATAATTTTTTTAAATAAAATATTATTATTAAATTAATAAAACAAATATAATTTCTCTTTTCAAATCCTACACCAAATCCAAATCCTAATTCAAATCCAAACCCATTTATAAACCAAACGCACCCTAAATACAACAACTTTATTTGGGTCTCATCACTTCCTATTTTATTTTTTTATTCAATTTTTCAAATAACATAAAATTCATTTATAAAAATAAAATTACAATACGAGAAGGAAAAAAAAAAAAAAAACTACGATACGAAGAAAAAAACACAACAAATTACGATACGAATTTGAAACACAAATGACAATACGATACGAAAACACAAATCATCCAACGATTCTCATAAAGCTTTTATATTGATTTGTAATTGTCGATGAGATATGTCTTCTCCTCTCAGACTTGCAACACTTGTTCCCTAGCGTTCTTCAAGGAGAGATGAAGACGCACATTTGTTTCCTCAGTTCTTAATAGAGTTTGTAGACCGACCCTGATAGCTAGATGGTCTTGAGGTAGGTCACGCAACATTTCGATCTCTTGAGCACGATCATGCATCTGTAGCATAATACGAGTTATCTCACCTAGCAAATTGTTAATCAGCTTGAGTTCTTCTACTTGTTCGTGCGTATTCGGCTAAGGATAACCTTTTGCACCTTAGATGGTTCGTTAGCCATACCGTTTGTGTGAAAATGAGTGATACTTGAGAGAGTTTGATAAGAAGTTGTGTGAGAAAACGAATGATGGTGAAGGGATATTTATAAGGGAAAATAGCCGTTGGAGGCTATCAAATTCAAAATTTTAAACTGGTTCAAAAATTTTAATTCAAAATTTTAAGTTACAGTACGAATTCAAAGAAGAAGCAAGGCATCAAGAAGAAGTAGTTAGGGTTCAAAAAGAGTGGGAAGCAGAACGTATGAAAGAACAAGCAGAACATGATTAGTACGTGTTGGAATTTTAGGAACCTGAATCCGATTATGAGATAGATTAAGCTATGTATTGTTTTTAATGAATAATTTGAATGAAATGTGATGATACCTTCTACTCTTACAATATTGTTTCACTTGCATCTTCTGTGTTGTAACTTTCTCAACATTAGCAAAGCAAACCCATACAAAAAAAAAAAAAAAAAAAAAAAAAAAAAAAAAAAAAGCTTTTGTGTTTATTTAAAAATTTGAAGGTACATTCATTTATTTAAACGTAAAAGTTATAATACGAAATTTAAAATACAACACATAATGGTCCTAAGTGTATTTTTCATGTAGCCAAATAAACTTCCCCTCGACTTGTTTTTCTATTTTTCCCGCTTTGCTAAACAGAGAATTATGCATCTCTTAATCTTTCGTAGATTATTCGTTTAAAAAAGTCTTTATTTGAGTATGGTTTTCAGGCGGAATGTCATTGCATTTCTTGTATGATTGTCTCAGATTATCTTTAGGCTCGCATGCTTTTTCAAATTGCATGGCTAATTCGCATAACGCTTGTTGACGAGCTCTGTCCTTCGCAATTATTTTATCAACTAAAGCCATGATTTCAGAAATCGTATGTGGAAGTGAACAAGCCATATCAGATTTTTTAAAGAGAAGAAATGTTTTCAAAGAGAATTTGTTAAAATAATGTAGTATTTATAGTGTATATAAATGTGTTTATTGGAAAAAAATGAAAACACTAATTTTTTTAAACGTTTACAAACGTAAACCTGATACTCTGTACAACACTTATCTTCACCATGCAGACGAAAAACCAATCAATAACAAGAAGCGGCAAGCCAGCTTGGTGTGGTGGCTAAGGAGTGGCGAGCCACAACAAGCCCCACGCAGGAGTGGCGAGAAGCATTTTGTCACCATAGCTCAAGCTCTTATTGGTACATCCCTTGCACTTTCACTTCATTTTTATCATTATATTGAGAGTCTAAGATAGTTCTTGATTATTTTTGTTTTGTATTTTCTATTTCTAAAATACTTTTGACTTATCAAGCTTTATATTTTGTGTTTTGTACTTTCAGTTTCGTAGTTTTTTAATAAAAACAAAAATTACAAAAATAAACATAAAAAAGGTTAACATAATCCATTTAGGAGGGGTATGTATATCGAATCTCATTCCATATACAAATTCACTTAGGGGGTGTTCGTTTAAGCTTATATAAAATAAGCCGTATTCGTCCTATATAATATAATGCAATGTTATATAAGACCATAAGTGTCAAAATAAGCCACAAAATTGTGGCTTATGTTATATAAGATGAACCCATATAAGCTAATAAGCCCATGTATAAGCCGAAACAAACACCCCCTTAACAATATAAAAAGAGGTTCCTTAAGATTTAAGATTGTGTTTGGCTAGTGACAAGTAGAAATTTTAAGGTCACACTGACATTGCTTGTAACACCTCGACCCGATAAGGGTAGAAGTGTCACATTATGGTGTAACATCATAACAAACAGAACAAATCAAAAGCGGAAGTCTTACATAAATGACTTACTCTGAATGGCTATGGTCAAAATCTTCAACTAAGCTCTACTCTCAATCCCAGAAAGCTATCCCAAAAGCTATCTTGAATACCTGCCGCGGTGAAAAAAAATACGGCTGAGATTAAAAAGCCCAGTGAACGGATATAACAATAATAAACTGAAATAAAATGCTGAAGTACAAATGATATATTTTGAGGAAAACATATTTAGGTATAACGGATAATACGGAAATAAAATGTGTAGGTTAGGTAAGGAATTCATACAGTCACATGTATAAACAGAATCAGAACCAAAATAATACCATGAGCTCAGAAACTTATCATAAACATATCATAATCATATAAGTGGAGTAGCTAGCTCCCAGAATTGTGAAGGACGTGTATTGCACACACAGCCACATTCACCAGACAATATCATATCATATCATATCATAATCATCATAACAGATACAGAAACAGATCTAGGATGTATCCATACGCCCCTACCCATTCACATGCAGACCAATCAAAGGGACGTGGTAGAACATCACTCTACTGCTCTAGAGTCATGTCAGAGGTGCATCCCTGACACGGACATGGAACCCCCATGCCTAGTGAAGCTCAGGTAACATAAGGTTCATAGCAAAGGTTGTAATCACAAAGTGTTGGGTCACTGAATTCCCCAATCTTCTTCTAACAAGGATTTGAACGTAAAATAACCTAAGTATAAACAAGTCACTGAGTGAACAGTAACTCAGTGAGTCATCTTCAGGATGCTTAGACCGAGCCTAAGAAGAAAGGTTCTCCATTCAGTGAGGCGGAACTCAGTGAAGTGTGATCTAAGCCAAGAAGAAGGTGATGGGATCAGTGAGGATGACAATAAATCACTGAACCCCATGACTCCTCAACAACTTCATGGTACTGAAGACTGATGACTAGAAGACTGATGTTTTGGCGGGACTGGGCGGGAAAGTTTGATCTGTTTCACTAAAGTGCTTTATCACTTTAAGGTCAAACTTTCCTCAAATGGCTAAAACCAGGCTGTCATCAGAAAGTGCCTTTTGGACTTAACTCAATGAAGGTTCCTTGCCAGAAGAATAATATCTTTCAAGATATTGTTAAGGAAGCTTTATGTCCAATGTATAACTAGTTGTTCTATACTTGTGTATAAATAGGTAGCATAAGAGAGGAGTAAAAGTTGACAAGCTTGTGCAATTAATGCAAAGCATTCACAAACCACTTTTACTCCTCCAAATAACAACATAACCCCTGAGATAGCTCAGTGGGTCCTAAAAGTTGTTACTCAACATTGATTGAGTTTAGTGAGGAGTCTATACCATACTTGTCGTTTTCAATCCCAAGTGTTATTCCGCAAACACTTGGGTACGATTCTTTTTGATTAACTTCTAATAAAGAATTAAACGTTGGAAAATATTGTCTCTTATATTTACGTTACTTTATTGTTAATCTTTTATACATCTTTGTCTAAATGTCATAGAACTTGGTTACTTTAGCTTTATAGTTATAGTTAACCAAGTAAAAGGGACCAACAAGTGGTATCAGAGCCTCTGATTTGTAAAACTTAAACCTGTTTTCAAAACTTAAGAGTGCTCAAGTTTTTTTAAAATCAAGATCCCACTATGACTGACATAGATGTTCCCCAACTTGTCGACAAAAAGGGCGGAAGTTATTCAGCAACTGCCCCTCGACTAGAAGTTGGCAAATTTAATAAGTGGAAAAAGCGAATGCTTTGCTACTTAACTGGGATGGAACCATATTACATTAAGTTGATTAATGATGGTCCATATGTCCCAACAACTGCCCAAGGTTTAATTAAACCTGAAGCTCAGTGGACCCTAGATGAAAGGAGGGTGGTCAATCAAGACCAGCGCCTGAAAAGCATCATTATATCATGCCTCCCTGATGATATAATGGAATCAGTGATCAATTGTCCCACTGCCCAGCAGACATGGACTGACCTGGTTCATAGCTATGAAGGGCCTTCTGATACCAAAGAGAATAGAATCATGGACCTGAAGCTTGAATTCAATACCTTCAGGGCCAAGGATTCTGAAAGTCTCTCTGAGACTTATACTCGGTATAAGACCCTCCTGAATGAGCTGACCAATGATGGTGTTATACTGTCAAAACATGAGATCAATGTTGGTTTTGTTAACAGTCTCCCTGAGAAGTGGTTAAACTTCTCTCAGGGATTGAGAAATGCAAACCACATTCAGAACCTTGAGCTCCCTGCCATCTATGGGAAGTTTGTCTATGAAGACAATCTTATCACCAGGAGATACCCTGGTAAAGCTCAGGAGACCAAAAAGGCCTTGACAATTTCACCCATATCAACTGCTTTCTATTCAAAAGGTGTTGTGCAGGATTTTCTGGATGGATCTGATGATGAGGTTGACCAAAGAACTAGTGAGGAGTACCTAAATGATCTTCAAATTGAATTTCATGAAAGGGCACTCCTTGCTAATTCAAAAAGGTTTTTTAAGAAAAACAAATTTCCTTCAAAAGCAAATGACAACACTGAATGCTTTAAATGTGGCAAAATGGGCCATTTTGCTAAAGATTGTTTTTCAAAAACAACCTCAAAACCATCCTTCAAATTTTCAGGAAATAACTCTTTTTCAGGCCCCAACAAGTTTCAACCAAAAATGCTTCAGTCTAGTCAAAGATTTGAAAAAATCCCTCAAATTGACTTTGAAGCCAAGTACAGAAAGGCAAAAGCTAAACTTGCCCTTCTTGAATCATCCTCAATAGTCTCTCAGCCTCCTCAAGCTCCAAAGCCTACTCAAGCCAAGAACAAAGGGCTTGTTGCTGAAACATATGACTGGGATGAGGTTGAAGTGTCCTCTGATGATGATGAAGTTCACATCAGTGTCCTGATGACTCTGTCAGATGATAACAAACTTGCTGTGGGGAAGAGTCATGCAAGAAATGGTGAATGGGTTAACATCACTATGAGGAAGGTAAATCTTTTACTTTCTATGGATGATAATAATGATTGGAAATCTTACTTAGATTATATTAATGTTGATCTTAAGTATGTTGAAGAGCAAAGACTTAATTTGTTTTCAAAATTTAACAAACTGAGTTTTGAATTAAATCATTGTAGAGATGAATTACTTGCTTTAAAACAAGCCAAGCTTGAAAGTGTTACACTTCAAATTCAAAACTCTGAACTTGTAAAACAAAATCAAGCTCTTCAGGAAGAACTTAAGAAAGAAAAGGAAATTATTTGGAAATGGACTCAGAAAAACCCCAAACTTTATGAAACACTGAGTCTCACACCCAGCCCCAAAAAGGCAGGTCTGGGTGATGATCAACTCACTGAAGTTTCTGGGGAGAGTAGCCATTCTACAACTTTTCTATTAACCAACATACTCTCTAGCAAAGAACTTGCTCCCAAACCCAGTGATTGGATTGAAAGAAACAATCCTGATAGTAAAATGCCAAATTTTAATACTGGAAGAATTCTGGAGCCTGAAAGTCAGGCTATCAAGGAGCTGCTAGGAGTCACAGATGAACTTAGTCCTACTAAGTCCATCACTGAGTCTAAGTCTGATTCACCACTCCCTCCACTGAAACAACTTCAGGGAGCGAAACCCAATTCTGACCTTGCACCATTAGTCTATCAACTACATTCTCCCAAAGAGAAATCAGGGTTAGGAAAGACTATTCTGAAAAGACCTACTCCTGCACCCACTGAACACCAAAAACCTTCAGTACCCACTGAAGTGAAGCATGAAAGCACTGATTCAAAGGTTGATCAGCTTACTGAACTTGTTAGGATGCTGAGTGAGAAAATCGAGTCTACTGAGAAAAACTCTGACTCAAAATCTACAAAGCCCTCAGTATCCTCAGGTTCTTCCAAACCAAAAACCACACCCAGACCCTCAGGGAGATGTGAACTGTGCAATTATCCAAATCACAGCACTGATAAATGCTACAGATTCCTGTTTTGTATGATATGCAAACAAGAGGACCACAGAACTTGTGATGACATTCCCCACACTGCTTCTTTAAAAGCAAGGGGTCTATACAAAAACCAATGCTATCAGTATGCCACACCTTCCGAACAAAGACTGAAGGCTAAGCCATTCTCACTATGTCCTCACTGTGGTTTCAATGATCATCTTCCTGATGATTGTATGATGAAAGATTGCTGTGACATCTGTGGAGATCCCTCCCATGAAACCAGGGGACATGACAAAGTTATTCAGTCCAGAAGGAAAAACCAGACCAACACTTCTCAGTCACCTGAGGCATCAACCTCCACAAAATGTAAAACATGTGGAAGCTCAGGTCACACAACTTCAAACCATGATTCACTAACTGAGTTCAAAAAGTCCATGAGGACCAAGCCCACTAGAAAGTGGGTCAACAATAAAAACTAACCCAGTTTACTGTTTGTGCAGAAACACATCAAGGATCCTACTTGGCATCTAGACAGTGGATGCTCCAGAAGCATGACTGGTGTGAAAAGTTTTCTGCACAAATATGTGGAAGAACCAGGACCTAAAGTAGTATTTGGTGATAACTCATCAGCTCCCACTGAAGGTTATGGTTCAGTAAACTGTAATGGTATAGTTTTTACAAGAATAGCTTATGTTAATGCTCTCAAGTACAACCTGATAAGTGTTTCCCAACTATGTGATTCCAAATACATAGTTCAGTTTGATGATAAGAGAGGGACCATCTTTAATGCCAATAAGGAAGTTGTGTTGATTGCCCCTAGAAGGGATGATGTATATGTCCTTGACATGTCATCCCTGACTCAGAATGGGACTTGTCTATTCTCAAAGGCAAGTGAGACAATCAACTGGCTATGGCATAGGAGACTCTCTCATCTCAACTTCAAAAACATCAACAACCTGGCCAAACAGAACAAAGTTCTAGGCCTTCCATCCCTGGTGTATACCAAAGACAAGCCTTGTTCTGCTTGTGAAAAAGGAAAACACCACAGGGCATCATTCAAAACCAAACAAACCTTTTCCATCAAAAGCTGCCTACATCTTCTTCATATGGACCTTTTTGGACCTGTCAGTCCAATGTCCGTTCACCATGAGAAGTATACTCTGGTCATTGTGGATGAATACTCAAGATATACTTGGGTTTACTTCCTGACCAAGAAGAGTCAGGCAGCTGAAACCATCATGTCATTTGTCAGGAACATTGAAAATCAAAATGATGTCAAAGTTAAACAGATCAGGACTGACAATGGCACTGAATTCAAAAACCAAGACCTTGAGTGTTTTTGTGATGAGAAAGGAATTTCTCAAAATTTCACTTCTCCCTATACTCCTGAACAAAATGGAGTAGCTGAAAGGAGAAATAGAACACTCATTGAGGCAGCAAGAACAATGTTGAATGGCTCAGTCCTCTCAAAACATTTTTGGACTGAGGCAGTTAAAATAGCCTGCTACACTCAAAATAGGTCAATCATTGTAAAAAGGCATAACAAGACTCCTTATGAAATATTCAAAGGAAGGATTCCTGACATCAGCTACTTTCATGTATTTGGGTGTCCTGTGTTTATACATAATCACAAGGATCACTTGGGTAAATTTGATGCCAAAGCTGATGATGGATACTTCCTGGGATATTCCCTGGTTTCTAAAGCCTTCAGGGTGTTCAACACAAGGAGACAACAAACTGAGGAAACTTATCACATTACTGTTGATGAGAGCACTGAATCCATCAGGTTCTCAAATTCCTCAGTAGAAGAAATTGGTATTGATGACTCATCAAGATATCCTCCTGATGAGTATCATCCTGAGAACAATCCCTCAACCCAATACCAAGCTGATGCTGATGTCTCCTATTACATCATCCCTCACAACCTACCCCAACCACCTATCAGTGAGTTCATTGAAACTCAGCCTGTCTCAAATGAGACTGACACCACTGAACAAATTGTTCAGGAACCCTCAGAACAAATTGTTCCTACAGTAGTAACTGAAGCACATATTGATGAGTTACCTAATGTTCCTGAGTCTGAACCTAATCAGGCTCCTACAAGCTCAAATTCCTATCCCAAACCTCAGGATAGCTGGACTAGATCCAAAATCATTGAGCTTGTGAACATCATTGGTGAACCCACTGAAGGCATGCTCACAAGAAGCAAGGCTGCTAAACTCAAGGCTGCCACTGCCAATATATGTCTTTATGCTGACTATCTCTCAGAGATTGAGCCTAAAAATGTCAAAGAAGCCCTGACTTATGAAAGTTGGGTTCAGGCCATGAGAGATGAATTGGAACAATTTGACAGAAATGATGTCATGACCCTTGTTGAATGCCCCCAGGGTGTTTTAATCATTGGTATGAAATGGGTCTTTAAAAACAAGACCGATGAGAATGGCACAGTCATCAAAAACAAAGCAAGACTGGTTGCCAAAGGATATAATCAACAGGAAGGTATAGACTATGAGGAAACTTTTGCACCTGTTGCTAGAATGGAAGCCATCAGGATCTTCCTTGCCTATGCAACTTACATGAACTTCAAAGTTTACCAAATGGATGTTAAAAGTGCATTCCTGAATGGTAACATCAAAGAAGATGTTTATGTGCAACAGCCTCCTGGTTTCGAAAGTAGTGAATACCCCAACCATGTCTACAAGATTAACAATGCCCTTTATGGACTGAAACAAGCACCCAGGGCATGGTATGAAACTCTTTCAGCCTTCCTGATCCAAAACAAGTTTGTCAGAGGAAGAATTGACAACACACTGTTCATCTACGGAACAAAGGATGATGTCATTCTTGTCTAAGTATATGTTGATGACATCATCTTTGGCTCAACAAGTTACAAACTTTGCAAACAGTTTGAGAAACTGATGACCACAAAGTTTGAAATGAGCATGATGGGTGAACTCACATATTTTTTTGGACTCCAAATTAAACAAACTGAAAAAGGAATATCCATTTGCCAAGAAAAATACCTCAGGAACCTACTGAAGAAGTATGAGCTCACTGACTGCTCTTCAGTAAAAACTCCTATGGTTCTTCCAAACAACCTTGGCCCTGATCTCACTGGAAAATCAGTGAATCAAACCCAATACAGAGGAATGATTGGCTCCCTGATGTACTTACTTGCCTCAAGGCCTGATATCCAATTCTCAGTCTGCCTGTGTGCAAGATACCAGGCAGACCCTAAAGAATCACATCTCACTGCTGTCAAGAGAATCATCAGGTACTTGAAGGGTACTCCAAACCTTGGTTTGTATTACCCAAAATGCTCAGGATTTGATCTCAAAGGGTACACTGACTCTGACTATGCAGGATGTAATATGGATAGGAAAAGTACTTCAGGATCCTGCCAATTTCTTGGGGGTAAACTTGTGTGTTGGAGTACAAAGAAACAACAGTCAGTGGCCATGTCCTCAGCTGAAGCTGAATATATGGCTGTTGCAGGATGTTGTGCAAATGTACTTTGGATGAAGAGCCAACTGAGTGACTATGGCATTCAGTATAACAAGAATTTTTCTCTTTCTTGCTCTCCCTTAGCAGCGGGAAAGGAGTCTATCTATCTACCTAGCTTTGGTAGATTTCCCCCAACGCAATCCGCAGAAATTCCACGAATCCCTTGGTGGATAAGTCCGACGACTCAGCAGCAGTGCGGAATTTTCTTTCTCGTCTGCTGGATCTGATCTATAGTTAGGGGGCAATACATACCAAAAGGTTCGAAGAAGGATAATGAGTGAAGATCTGCCCCAGCCAAGTTGTCGACCGCTGCGGTACCTGAACTGAATGCTCTGAGGTTGAAAGGCAAGTAGATAAGCGGATTCCTACCTGTATTTTGATTTAAGATGGTACCTATCTTTTGTGATAATACAAGTGCCATAGCCATCTCAAACAATCCAGTACTTCATCAAAGAACCAAACACATTGACATCAGATACCACTTCATCAGGGACCACATCACTAATGGAGAAATTGAACTACATTTCATCCCCACTGAATATCAGCTAGCTGATATCTTCACAAAACCTCTGGATGAACCCACTTTCACTAGATTGAAAGCTGAATTGGGCATGTTGGACATAGAATTAGGAAACTGATCAAAAGTGTTTCAACCTGATGTAAATTCTCTAGGTCCCTGATTACACCCTTCCTGAAAACTCATTTTTTTGAATGAAAATTCATTCAGGGGGCTCAGGATGAAAAATGGCATTGAATACCCTAACTAAATGCTCTAAGTACTTAGTTAGTTAATGTCCCAGGTAGGTAACTGAATCCTATTAAATATAGGAATATATGTCACTTACACAACTGGCATCCACTCCTTGGGCCCCCACATCTCTCTCACCAAACACCACTGAGCATTAAATGCTCCCTCACACACAAAAGTTGTGATGATTTTTACTCTGCAAAAGTGCATTATTCGCAGAGCCGCACAACTGTTCACCCACGATGTGAGAGAAAATAGGGTAATGAGAATCGTGATATTTAATGCGGATATCAAACCAACATTATTATGCCGTTTCGGTTAAATAAATTAAACCTTTGGTATCCGCAACATCACCACCCTAATTCCCACCCTATAAATACCCCCACAAAGAAGAACACACACACGCTTTTAAAAATCATAACAAAACTCTTGCAAAATTATTTCAAGAACTTTTGCTTTCAAAATCTGTGTGTGCTTCTTCTTTATTCAAAACCAGACCTTTTACTAAAATGGCATCTTCTAAGGTCATAAAATGCGCACCCAATGTGGAATTCCAAATGGAAAGCGTAGACCTCACCAAAAACAATGTGGTGGGGAACTTTGCCTACCCTGAAGGGTTCCCTGCTTACAGGGATGTGGTGAAGTTCCTACAAAACTGTTTTCTCACCACCACATTCACAAAGACCCCCTCAGTCATCTATCATGACTACTTGAGGGAATTTTGGTTCTCAGCGGTGGTTGAAAACCCTGATGCACCAAAGGAGGCCAAAATCAAGTTCTCAGTGAAGAATGGGACAAAGTCCCTTATTCTTGATTACAAAACCTTTGTCAAAGCCACAGGCCTTGACTACACTGAGACCTTTGTTGCCCCACCTACTGAAGAGGAGGTTAAACAACTCCTCTTAGAACTAGGGCCCTATGATAAGAATCATCCTGATGTTTCTCCAGGGGCCCTACTGAACAAAGCCCCCATCATCAAAACATGGTTCCCTGCCCCTTGGAGAATCCTAATGACATTCGTTATTCAGGTCCTTGGGGGGAACAAGTCCTCAACTGAGCAACTAAACACTACTCAATCAATGATAGTGTACTGTCTCATTGAGGGTAAAAAGATTGACCTTGGAGAAATTATCTTCAGGGACCTCACAGGCAAATTGGGTGGGAAGTCTAGGCAAAAACACATGTCTTACCCTAGATTCATTTCCTGCGCCCTGAATGACCTACTAGGGTCTGAGTACTTCAAGCCTGACAGTGTCGGCTTTGAACCTGATGTCTTGCATAAGGCAAACTACTCACGTGACCCTAATGAGGTTACACCTATCGCCCTGACCACATATATGCTGACTGCTATCCAGGGTGACAACATTGTTTCACTAATTCCCTCTCCCACCAAAAAGGTGAAGAGGAAGAAGGGACAGGGGTCCAGGAAGGTGGCTCAACCCAAGCCACTCGCCACTGAGACCTCTGCCCCTAAGACTGACAAAAGGGGGCAACAACAACAGACCCTGACTGCTGACACCCTCAGGATCATAAGCCAATCTTTGGCCCCAAAACAACGGCCAACGGAGGGCACTGAGACATCACACTCAGTGTCCTCGGGCGAACCCGTTCCCAAAGGCCCTGCTGGCATAAACAAGTCAGTAGGGTCGGAACCAACTAAACCTTCACATCCTGCTAAAGACTCTGGCAAATCACAACCAGAGTATCAGGGAGTAAGGGGTCTTATACCCTCGGTGGGGCAGCACTACTCCACTGAGAAGGGGGCCCATAAACAATCACATCCTGCCAAAGGCTCGGGTAAATCACAACCCAAGCAACAGGGAGTTCTAGCCCCTAAATCTTCGACAGGCCAGCACAAGCCTGTTGGAATGGGGGCATAACCACTCAGGTGCCTGATGAGGACATTCGACAATCAAAGCTTTTGTCTGAGGGCACAACAACTCATCCCAAAGACTCAGAGGGAAACATACAACCCGCTGATAGGGACACAACAATCACGGCTCCTAGTGATGGTACTGAAAAATACCCATCAGTACCTGAAGGGGTCACGAGGGACAAAGACTCAGAGGGAAACATACCACCGCTGATATGGAACTCACAACCAACCCCGAAGGAGCGCATAACTCGGGAACTGACCCTGAAGACCAGGTAGGTAAAACCCAACTTACCGGATTTGAGGGGTCAGGACCTGGCCAAAACAAAGGCGAGTCTTCTTATGAAGAGGAGCCGGCTAACCTTTTTTTGCAGATTCAGTCCCTAGCTGAAGCTCAGGCTGTTTTGTACTCTGATGATGAATTTAACAGTGATGAGGAAGTCTTCAAGGCCGGAGAGGATATGGAGCTTGAGGAGACAGTCCCTGAACCAATTCCTTAGTCTCCTCAATCTTCAAACCATGACGATGTTGACACTCAGTCCGAGCCAGAGTCCTCAGGAGATGATCAGGCTCCTCTCACTGTGAAGACCTTCACCAAATTCATCAAAAAGATTACTAACATTTTGTACAGGGGGATCACTGATGAAGTTTTTGACATGCACACTGAACAGGCGATTCACTTTCACAATCTCAAAGATGCTGTCGAAGACTTCAATGAAGATGTCAGGGAACAAAATTCCTCAGTCAATCATTCCCTGACACAAATGATCACCCGCCTGAACCAGTTTTTGATAACCCTCAACCAGCTGAATGTAGGGGTTCAGTCGGTTCAAGAATCAGTCAAGGATGATCCTGAACTCACCAGGAAGCTACTTCAGGCATCCGAGACGTATCAGGTAAACTCAGTGGCTCTCACTGAATTACTTGACTTGCTGAAGGGTTCTAATCTTCAGGGTCTCACCACCACCGTGGAGTCTCTCAAATCTTCCTTCATCAAAATGGAGGAATCAGTGATAGCTCAGTCCCAAAGGTCTACTTCTCTGGCATGGACCTTGGGCTCCAGGATGACAGCTCTTGAAAATGCACAGGTTACACTTGACTCCAGGGTGTCCATCATTCAGCAGGATACTCAGGAGATCAAGTCTATGATGACCGGAATTTTTCAAGCCTTCAAGGGTGCATCTACTTCTTCAGTACAGCCAACACTTGCCATCACTGACATTCAGGCAAATGTTGAGGGGGAGAACACTACTGAAGCCCCTAATACTGTTGAACAAGAAGCTGGACAGCCCTCTCACATTGAGGGGGAGCATGTCACTGAAGCAACACCAATCACTGAAGTTCCACCACAAGAGGAACCAGTCTCCTCTTCTCTCGGACAGGACAGAGGCAAAAGTATTGCTACCACCTCTAGTCCTGAAAATGTTCTCAAGCCAGCCTCTACCATGGTCAGATTTGACCCTGATGCACCTGTCAGGGTCCCGTTTGAAATCAATGGAGTAGTACAACTTCTCACTCATGACGAAATTCAAGCTCACATGGAAAGGACTGAGACACTACTCAAGATGGCTGAGGAAGAGAGAATGAGCAAGCCTGCTATCATTAAGGTTGTTCATGAGGAAGCTGAAAAGATTGGTTTGAATACTGAGGCACTAGCAACTGTACAAGTTGGTGTTGTCTTTAAAAAGGCTCAGGAAGAAGAGCTAAATGCTCTCAAAATGGAAAGGGAAAACAAGCTCAGGAAGGATGCCCAAATCAGAAAACACAGGATCGAAAAGTATACTTGGGTGATGAAAGAAAGGTTAAGACCTGAAACCATCATTGACGTTCAAATCCACAGAAACACCGATCCTGCAATGGTCACCGTCTTCAGGGGACGTGATAAAAGAATAATGGACATCCATAAGCCTTTCAAGTTTGCAGACTTTGGCATCACTGAGCTTGATGAGCTTCGATCAATCATTGCCAAAAAGAACAATGTTGTAGTACCTAAACTTCTCGAATCACTGAAGGATAGGTACGACAGACTGAGAGCAATGCCTGAGGCTCTTAACATTCCCTCACTTTTTCCTGACTCAGGAGAAGAGACTGCTCCATCTAAGGCTTCCAAGAGGAAAAGGAAGCAAATAGAATTGGAGCCTGAGATCAAGGTACCAGGGTTAGAGTGTGACAGGTCGCTTCCTGAAGGGATCACGTTCGTGAACAATGCGGTCCTTGAAGCTCCTGAAAGAGGCTTATGCTTTACTGATGAGTATGGAAACCTGGCGTTCCAAAGGTGGTCTGATATGGATAAGGCAGGAATCAAAGCTATGCTCGTGTACCTCATGTTGGCATCCCCCATCAAGAGTGATGAGAACAAAAGATTCTGCCAGGACTTGGAAGCAATGATCAATGAACATCCTGAAAGACACCTACTCAGATCAAAGAAAGCAAAGATTGAAAACCTTGGATACCACCTGAACATCTGATCTGCAACAACTATCCTTTTATTTTTTTGTAATTTGTAGGACTTGTAATAACTATGAATAAACTTTGATGTTTTGTTTAAAATTGTGTCCTACTTATAATTACAACAACATTCAGTAAGAGATGAAGACCCCTACCAACTCACACTGAATCAAGAAACACTTAGGCTATTTGTATGTTCAAATAGGGGGAGATTGTTGGGTCACTGAATTCCCCAATATTCTTCTAACAAGGATTTGAACGTAAAATAACCTAAGTATAAACAAGTCACTAAGTGAACAGTAACTCAGTGAGTCATCTTCAGGATGCTTAGACCGAGCCTAAGAAGAAAGGTTCTCCATTCAGTGAGGTGGAACTCAGTGAAGTGTGATCTAAGCCAAGAAGAAGGTGATGGGATCAGTGAGGATGACAATAACTCACTGAACCCCATGACTCCTCAACAACTTCATGGTACTGAAGACTGATGACTAGAAGACTGATGTTTTGGCGGGACTGGGCGGGAAAGTTTGATTTGTTTCACTAAAGTGCTTTATCACTTTAAGGTCAGACTTTCCTCAAATGGCTAAAACCAGGCTGTCATCAGAAAGTGCCTTTTGGACTTAACTCAATGAAGGTTCCTTGCCAGAAGAATAATATCTTTCAAGATATTGTTAAGGAAGCTTTATGTCCAATGTATAACTAGTTGTTCTATACTTGTGTATAAATAGGTAGCATAAGAGAGGAGTAAAAGTTGACAAGTTTGTGCAATTAATGCAAAGCATTCACAAACCACTTTTACTCCTCCAAATAACAACATAACCCCTGAGATAGCTCAGTGGGTCCTGAAAGTTGTTACTCAACATTGACTGAGTTTAGTGAGGAGTCTATACCATACTTGTCGTTTTCAATCCCAAGTGTTATTCCGCAAACACTTGGGTACGATTCTTTTTGATTAACTTCTAATAAAGAATTAAACGTTGAAAAATATTGTCTCTTATATTTACGTTACTTTATTGTTAATCTTTTATACATCTTTGTCTAAATGTCATAGAACTTGGTTACTTTAGCTTTGTAGTTATAGTCACTACTAGAAAAAGGTCTATCCTTGACTCGCATTTTATGACGCACACTAAAAGATGACGCGCAAATAGCAAAGTCATAAAATAAGAGTCATAAAGAGTATATGTTTTATTGGAGATGACTCGTTTTCAGAAGCGTCATAATATAGGGTCATAATCAGTTAAAAACAATTGATTAAAAACACTCTTTTACCAAAAATATATCTCTGCTTCGTTTTTTTTTCCCCAAAACACTTCCCTCTCAATCTCAATCTCTCAAAACCTAAAAATCTCAAAACATCCCGCTCTAACACTAAAAATCTTCCCTCTCAATCTCTCAAAACCTAATCAAACACCCCTCTCAAAACTCTCAAAACATCCCGCCCTAATTTCCCATCTCACACCCCTCTGAAAACTCTCAAAACACTCCCGCCCTAATTTCCCATCTCAAAACACTCGTCATTGCCCTAATTTGCCCTAATTTTGAAAGGTATGCCATAATTTGCCCTAATTTGTTTGTTTGTAGAGTTTTATTTAGGTTATAAAATTAATTTATTGATTTTTAATGTAGCACACCAGGTGTTTGTGAAAATGTAACTAGGTTTTTGTATCATTAACTGTAAATAATGTAACATGTTAGTGTTGTGGGTAAACTAGTGTTTGGGGTTCTAGTGTAATATATATGGCAGAAATAAGGGATGAAAACACTATGATTGCGATTATAGCTGATTCAGTGAGGATGAGATTAATGGGCTTATAAGTACTTAAAACCAGTCAAGTGATTAAAGTGTTTGATAGATGGGAAGTGCATAGTGTGTCTATACAGAAATAAGCTCATACTTGTATGGTAATTCTAGTATCAGTAGAGCTACAAGACCCCATGTTTGTCTTATTTTAGTGATTTTTTCTGAAGCTTGTGGATAAGCTCAAAGAGAGCTGCAGGGCAAGCCCTTGCCCTGTGCACAAACTTAGTTTCACTCACCCACATTGAGTGGACCCCACAGGCCTACTCAGTGGACCCCAGACCTAGATTTTCAGCTTATTGGAAAGCCAATAAGCTAAGCTTCAATACACTGAGCTTATTTTGTAGTGTAGAAGCCATTTAGTAGGGCTGCAAGTCCTTTGTAATTTGGCCATCAACTGAGTAAAGCTGAGTCATCAGCTATTACCCCCAACTTTCAACCCTCCCCTGACCTCACCTGTGGGACCCAGAGGGTGTACCCTGGCTTTTTAGATAGCTTTTCACCCCAGCTTCTTGGCTTATTACTTTGCTTGGGCTTCCAAAGTCTCTAGGGGACCCCACATGACCTGTAAGTTGCCCAATTGAACCTGTTTCAGACTCAGTTTTTGTGGTTTGTGAGTCTCAACCTTCTTCCTTTCTTGTTATTAACGATACCTGCTTATCAGAATATGGATGTTACGGTGTCTTCATCGTGTCACAACTAAAAGATATTGTTTATAAAAACTAAACGTTAACTTTAATGATACAATATCACTGTCGATTCTTGACTGGAATATATGGCTATTTATAATTCTTTTACTAAAAGCTTTGTACATCATGTACCAGTGCCTCTTCTTCTTGTCGGGTACGGTTTTGGAGCATCATTCGTAGCTCTTTTTGCTCAGCTGGGTGGTGGAATATACACGAAAGCTGCTGATGTTGGTGCTGATCTTGTTGGAAAAGTAGAGCAGGGAATACCCGAAGATGATCCTCGGAATCCGGCTGTCATTGCTGATCTGGTATACATCCTCGTATATGTTTTTGTTCTTCCTTGTTGATGCATAAAACAACTTATTAATCAAACTTTACAAATTCTAGTGTTTACTACTAAGATCCTTCTTTATTAAATGGAGCTGATAGATGCAATGCCTAATATGTTTCTACAATAAGTTAAATTCTAAGAATCACTAAGCTCTCTCATGGTACCACCGGCTCTGTGTACCTCTGTCAGCATATTTTTCAGAAACTATTCCTGCAAATTGCAAACCCTTCCTAACTATATCTACATGCCTTTGCATGTTGGGGTCAGTTGCTATTTTTATATATACGTACAATGCCAATGAAGACTTAGCTGCTCATATATTGCAACAACTCTTTAGAGCCTAAATGTGGCAGTCTATAAAAAGATTAAAAACAACTGTAAGGGATGTTGAAATTCTTCTTAATACCTTCCAATAACCCAAATGAATAAGCCAATGTAACAAATACATATTATCTTCTAAACAAATTTTCATTAAGATGCATCACTTATGTACACGTGTTGACTTTGGGTCGGTTTGATGCTGGAGTCACCTCTATGAGGCATGGGATTGTAGGTGAACTAATAGTATTATATATGAAATAGTTTACAAGGCGGATTGATTACATCGTAATAACGGTGCATATAAGCTCGTATAAGGTGTTCAAATGAGGCATTAATTTAGTTTCAGAAACAACCTTAAAGTTGCATTAAATCACTTACCATAACAGATTACATCTAGAAGCTTGATATGTATAGGAAATGAGGCGGTTTAGTTTTATTGTCATAGTTATGTGTTTATTAGATCTCTTTGAATCTTCCCTGGTATGAGTTTATTTGTCTTTCATATATTTTTGTGTTGACTAAATTACTGTGCGTTACATCTTTCGCTTAACCTACAACCTTCATGGTAATATTTTTATGGAATTCATTCTCTTTGACCTTAAGTGCAGTTATTACTGTTGTCGTTTATATTATTAATAGCTAATCTGGTGATTTTGTTATACAAGGTCGGAGATAATGTTGGTGATTGTGCAGCTCGAGGAGCTGATCTATTTGACAGCATTGCTGCAGAGATAATAAGTGCTATGATACTAGGAGGAACCATGGCTCGGCGCTGCAAAATTGAAGGTAAGCATTTGGTTTTCCCCAAATGTAGTTCTCACTAAATCATTGTGAATATGCATTAAAGGTCAGTTTAAGAGGCAGTCATTTGCAGATCTGTGCTTTTTATTATTATTATTATTATTATTATTATTATTATTATTATTATTATTATTATTATTATTATTATTATTATTATTATTATTATTATTATTATTATTTATGTGGCACTCGATGTTTTTCTGGTTTGGTTCTTGTCAGTGCATGTTCCCTTGACAGAACCACCAACTATGTGCACTTGTTAATTGACTAGATTGCAATCTTTGACAGCTTTGTGATATCTGAAAACCTTGACACCTATGAGAAGGAAATGGACACTTATTAACTATTCTTATCTGTAGATTACCCAGATTTCATTTCTGTGCAGTTAGAAAATGCTTATGCTTCAACCATTTCTACTAGTTATATACTATATTACTATTTATACGAGAACTTATGTGGTAGTCAATCACTCATCTGTCTATTTATGTATTAATTACCATTTTCATTCTTACATGCAGATCCATCCGGCTTCATCTTATTTCCTCTGGTTATTCATTCTTTTCATCTCATAGTATCATCGGTGGAAATATTTTCAATACGTGGCACACGTGATCCTGGGGTGATCGGTGTTATGGAGTAGTTAACTGTTTTAAGCCAATTGGCACACATGTAATAGAAGTGATAGCTTCTATTTAAGCCAATTGGCACACATGTAAGTAGTTAACTGTTTTAAGTAGTTTAAGTAGTAATTAACTGTTTCTAAAATGTTGTTTTATTTGACTAGATTGGTGGCCCCAGGAATGAGTACACGGAGGCGGATTTCGACGATATTCGAGAAGAATGGGCAATTTATGTGTCGAATTTCATTTTTAGGTAGAAATCGCGCGTATGGTAGTAACTTTAACTAATTATCGGTCTATATTTTCACTTGAATTGTTATGTAATGAATTGGCGGTAACGCATGGTTTTGATATATATGAAATGCGTTAATTTTGTACAATTATCAGGTTTATTGTCAATAATTATGTATATAATCAGGTTTTAAAAAACAAGAAAAAAAATGATTTTAAGGTAATGACTCGCAAAAACATATGTCATAAAAGTTAGTCAAAATGATTTTAAGGGTAATGACACGCAACGTGTGTCATAAGTGCGAGTCATAGAAGGATGACGCACAAATTCGAGTCATGAATATTTATGACAGGTCTTTCCTTGACTCGCATTTGCGCGTCATAAGGACTCTTCTTGACTCGCATTTGGAGTCAAGGATAGCCCTTTTTCTAGTAGTGAGTTAACCAAGTAAAAGGGACCAACACAAAGGAAACTGTTAATACAAATATCGCCTAAAAACGTTATTTATATTTTACGATCTTCGCTAAGTTTTGTTAACGACAAAATGTAAACTTTAGTTTCTAAGTAAAACATAATCTTAGTTTTAAAGACTTGCATAAACTAGAATTTTGCTACACTTTACATTTCATAAAACACAACACTTTTTATTTCTTAAAATAGAATTGTCACATCACATTTATGGCAAGTTTTGTCAATATACATTTATGGAAAGAAATGTGTTTGACTTACTATGTGGTTGCTTGCAAGTTTAGTGTTTGACTAGATATTATGAGATGTGACATTGTTTGGATTGCAAGGTGTAATGAGATGTGACTTTCTTTGGTTTGCAAGATTTATTGCAAAACTAACTGCAAGCCCAGTGGAACCCTGGGGGTACACGAGCGGAACCCATCTGAGGGTTCCGCCATATCCGCCAGGCCTGCAGAAGGCTTTGCTATAAATACCAAGCCACAAGTTGATTTTTGGCTTATCACTCTACATCATATTTTACACACACACATTCATTCTTTCATCTAACCCTTTAACATTTCATATGTGAAGTTTCTTTTTGTAGCAAAGAGATTCACGAGCTCATTAAAAGTAACAAGTATTCAACACAACGTTGCAAGACTTGTTAGCTTAGCATTGTGTAGACTTGTGTAGTTTACACTTCATTTGATTGTGTATTTTCAGTAGTGATCGGTTAGTATTTTAGTCCTCAAAATACAAAGTGTATTGGGAGTAGTTGTACCCTTGTAAAAGAACTAACGGGAGTGGTTGTACCCTTGGTGAAGAACTCGACATCTAGCTTAGTGTCGGTAAAAGTATAAGCGACGTGTAGCTTGTTGACTAGTGAAAGAAACTCTCGAGTTGGATACTCGGGGCGTGGACGTAGGGCAAGGAAAAAGAGTCCTTGTAGCCGAACCACGATAAATACTCGTGTTGTGGTTTGATCATTTCTTTCATTTACTTGCATGTTATATATTGTGTTTGTGTATATATCTTTGATCAAACGGAAAGTTTCAAAGCTAACTAAACAAGTTAAAAAGATTTTAAACGGTAAACTATTCAACCTCCCTTCTAGTTTTCAACAATTGGCATCAAGAGCTACGTTAATCAAGCTTTTAAAATATATTGTGTTTTAAAACTTGAAATGATCCATGGATTTTGAAAATTACAAAGAAGGGCAATCTATGCAAAGACCACCACTCTTTGAAGCAAATGGTTTTATATATTGGAAAAACCATTTTGAAACTTACGTGAAATCTAAAGATATAGATTTATGGTATATAATCATTGATGGTGATAACATAGTTACTAACATTAAAGATGATGATCAAAAGAAATTGATTGGTAAAAATAATGAAGCTAAAATGATGCTTTACAACGCCTTGCCTAAGAAAGAATATGAAAGAGTCTTTTTGTGTAAAACCGCCAAAGATATTTGGCAATCTTTAATTGTCACTCATCAAGGAAACTCACAAGTTAAAGATAACAAAATTGATCTTCTTGTTCAACAATATGAACAATTTGTTATTTCCGAAGATGAGATTATTGATAATGCTTTTGCTAGGTTTAACACTATTATTACTTCACTTAAAGCACTTGATGAATCTTTTTGTAGTAAGAACTTTGTCAGGAAATTTCTTAGAGCACTCCATCCGAAGTGGAGAGCAAAAGTGACGGCAATTGAAGAATCCAAAGATCTTTCAAGCATGTCAGTTGATGAGCTAATTGGAAACCTCAAAGTTCATGAAATGGTAATGGAAAAAGATTCGGAACTAGTTAGAGGCAAGAAAGAAAAAGTTAAATCCATTGCCTTGAAAGCTAGAGTCCAATCAAGTGATGATGAAGAATCTACTTCGGATAGTGATGATGAGGAATATGCTATGGCCGTTAGAGACTTCAAAAAGTTCTTTCGTAGAAGAGGAAAGTTTGTAAGGCAACCTAAAGATGACAAGAAAACTTTCTGAAAAGATCGTGATGATAGGAAAGGAAAGGTTGAAAGAAAATGCTATAGGTGTGGAGACACAAGTCATCTTGTAGGAGAATGTCCAAAACCATCCAAGAGAAAACCTCAACAAGCTTTTGTGGGTGGTGCTTGGAGTGACTATGAAGGAGATGACGATGAGCCAAAGAATGATGATATTGCTCTCATGGCTCACACCTCAAATGAGGTATTCTCCGACTCATCTTACTCCTCTATTGATGATGACACCTTACAAAAAGAATATAACAAACTTTGTGAATTGAGCTTAAAAATCATAAACAAAAATAAGTTTTTGAAAACTAAAAAGGAGTTTTTAGAAAATGAAGTTTATGAATTAAAAGAAAAAGCTAAGAGATTAGAAAAGAGTAAAGGTATTGACACTTCTTGCAAATCATGTGAAGAACTTAAACTCGAAATTGAGAAACTTAAAATTACTCAAAATGATCTAATAAAACAAACCACAAAGTTTAAGAAGTTCGATAAAAGCATTTCTTGTGCGGATGAAATTATGAAAATTCAAAAGTCACCCTTTGATAAAACAGGACTAGGATTCATGAAAATAAAAACTTCAAAGGGTCAAACGAAACAAGAAAAGATTGCACAAGAAACAAACAAAACTGCTACAGCAGCCCGCGGAACAGACAGAACCCAATCCAGGGTTCCGCCCGTTGGACCCGAAGGTTCCGCCAGGCCTGCTGCAGCAGTAACTCCATCCACTTCGGATCGTTCAAAATTTGTTAAAGTTACGTATAAAAATGGAACAAAACCTGTGTTTAAAACTGGAGTAGGACTTAGTAAAAATGAATTTAGAGCTAAGACTACTCAACCAAGACCTAAGACTCTAATTCCCAAACGCCCCTTTCCAAAGAGCAACTTCAACGCTCGACCAAACTACCAACATGTTTGGAACCAAAACACTCCTAGACATTATCAAACTCCAAATTACATGTCATGGAACCCTTATGCTCTATTTTCATACTTGGAACAAGTTAATGGTATGCTTAACCAAAATGGACCCATGAGAAATTGGGGACCAAATGTTTGAGTGTTTTTCATAAAATAGGTGTGCCTCAAAGTTTGTTTGGAACCGGATGAATGGATTAAAGATAGCGGTTGTTCAAGGCACATGACGGGTAACAAAAGCCTCTTCACTACTTATCACAAATGCGACGGAGGTAATGTTACGTTTGGTAGTAAAGCTAAAAGCAAAATCATCGGAAAAGGTACAATCTCTCATGACTCCCTTTTTATAGATGATGTAGCTCATGTTGATAACTTAGGTTTTAATCTCCTTAGTATTAGTCAACTTTGTCGTAACGAGTATAATGTCCTTTTTAGTGAAAACGGAAGTAAAATACTTAAAGATGGTATAACCATAGCCAAAGGTGTCCTTAAGAACAACGTATACGTCATGAAGATGGATCCAACATCTAGAGACAAACTTTGTCTTACCTCATTAGATGAATCTTCAACTTTATGGCATAGACGTTTAGGACACGCTAACATGAGACTAATCCAAAACCTCTCCTCCAAAGACTTAGTTCGAAACCTACCTAAGTTGAAATATGACCAACACTTTTGTGATGCTTGCAAAGTCGGTAAACAAGTCCATAGTAGCCATAAGGATAAAAACTTGGTTTCTACATCTAGGTGTCTAGAACTTTTGCATATGGATTTATTTGGTCCATCCGCTATACAAAGTTATGGAGGTAACTTCTACACTTTGGTCATAGTTGATGATTACTCAAGATATACTTGGACAAAATTTTTAAAAAGTAAAAATGAAGCTTTTGATAAATTTGAGATTCTAAGTAAGAAAATTCAAAATCAAGTAGGGTCTAATATTGTGTCTATTAGAACGGATCACGGTCGTGAATTTGATAATGAATTTCAATTTGGAAACTTTTGTGATATTAATGGTTTAACTCATAACTTTTCGGCTCCACGTACTCCTCAATCTAATGGTGTAGTAGAACGTAAAAACCGGACATTGCAAGAGATGAGTAGAACAATGCTTAATGAACAAAACATTCCACAAAAGTTTTGGTGTAATGCCGTTGACACATCAACGTACATTTTAAATCGAGTCTTAATTAGACCATTTTTGAATAAAACTCCTTATGAACTATATAAAGGTAAAAAGCCTACATTAGGATACTTTAGAGTGTTTGGGAGTAAATGTTTCATTCTTAACACCAAGGATTATCTCACCAAATTTGACCCAAAGTCTTATGAAGGTGTATTTCTTGGATATTCACAAAATGGTAAAGCGTACATTGTTTTGAACAAAGAAACCTTAAGAGTCGAGGAATCGTTGAACGTAACAATTGACGAGAGTCCACCTCCCTCTAAGACATCACCTTTGATAGATGATGACTTAGTTGAAAGCCAAGCAATAGAAAGTCAAGAAATTTTAAGTGATGACAAGGAAGATGAACTATTAAACAAAGAACTTGTCAATGTCAAAGAATCTAAAAGTCATCCATTAGATGGTGTCATTGGCAACATTAACGAAAGAACACTAAGGTCAAAAGTTCAAAATGAAAGCAACTACTTTTGTTTCGTGTCAACCATTGAACCTAAAAATATTAATGAAGCCATTAAAGATGAGTCTTGGGTAATTGCAATGCAAGAAGAGTTAAACAAATTTGTTAGGAATGATGTATGGACATTAGTTCCTCAACCAAAGAGTCAAACTATAATTGGAACAAAATGGGTATTTCGTAATAAAATGGATGAAAATGGAATTGTGTCTAGAAACAAAGCTAGGCTAGTTGCACAAGGATATAACCAACAAGAAGGCATTGACTACGATGAAACTTTTGCTCCGGTTGCTAGGCTCGAGTCAATTAGAATCTTACTTGCATATGCATGTGCACATAATTTCAAACTCTTTCAAATGGACGTCAAAAGTGCATTTCTAAACGGAGTCATAAATGAAGAAGTGTATGTTGCTCAACCACCGGGCTTCATCGACTTTGAAAAACCAAATCATGTTTACAAACTTAAAAAGGCACTTTACGGACTTAAGCAAGCTCCAAAAGCATGGTATGATCGACTTAAAACCTTCCTAGTTGACCATAAGTATACCATGGGCTTAGTTGATAATACTCTCTTCACTAAGAAGAAAGATTCACATATTATCATAGTCCAAATCTATGTTGATGACATTATATTCGGATCAACTTGTCAAGAATTATGTGTGGATTTCTCAAAAATCATGCATGACGAGTTTGAAATGAGTATGATGGGAGAACTCAACTTTTTCCTAAGACTCCAAATTAAACAACTAGAAGATGGTATCTTCTTTAACCAATCTAAATATATTAAGGACATGCTTAAGAAATTTGGATTAGAAGATTCAAAACCTATCAAAACTCCTATGTCCACGAAAACTAAACTCACCAAGGATGAGGAAAGTGAATCCGTAGATAGCAAAAAATATAGAGGTATCATTGGTAGTCTACTTTACCTAACGACTAGTAGACCCGACATTATGTTTAGTGTTTGTCTATGTGCTCGTTTTCAAGAAGATCCTAAGACTACCCATCTCGAAGCCGTTAAAAGGATTTTTAGGTATATTAAGGGCACTACACATTTAGGTTTATGGTATCCCAAAGGAACGGGAATAGACACCATAGTGTATGCCGACTCGGATCATGCCGGTGACTATGTCGATAGAAAAAGTACAAGTGGTATTTGCACTTTTGTTGGACATTGTCTCACCTCATGGTTCTCTAAGAAGCAAACGGCTCTTGCTATCTCAACAACGGAAGCCGAGTACGTTTCAGCCGGAAAGGCATGTCAACAAGCTCTTTGGATGAAGCAAGCTCTTGTCGACTACGGAATTCAACTCAACGACATCACAATTCTTTGTGACAACAAAGGTGCCATTGATCTTAGCAAAAACCCGGTTCAACATGCTCATACCAAACATATTGAAATCCGTCATCATTTCCTTCGTGACAACGTTCAAAAAGGAAATATCTCAATTGAGAAAGTTTCTTCCGAAGACAACATAGCCGACATTCTCACAAAACCCCTTAAACGTGAACCTTTTAACCTTCTTAGGCTAGGCTTAGGACTCATGGAACCTACATTGTAGTTCTGGACTTTAGACAAAAATCATAAAAATCAAAACAAATCCATAAGTCTTTTTCTCACCAGGGTCGGCGGAACCCTCAGACATAACGGACGGAACCCAACTCAGGGGTCCGCCGACCTGCAGAATCAATATTTTGTTTATATTAAACCAAACACCCATTATCTCATACCACCACTTCCAAACTGTTACTATTCACTTTACCATCCATCCATACCTACGAACTCTTGGTCTTCCTTTCACTAACATTGCTAATCAATCATCATTGTAAGTATTCTAAACTTGATTACAATCCTGATCTGAGTCTAGGAATTCTATTTTTGCACAAAAACAAAAACTTGGGGTTATGCATTAACTTGAGAAACTCATGCATAAAATTAGATGTTTAACAAAACTAATCATGTTCCCCATAGTTAGGAATTGCATTCTTAATTAGTATAAACATGTTTGCTAAAACACCCCATGTCAAATCTTTCCAAAAATTTCTCACAAGTAGGACAAATATTTTTTCGTCTCACATTGAGAATACAAAATCAAAACGTTATGTTTAAAACATCACTTGCATAATGTTTCTTGAATGCTAAAGGGAATACATAACCAATATGTATTTTCGGGTACATTCAAACGAAGCTACATTGAACTAGGAGCGTTTGGGTTATCTTTTGTTTTATAACAAAACTTGCCTTATAAAACGTTTTTAGCATCAAAATGAGTCAAGATAACCGCACCTCCACATTGTTTTCATATAGGCACACACTAGAACATCCACATTATAATAGTAGTTTACTTAAACTAAAATGTGAAATTTTGTTGTTCTAGGAATCATCATGCCTCCTCTAACCCACTACGACCACAAGGACACCATTAAGTACCTACCAAAACACCACAAAACCAAAGGCCTTACCCCAAACCAAGTCAACATTTTCAAAGCCTTAGAAAAACACTATGTCCATGAGGGTAGAACCATTGACCCGTCTTTCCTAGAAGGCACAAACCTTTACGCCGAATTTGCCACAATCAACTTTGAGTGTCTTTTGAATATCGACGAGCCTATTTGTCCTAGATTCATTCTAGAGTTCTATGCATCCGCCGTTCTCTCCACGGATGATTATGGTCACATGTCTATCAACTTTAGGACTAGTGGTCATCAATACTCCTTCACTCTTGAGGAGTTTGCTCAAATCATAGGTGTCCCAAACCAAGGTACTTGCATCTACTCTGACTTGCACTCCCTCTCAACTCTTGACAACCTCCAAGACCGCATCCATCCTTATGACATACCTCTTGTGTCAAAAGATGTACTTCGTGACCACCTCTTTGTTAGGACCACCAACACTAGGAGAACCCGTTCAGGAAATGAGGTCGATAAGGACCCATATGGAATGGAAATGAATGAACTTAAGCCCCAATTCAAGAAATAGGAGGAAGTCCTTAGAGCCAATGTCATTAGCACAATAGGAAACCGAGATCATATCAACCTTTGCCTTTGCTACATGCTCTACTCATTGTCCGTTAGGCAACCCTTCAACCTTGCCTACTACATGGCCAAGAGAATGGCCGACATTCCCGTGCATGGCACAACGGCGATGCCGTATGGAATGCTCTTGACCCGTCTCTTTAGGTTCATCTCACCCATTCCACCAACTCCAAATGGTCTTCGTCTTGACTACTCTCTCATTCCACACACCTTTGTTCCACTTAGTGATAAGAGAGTCTACAAAGCCCAAGGAAAAATTCCTCATCCTCCTACCTCATCATCATCTTCCTCAATGATTGAAGATGATAATTTGCCAAACTCTAGGCTCCCACCTCTCGAATACCTATCCCAACTTCCGGATATTCCTAATGAGTCGGCGGAGTTCAAGCAAACAAATGGGATGTTTAAGAATCTTGGAAGGTTCCTTGGAAAACTCAAGAACAAGATTGGTCGTCAATGAGTGCGGGTGTGTAGGAGTGTTTGGCACTAGGTGCTACTTGAACTAATTTGGTTGTTTAAACAATGTTTATGATGTATTTGTGTGGTAGTACAATGTTTGATACTATTTGGAACATGTTTTATCTAACTTTGATGCAGGAAGACAACTTTTGGCAAGTTGTCAAATTTTCATGTTTATATTATTTTCACTAAGTATAGTGAAATTCTCGACCTCAAGGTCAAAGTCATATGATATGTGTGTTTACGTGTCTATTTTTTGCATTGCCTAACCAGAAATGCATTATCTTTTTGATTTTAGGAGTTTTCGAAAATTTTGAAAATCGTCTCGCGGGTCAAAAACGCGGACTGCCACTTTTTTCAGCACTGGCGGATCTGGCGGCACCCAAAATTGGGTTCCGCCAGTGTATTTTCTGGGAAACCCAGAATTGGCCCAACGGACCAGACGGTACCCTCACATGGGTTCCGCCTGTGTATTCTGAGGGTTCCGCCAGTTGCCTGCAGAATTTTTGTTTTTGTTTTCAACATTTGAACATCCAAACACCAAAATCCAATCCTTTTAGATAGAAAACCCTTTTCCTGCTATGTGTTTAGCACAATAGGGTACTTCTCATTCCTTATAACTCAACCAAAACCATTTCCCGCCAAAATTCAAAAATAGCCATAACCACCCCAAGGACCCTTCACACATAAAGGAAGGAACCCTTCTAAAGGATCCTTGAAATCCTTGAGATTTATACTTCAACAAATTTACTAAAACCACTAAGCATTTAGTGCAAACCTTGTCTTCTCACTTCACCATTTTCATTGGATTGACTTCCATGATATGACAATCCACAATTAGTTTTCCAAATCATTAGGAACCTCCATTTTTGTATGGACTAACATCAAATCCAAACACTCCTTTCCACAATCCTTCATCACTATAAATTAAACCATCCTAAAGACTATCAAAGCACACCTTCTTCATCACAATTTCTGAACTTCTAAACCATCTTTAACCATGACTAAGTCAACAATCACCTCACAACCATCACGACCCATCCGGAAAACCGCCCGGATAAGTGTAAAACCACTATGGTCTAATCAACCCACCAACCTAAGCTCCTCATCTTCGGATGAATTCACCTCACCTATAAAAAATGAACACTTTTTGAACCTTGCATCTCCATCACCATCACCCAATGAACCCAATGAGCTCACTCCACCACCTACTAAATCACCCATTGACCCAACTCCACCAAGTGCTCTAACCTAACCATCCAAAACTCCATCACCATCACCATTACCCAAAATTGAACCTATGGAGTTATTTGGGTCTCCTCCCACATCACCACACCCTTTTGTCCAAGATCTAAATGATCTTCCACCAAGACCTACACAACCACCACCTTTTGCAAATGAATCACCAAGGTCAATTCTAGACCAAAATGAGCATTTTAACCACACCCAACCACCACAACAAGTGTACCATCAACCCAAATCATTGTTGTTTCACCCTATCTACCATGACATCCATGGTCCTCTTTATGGAGAACCAAACTTTGAAAACCATGATCACCCAACTCCACCACATTCTCAAGCTCAAACCTTTGAGTCTTTCTTCCCCTCATATGAGGAAATCCAAAGCATGGTTGAGAACCACCTTCATCAAGCAATGGAATTTCAAACCACCTTGCTTGACTCAATACCAAATCCATCCTCCACCCAAGAACCAAAAACCAACCAACCCTCAAACCAAGAAACCCAAACCAACCCATTTCCACCCACTCATCCCCATGTTTGCTCAAATTGTGAGCAAATGGGTGCAAGCATCAAAACGTTGCTTCACCAATTCCAAGATGAAACCCGGTTTGCATTCCAACACGTCATAGAACGTTTGGATGCTCTTTCCCACCCAAACAAATCCTAGACAACCTTTGGAGGCCGTTTGCCCCATTTAGGAAAATAGGATTTTATTTTTCTTTCTTGGTAATTTTTTTAGTTTTTGTTTAGAAGTAGATGAATATTTCACATTTCTTGTCTTTTGACTTTTCAAAGTCAAAATTTTACTTGGAATGATATTTCTTTCTACTTACTTTCGTGCATTGTTGGTTGATCATTTTTGTGTTGTCATTGTGGTTGCAATGTGTGTGGTAACTACAAGCTTGACTATATATATATATATATATATATATATATATATATATATATATATATATATATATATATATAACCAACTAACCATTTTTTTTGTAGGATCAAAATCCATGTTTCCCATCTTGGCACTCCTTTTAGGGGGAGTAACAACCAAGGGGGAGCAAGTGCATTATTCCGCTTCGCTACTCTACTTTTTGTTTCGACAAAAAGGGGGAGAAATATATTGAAACTTCAAAACTTAATATGATTTTCATCTCTTAAGTAAAACAAGTTTAATATAATTTTTTTTAAGTCTTAAACACCAAGATTTTGTGAGTTACTTAAAAACAAAGTTTATGTTTTGTCATCAATAAAAAGGGGGAGATAGTTAATACAAATATCGCCTAAAAACGTTATTTATATTTTACGATCTTCGCTAAGTTTTGTTAACGACAAAATGTAAACTTTAGTTTCTAAGTAAAACATAATCTTAGTTTTAAAGACTTGCATAAACTAGACTTTTGCTACACTTTACATTTCATAAAACACAACACTTTTTATTTTTTAAAATAGAATTGTCACATCACATTTATGGCAAGTTTTGTCAATATACATTTATGGAAAGAAATGTGTTTGACTTACTATCTGGTTGCTTGCAAGTTTAGTGTTTGACTAGATATTATGAGATGTGACATTGTTTGGTTTACAAGGTGTAATGAGATGTGACTTTGTTTGGTTTGCAAGATTTATTGCAAAACCAACTGCAAGCCCGGCGGAACCCTGGGGGTACACGGGCGGAACCCATCTGAGGGTTCCGCCGTATCCGCCAGGCCTGCAGAAGGCTTTGCTATAAATACCAAGCCACAAGTTGATTTTTGGCTTATCACTCTACATCATATTTTACACACACACATTCATTCTTTCATCTAACCCTTTAACATTTCATATGTGAAGTTTCTTTTTGTAGCAAAGAGATTCACGAGCTCATTAAAAGTAACAAGTATTCAACACAACGTTGCAAGACTTGTTAGCTTAGCATTGTGTAGACTTGTGTAGTTTACACTTCATTTGATTGTGTATTTTCAGTAGTGATCGGTTAGTATTTTAGTCCTCAAAATACAAAGTGTATTGGGAGTAGTTGTACCCTTGTAAAAGAACTAACGGGAGTGGTTGTACCCTTGGTAAAGAACTCGACATCTAGCTTAGTGTCGGTAAAAGTATAAGCGACGTGTAAGGTTTTCTCCGCCGGTGAAAGGAGCTTGTTGACTAGTGAAAGAAACTCTCGAGTTGGATACTCGGGGCGTGGACGTAGGGCAAGGAAAAAGAGTCCTTGTAGCCGAACCACGATAAATACTCGTGTTGTGGTTTGATCATTTCTTTCATTTACTTGCATGTTATATATTGTGTTTGTGTATATATCTTTGATCAAACGGAAAGTTTCAAAGCTAACTAAACAAGTTAAAAAGATTTTAAACGGTAAACTATTCAACCCCCCTTCTAGTTTTCCAAAGAAACCTTAAAAGTAAGGTCAGAATATCTGTACCTTAGCAAAGCAATGAGATCAATAGAAAGAATCATGAAAGGGAAGAGTTCACTTCTTCTTCAATATATCTACCTGAATTAGGGATCATTTATTATTAATAACTTGTTCATTCATTTAATTATTCATATTTATTTTAGGTCTTCTTCCCACTTTAAGTAACTTTTCATTTTTAGCAGGTTTCTAAAATTAGTGAGTCTTCATAAAGTGTAATTATAATATAGTGTAAGGTTTTAAATGTAAATATCATATGTTTCATGTTTTATTCACTTAAATCCATAAGTTTCCCATATTTACAATTCCAACCCTTTAATCTTTATAATCTTACAAATTAAACCTTTTAATTAAATACATTACAATTTAATCTTTATTATATTCATATTTACATATTAAGCCCTTAATTATCCAAAATTACACATATTACCCTTCCACTTAATATATGTACAGAACATCCTTTAACTTTCATAATTTACAAGTTTAACCCTTTAATTAAAATAAATATAATTTATACCTTTTTAATTATAGAAATTATAAATAAATCCTTTTAATTACTAAACTTACACCTTTAGTCCCTCAAATAATTTGTTAGTGCAAATATTACGATATTTAATCTATACAGTCTCGTTTGTTTTGATTGATGACAAGCATATAACTTGATACATAACGAAAAATGTACAGGTTACTTGTAATCTTATTTTGTCTTAACAAACATTCAACACCTCTCAACGTCTCGAGTCCTCGTATGCTACAACACAGGTTCATACATGTTTGTTATGTGGCATTATGATCAAACCCCTTGACCAACCATTTAGAATGACTAAAATACTTTTAGAGTCTTTAAGTATTTTAGGTATGAAAGTGCACTTTAGGTGCAAAATAGAATAAGTGCCACTTTATGTGATAAAGTAATATTAGTAAGTTTTACAAATGATAAAAATGTGATGACATTAGGAATCAGACATTTTTAGTAACTTATTAACTTACTAAAACAATATTACTTAGGCAATATATACATTCTACAAGTTACTTTCATATATATCTTAATCTAAAAATAGAAATATATATATGACATCATGTGTAAGAGTTCTTACACATATGGAAAGATTCTCACTCAAACTATTGTGTGTTGACTTGTAGAATCTTGATTTGACATGTCTAAACTTGGAAAGACTCTTGTAAGATATGTCATAGATTTTGTTTAGACTTACACACTACAATCTTGTAGTTGACTAGAAAATCTTGATAAGACTAGAGATAGATATGGAAAGATATTTGGAAGATATCTTTACTAGTTTTGGAACATGGTTTTAGAAAAACCTTTTTACTTGTTTTCCTATCAATAGGAGTCCATGGTTTTCTCATAACTTGATGATGGATGGTGAAAAAACACACACATATAGATTAGTATAAAACCATGTAGAAACATCAATGAATCACCATTTACATAATGTTACTAACTCTCATTATGTTGTAAGCATACTTCATGATCCACCAAGATGGTTAGAAGATCTTGAAGTCATCATTCATTCAAGCATACCAACTTATGAAGGTTCAAGGTCACTTGACATCCTCAATGATTGAATACTTCTTATTCATGAAGTTCATTTAGATTAGGCATCTATATCTATTAGACATGTATGTCTTGGATCATCATTGTATCATCACAATATAGATTAGATGGTTTATGTGTTTGTGCCATAAAACACAAGGTTTCTATGTTGGGCCACAAAACATAGTGGTAGTGGTTGTACCCTTGGAAAGAACTCGACATCTAGCTTAGTGTCAGAAATATTATAGGCGGCGATAGGAGTGGTTGTACCTTTGTAAAAGAACCCGGTATTTAGCTTTGTACCGGATAAAGTGTAAGCAACGATTGTAAGGTTTTCTCACCCGAGAAGGAAGCTTGTTGATCTAGTGAAGTAACTCTCGAGTTGGGTACTCGAGGAGTGGAGTAGGGCGGAGAGGAGATCCGTGACCGAACCACTATAAATCATCGTGTTCGGTTTGCTCTTTCTTTTACTTATTGTTTTACGTTAATGTTTGCATTATGTGATTGCTTGTGTTATGACTTGTCGATTGTACTTGGAAGATAACATGTTTTAAGTTATGCTAGTCACTAACTACACATAATATCTTTCATATTAGAACAAGCTATGAAATGGATATTTGATACAACAAGTATAAAGTTTTTAAACGGTAACGTATTCACCCCCTCTACGTTTTCACATAATTTATATATGAATTAACCCTATGGTTACAAAACTAATCCCCTAATTTAATTAATTACAATTCGGGTTATATAATTACATAATTTACCATTTAAACCTTTTAGTTGCAAATTCTACCATGATACCCTCATATTATATTTTTCCCAAGTCACCACAGGTTTTATACAACTTACAAAAATAACCCACATGTTTATAAAATTACAAAACACACCTTTATTCTTTTTATATCAAATCGGTTTAAACAAAAATCCATAAAACCCTAACCCTAAATTAACCAATAATTACAAACATTAAATGGAACCTTAAAACACATTTATTACACTAAAATCCAATACCAAATCCCTAACCCTAATCGATTACCTTTTTCTTATTTTTCTTTTCTTTTTCTTATTTAGCCGATTTCAAATAAATTCCAAAACAGATTCTAAGCTTCGAAAATTACAAAACATATTTTTCTAATGTTATATAACCTGTAAAGGACCAGAATAAAATATATACAAAGCTCAAATAATTCCTTTATAGCCGATTAAGGTTTTTATTCGATTTAGGGTTTTTAGCTTATATAAATTTGTATGATCATATTTGCATGCATGGTTCGATTATAACATTTTATACTGATTATAAATGATATATAGGATGCTATAAAAATACCAGAAAGATTATTGGACGTGTAGATGAAGCAGCAGAAATTGTTCCTTCTCGCTAACACAAAATCAACTCAATTAAATCCCTAGCTCACCCGATCGACCCAGAATTGAAACCAATATTTTTCTCACCTTCCTAGAACTTGTAAAAGACCAGGAAAATTATTTGGAAGCCGTGGAAAACTTTGAGTCGACTGAGGATTTTTGGGGTTTCGACTTTATTTAAAGTCGGTTTAATGTTTTATAAATATATAAAACGTGTATAAATCATATATAATAGGTGAAATACTTATCTTGGGCTGCAAGTTTATGTGATAAGGCCAAATAAAAATATTATCCAAGTTTCCTAATGTATTTGTGATTTATTTCTTAATTTAAAACCTCAACTAAATTACTCTTAAACCTAAAATATTTACACTATGTGCCACAATTTTTTTTTCTTTTGCGGGGGGCGGGACCCTCCCCTGCCCCTTCATAGGACCGCCCTTGGTAACATTTGACAACTTGTAAATATTGTGACACGAATATTATATATGAATAGTCTCGGCTCACTCCAGTTGGTGCCCGACTAGGCCAGGAGAGTTGCCTGGAGCTATTCCTTGTGGGGTGGACAATGGCTGGTGCCAAAGGCACCCGGGATCAGGGTGTTTCCCCCAATCTACATCTTTTTGCTGATTGTATATGAACAGTGTTTGAGGTCTTATATAAATTTTTGTTATCTAATAAATACAATAGTTGGGACATAAAGCTCCGTTGGTATTCACCTCTGCGTAAGGTCGAATGCTCGATTCTTGATAAAGATGATTTCTTTTGTTAGTTTTCACCTTTTTGAGTATTATGATTTCAAAATGATGAAAATTGCCTCCACATTAAACTTACTTTTTATTTTTCCTCAAATTTTACAACAAAATTGTTATTACTTTCAAGGGAAAATAATCTATGTTGTTTTGCAGAAGGGAGCTTTCTGCTAAGCTAAATTACAGACAAATTAAGGATCAATTGTGTACAATATATAAAGTTGAGAGGGCTAAAAAGTGAACAATCAGAGACTTTTTTTACTTGTTGCAGCTGGTAACCCTCTACTGTTTGCAGCAGGAATATATTTGTACTGCCGCAAGAAAATGTGAATCTACAAAATGCTTTATTAAATAAAAAACATACAATAAGCTAAAATTGATATAAATGATACACCCATTCCAACATATAAGGGTCCGTTTGGTGTAGGGGTGTGAGAATCATGGTATGAGTTTGATACCCTTTGTATTTATTTGGTTGAGGGGTTTTGCTAAACCATTTTTGTGGGTTCTACAGAGGAAATCATTGATTCATACTATTTGGACTTAGTGGATTTTGCCAAACCATTTCTGTGGGCTTTATTCCATCACTAATTTCACTCACCCATTTTTTTTTCTTTTTATATATTTATCAAATAATATTCAAACTAAACAATATTTTTTGAACTATCAAACTCATTCACATACCACCATATTATTATATCAATATTTATTGTAATTACCGTAAGCAAACCAAACGGACCCTAAATTTTATAGTTAAGTAGCCTACAACAACGCGCGAGATATTATTACTCGTTATATAATATTTATTAAACTATGAATCCAGAAGAGTAGTCAATTTGGTAGTGCATTAATTATATGCTAATAATTAATGGAGTCGCTATCATTTATCATATAAAGTCCTTCGATATGTATCTATAATTGAATGGTACAGTATACTTAACAAATCTCTTCGCTCAATTATTAGAGATGCCTAGATAATACACAAATAATATTATCGGCGTTTGCAAAATGTTTCATATAAGTCAGCCGACTATAAAAACATTTAGACCACTTCGAGTTTTCGAATTCGGTGTTATCATTTATTTACACCAAAAATGTAAAAATGACTTGTAAAATTTGTAACTATTTTATTAAATTTTACATTTCTAATTTCTTTACATTTGTATGCTGATATTAAAAAAAAAAAAAAAAAAAAAAAAAAAAAAAATTGAAATCACACATATGAGTCTTCTTTATTCATTTTTAATGTACATATCACATCAACTTGAAAGTTAGGTTACTTTACTTAGTGACGTTATTTCTGAAATATATACAACATCCGTCTCATAATTATTGTCCATTGTTGATTTTTGAAGTTTTTATTTTGCAATTTTAACCTTAAATATTTTTATTTATGTTATATAATACTTGATAAAAATTATATCAATGAAAATACATTTAAAATTCAATCTATTCATATATTTTGTATCAAATAATATATAACACAAATAAAAATATTTAAGGTCAAAGTTGAAAACTGAAGACTTCAAAAGTTAACACTGAACAATAATTATGGGATATAGGGAGTATATAAGAAAACGTCACGGCATCCGATTTTTTGACTTAACAATTCACGTCTTTACGAGGCTGGTTTATTGTCAAATAGACTCAAACTAGATAAAATATTTCTCCTCACAAAGCTTAACGTGGCCGGGTTATGTGGCAACTCTATGTTCCTTTGCCTCAGTATGCATGTTCCAACATCATACTTCTCACATTGTACTGGTAATATTAGCAAGTTTTTCTCAGCTCGACTACACCTTTACGGTTATTAATTAAGTATAGAGAAAGAGTTATATTTAAGCATTGCATCTTTCCGTGCACGGAGAGAGCAATGTCTTTAGCGTGCTTCTTAATAATTATGAACATGAGTCATGCCACACACTTGTCTTCTTTCTCACGCTACAATATTAACTTATAATCGTGCAGCCCCATCCATTAGAATAACGCTATATTTTCTAAATGCTTATATCAAAATCATTTATTGCCTTTGGAATTTTCTTAAATAATTTTTGGTGGTGGATAAGGTCACAATTATCTACACATAATATCGAAAATGACTTGTTATTTTGTGAGATTTTATATTTGCATAAATCCTCCACGCGAGTAGCAAGTTTTGTATATATTATTATTTACTTTTATAAATTGTTGTTACATAAATCATTCATTTTTTTTATTTTAATATTTATGGCGTTAATGATAAATAGTTATTAAGCAGATTTGGTATCGACCAATAACAAGTTTATTTACAGAGTTGATTTTTTTCTTCATGTTTTGTATTTTACTTCTAAATAGTAGTAACTATCGGCCACACTCTCTATATACGATGCATAAACATATGCTTTAGAAGGGGACAATACTTCCATAGAGATTCGTTATAGTATTTTGGATCGACATTGGTTAAAATAGTAATTGAAATATTATATAAGTATGAGTATCTGTTAAGTGACTCTTCATTTCATGTTACAAAGCATCCAACGATTATGACAATTGGGATGAATACCCTCTTACAAACTACAAAAGTTATTTTCGATAATCCTAATAATAAGAGGTCTTCTAGCTATATGACATAACATAAGATGACTTACAATCTTAATTAACGAGTATCACAATTATGATCTCTAATGGCAATATGTTACACATGTATGTCTAGAAAACGACTTTATTTGTTTCTTCTATTTTTTGATTGGTCTTGTAGTTGGTGATGAGGCAGTGATTATTAAAGGTGTGGGGTTTCATGATTTGTTGGTGAAAAAAATCTATCACCAATGTGACCGCCCATCATAATGTCTACATCCAAATTAACGTATAAACTCACTTGTTTTTCATTCTCATGGTTAAAAATGGTAATGTCGATTGATACTTAGGGAGTAATGATACATATACTTAAATTTTGTGACTAAAACATGACTAATATATTCATCGGTTGATATTCTTTTATGTATTTTTTTCTTTTCTTTATCTAAACTTTATTTTAACACGTCTCATTCCCCTATTGATTAGTCATGTTTCTAATCACAGTTTTAGCACATGAGAATTAAATACTCTATTTAGACTCCAAAGAGGCTACAGAGTTTTTGTCTTCGAAGTTAAAGTTTTGGTGGTCAAGCTCTTGGTTTTCTATTCCACCACTTGAACTAACTGTTAGGTACTTGTGAAACCTAGCAAGAAGCAAGAAACTATAAGTGAGCTTCGCTGCTTGACCACATGAAGGTGGGGCTCAAAAAGCTCAATATATTGAATCCTAAACTCTATTTATACTAAATACGATTAAACCCCTAATATTTAATAAGTAATATGAAAACCCTCCTAAGTATTGTTACTACATATAACAATTTTCTCCTTAGAAGTAATACTTAGACACTACCGATACTCATCATCTCCATCCAATGCTGGAACCGCGAATTGAAGACATCCTTGTTAACCAGACCTTGTACTTTGTAAATTCTCAGAGTTAAGCTTTTTTAGACCTCCTTTTCTTCCTTCTAATATCATCGCTCTGCAACCTCTTAATCAGGTACTCTGTTCCATGATGTCTGCCATACCTTTTGCACCAAAATGTAATTGTTCCTGCTCCTTTTACAAGCGGTTCGTGTTTGTCTTTTCTTCAAGTTGTTTAACCTCCAACTTTCTTTGAGCCACTACAACATCATTGTTGCTATCTTAATCACCTCAACTTCACGATTTCTCTGAGCGCCATGCAGTTCCACCTTAAACCAAACACACTTTTGAACATGTTGTTAGATTATGGACATTATTTTAGTAGTCGTATGTTAGGATCGAACTCGAGATCACGGGATTGCACACAATACGTATGAAGAGAAAAAAAAATAATTATTTATAAATGTTATACTTAATTATTAATAAATACAAAACTAGTAATGGAAATTAGTATTTAATGAAAAATGACTAATGACCTATTGACGAAGATTAGGAAAGTAATACTAATGAATATTTGGAAACAAGGGAAGGTTCCGGAATCCCTTTGGGGACACCTAAACCAATTGGCCAAGGAAGGTTCTCCACCTCCTTTGTGCCTTGAGCTCCAAGTTTCAATTAGTATATATACAAACCCAAGATGTATTGTTTTCTCATAACTTGTACACACACATCTTGGTGTTTTCTCTCCTTCTTCTTGTCCCTAGTCGATCCATCTAAACAATCCCTTAAGGGATTCGATTTTCATAGATCAAATAAGTTTTGTGTTTAATTTACTTGCATAAACTTTTTCTTGAATTAGTACGTGTGTACAAGAATGTGATTCAAACACATTATTGTTTGATTCTTGGATTGAATTACAAAAGAGGTAAGGGGTAATTCTTATAATCCACATAAACCCTAATTAGGGTTCTTGATTGAAGATTGCAATTTGATTCTTGTTCGGGCTAGAATCACAAAGGTATGTTTACTATTTATATTTGATTAATTAATTACATGTTATATGATCTTGTTATAATTGTTTCCGCTATGCTCACTTGATGTGTTTGATTTATTTTATATGAATGTCATGATATCATAATTCTAACACATGTACTACATGGACTCCTGTTTTAACACTCGAACCAAGTTTCTTGAACAAACTTGTTTTAAACCTCCATGCTTTTGTATTAATACGTTGTACACCTAGATTTTATTATTAATAGGACTATTGAATAAGATTTGCATGTGGCTACATGTTTTATACATATTTAATTGTTATGATTATGTATATTTGTTTATTTAGTTGTTTTATTTTTTATTGTACATTACTTGTTTTGTTTATTAATTGTGTTAGACATGTTTATAAACGAAAAGGGTAATTTTGAATAGAAAAATAATACGGACTAAATAATGGCGAAATTGTTTTGGTTTTTAAGAGTTTAAATTTCAAAGAATTGGTTGATTGATGTTTTTGTACGTAATGGTTAACTAGGCCCGACCGAAGTTTACACACTATAAGATGGGTATAAGGATGGCTTCGCATTAAATTGTGGCCTTAGAGAGACAACATTCTGTCTTAACGCTCGTTTGTGTGTAAATTAGACTTACCGAACAACCATTACATGTACACTGTCATCTTAAGGGTGAATTAACCACAATTCCACAATCATTATCCGAAACACTAAGCTTTCGGGCTTATGCAAAAGTACGACATAGTAGACGATAATTGATGGTAATTCTTTAATTGGTGAACCCGATACCTCAATCAAAACTTTGTTATTTTATTCTTAGCAAATTGGTAATAAAAATGTTTTGTAAAACCAATGTTATGAAGTTGTATGCATGCTTCTTCATACATTATTTTGATTACATCAAAATATTAATACCCTTATAAAATTAAGTCGAATGCCATCTAATTAAGAACACTTGAAGTTGTAATTTACGTCATGTGAGAACATGGCGAGATTGCAATGGAGAGGTAAATTTCATAAATTCATTGCTAGCAGATCAACTGATGTGATGGATTTATGAGTTTGCAGTTTTTAAGTTAGACGACTTAAATTGAGTAGGAAGTGAGATCTTGGACTCAAGGCATTAAGATGGGGATCAAACATGCTTACAATACAAAAGTTTTGTGATTGTAAATCCCATAAATCTAGGAATTGCAATATGATATTGGCAATTATTGTTCGACAATTACCTTGTTGAATACTACCATTACTAGCAGATCAACTGATGTAATGATACTATGTCAATTTGGATCCTAGCTTTAAGAAAATACTACGGTTTATATAAATATTTACCAATGGGTATATTATTTTCTTAAAGACCTAATTATCGAAAATACTGAAATTGAATTTTGTAATTCGTTTTAATGTATTAATGCAACGTTCAAACCGTAAACGCACTTTGGGCTTTGGTAAATTGATCTAGTTCTGTTTTCAAACAAATGTTTGATTAAGAAATATTTACTTAAAAGACAAAAGAAGTCTCCTTTCTATGAAGGAAGAGTGAGACACAATCCTATTCCTTTTCATGAATGAGAAAGGATAATAGGAATATTAGATATGTCTAAATTCTAATATAACTCATAGCAAATTTTTTAATAGTTAAGAAAATTGCGAATATTTTTTATAGGGATTTCATCATCCTCATTCGGTGATTAAATTCTTAATAACAAATATGATATTTGATTAACAGAAAATTATGTATGACATTTTATGAGTTATTATAATTAGAATCTAGACTAATTACCACAAAATGTTTAAAGACAAACTAGTTGTTTTAACTATTTTAAAGGTGCTACATACATTGTAGGATGGTAGACCTATTAAGGAAGAAATTGCATGCAATTTTCAAGTTAATAGCATTTGATGGATAGTCCATCATTTATGTAGTAGAATACACTTTTAGTACATAAGTAATTGTTACATATGGACATTCAAATGTGTAGGAAAGTTAAAAGCACACTATTTTCTTTCACTGGATAGGAAACATTTACAATGTTGTCAAATTCAGTGGGAGTATTGTGTACTTATCACTGAATAAGGAATTATTGTAATGATCTTTAATTCAGTGGGAGTTACAAGCTTTGACATCTTGGTAGCTAAAGATAATTACTTTCCAAATGTAGACACTCATACTTTTAAGGATAGTCTTGTACGTTTCCTTACTAGACATTGTTGTTCTACATCTACTTGTTATGCGAAAATCTATGACACAATCATATTGAACACATAAACAAATGCATGGCATGTTGTTTATCAATTATATGAGGTTGTTCCATGCACAAGTGGGAGAAATGTTATCTTTAATGTGTGCAAGAAACAACTCATAAAGATATGATTTAATGGATTCTCTTGACTACAAGGTAAGAGAATAATGTTCTTAATATTAATTCTAGAAACACTTGGTGTTACAATTTATGTTATGTGAGAGCTTAGCTAGATTGCAACAACAAGGTGAATTTCATATTTCATTACTAGCAGATCAACTGATGTAATTGAACTATGAGAATTTGCAGTTTCTAAATTAGAATAATGTTCTAATATGAATTATACTAAGCTAATTCAAGAAACACTTGGTGTTACAATTTATGTTATGTAAGAGCTTAACTAGATTGCAACAACAAGGTGAATTTCATATTTTCATTACTAGCAGATCAACTGATGTAATTGAACTATGAGAATTTGCAGTTTCTAAATTAGATACCTATTAGAACATGTGTCAATATGATATCAAGACTACTTTAATTTGTATATTTATGAATTCATGGAATGACATAAATTAATAAAGTAATCTAATGCTGCTTCAATCTGAATATTTATGTGTTCTTTGAATGACATAAATAAATGAATAAATAATGTTGTTTACATTATTGTGAAGTAATATATTAACTTGAAATTACTATTGAAACCAAAAGATGGTGTTCATAATTACTTTAGTTAAACATGTTTATGTTTCATTGTAAAGATATAAACATAAAGTCTTTTAATTGTTACAAGACTTATAATAAAGTAAGACGTTATCTTGTTGTGTTTTTTTAATTAAGACATATACATGAAGTTATTAAATTGTTAAATGATTTATAACGTATAGTGGGATTATAACAGTTTGTAAAAAGTACTTGTGTTATAAAGCATGTAATTGGCTTGAATATTATTATACCATTAAAATGAATTAGTTGGTAAATAGACAAGTCAAAAGGAATATGATTATCTTTAATATTGATATATTGTCTTACAATATTAATACTAATGAAATATCAAATGTTTATGGTATGTTCAGTTAGGAAAATCAAACTCTTGTTATATTGTTTGATTAAAGATAACTATGACTTCTTTTCTTCCAAAAGTTATCAAGGTTAGAATATTGAGTATGACTTGGACATATTTAATAAAACTCCAACATAGAAGATAAATAAGACATTATCATATGATGGAATGTGATGAATGTGATGAATCACATTAAGTCTTAAATTGAAGTTCTAAATTTGTTTAACTGCTTATGAAGAGGTTATTAACAAAGTTAAGTCAGGAACTATCAATAAGTATTTGTAATATCCCAAAAGAGAACATTGTATTGTTTCTTTATTTACTAAGTATTTAAAGATAGTCTTTAAATTACTAAAAGCAAGTGGGAGTTTGGATCTTTAAAAGATAAAATTATAAGATACATAATCTTCTAAAATACACTAGTAAATATCATGGTTAATTTTGACATTTGAATGTTAAATCTCAACATGATAATAAAGTTTGACATTTAAATGTTAAATCTCAAGATGATGGAATTATCATTCATAGAATAGTAATATATCTCAGATATTTGCTTAATATGCTGAGGGCTATGATTTACATGGTTATTGAAAATCTGCTAATCATTATGATACATTACCAAATATGAAATTGGGTAAAGTATACATGATATGAATGATTAAGATGCTGTCCATAAAGATAATCAAATTTGGAAACTTGGTTTATCTTAATAGTTAGACTAGAAAATAAAGATGAGTTTCTTCAAAGATTAGGTAACTCTTGTGGTTTAAATCTTTGTATAGAAATCATATGGACAATATTGTGCACATATTTAATGCATGTCTTATGACAAGATTATTAATCACACTTAAGCAATTAACTGTGATTGAATATTCTTTTATAAACACATTAAATATATAAAGATTATGATTGTCATATTTATGAAATTGACAATAGAATATCAAACCTCTTTCGTGATTACTTGAGCGAGGACGATAAGTAATCAAAAGGAGTTTATGAATTCAAATAAATATTTGGAAGTGTACAAAGTGCAATAATCTATGGATGGATAAATGAATGCATCTAGAAGATTACTCTTATGTTTAATTATTAAATTCATGTTTTGATTTATAATTGAAATAAGATAATTTTTAAGTATTCCTAAAAGCTAGTGGGAGTATTATGTTTAATTTCTTAAATCATATATGTTGTAGAACATATGAAAAGTAACATTCCATATAAGTAAATGTTAAGTCTTAGAATGGAATGAAACTTTACTTGTAAGATTTAGGAAATAAGACATATAACCTTGGAATGAAGTTTATTGTTGAAACATGTGTGGTAAATGAATCTAATATAACATGATATATTATTTAGAAAGTCTAAATAGTTATGTATGACATGAATAAAATCTAAGTATGACTCAAAGATTTTTCATGAACATCATGTTTTGTTGTATCATGCTTCATTACAAGATGATTTGGCAATATTAATATCTAAATAAAAGGTTATTAGATAACTTGTGTAATATTCTAAATGAATATGTTTGATTATAGAATCACATCCTAAATCTGGAACATCTTCCAAATTCTATAGATGAACAATTTTCAATTGTTGTGAAAATTGTCATAGCCAACAAACTTGAAAGTTTGAAGGGCATCAAACATTACATAATAGATGTTAAGGTTTACGGGAAGTTTTAATAACATATTGTTGTTGCATACAATGATGTTATTGAAATTGAGATGACAGTCAATACTAGTTATGGTAAGGATTTCGTTCTTTGCTATATGTACTAGTTGTGCTTACTAAAAGTATAAGTTGCATTATACATTAAGAGAATAAGAATACTTTAAACTTTAAAATGTTTGGAAGTTTAATTATCATAAATTGGTGGTTAAGGATGTCTCACATTTTTATGAAATATGGCATTATCAAAATAGTTGACTATGCACATACAAGAACTTCACTAGTTGAATTCTTGAAATAAGTATTCTTAAAATTCCGATAGATCAAAGTTGGATGATTTATGTCTTGTCAACAAGTATGAATGTCATTGCTTGAGACATAATTCATCAACAAGAGTTATCATGCATTGATCTATTTAGTATTTGGATAAGGGATGTTAAACAATTATTATAATAAATTGAAATCCATGATATGTTTAATTTATAATATATTGTATCCTATATTTGTATGTTTAATCCAGGAATAAATGTTATTCTAAATTGTCCGTTGTCAGTTAATAATATGGAAATATTATTAAATCAAGACAAATATGAAGGTTGGTATAATATACTTAAAGTATATTGATGCGTAGTCATGCCATTTCAGATGATATTCAATGATACCGAATATAGGACTTATCCCAACTACATGATGTTACTTTATGGATTTTGTTATTAAGTAAATCATGAGAAGTTATCCTCAGACTTGAGATGCAAGATAAGTGTCATGAATGTAGTACATTTTTGTGGAACAACTTAACGCTATACGTAACTGGTAGTCATAAGGGTTGTTTTCGAAAGTGTTACAAAGTTTGTGGGTTTTGCTTGTAGTCAAGATAGAATTTGTTCCTTCAAATTTATTTTTGAAGTTTAATACTGCTGGGCCCCTCGTAAAGTTGTCAAGATGTTTGCATGGTCGTGCCCAAGATCTTCCCTGAATATGTTCAGATGATTTGGTAATCTTGATCAATCACTAACAACGAGAAACAGAATGGTTAATTAAGGAATGACTTTAATCCATATCCTTATTAACATGGTATTAGAAACAAAAGGATAATAATAATGAGAAATCATTAAAAGGTTTTTCCAGGAGCCTTACTCGAGATCGTACTAGAGGCATCGGCATGTTGCAAGACGCTAACCGATGTGATTACACTATTAAAATATGTCCAAGTGGGAGCTGTTAGATTATGGACATTATTTTAGTAGTCTTATGTTAGGATCGAACTCGAGATCACGGGATTGCACACAATACGTATGAAGAGAAAAAGAAATAATTATTTATAAATGTTATACGTAATTATTAATAAATACAAAACTAGTAATGGAAATTAGTATTTAATGAAAAATGACTAATGACCTATTGACGAAGATTAGGAAAGTAATACTAATGAATATTTGGAAACAAGGGAAGGTTCCGGAATCCCTTTGGGGACACCTAAACCAATCGGCCAAGGAAGGTTCTCCACCTCCTTTGTGCCTTGAGCTCCAAGTTTCAATTAGTATATATACAAACCCAAGATGTATTGTTTTCTCATAACTTGTACACACACATCTTGGTGTTTTCTCTCCTTCTTCTTGTCCCTAGTCGATCCATCTAAACAATCCCTTAAGGGATTCGATTTTCATAGATCAAATAAGTTTTGTGTTTAATTTACTTGCATAAACTTTTTCTTGAATTAGTACGTGTGTACAAGAATGTGATTCAAACACATTATTGTTTGATTCTTGGATTGAATTACAAAAGAGGTAAGGGGTAATTCTTATAATCCACATAAACCCTAATTAGGGTTCTTGATTGAAGATTGCAATTTGATTCTTGTTCGGGCTAGAATCACAAAGGTATGTTTACTATTTATATTTGATTAATTAATTACATGTTATATGATCTTGTTATAATTGCTTCCGCTATGCTCACTTGATGTGTTTGATTTATTTTATATGAATGTCATGATATCATAATTCTAACACATGTACTACATGGACTCCTGTTTTAACACTCGAACCAAGTTTCTTGAACAAACTTGTTTTGAACCTCCATGCTTTTGTACATTATTCTTGTCAAGCTTTTCAATGTTAAACCTAGTACTCGTACAAGTCATTATTTTTTTTACTTTGCTTTAAGCCTTTAACCTTGTCAAGTTGATTTGATCTTTTAGAAGCCCTAAAGACTCAGCTTTTTCAACAAATCTCACATGTCGTATGTTAAACCCCACTTTCTTGTAAATATTGATCTATTGACCTTCAGAAAAACCTTTAGCTTCGATCTTTTTACCTCAACTCCTCAAGTATACAACCTTGATATACCTTGTACTCAAAGTAGTCAATTTTCTTGAATCCCAAAAATTAAAAGTTAAACCTTAGTTGTCTTTCAAGAATCACCAAGACTTGAATTCCAAGAAACCGCGAATACCTTCAAACTTCAACGATTCAAGATTCTAGATAATCAACTAAACCTTGAAGCCTCTTTACCCTTCAAACTTGATTACTCTTGAACCTCAAAAACAACACCCCAAAGCTTAAAGATTCAACCTTGTACAAACTCTTTGAAGCTTGAACCTTGTCGAACTAAACCTTTGCAATACCAACCTTGATAAACCCAAGACTCTTTCAAAAACTCGGCAATCTTAAGCCTTCAAACCTTTGATCAAAATTATTCTTTTCATACTTAATCAATAAACGTTTTGTTAAGGGTATTATCTTGTGCAATTTTACTTTTCTGTCGACATATACACAAGTCTGTTTGTTTGTTCGTCTTCGAGTTATCCGCTCTAGATTTCAAGGTTTGTTGTAAGGTTTTTAAACATCAAGAGCTTTCCATAACATTGTACAGAATCACACACATGAATTTCTTGCAAGGATTAAATGTAATTTTATAATCAATAGTAACTTGTTAATGAACACATATTGCTAGTTGGAGCTTAATAATATTGCTGTTCAAAAATATATATATATATATGAACACATATGGGGAATCTTCTATTCTTGCCTTCAACTTCATGGCATAGTGTGTACTCCATATAATATATTTTTTTACTTTCCCTTTCGGGTATTAGCTAAATAAACAATCAAATTTGTAACCCGAGTAATTAATATAAACCACGCTGCCCCAAGTCTTGGAATGCATTTAAATTATGCATTTCTTTATTGTTTAAATCATAATCTTGGCTCATTTATTTGTATTGTTCAAGTGAGAATTCAAGTCTCCTTAGTTGGCATCCATGTGATTACGTAATTTAGGCAGCTTTTGCACACTACCTCTCCCTGATCAATCATCATATATTGCACTTACTTTCTTTCATATACATGTAAAAGAATGCAACAAATAAAATGTAGTTAAACATTATAGAAAACAGACACACAAAAGTCCAAAATTAAACAATACCAAATAAAGTTCTTAATGCTACTATTATACTTAATAATCCTTTAATATCATTTTGATCAATAAAAAAATGGCTAAATCTACTGCAATGACATTTCCACTTTTGTTATTGTTCAAAATCAAAAAATACCAAATAGAATTTTCACTAATAAAATGTTACACAATAAAGCCTCTATAAATTAATATTCGATGAATTAATAAACTCGATAAAATTAATAATTTGTCCATCTCAACTTGAAATCCGTACAAATTTAAACGCCAATCGATAAAATATTAAGATAATAATTTTTCGAAACCCCAGTTTATATATATTGGTCTCAACGAAACTATAAAGTAATAATTATTAATAATTTTCACAATTTTTTCAATACCTTGAATCTTGTAACATTCATTAGTATACATTTATTATTTTGTTCAAAGTATTGAATTCATAAAAATGTTAATTAAACTTGTTTTTTTAATTTATTTTTCATCTTTAACCGGTATACATTGCAACTAGTATATTAGATTTGGAAATTTAAATGTCATACGTAAGACCTTTTTAAAAATTAATAAATTATTAATTTATCGATATAATAATATCTAGATAAATTAGTAAAATATTTTGATCCCGGCATAATTAATTCATAGTTTTTTTTTTTTTTTTTTTTTTTTTTTTTTTTTTTTTTTTTTGATTTGATAATGTTAAACCCTTAATTAATTTATAGTTGTTTTACTGTAAATTGATACAATCTTTTTTCTGAACGATAAATTGATACAATCTATCTGAGCATTTATTTGACATACATAATTTATATAATTGACATGTCTAATCTGATGTGACAGCATACTGTTGGTGACAATATAAGAACCAACTTTTTAATGAAATGTCATATCTATTTAGGTACAAAGTTAATCACATTTTATACCACTTGATCATTTTTTTTACAAAGTTACTAAACCCTAACCGCATATTTAAAATTATATTAGATGTACTTGACAAAGGGCACTCCCCTTTATGACGTGATTTAAATTAAAAGGCAAAAAAATGCTCCAAGAGCCAACAACAAAAGTCTAGTTTGCCATTCTAATGTTATCAAAATGATGGATCCCAATTAATCTTTATTGTTAGTTAATGTTTTAGTCAAATATATATTTTGGATAACATTGATCCCGAAGATGTTGTTCCCTTTAAGGCTTTTTTCATGATGTCAACATCGTCACGCCCACTCTCACTCTCACGAACACGCTTCTACAATTATAAAAGTAACAAGTATAAATTAATACAAGTATAGCAAATATAAAGTATAAATTAATATAAGTATACAAATACCAAGTATAAAAAGTATAGAATTTAAAAATTACTTGTTGGATGAATAGCCCGCTAAAGACATTCATGGCGGCATTTATATTTTGCCACTTTGTGTTCAAGCTATGACAAATTCGAGTAGTATCTGTCACGCTTTGCTTGAAATATTCTAGAATTCTTTTCCAAAAAACTATCTCTAGTTTGTTCATTCCCGACGTTTGGACATGACGAGATATGAACCTACGCTTTTGCCAAAGCCACCTCTTCGGCCGACGTCCAATTTTTTCCCCGCTTTATTCGATTGTTTTCTTTTTCGGACATCGTAGTTTTCTTGAACTTCTTGAACATCTTCATCATTTTGTGCTTGGCCTCCTACCTAGTATAACAAATAAAATTATAACAAGTATAGCAAATAATAGTACAACAAATAAATTATAACAAATAAAATTATAAAAAAAAAAATATACCGATTGGATTTTGTGGTTGCGTTTCGGCAACAAAATCAACTTCATCATCCTCGTAATCATATAGCGGTAGTTCTCGTTCGACACTTGGTTCACGCCGCAAAGAACCGTCACGGAAGTCATTGAACGAGTCGAAGTCACTTGTCATTATCGTGTATTGGCTTGGATTAATCGGTGGAGGTTGGGGATAATATTGGCGTTGATGGAATGATGGATTCACTGGTGGAGGTTGGGGATAATAGTGAGCGGGTTGAGGACTCATTTGGGGATAGTAGGGAGGGGGTTGTGATTGAACTTGCGGACGAACGGGTTGTTATCGAGACACCCGTCCACGACCTATGGATGAGGTTGAAACACCTTTTGATTTCTTTGGATCCATTTTTTTTAAAAGTATTAGAGTTGGAAGTGGAAGTGGTGAATAAAATGTGAATTGAAAATGGTTATTAAAGTGTTTATTTAAAGGGATTTTTTTTGAATGCCCAAATGGTCCATTTTCTAGCCGTTCAACGGCTATAATGTTGCTTCCAATGTCTATGATTCCACGGCAATACATGCCTAGCTTGTTCATGCCGCCTTCATGCCGAGCCACTGGCAGCGGTGTTGACTAATGGCATGGAGCATACCGAGAGTCCATGCCGAGCCACTGCCGCCCCCTTAGTTTTGTACATTTTATTAGCTTCTAATATTATACCATTGTCTACGACCTATTCATGTTACAATTACCATTACCATTATCGTGACCATGACTATAATATACAATCATAAAATGAAGTTGTTAAAATACTATTCATTAGATGATGACATAAACGTTACCATAATAGACCTTCTTGATAAAGAAAAAGTTGAGATACTATTCATTAATGGATTACAGAAACACTATAGAGGAGGGTTAATTTTATGTTTTTTTTCTTAATGTCTTAATGTTAAATTTATCTTCAAAACTAAATCCTTATTGCAAATACATTATTGATACTATGTCTTATAAGATTCTTTTAGTATTCAATTACAAAATATATGGATGTGCTCATGCCGGTATGTTGTATTTCTTCATTTTTCTTGTATCACCATCTAAACGGTTCTTCTAACTAAGAAATTGACATTCGATATTGTTTACCATGATGTATATATAACTACTAGGTGTCATCTTTTATCTAATCATCTTGATAGTTATAAAGTGAAATGATTAAAAAAAATATCATACTTGCCACCATTTCTCTTGTGGGTAGCGAATAATTTTTTTTCTTTTGTTGGTACTTTTCTTTTAAATTCATCCTTTTTAGGGTGTTATGTGACATTTTTGCCCTTCGGAGAAAAAAATTTTCTATTAACTAAGAGGGGCAGAAATGTTCAAAAATTTCGCAAAATACCCTAAAAAAAGATGAATTTAAAAGAAAAGTACCCACAAAAGTAAAAATTTATGTTCGCTATCCACAAGAGGAAATGGTGGAAAGTATGGTATATTTTTTTAATCGTTTGCCCTGGTTATAACTAAAGAGATGCAAATGTTTTTCCGGTGCAATTATTGAGACAGTCAATAAGTAGGGGTGCTAATCGGGTCGGGTTGGTCGGGTTCGGGTTCAAGTCGGGTCGAGGGTAAAAATAATATACCTGAACCTGACCCTATTTGAACTCGGGTTAGTGGGTTCGGGTCAAATCGGGTCGGGTCAAGTCGGGTTCGGGTCTGTCCAATTTACAAAATCACATAATTTTATTTCTTAAACTTAGTAGTTAAAATCTAGTAATTTGTTGCATAAATTGTATATGAACCATAGGTCTACTTAGTTTTTATATTGTTTTTGTCATAGTATGTATCAAAATTAGACTTTAAAAACATTTTCTGTTACATTTTTTTTTTTTTATCTATACAATTGTTTCTATGAACTAAAAGTAAAAAAACTTCGCAATTGGTAAATGAGTATTTGATTTAACGAATAGATCACTTAGATTTTAAACATATTACAGTATATAAACATATGAGCATGTAAGTAATTGCACATTGATATTTTTGTTGGACCTAAGCCAACATTGATGTCCACGTTATATGCAACTTCTACAAGTCATTTATAACCTTTTTTCATCCCGGAACAACAAATCAGAAACATAACATTTTGTAATATGCATTTCCAAACACATTCTTATTATTAAAGTATACAATTCATGTGAAATGATGACTCACGATATTATGATATAGTTGACTTTAGGATACGTACGTGTTAGACCTACAAAGTTTTCAAGCCAAAAACCACACTAAAAATTAGGTAGAAAATGGGCCAAGTTTACTACATGGATCACTTAATTTAACTTGGCCCTTCCAATTCAAAAAAAAAAAAAAAAAAAAAAAAAAAAAAAAAAAAAAAAAAAAAACTCGGGTTAGTCGGGTTGACCCGAACCCGAATAGGCAAGTATTTAAAACCCGATACCCGACCCTAGTTCGTAATCGGGTCAGTCGGGTTGACCCGATTGACCCGACTAAGATTTTGGACCCGAGTAACCCGACCCGAGTATCCTTATTCGGGTTCGGGTCCGGGCCGGGTCCGGGTCTGGTCGGGATTTATGACACCCCTATCAATAAGTGTAGTTCCAAACACTCCATTCAAGATGAAGATTGCAGTACCAATTGCAATGCCAAACACTCCATTGTGTAGACCATCCACACAAACAAGAATGCAGGCTCAAGACATCTTATCACATCACACAAGATGGTGCTTATGATGCATAATAGCTTGTACAAGTGTAATAAGATGTAGTTGTACAGTTCTAGAAGCTTTATGTAGTTACTTGTTAGTTAGTTTAATTTCTCGCCATTTCTTGTACTTAAATACTTGATTGTAACCTTCATTTGATAATAATAATACAATATCATTTTTCACCTTCACTATGTGTTTCTCTCATTTGTTCATATGGTATCAGAGCTTGTCCACCACAAACTGTGGTGGGTAACTGCTCTCAACAAACTTTTCCGGTCAAAATAACAAACTACCACAACAATAGATTTTCCTGCCAAATTTTTCCATCACAAAACCACCATAATCAGTCACTAAAACCATCACAATCCATCACTAAACCACCATAATCAATCACAAATCACTTATATTCATCATCAATCAATCAATTACATCAAATTTTCAATCAAAATTCACAAGAATTAATCAAAATCACAATTCTTCATCATCATCATTGATCAAACTCATTTTTCTACAACAGATTCTTCAATAATCATTCCAAGAAACATCAACAATGGCATCTGAAGGTCCAGAAACACAATACACATCTACAACAACTATTCTACCACAAGATGACATCAATTCACCACATCATCCACTTTACTTCCATCCTAATGATCATCCTGGCATGCTATTGATAGCAAAGAAGCTTACTGGTTCAGAAAACTATGGGACATGGAAAAGATCAATCTTGATAGCTTTGAGTACTAAGAATAAGTTGAAATTAACCAACTGCCTAGCGCAGTTGGCCACCTTGGGCCCTTCTGGGGCTTGGGGGAAAGGTTTTACCCAGGGTTCGATTCTCGCTAGAGACGAATCTTTGGGGTTTTCCTTTCAGGCGGACGAGGAGTGGGGAAACCTGGGCTTATGCTGCAGGGACGTGAAGGCCAAATACCGCTGGTGGTTGAAAACCCACCTACTAACTGTAACCACTAAGCCGATACTAACAAAGCCGTTCTAAAAAAAAGAAGAATAAGTTGAAATTGATTACTGGTGAATATTAAGAACCATATGATGAATCACATCTTAGAGTCTATTGGGAAAGGGCTAATGATATGCTTATTTCATAGATCCTCAACAGTTAGTTACTGAAGAAATTGGTAATCACCTTACTTTTGTCAATTCTGCAAGTGCTTTATGGAATGAATTACAAGAACATTACTCTCAATTAGATGGTCATAGAATTTACCAAATTTCAAATGAGATTGTTCAACTTAAGCAATCAACTTGCACAATTGAGGTGTATTATCATAAACTCAAAGGTTTGTGGGATGAATTAGATGTAATAGAAGCACCATATGCATGTACTTGTAAGTGTGTCTGTGAGAAAGGAAAGGAAAATGGTCAAACGGAACAAAGGAAAAGATTGGTGCAGTTTCTTATGGGGTTGGATGATAGTTACACAAACATCAGGGGTTAAATTATGTTAATACATCCTCTTCCCTTAGTTGCCAAAGCCTATAGCATGCTAAGACAGGAAGAGAAGCAGAGAGATTCAGTTAAACAACCTTCAAACACCCCAATAACACTTAATTCATTCAGGAATTCACCTTACATACCACCTCATAGGAACAATCCACCAAACACACCAAACAATGCTACTTCAAACACCTCCAATGAAAGAAGAAACAATTTTAGGAAATCAGTGTTCTATGCTTACTGTAAGAAGGAAGGCCACACAAAGGAAGAATGTTACAAGTTGTTGGGATATCCACTTGGTCATCCCCTACATAACAAGTACCAAACTCCATCCCAGAGGTCTGCAAGTACAAACAGGGGAACTAGGTCCGTGCATATGACTACAAGTGATACACTTCCACCAATGAGTCCTCTTGATGAATGCTTCACTTCTAGTGCACCAAACAACACAGAATCTCATGTTCATGCTTAAATGGATCAGCTGCAGAACCAACTCAATCAAGTTCTACTCATGATGCAAACAGCTCAAGCAGACACACCTGGTACCACACCTCACATGGCAGGTATATTGTCCTTCTCCCACAATGTTAAAGTTCCTCTTAAGATGATAAGCATTCATTCATTCAAATCTATTGCTAAAATGCACTCTTTCATTGCTTCTAACATAACCAAATCACATTTTATATGGATAATTGATAGTGGGGCCATTGATCACATTTGCATTTCACTTAGCCTTATGCATAACATAACTAAGCTCACAACACCAATTACTGTTTTTCTACCTAATGGTCAATCAACAACGGTACAGTACACTGGTTCAGTACACCTTACACCTAAACTTACCATTCATGGGGTTCTCTACATAACTAACTTTACCTACAATCTCATATCCATTAGCAGGCTACTTCACAAAACACTTTTCTCAGTCTCTTTTACTCATGATAAGTTCACATTTCAGGACCATGATGGAAATAACACCACTGGAACCCTTCATGGTGGTCTTTATCTCCTAGATTCAACCAAAGTTTCTGCAACATCATCATCAACCATCCTTTCTACCACCAATAATTCTCATCTCTGGCACACAAGATTGGGACACACTCCACTTCAAGTCATACAAAAGATAAAAAAATCTTTAAATTTCTCCTTGTAATTCAGATAACAAATGTACAATATGTCCTTCGGCAAAACATCACATTTTACCATTTCCTACTAGTTCTTCTCATGTACAGTCAGCATTTGAACTCATTCATCTAGATGTATGGGGACCTTACAGGCATCCCACAATCAATAAATGTACATATTTTCTCACAATTGTTGATGATTATTCTAGAGCTATTTGGATTTATTTGTTACCAAACAAACACCATGTCTTCTCAACTTTCAAAATATTTCACAAATCAGTTCAAACACAATTTGAAAAACAAATCAAAATCATAAGAAGTGATAATGGTTCTGAGTTCATTAATAATAATTTCACCACATATCTTCAAGATCATGGAATCACTCATCAAACATCTTGCCCTTACACTCCACAACAAAATGCCAGAGTTGAGAGAAAACACAAACATCTTCTAGAAATGCCAAGATCCATACACTTCCAAGTTCACTTTCCTATTCACTTCTGGGGGTACAGTCTTCTAGCATCCACATACATCATCAACAGGTTACCTACACCCACCTTAGAGAACAAAAGTCCTTATGAACTTCTTCACAACACACCACCTGTTCTGGATCACTTGAGAACCATAGATTGCCTTGTATATGCTTACCATCATACCACTGATAAATTTGATCATAGAGGTACACCCATAGTTCTCATTGGCTATCCTAACAACCAAAAAAGGATATCTTTTGTATGATCTCAAAACACATAAAACCATAACAAGTAGGAATGTTCTCTTTAGTGAAGCAAAATTCCCATTCTCAGAACCTAAATCACAACCATTACCTTCACCTTCTCCCCTATAACCTGCTGTCTTTTACAACCTCAACATCACCATTCCACTTAAACCAAACAATCCAATTATACCACGACCTTTCTCTACACCATCATCTATACCACACACACCTGTTGCAGCCAATCCATCCACTTCATCTTATCCACAACCATCACCTGAACCCACAGAACCAGTGTCCTCACCATCTCAACCGTCTCCTACATCAGAACCCTCACCATCTCCATCACCAATACCTGATCCACCACCACTTAGAACTTCAAATAGGACTAAACAAATACCTTCCAAATTCAAAGATTTTCACTGTCAACTTCCCAAATCCACCACTCACAACATTCATACTCACGAATTTCATCACACTCATTACATTAATTATCTAAATTTATGTCCCACTTCACTTCACTTAATTAACAACATTGACAAATTCACTGAACCAACCAGATTTAAGCAAGCTATTACAAATCCTAAATAGAAAGAAACAATGAATAAGGAAATTGCAGCATTAGAGGAGAATGGTGCCTAGATTCTTACACTCATACTACCTGGCAAAATACCCATTGGCTGCAAATGGGTATGGAAGATCAAGTTTCATGCTGATGGTACTGTTGAGAGATACAAAGCCAGGCTTGTAGCAAAGGGATTCAATCAGAAAGAGGGTGTAGACTACAAAGAAACTTTTGCACCAATTGCTAAAATGGTCACAGTCATAGCATTTTTTGCAATTGCAATTCATTATGGTTGGGAGATTGAGCAACTGGATGTGAACAATGCTTTTCTACATGGTGATTTACATGAAGAAGTTTACATGTAAGTACCACAAGGTTACTCTCAAACGTTACCACCCAACACAGTCTGCAAATTGCAAAAATCTCTCTATGGTTTGAAACAGGCAAACATGCAATGGTTTGAGAAATTAACTACTTTTCTTCTCTCTCTTGGGTTCACACAAAGCTATGTAGATACTTCCCTCTTCACCTTTCAAAAAGGCAACACTTTTCTCAGCTTGTTGGTTTATGTGGATGATATTCTACTTGCTGGCAATGACAAAGTTCTCATCAGATCCATCAAAGACAATCTCAATGCTAAGTTTCTTATCAAAGAATTGGGTCCTCTTCATTATTATCTTGGGATTGAATTCTTCAGAAACAAAGATGGTCTTGCAATGACACATAGAAAATATTCAATGGATTTGGTCAAACATGCTGGTCTGCTCAACACAAAACCATCAACTATTCCTCTTAAACCTACTGCTAAGCTCTCCATGGATGATGGTGATCCTCTTCAAGACCCATCAATCTACAGAACACTAGTTGGGAAACTCTTATACTTAACCATTACTAGACCTGACTTAGCCTTTGTTGCTCAAGCTCTGAGTCAGTTTCTTCAACAACCAAGAACAACACACATGAAGGCACTTATCAAAGTTATCAGATACATTAAACTCTCTCTTGGTCAAGATCTCATGTTTCCTATGAATAACTCTTTGAATCTCATGGCTTACTGTCACAGTGACTGGGCCAGTTGTCCAACAACAAGGAGACCAATCACTGGTTATGATATTTTTCTGGGCTCAAGTCTCATATCATGGCAATCAAAGAAGAAACTTGTTGTATCCAGGTCTTCAATAGAAGCAGAATACAGAGCATTAGCAGATACTACATGTGAAGTCACTTAGAACATGTGTTTACTCAAAGAATTTGAAGTGCAGACATCTACTCCTATTCCTATCATGTGTGACAATACATCTGCTATTGCATTGGCATCTAACCATGTTCATCATGCCCGCACAAAGCACATAGAAATTGATCGTCACTTTGTGAGGGACAAGATTAAAGCTGGTCAAATCAAACCTGTCTATATTTCTACCAAAGACCAATTGGCTGACATTCTTACTAAAGGTTTAAACAAACCTTCACACTACAATTGTTTATCCAAATTGGCTTTGTGTAACCCTTACACACTGCCAATTTGAGAGGGGGATATTGAGACAGTCAATAAGTGTAGCTCCAAACACTCCATTCAAGATGTAGATTGCAGTACCAATTGGAATGCCAAACACTCCATTGTGCAGACTATCCATACAAATAAGAATGCAGGCTCAAGACAGCTTATCACATCACACAAGATGGTGCTTATGATGCATAATAGCTTGTACAAGTGTAATAAGATGTAGTTGTACAGTTCTAAAAGCTTTATGTAGTTACTAGTTAGTTAGTTTAATTTCCCGCCATTTCTTGTACTTAAATACTTGATTGTAACCTTCATTTGATAATAATAATACAATATAATTTTTCACCTTCACTATTTGTTTCTCTCGTTTGTTCACACAACTTTTAGCGTGATTACGAATAAAAGTTGTTGGATGTACAAATTCTTTTACCTATAATATAAGAGGAAAAAATTAAACAAAATAGTACGATTTCAAGAAAAACAATTATGTTTAACAATAACCGAGTTCACTTTTCACCTATTAATATACGGAAAATGATTTGTGTGCCTAAAACTTGTGTCTTAAATCATGCTTAACCATATAATTGTAACACATGTCAAATTGAAAGGTTGAGATAAAAAGAGATAAATAACTATTACATGTATAAATCTTTATAGATTAGGCATGTTAATATGCTAAGTCGGGTGCGTCCGAAAAATCAAGTACTCCGTACTTTTTACAAGAATTAACACTATAAAACAAAATTTAATCCACACACATTTCATTTCACCTAGATAAAAAAAAATAATAATAATAAAAAAAAAAAAAAAAAAATCTAATTCCAAGCAAATAGAAAAGGTCCATGCTTGCACTAAAAAGAAATGTGCGCACGTTAGTCCATGATAGCACACAAACAAGTTCAGTGTGACACCCTCATTTGCAATATCTTTGTTTTGATACTCTGTTTATAAACCAAATCACATCTTTCTTATTACACACAAAAACATACACACATGTTTTCTCTCTCACTTATTTTTTTACCAATCAAATTATTTTAACTAAATTCACCAATTGGGTAACCTTTTTTTACATCTTTCTAATATGTATACATGATTCACACAAATCAAGACAAACACTCTGTTTACTCTGTTTGCTCTGTTTGCTCTGTTTTTAAAGATTGAATTTTAACAGAATTATAGCTTTTAGCTTTTGTGTGATTAATACTTTGTAAAAAGGATGAAATTGAATTGGGTTATGGAGATGAAGGATGATTAACATTGACCCATTCCTTTAAAGGTCTGTTTCCTCTGTTTTCTTTAGTATCATCATTTAATGTTCTATGTCTTTTTTTGTATGTTTAATATTGTTTTGGTTTTTGTGATTTTGCAGTGTTTATTAATGCAAAAGTTGTTGCAAGTTGGGAGTTATTTGTAAAGATAAAGATGAATACTAAAGTGAAGACAAATTTAAGGCCAATGAAAGCTTCATTTAGAGATCCAAAGGTAATTTAATTCTTTTAATGTTTCATTTTGGTTAGTAAATGTTATCATTTTGGTTTTATATGATCAAATTTGGTTACTATTGCATTTTGATTTACTTAAAAGTGTTTACTCAAAACCATATAATCTAAAGGTAATGAGTAGATAAGTAGTTCTAAAAAGTAATCATAAACACCTTAGTAAAAGTAATTATGAATTTCTGTGAAGTGTTTTTACACAATTGATAAAAGTTGGTCACTTTAAATCTTATCCACATGATGTTTTGATGAAATTCTTGTGTTACTTTCTTTATTGCATTATGATTCTTTTCTTGTGGAAGCTGATTGTGATGTTCTTTTACTTACTTTTTTTTTTATTCTTTATAAATATCTAAAAAAAAAGGTTGATATGCAAATGCCAATGGAGGTTGAGAAAACAAGCACAAGCTCAAGTACAAGAAGAAGAGGTTCAGTGAGAGACAGAAAAATGGCATTGCAACAAGATGTACATTACTGTCACCATTGACTTTTTTTTTTGGTTTAATTATATGATGATAGTTGTTTAGTAGGGCATTCAATTATTGATATTTAGAATTTTCTTTTTGTTTTCCAAATTAATTCAGGTGGAGAAGCTAAAGAAGAGGCTTAGACATGAAGAGAATGTTCATAGAGCTTTAGAGAGAGCATTTACTAGACCTTTAGGAGCTCTTCCACGCTTACCGCCTTATCTCCCTCCGACGGTAAGTATCATAATCGCGATCTTATCCATTATTTGTCAATATATTAGACAGAAATGTAATATACCTTCATATTTTTTTATTTTTATTTTTTTTTACCATTGTGAGCTTTTATAACAAGTATAAAATGGCGTCCCACGCGCACATGTCACAATTTTACCTATAGAAAGGTTACATTCTACTATGGTAAAATTAGAAAAAATGTTGCTTACGAAAGAACAAACATTTTTCATTACATAGAATGACAAAAAGGTGATAGAGGTTGTTGTTTTAAAAGGGGGTTTTTTATGGGTTTAATGATTCTCTTTTTGTTATAAACATTGGTAGACATTGGAGCTACTAGCCGAAGTTGCTGTTTTAGAAGAAGAAGTTGTTAGGCTTGAAGAACAAGTGGTTCATTTTAGGCAAGGTCTATATCAAGAAGCTGTCTACATTTCATCCTCTAAAAGAAATCTTGAAAATTCACTTGATTTTCAAGAATCAAAAGACGGTAAAACCAAGGCTTCCAAGTTATCACCTCAAACTGAGACCAATCCATCGACGCCCGCTGTTGAGACCTCACCTATCATTTCAGGTAGTTATAATATTAAGATAATGATTACTACTGTAGTTAGCGAAAAGAAATCTGACATTTTCTCTTTTTTATAACTTGGTGAGAAAAGCGAATCAATCACCAAATGCCACAAAGAACAAGTATCGATCACCAAATCCAAAATCTCGAAGTGTGAACGCGTTAGCAAGAAGATCACCCAGTGATTCAAAGCCAGCTGGGAAGCGTTTAGATCCTAAAAGGTTACAGGTAAATTTAGTCTTCGTAATTTAGTCTAGGTTATTACTATTAGAGTAGCTATCGTACTTTGAAATTTTATCACTTAAGTACTTTAAACTTTCTTCATGGTAGTTAATATCCTATAGCCATTTTATAGGGAGTTACGTGATAAAAGTGGGAAAATAAATTTAATTACTATTACTGATCTAATCAAGAAAATGTATTTTCCTAGTTTTATTGCATAAGTTGGAGATATATCTATGATCAAATTGGAAGATAATATTACAGAGCTTAAGCGGTAAAGTATGGACTTAAAATGTTATAAAAAAGGAAACATAGCGTGGTTAAAATGATTTAGATCCCAAAAAGTTTGTATACATAGTAATAAACTTTTTTTCAGTTTGAAGTTATAACAACGGAAGTAGCAAATGTAGAGGGAAGAACCGATACGATACAAGTAAAAGGATTATTACCATCAGGAGACGATGATCCAAACAAGATATCTGAAAGTATTCTAAAATGTTTGATGAACATTATCGTCCGAATGAGTTCAACTAGGGGTAAAAGTATGGCAGAAACGCTACCTTCATTGACCTCAGCTGAAACTCTTAAGGAAACAGAGGTTAATGATCCGTATGGCATTTGTTTTGAATATGATAAAAGAGACATTGGCCCGTATAAACATTTATATGCTATTGAAGCAACCTCCATCAACACAAACCGAACAACAAATTCTGTGTTTCTGATACAAAGATTGAAGTAAGTGCTAAGATAATCAAGTTCCTGATTTTTTTTTTTTTTTTTTTTTATTATTATTATTTTTTTTTTCTATGATTATGGCCAAATTTAACTAATTTCTAATCTTAATTCTTGATTTTCAAGGCTCCTACTTGGTAAACTTACATCGGTCAACTTAACAAGTCTCACTCACCAAGAAAAGCTCGCTTTCTGGATCAATATATATAATTCGTGCATGATGAATGTATGTGTTACATCTTTCATAATCTCTTTAACATTTATGACATATAGTTTTTACATATACATATTTTTGAACAACAAAGTCATGTTTGTAATGTATTTGGATCATGAAATTACTAGGCATTTCTTGAACATGGAATACCAGAAAGTCCTGAAATGGTTGTTCAACTAATGCAGAAGGTAATGAATGTCACATGTATATTTTAGGTTCATGTGCATAGATTTATATAGTAGTTTTTATATGATTTGTGCCTTTCTCAACAGGGAACAATAAATGTTGGAGGCCATTATTTAAACGCTATCAGCATCGAACACTTCATACTGCGACTCCCTTATCATTCAAAATATGTAAGTACAGTTCCCTAATTGTGGTCCAAATCTTAGCCTTAAATATTAAATTTTTATATGATTTCTTTTGATTATATCAGACATTTGCGAAGGGTGTAAAGAATGATGAGATAACTGCACGAAGTGTATTTGGTTTGGAATTATCGGAACCATTAGTAACATTTGCACTCTCCTGTGGAAGCTGGTCCTCCCCTGCTGTAAGTTATAGATAAGGCTCATTAAACACAATCTTGGTACAGCACAACAAACATTAATGAGAAAAGATTGTGATCTTTTGTTTTATTTGTTTAAGGAAATTTTTGAAACTGATTTATACCCATGATTTAAAAAATGAAGGTAAGAATCTACACTGGATCGCAAGTCGAAAATGAACTTGAAGTCGCAAAAAAAGATTATTTACAGGCTGCAATTGGGATTTCAACCACAAAGAAAATGGTGACGATTCCAAAACTATTGGATTGGTACATGCTTGATTTTGCAAAGGATTTGGACTCGTTGTTAGATTGGGTATGCCTTCAGTTACCACATGAAGTTGGAAAAGAAGCAATGAACTGCCTCGAGAGAAATAAAAGTGTACCACTTTCACATTGTCTACGGGTAATTCCTTATGAGTTTCAGTTCAGGTACCTTTTGCACAAATAAATAATTTTGAACCAATCTTTTTAAGATTCTTCAGTTATAGATTTGTACACAATTTGATAATACAAAAATGGATGTAGATATATATAATCCATTCACCCCCATTGTAAGTATTACTCATTAAGTTGGTATATTAATTAGAGTATTTTATAATCATTGTGGTTATATGAACTTTTATTATCGAATGAATATGCTGTATATATACAAATTGATTGTTATAAAGCCTAGAGATTCTATAACAAAAAGGCATATATTGAATGCAAACAAGGAGATTCAGTGGTGTTATTAGGCCCCCTTTTTGGTTAGTTGAATCTGCATGATCATCAACCACATCCTTGTGTCAGTTCTTTGATTTATACGTGTTAGTGTATATATTTGTATTTATATGAAAACCACTATGTTTGATGAAAACCCCTCTTTAATATGACAATCATTGACATGCACAATACAAACGTCTTTATGCAATGTTAGTGTCAATGTTATTGTATGTAATGTGCATATCACACACATACATACTTACGATATTTTGGCCATAAAAAGTCATCATCAGATAGCTAATAATTCTCACTTCATCCCAATCCTATATGTATGAATGTGTGGGCGTGTAAATATATAAATATGTTAAGGGAAAGAATAAAAGGGAAATGGCGGTGGTCCTTGGAGTAAGGACAATGATAAAATGCTACTACAATGACAACCATGTAACCAAATGCAAGCTAAGAACAAAAAAGTGGTGACTTTTATGAAATATATTTTTCTTTTAAAGTAGTGGGGGCATCTCTTATCGTTCTTTCATATTCAAACTTAACTGTAATAATTTTGTTTCTTTCTTGAATTTAATTTTGGAATAAGTAGCATGGGTGGTTCTTGATTCATGCTCAAATGGTGACAGAGGTTACACAATTACAGAAATTGGTACTTTGTGGTTGTCTTACTTAAACTTCCAATCTTTCATGATAAGTGTCTATGGACCCTTTACTGCAGGCCTGCAGCATATGCCATTTTCTACCACTTTTCCATTGCTAACATAAATGAAATAGGAAAGTTATACACAACACATACATAAAACAATTATTGTATTGAATTCCTGTAGCGAACAGCTAAGTATATGCTATACAAAAATGTAGGGACTTCCACATCTGTGTTAAATGAAAAACTGTAGATGCTAGCTTTGATCCTATAATTTTATTCTCATATGGACATGTTACCTACTACAATGGAACATATATGGAAAAGAAGAATTTCATAATATCTAATATGGGTCAGATTGATGACAAATTACGGTATCAGTTCATGTAAAATGATTCCTAAAAGCCACTAATGCACACATTTGAACGCGAGAAGTACATGTACTTCTAAAATTAATGCTTGAAATCCAAGGGTTGAATGAGTTGGGGAGATTAGATGAATACGTCTATAAACTAAACACATGAACTGTTACTCTTAATCCTAATTTGCCACCTAATGCATGTTTGCTGTGGGTGGTTTATTCCTGGACGTGCCTTACATGGTGATGAGTTATTTGTATATGGGTTATCATGGGAGAGATGTTTCTTTACCGATCTATTTTGGAAGATTGCATGCTTTTATTTTCTTCATCAGATCGAGTTTTGGTTATGATGCAAGTTAGGGTTCGTTTGAGCCCTATTGGTATGCTTTTTGCGATCAGTTCTATTTGATGTTTGCTGCTATCATTGCTTTTTGGGACTGATTTAGGCTGCTGGTTTGCATGGTTGAGATGTCTACAATGGAAGTTAAGTTCTTGGGGACTCTTGTTCAAAACCCCATGTACAAGATCACGGATCAGTTGCACTTTCGACTGCATCGTGGTAATGTATGTGTCCTTTGGGATTGAGGTGAGGGATATCACCCTCATCCTATGTACTTCAACGGTTCGTGCTGCTGGGTGGATGTGGGATGTTCGCATCTCATGTTTTGTCTTGTTTTTATACCTAGTTTGATTCTTTGTAATTAGCTAGGTTTGGTTTGTGTTTATGGCCTGTCATAAACACTTGTTTATCAAGCGCCTGTGCTTGAGGTTAATGTGGTACTTCAGCCACATTCCATTTGTACTTAACTGTTTTTTTGGTTATATATTTACCGGGGTTTTCCCCTTTACCAAAAAAAAAAAAAATTGCCACCTAATGCTATAAAAGTGGCAACCCAAATTAACATACTATCACATGATCGATACTTCATAAGGAAGAGGTCTCTCCTTGTTGGCCGGCATCCTTTTGTTGTAAATAAAATACAAATAGAGGTCGAGTGATAAAATTGCGGAGAAGAAGTATGATCTAGAGAAACAATGAAAGCATGCATACATTTCTACGTATTCATCCTTATATATAAGCCTGCTGAATTTGAATCCACAAACTTCTAATGAAATCACTATACTAAATATAAAAAGGCCGGAATACAAAAGTAATTTTTAGTCCTGTTCTTAAAAGCATTATATTATCATGAGTTTGATGCATGATATATACATTGTTTTAGGCTAGACACTAATTACACTAGAAAAACAAGTCAAATCATTTTCATGTAACATAGAAGAAACCAAATGAAGTTGGAAAAGTGAAATTATAGCAAGCATAGTGCAGATAATTGATGTTGGTTTGTTCCAAAGGCGAGCTCTTTTGGTAGAGATACTCCAGTGAAATAAAATGAAGCAAAGAAAAAAAATTAGCGAAACGAAATAGCAGAGAATTTGGTAAATTGCTTGTTAGTAGTAATAACTACATAAAATTCAAGAGAAAATCATCCTTTAGTTTGGTATAAAAAACCATGGAAATGGATTAATATGATATCAGATCATATGTTTTTCATATATACCTTATCACAATTGTATTAATAAATACTACCTAACAATCTACACTTGTTTGTTCTTTTTCTTTTTGCTAGAACAATAAGATCCCATGAATACCTAAACTAAATCTATTAAAAACACAAACAAAAAACACTCATCGAAGGAAAAACAGCACCATTTTGGATTATTTATAATAGGGTTCATATTCTTTGATATTAATACTTCACTGTGAAGAGGTAAGATTTTAAAGTATTTGGCTCATGTTTATAAGAGAAATGCTACATGTACTGAAAATTTACACAAAACTATAGCATGTTTTTACAAGCTAATCGGTAAATTTAAACACATAAAAGAAAACATAATTAGTATAACTATAAATATTTTATTTTGTTCTACGAAAAAAACTAGGTTGGAGTATCCGTTGGTGTTAGAGTATGTTACCCTTATTAGATGATAGGTTACTTGGCCTAAATCAACTATACAAGTTCGGGTCAACATATAACCTATCATCTAATAACCCTTGTTTAATCTGCTCTATAACAGCATACGCCATAGCATTGTTGGCTTTTATAGATCTCTTTTTTGGCACCCTCACCTCATTATATAATTTTCTGCACGGTTTATGCGACTTAGTTATAGATATATATATATATATATATATATATATATATATATATATATATATATATATATATATATATATATATATATATATATATATATATAGCTTTGCTTATGCGTAGTATTCATTCATGTATTAAAAGATTGCGATTTTGTGACACACTTTCCACGATATCTTATCTTTCTTTCTCCATTTACAGTTCTATGGTACCAGAGCTCAATGATATACAACAAGATTTTGGTAAGATTAGGTACTAAAAACACAATATATGAAGTAATAACTTGCAATCGAGAAGCGAATTCAAGTCATGACAAAACCATATGTAATTCCCATTATGAAAAAGTACACGTGTCGTACTCGTGTGTGCAAGAGCGAGCACCTCTAAGTATTGAATAAGTAAAAGCCATAGCAGCAAGTGCTGATACCAATAGTGTGCCAGTGTGCCGGATATGGGGACTGGGGAGGATAAGATTGTCAATCCTACGTTAAACAAAGAACAAGCCAGAGTAGTCCAAGTTTGTTAATGATTGGGCCAAATCGGGAAGAAGCTGAGACTCACTAGCACAAGAACGAGACTGAGAACTAGATTGAATACCAACTAAAAGCAACTGGCCCATTAAACTATTGTGGTCTACAACTCCCATGATTACTTGGATTTATCGGATGTCAAAACTTTTAAGCTAAATGTGTGGGCTTAGTTGGTAAGCAGAGGCGGACAAAGCTTATAATTGAACAGGTTCACAATTTTTATTACTATAATACAATTAACTAACTAAACACAATATTTTTTTTGGAACGGTTCTTTCGGAGAAATCTTTGACCAATGAAACCCGATGGGGGGAAAACCTTCAACTAACTAAACACAATATATGACACAAAATTTAAGGATCATGTTCATTTTTGAAAAAATTATTGCACTATGCAAAAAAAATTCAAGGAGTTCCAGCGAAGCAAACCCCAAGAACCCCCTTGATCCACCATTAGTTGTAAGATGGTGTAAAAAACAAATAGTAATACATCATTTACCAGTTTACTAAAGGTATATAACATGAACTTACGTTATGTTCTCGAGTTTTTTCTTGTGAGAATAGAAATGATAGGTAAAGAAAAGAAGTGGAAAGAAAAGAAAGTTGCATTTATATTTCATGTTCTTGAGTTGAAAGAAAATGAACGGAATGAAAGGAAAATAAGCAAAGTCGTATTATCAAATAGGGAGGAAAAGAAATAAAACAAAAACAAAAAGTATAGTTATGCTTTTTTAAACATAGAAATACATCTATAACAAAAGATATATAAAAATAATGAAGGTTATATAACTTATTTTATAACAAATGGTTTAAGTGTAAATTTATTTCCTTCCAAATCCGCCCATATTTGGGCGGAAAATTTTAAAGGAAAAAACCTCTTAATTTTCCTATCAAATCCTTCCTATTTCCTTTCTTTTCTTTTTGATAAAAACTCGAGAACACAATAATTTTTCTATTTCCTTTCATTTTCTTTCTTTTCTTTCTAAAAACAAACTCGAGAACGCAGCGTTAATATGCTCTAATTAAAGTTACACCCCTTCATTATTGGTACGAATTGTTTCACATAATTAGTTATATTGGCAGACGTGAGTTATTTTAACGATCGTAAAAATATAAAGATCGAGGGACAAATACTAGCAACTCATTTTTAACCAAAATAAAACAACTACTTTCATCCTCTCCCACATCTTCGTTTTTAATTAAAACTCACTTTCACCTTTCTTTTTAGAAAATAATATATCTCAAAAACTGTTAATCGTTAGGCGAAAAAAGTTAAACGATCACGAAAGTGTTTAATAATCTCTCAATAAACGGGCAGTTTCATATACTTTCGACATATTTTTATTTATTATTATTATTATTATTATTATTATTATTATTATTATTATTATTATTATTATTATTATTATTATTATTATTATTATTATTATTTATTTTTAATTATAAACATCACTTTATTAGAAACCCAAAAGATTTACAAGAAGTTAGTGGGAAGCCGAGATACCAACTGGGCTCCCACTCCTCTAGCTATAGAAAATCCAATCCTACTAAATATATGCGCAGCAGCACGTGTTCCAATGTCTTGGGTCATCGAGAACTTTCGGATTCGCTTCAGTAAGGTCACTGCATCCTTCTCAAGTTCCCCAAAAGAAGAGAAAGAGAAGGGGAGGAACCCATATCCAATACTCGCGCACTTAGCCTCATACTTGACGCGTTTACGTTGCGCAGCCTCAATTACCGCATGACCTGGCACAAAATCAACCATACCATTTTGCGTCAAGGGCGATGACCCAGTTAAATCAACACATACATCAAGTCCTCCGTCCCATGAGTATAGCAGCATATCAGCAGGACGTAAGGATTTGTCCCTCTCCCCACAAAGCCCAACATCAACCTCTTTACGAGCCGAAATCCCGGACCGAAAACATATGTCAACAAGAACATCACATACTACATTGTGTCGATGTTTAATATAAATAATATCTGTGCAAGATACAGCATGATCTCCATAAACATCCCCTGTAAAGACCCTAGAACAAGCTGAGCACGACCTTTGAAAGGAGAATAGGGGAACACCTAGCCGATAACATAACACGCATCGGTAAGTCCTAGCATTCATAGTCTGTCCCAACCCAGATATCGGAACCACCCTAAGCCAGTCTGAAGTGTACTCCTCCATTTGTGATTTCCATAATGCCATCTGTCGAGTAGATAAAGAAAATGTAGATTCGGCTGTTTGCGTAACACGTGTGAAATATATATCTGCCAATTTTTTCATGAGTTTGGGGGCAGCGATTTCACATGGATTACTCAAAAGGTCAATCTCCATTTTCACATTAAAGGTACACAAGGCATCATCAAAGGAAGGCCCGGAAGTTACAATACCAGAATGTCGAAGCAACCGAGATTGCAGGCTAGAAGATTGAAGTCTAGACGCAAGAAAAGCATAATTCAAGACGTCACCTGCAGAATAAACACCAAGCCCCCCGAACGCAAAGGGTAAAGTAGCAAGCCTCCATTGCCAATCACCAAAACCGGGTCCAGAAGCAGTAACAATACGTTCTAAAGTAGAACGAAGAGCCACATCAAAGGAAATCTGAGCACGCTCAAAGACCTGGGGGGAGCAAGTGCGCATAGAAAAATAAAATTTTGAAATACCGGCACAAGCACGAAGGAGCAACAACTCATACTGCGGGTCATTAATCTTAGCAACAACATCCATAAGCTCAATAGTTTTGGCAACCCTTTTCATAACAAGCCCACTACTAAAATCAAAATCCACACTAGCAGGCCCACCCAGTAATTTAACACCATGCGAAGGTCGGGCAATATTAGGCGGGAAAACACCCGCAAGCCTGCTTCTGGGGTCTTCCTTCGGCCAAAAAACTTCAGTTTTATCAACATTTAGGTGCAAACCACAACGAGATCCATCCACCATGATAAGATCTAAAACCTTCCCCACAATCAAAGTATCTCCAATAATAGTGCCATCATCCAAATACCAAGCTTGAAGAGAAAGGCTAAAGGAGTCTCTAATCTTGCATATCAAAGGATGTAAGACTAAAGAAAAAAGCAAAGGACCAAGTGGATCACCTTGTTGTACACCTTGATGCGACCATAAAGTGTGTTCCCCATAATATAATCTAGCTGGGCTGGAGTAGCAAAATTCCACCCAACGTGAAATAACAGGACAACGAAGGCGAACCTCATGTAGCATAACCTCACGATCCAATAAGTTGAAGGCGTTTTTGAAATCCACCAACAACATAGAAAGACCCACATCATTCCCACGATCTTCAATAAATCGATTCACAGCATGAAGAATAGCCTCACCTCCTCCAGACACCCCGACACCAAACTGTAGGTCATTTAAATAACCATCCAATGAATGGCCAATCATAGTAGCACTAACCTTGGAAACTAAACGCCTCCAAACGGTACCCACAGTAATTGGATGGATACCACCCCCCGGCTTGACCAACGGTGTGAGAGGAGCACTAGCAATATACTCACCCAACGCCCTTGGGCATTTACCATCAAGAAAAAGATTAACCACTTGGGTGATAGAAACGACTAGCTCATCAGAAATAGCCACTGCAGCACCACTTAAACAATCCAAAAGGTGTTGGGCACGTAAACCATCCCGACCGCAAGAAGTACCACGAGGGAAACTCTTAATCATATCAAGAACCACAGCAGGGGATGCAACAAGGTGATGATGATCAATAGGTAAATGTGGCAAAGAAGGAGCAAGTTTGAAGGGGTGCTTAGCCTATAAGTCTTCAAGAGTAACATCATTATAAGGAGCAACACATGAAGAAGAAAGAACTCTGGCAGCTGCAGTGTAATGACCATCACAAATCTTCCTCTTACATTGCTTGACATTACGTTCACCCAAGTCCAAGTTTTCATCATCAATATTAGACCAAGATGGGGAGGGTTCAGCTAATACCTCTTTCACAAGCTGCAAACTACCACCAGGCATACCCCAAGATCGAATGGTACTAGCAATATACTCTTCTTGGCGTTGACGTTTAATAGCAGACCTACACTCGTGATTACTCCTCGGGTTAAAGGTTTTAAGGAGGTAAAGAGGCAAAACTAACAAACTAACCCAACAAGTGATGTCATCAGGTGTGCAGATCACCTTATCAAGAGCAACTTTTAATACCCGAGAGAATCCCAAGCGACATTTGGGAGGGATGGATTTGACACTACGCAACCCTTTAGAAAGCAAAATGTCTAGGAGAGGTAAATCAAAACCAACATGCTCGTCTAAAAACAAATCATCAACATGCGCAATAGTAGAAGGAACTTGTGGTCCAGGGATATCATACAACACAAACCTAACAACACCATCACCACAATCAGGAGGTGACACAAAATCAGAACCCCCACCATGATGACACTTGGCCCGGAAAGTATGCGTCTTGAAACAAACACCACATAACCAAAGTCCCATTCGCTTAAGAGTAACCTCGGCCCTCTAAAAACCAACCAAATCGGAAACAAGAGAGTGTTTAGATATAGCTTTTGCCTCATCATTGCAATGTCGATCGTGAAGATGTTTGACCAACGAAGTCTTAGTAAGCCCATTTCCACCACCGTTACGACATGCACTAAGATCCGAGAAGGGACAATGGAATCTCACAATAGGCATAGGAAGGAGAGTAATACAAAACTGTTTGCGAGCCACAGAACCAAAAATTAAACCACCATTGTTCTAGAACCAAAGAAGCAGCACAAGACCACAATATACCATAAAACCAAAACCACAGAACTGATACCACTACAATTCACAGTACACTACACAACCAATGCCACTAAAATCTGTTTACAGAAGCATCAACAATATAGTGTATCTAGAATGAAACAGTAACCTGTTCCGAAAGCCGAAACCTGCTCGAAACCGCAACAACCAAGGCTATATTGGGTCTTAAAAACAGTAAACTGTATCTGTTTCAGAAGGCCAAAACCAGTAGGGACTGCCCAGCAACAACAAAACAGCACCAAACCGTGGCCTGTTATACAAAACCCTAGTCTATATCTGCTTGAAAACCACAGCGACAAGCAAAATAAAAATCCTTTGAGACCCACCTCGACAATGAACCTTTAAGCAATTAGGAGAATCACAACGAACCCAACAAATGTTTTCAAGAATCAAAACATCCACTGCAGTAACTGATCGATACAATCTTGGTCTCAAAGATAAAACCCTAGAAAAAAAAAAGCGTGAAAGGTAATAAACAAACCCTGATACAATCTTGGCCAATCGAACAACCAAATCCAACAAAGATGTTGAAACACTGATGCAACTGGGAGTGTTGGATCATAGAGGCAGGGACAACCATGGTGAAACAGGATCAAGGCGTATGTACAAAAACTCCATAATCGCCCACAGTGGTGAGAGAAAACCGTTATTATTATTATTATTATTATTATTATTATTATTATTATTATTATTATTATTATTATTATTATTATTATTATTATTATTATTATTATTATTATTATTATTATTATTATTATTATTATTATTATTATTTGCATGAGTTTGCATGATATATCACATACGATATAACAATAATCTGTAAGTTCGAACACTTAACATTTCATCGTAAAATGAGCACAAGTATTTGTGTAGAACTCCAAATGATTCATCGTTTCTTGCATTTAAATTTACGAATCTCTTGTTTTCCAACAATATATCACACATAATTTTTAACTTCCAAATCAATACAGTTGGAGAAATATATGTTTTTTAATATTCAAACTCGTTTGATATATCACTAACACTAATTTGTAGATTTGAAGACTGTACATGCAGTTGTAAAAGGGACATAAGTAGTATTATTTTGGGGTGCATAAAAAACTGAATCTTTGGAGCTGTATACAAATACTTATGCCAATTTTAAGACAACATGTCAGTGTTATATCACATATGATATATTAAGCGAGTTTGAATATCAAATTTTCTTTTCTATTTTCTCAAAGTCATATGAATAAAACCGTATTAATTTAGAGTTTCAAATATTATGTGTGATATATGGTTGAAAAGCTAAGGTTGTCTATTTTCAATAAAAAATTGGTAAATCTTTTGAAATTTTATACAAATACTTACGCTCATTTCACGACAGTATGTTAAATGTTAAAACTTACAGATTAGTGTTATATCATATGTGTTACATCATACGAATTCGACTATAAAAATGATGATCAGTTGGAGGTTCAAAATGGTTGCAAAGCTAAGGATGTGTATTTTCAATGCAAAAAACAATGAATCAGTTGCAGTTTTACACAAATACTTATGTCCATCTTACGATAATATGTAGAGTGTTCGAATTTACAAATTAATATTATACCACATGTGATATATCAAGTAAAATACGGTACAGAAAAAACAAAAAAAAACTATATAAGTTTTTCGAAAAAAGTATCCCTCTATTCAAAGATAAATAAATGCTCGTCACGATAATGTAATATATGTAGGTTAACAATGTACGTCTTTTGAGATATGTAATTTTAAAAAGAAAATGTGCGAGTGAGTTTTAATTAGTAATATTAATTTAGTCTCATTATTTCCTTTTTATAAAATAAGGGTCGTTTGGTTTGCTGTAATCAATTAAATATAACTGTAATATGATTATATTAAGTAGCATGTTTGGTTTGCAGATTAAAGGGAATTTTAATTCAGATTACATACATAGACTGTTTGGTTTCCGTTGTAATTGTAATCCTGTCACTTTAATTACATAAAGTGAGAGAATTCAGATTAGATAGAAAGTTTTGAATTTTGTTGTAATTCTGAATTTTTACTTGAAAGAATAATAATAATAATAATAATAATAATAATAATAATAATAATAATAATAATAATAATAATAATATTATTATTATTATTATTATTATTATTATTATTATTATCTTTTTTACTATTTTTTATTATTATTAAATATAATAATAAGAATATTATTGATTAAATATTTTACTATTATTTTATTATTTCTATCATTAACTACTATTGTTATTATTATTAGATATTTTATATTATTAAATATTATTATTATTATTAAATATTTAATTATTATTAATAATTATTTCCTTTTTATCAAACTTAACTTATTATTATTATTATTATTATTTTTATTATTATTATTATTATTATTATTATGACTGCATATTACAATTTATTCACTTTACAATTAATTTAAATTACAGTTATAATTTATTTGACAAATTACAATTTATTCATATCACAATTCATTTAAATTACATTACAATTTTCTTGATAGATTACAATTCTTTCAAAAACATTTTGTCGACCCCAGTGTCTCTTAATATTCGAAACAATATTACTCCTAAATGAATATTTTTTTATATTGGCATGATTTATTTCAATCCACAGTATGGCGTATATTTAATAAGAAAAATTAATTTTAGATTCTCAAACTTCTTGTTTTATATGCAGGTATTATTTTGTTTCTATCGTGAAACATGTGAATATAAAATATCATGTGGTCATAATTAATTATCATATAGATTTCTCTAACAACAGCATGGAAGATTGGAAGATTCCTTGCATTTTCGACGTGTGTAACCACGCACATTCATTGCCTTGGCATTTCGGAGGAGTAGTGCGAGGTTTTTATGAACTGATCAATCTTACAAAAATACAGTCCATCCGATTATCTTATGCATATAAATCGCAACAAGCCTAGCTTTAGGTATATCAATTAACCCTAAAGGCCTTAATGTTATGAACAATCGACCATATATGCACATAGATAAATATTTATGAGGCTCTCTCTAGCTCGTATGTAATAGTTCTGTTAGCATGTGTCATTAAACTAACGTAGTGGCAATAGGGCGGACAGGCCAACATGTAATTACACGTGCATTCAGTTCATTAATTAATCTATGAGTTTGAATTGAATTTCTTATATTGGGGTTTGCAGATCGGAAACTAACCCGAAAATAGACCCGATCAACATCCCTGCATAATGGTGGGTGATAAATAAATTAGAAAGCAACATACAAAGGAGTAAGCTCTAAATTACATCCTCTTAATTGAAGAAAAAACTTAGTCAAAACTTAATATAACTCATTACTAACCTTCTATTTCTTCACATGTCACATTTCCTTTTTAATCGTATAATTAAGCATAACAACCGCCACGTATGCCAATCACTACTCCTAAATAAATAAATATATATTGTTTGCAAGGGTAACCACCTGGGGATGGTATGGTCAACTTGCTAAAAAGTTTATGGCTAAGATCAATAAAATATGAGATGTCTCAAATTCGAATTATGATCATGTTTTGATGCAAATAATTCTAAAAAGAGACTATGCTAGCTTACACGCTAGCTTCCTCGAACGAGAGTGCTTTACTTATTTAAGTGGGAAAAGTTATCCACACCCTCCCATATGGAGGGTATCCAATGATTGGTGTATCGCTGACTTGTACAGTATGTATCACGGGTTGTATGATTTGACAAAACCACCCTAATGTGACAATATAAGGAGAGTATGTATAACACATCCTTAAAATTAATCATGGTTAAAAAGAAAATGATAGCAACATAATTACCGATTTCTAGAATCGTTGTACTTTGCTAAGATTCCATTTTTATTATCATGTACTATATTTCTAAGTCATTGTATTATTAGGCCGAACATAGTCGTGACCACAGGCGATTCTTTCATGTCAGCTTTCTTTCTCCGACGATTTGACGATGACTAAGTTGCCACAGTGGCGACGAAGTGGTAAAATTAAAAAAAAAAAATTGTTTTGAAATCAAACAGTCGAATATTAAATAAATATGGGTTTCTTTTTCTTTTTTTTTTTGTTTGAATTCGGTCGAGAAAGCGACCAAGTCGCCATTTTTTTGTCCAACGACCGATTGAGACCAAGTCGCCACAGTGGGATGACCGATCGGTCGACCGATGAAGGACAATGCCACTGTGTCCAGCCTTAAAACCTGTTGATAGAAACTTGATTATTGAGTTAGCTTGTAAAAATACGACGAACAGTACTGAGAATTTAAAATTACGTACACATAGAGTAATAATAGAAACATGTTAACGGAAAGGGATAATAGCCTGTAAATACATTTTGTAGACGTGATATCTATTAGAAACGTGTTAATATATAGACATACAAATCTTGCTATACAGGGGAATATAAACACCAGGGCCCCATTAATGATGAAATTTGTAGTGTTTCACAGACTTTTTAGTTTGAGAGACAATTAGTTTATATAAATGTTATGGTCATCAAATACATTATTTTTACATTAGGGTTACATCATTTTTCAGTACATTATCAAACCCGTCACTAAACAAGTGTATTGATCACCATTAAACCAAACATATAAAAATACTTTAATTTATACAAACATATATACCTCACAAATACAAAAAATAGGTGAGAAACAGTTTGGTAATGCAGACCATCAAACCAATGCAATATGAGACCTCACATGATTTGTGGTGGTGGTAATAAGAATGACGTGTGGCTGGTGGTGGTGAACCGGTGATGATCCATCATCCTCCATAACACTGCTCCTAGCCTTATAAGTTTGCTTTATATCAATTAGGATTTTGACTGGTTTAACTACCACCATCAAATGAACTTTGTTGATGGAAACGCTTAAAAAACATGTTGATACATATGGTGATAATCATTAGACGTAATTCGGGATAATATTGATTGATAAAATCCATATATTACATACTAGTACTATTTGTTGGCAAAACATACTAGTACTATTTTGCTCTACTTTCATATACAAGAAGCTAATAACAAAACTTAACTACAAAGCTCAACCAATAAAATCAATAAATCATACTTCTTTCTTGATAATAGTTGAAATGTTTTGTACTATTGTAGCATACTCTTCGATGCATCAATTCCACATTTTGCTAATCTTCTTAGGGATTAAATGACAATCCTCCAAGAATACCTTGTTTGTATGGCAAATATGTTTTCTTCTTCATTTCATTAGAATTCGCTCGGTTTAAATTATAATGAAGCTCGTGTGCTGATACGCGACCCCTTCTCTTAGATACCGATCCAGATTCACTCGAGTTCCTTGTCGAATATTTCTTCAAAGGGTCTTTGTCCATTGCTCGCCCGTCTGAAGCACTTCTAAACAAAAAGAAATCCCTAAAGCTCCATTTTCTTGACATGTTTTGCAACGGATGTGTAGGAGTGGATGGAGCTTGTGGTGTAGCTTTCAGTTCTTGCTCCCGACGATAATCTGATGCTCCTAGTGGTGATAAAGATCTTGTCCTTCTACTTCTCGACGAAGGTAATCGAGACGAATTAGAAAACCCTCTCTCTCGTCCTCGTTCTCGCTCTACCTTCCTTGGTGGATCAACGGTCTTGATTATGCCACCGTGGAATAAATCCTCAGCCGCAATTGCATCACTAGCAAAATTAGAACTTACATCAAATGAAAAATCATCTTCACATATATTTTCGGGTGTTTTAGGAACACCAGGCTTCTCTTCCCATGCAAAAGGAACAGTGGCAAGAGATACGGTACGTGGAGCACTAGCCGCGATCAACAACTCGTCGAAATCACAATACAACTCGTTAAGTTGTCTAGGGGTCGAAGGAGCACTTTTGTAGCCGTAAGTTGATGTTTTAAAGTCGAAATCGATGGCTGGTGCGATTTCCATAGCGGAATGTTTTGATAAAGAAATTGATGAAAACAACTTTGGATGATTCTTGGTTTATATAAGTGAGATAAATTGGATTGAGGAAGGAGATGAGATGGTTCATGGAGCCATATAATGTTGACTGTAAATTGAGATGCAAGTCATAGATAAATTTTTAAAGAAAATTAAACGTTGCGGTCTTGTTATTTTAGGAGTGGGCTTCGACAACGTTTCCTTTTGTTGTCGTTTGTTACAAGTGGTTCGAGAAGTTTAATGAATTAAATGTTTTTTTAAGGATTGGTTTTTCTTGTTGACAAGGCTTTAGACAATCATTTTGTACATGTACATTTATTATTGTGTATATGTTGATTATTGAACGGTTGTTGATTGCAAATAAAAATAAAAGGTTTGAACCATATTTTATGGGAAAAAAATCTTAAATTAGTTTACAATTATTAATATAACTACATGATTACCTGTGCATAATTGCAACGGTAAGTCTTAGTTTGTGTGTGCATTTATTATTATTATTATTATTATTTTATGTGTATTGAATATGGAATAAGTGAAATAAAGAAAGTTAATAGCTTAAATTATTATTAAATATTTAAGAATTTAATAAATCATATTATCTTTTATTAATACAGTTAAATAATTTGGAGACCTAAGCTGTATGTCTAAATTCATGTCCAAACATATGTAGCATGATCTTGATGGTTTGTAGAAAAGTGGGTTCCCTGGCTGCAATCATTAAGATGATGCCACGTAGACTTAGGCACATGTTTTATGCCTCCCAATCACTACTCTTACTCATTTGTTTATATTTTTAATGTTCAAGCAAATATATTTTCTCTTTATATTTAGTATTGATAAAAGAGAACGGTATTACAAGAACAATTAACTAATAGAAAATCCCTTGCTAAATAGAAAAAATCAAAATTGAAATTTCAAATTTGTCAAAATTGATTTTATACAAAACATCAAGAAAAATACACATCCACATGTTGGTTTTCTTACACTAAAGCATAAAATAACGTTCTAATATGTTCCTGAGATTATTCGAGTTAGAAACGGACAAACTTTGTAAACTTAAAGAGAGGTGTTCAATTTCGGATGGCGTGATGGAATGGAAATAGGCTTGGAGAAGACAAATTTGAACTGGAAGAGAGCAAGAAGAATTATCCAATTTGTTGAGCATCGTGGGAATAATTATCTGATTAATGATAATAGTGATGGTTGGAGGTGGTCCATGGAATCTTCAGGTGTTTACTCTGTCAAATCTCTTCGAGATGCTCTTGACGAAAAAATTCTTCTACATCTTCGGAAACAAAGTGGTCTTCCCTTGTTCCTAAAAAAGTGTGCGTATTCATATGGAGAGCTAAAAAAGATAGACTTCCTACCCATCTAAATTTTGATTAAGGAAACATAGACCTGGACTCATTGCTGTGCCCATTTTGTGAAGATTCTTGTGAAGATTTAGAGCACTCGTTGATAGCATGTGCACGAGTCAAAATTTTGTGGGAAAAAAATTTCTTATGGTGGAATTTTCAGATGCCGGTTGAGATTAATATTCATGTTTTCTAAATCTCGTTAGTGATATGACTGATGACAAAAAGAAGATGTTTCACCCATTTCAACTCAAGTGCTTCGAAGCTATTATTTTTACTACTGCTTGGGTTATTTGGAATGCAAGGAACCAAAAGATTTTTTCAGACATCGATCAGACCACTGAGTGGTATTTTCATGAGGTCCAAAGACACTCGTTTTGTTAGATATCAAGTCGTAGTAAAGTGAACCTTAACTGGGACGAGTGGGTTGTGAATCCATTTATCTCTTGCGTCCCTAGTTATGCTCCATGTTAACTTGGTAACTGGTGCTTGTTTTTTCTTTTTAGTTGTATCCATATAGCTTCTTGCTAAAGGATTTTTGTGATCAATAAAATATTTGTTGCTTCAAAAAAAAATAATAAATAAATAAATAATAATAATAATAATAATAATAATAATAATAATAATATAATTCTGTTGACTAACAATACTACAATTGAGTTCAAAATTTTAAAAATTAAGAAACCTCATTTTATTCATTAAGCCTAAATTTATTAATTTGTTTGTGATGACAATTTTTAATCAGTAAAACTCATACTTCTTCCGTCTCAAAATATAAGTTTAATTTTACTTTTTGAATCGAACTTTAACCTTAAATATTTTCATTTGTATTATATAACAGTTATGCAAAATATATAAATAGATTGTGTTCTAAATGTATTTTTATTTGGTATAATTTTTATCAAGTGATATATAACACATACAAAAATACTTAAAGTCAAAATTCTATACAAAAAGTCAAATTTGACTTATATTTTGGGACAGAAGAAGTAACATATACGACTAAATCTATTACCACTAAATCTATTATAATAATAATAATAATAATAATAATAATAATAATAATAATAATAATAATAATAATAATAATAATAATAATTATATTATTATTATTATTATTATTATTATTATTATTATTATTATTATTATTATTATGAAATCACTTTATTATAAATTAAAGATTAAAAATAATGAAAAGTCGAGGTATTATTTGGGTCCTCACTTCTTTATTTGTAGTAAAAGTAATCTCACTAAAGATGTGAACAACAGCTCGTGCACTAATGTCTCGAATCATTGAAAATTTTCGGATCCGCTTCAGCTAGGCAACAACATCCTTCTCTAATTTCCCTAAAGTAGAGAATGAAAAAGGGAGAAAATCATCATACTTGACACATTTACGATGTGATGCATCAAAAAAAATATATGTGTAGCATCGTGGCTCAAACAAGAGACGTATTGTTCATTCTAGATGAGGCTTAGCCATCAAGCTACTCAAGCTCATAACCAAAATAGTAATATTACTACCCTATTATACATTTATCGTGGGAACGATGTCGTTTTAAAAGGTTCCAGAACGACGCTTATTTTTATTTTATTTTATTTTTATTTTTCTTGTTCTTTTTTTTTACTCTTTGCTTGGTTGTAAATGACACTGTTTCATGTTTCGGTATAACTTTGGACAAAAACATTGTCGTTTTAATTTATGGTTGCCTTTATACGTGTCTCACCTATATACTTTTCAATAACATGTGTGCGTCGGATCAGTACCTACAAAGTAAGAATGTGTGTGAGAGTCAGGGAGAGAGGGATGGTGAGATCATGTATGTGATTGGTGTTTTGGGTAGATTTGATTGCATTTTGATCGTCGCCCTGATTTTTGTGGTTAAAAGTAGACGAAGATTAGATTCAAATATTGAATTGCATGTAGCATGTTCTTTTTTCTTCGAAATTGTAAGTTTATGTCGTTTAGTTTTGGACATATTTTAGATTTAAGATCATTTGAGGACCAAACATTTTTTACATATCAAGGGACTAATCTCCACCCACCATCTTCCCTCCGTATTTATTTGATCTAATGGATGAGATTAATACCAACAATTTAAAAACCCCACTTTCATCTTGTTTTTTCAAATATTAATATCTTTCAAACGGTTAATCGTTAAGCGAAAAACATATACAGTTACGACGAGAATTTAGTTATCTTTATATAGATAGGCACTTTGATATATGTGGAAAATTAGAATGGGGGGTTGAATAGTTTTACTTTCTTTTTGTGTTTATTTTCAAAATATTTTGTAACTTATAAAAACTTTGATTCGATCTTACGTGAATTCAAATGTCAACAAATGTGAGCAAGTCTAGACAAGTATAATCTAATAATGTAATTATTGTAATGAAATGAAATAAAGATAGAGATAGAAAGATCAAACCACAACACGCGAATTTATTGTGGTTCGGCTACAAGGACACCTTCCTTGCCCTACTCCACTCCCCGAGTACCACACTCGAGAGTTTTCTTCACTATGTCAACAAACTCCTTTTGGCGGAGAAACCTTACACACCTTGGCTTACATCGATTAACGACACTAAGCTAAATGTCGAGTTCTAATCCTAGCTAGAACTAATCTCACAAATTCTTCACAACTTCTTCGCGATAGCTCCACAACTTCTTCTTCTCGTCTACTTCACACCTTCTTCTATGCACAACTAGTTCACAACTTCTACACTACTTTGCAACACACCTAATATCTACAATCAACTAAATCACACAACACTTAACAAATATCTAGCACTACTACAAGATGATACTAACTAAACACAACACTACTACAATTGTATGGATGTTGAAGGAGTGTTCTTATTTTTGCACTTGTGTGGATGAAGCTTTGGATCACTTGGAAACAAAGACTTATGAATTATATGATTAAAGGTTTTTGGGATAGAAATGGATATGAGATCAGAAAGTTTTGAGTGCAAAAAGGCGAGAAAAATTTGTGAAATGAACCAGTATTTATAGGGCTAAAAAATATTGTTCTGGAGCGTGCCGGTCCCCTTAATCATTAAGGGGGTCGCCCCCTCCAGAATGTTGGGTTTGTTTGTCTTTTTGTGGGGAATGTTTTTCTTTAGAGCACTTGCCCTTTTTGGTTGGAAATTTGAAATCATATATTTGTGGTTTAATAAAAACAATACCAAGAATGATTTACTAAAACATATAAAATGTTAATGTCATTTTATAAAATGTTTTGTGTTAAGAAAATGCTCCATTCGATCATGTAATGCATAAGATGCATAGTTTATACATACCTTAAGTGATATTAGTTGTAGAAGTAAATATTTGCCACTAAATACTTGTATACGTCATAATCTTGACTTAATTTAGTTTACATTTTGTGATTATCAAAACGTAGAGTTATTGAAAAATATTAATAACGTTTTTAAGCATTATTAATATCAACAGTCTATTTTCGACAAAAAAATTTTTTCGTTTTTTTCATGTTTTTTTTCGTGGCCTAAAAAATTCATATATGATATATCATATATGATTTTTTCGGCCACGAAAAAAAACGTTAAAAAAACGATTTTTTTTTCTTTCGAAAGTATATCAAAGTGCCCGTCTGTAGAAGGATAATTAAATGCACATCGCGATTGTCTAATTATTTTCGCTTAACGATTAATGATTTAAGAGATATTTAAATTATAAAAAATTGGTGAAATATTAAAATGCTTTTAATCTCAACCATTGATTTCATTTTAGATGGATGGTAAGGATGAGTCCCTTGGTATGTAAGAAAAGTTTGGTATTTAATATAACTTCTCTATATTTTATAAATTGATGAGGATTTATTTTTGTGTTTGGTGTTATTTGTTTGAGAAATGATTTGGATGCCTAAAAATATGATTAATTGTGTGCCTAAATTGATATGGCAATGCTTTATTAGTTTGTTTAAAAGCGGGTCCCTCTCCAGTCACCAATAATATGCTGCCACATAGATTAGGTATGTTATTAGTCATACCAATTATGTATGCCAATCAATGCTCGTTTCTTCTTTTGAATAGATAACTGGGTTAATGGAATTTCAGTTGTATTTTAGTTTTGATGATTTTGATTACCTTATGTTGTTAGTTTATAGGTTTTGGAAGTTGATATGTGTTCATGGGTGTTGATTTTATGTGGGTTTTAAAGTTTGATATGTGATTGTAGGTATTGTGTTTAGGTAACTATTTTGCCAAAAGTTATGCATAATTAATTCGTTTATGCAGTTGTCTATAAAGTTGGTTTCTTTGAACTTAGAAGTAGGTGAATGGTCTTTTGATATTTTAGGTTTTTTTTGCGTACAGAAATTGGACTGATGCGTAGGGATTGCACCAGGCTTTATCTCTCAAGGGATCTTGAAAAGCTTACAACCCCCACTAGGCAGTGTACCTGATCGATGTAGTATAGTATAATGACAAGTACCGGGGGATTGATCGTTCAGCTAGGAATAGTGTCGCTAGGATTAGAAAACCTAAAGACTAGATATAGAGATGCGAGATTATTCTTTTTGTATTTTTTATATTTTTTAGAAAGCAAGTAAAAATCTCGGGTTTGAAGGAGTTGGGCAGAATTAGTTGCTAGTCAACTAACCCAAAACTAAAGATGCAATCAAAATAAAATACTAAAATGAAAATAAACTAAATTATACTAAAGTTGTGAGCAATATGTGAGAGAATTGTGTTTACTTAGATTTCACTACTCCCTAGATATCTTTTACACGTTAATTACTTGTTATAGTTGCGTGGATGACGGATTGTATTCCTTAATACCATTCATGGGGTGGCGTACTTACTTCCCCAATCCTATGAGCGCCTACTTTACTCCTATGTCGACTCAGCTAAGAAGCTCCTAACATGGGATCACTAGAATTTACTCATGCATTAAATACAACCAATAAAACCTAGTACACATTGGTTCATGTTTCCTAAGATGTTACAACATGTTACACAATGGAGATCTGCCAGTTTTCTTAAGCCTAACATTGAAATCATTCATCCGTTACAACCATAAACAAGTAATCAACACATAATTAACATCTAGGTTTCGTTAGATCTAAGCAAACACAAGATAGATCTAGCCCAGCATGTTGAAATCACGACAAGAAAAAGATATAATCAACCAACACATAGACATATTGATTGAATTAAGAGAAAACTTATCTCAATAGAACATGAAATGATTCAAAGGATGAAAACCCTTGAAAACACTGTAAAATATGACCTAGGGTTTACAAAGTTCGGCCCTAGTTTTCTCCACACAAGTTCCTCCTCTAATGAATGAAAAATAGAAAACTATATATAGAGTTTGATAGGTGACGGCGTCAAGAACAAATGTCTGACGCCGTCATCTCGCCGCTAAATAGTTCCTCGGACTGCCTAGATCTGGGTCTGACGCCGTCATGTATTCCCCTTGTGCAGGCCGTCACCAATTTAACTCTTGACGCCCTTGTTGTGACGCTGTCAGGATTGCACTGGGTCGTCATGGAATTTACTCTTGACGCCGTCATGGTTTTCCTCTTGACGCCGTCAGGTACTGTTCTCAGCATGGAAAATTAAGTCTTTGCCGTTTTCTTCACTTTTATGCTCCAAAAACGTCCGAATTGCTTCCTTTTCCAGAATTCACTCCCAAAGTACCTAAAATCACAAAAGAAACGATTTAGGGTAATATTTGATCAAATAAATTCAATTCCGGGCTTAAATGACCCCTTAAAAGTGGTTCATTTTTCGCCTCATCATGGACTTTTTTTTTGGGCACTGTAAGCCTTAAGGACTAACAATAAAAATATTTTCTCTTGCATTAGGAGATAACGGAGAAATAATTTGCACAGTTAGTCCTCATTGACTAATTTTACTAACGGAGGGGTGTATAGTGGTCAACTTTACTGATGAAAGGTTGTATGTGTGCTAAAAAAAACCACGGAATGTATAGCGGGACAATGAACGAACCACAAGGATTTATTTTGGAGTTTCCTCATATAAAAATAAATGATATTTACATCTCATATTACATTGAGAATAGTATCTTAAAAAATCAAATCGATATCACTGTACATACACACAGCTTTTACTATCGGGATTATTGAAAACTATCTAGAAATTAGTTTCTAATTAGATATTTAAACATACTATAAAATATAAACACATACAATTACTAGTTAAATGTTTAAAATTTTCTACAGTTGCTACTTGTTGATTTTAGCATGGCTTTATGTTATAAATTGTTTAGATATGATTGTAGTTTACTACTACTAAGTTGTAAAAGCATTTTCAGTGTTTTATAAACTAGCAGGGCACCCGTGCGTTGCGGCGGCAGGTACCCTAAAATTAAATTTTAAACCAGTAGCAAATAATATTATAAAGGTAATATATAAACGGTAGTTGCTACTGCGTGAATGAGGGTCAATTACGTAATTTTGCATTGACAATTTTAAGCACGGTCCAAAATAAACTTTCGTTTTTAAATTATACAAAGTTTTGAGAAATCACTAACCATACTTTTCATCAATCAAATATCATCAATACTCACTAACTTCTTCTTTGGTTGGTTAAAATATAAAGAAAACGTTTATTTTGAGATAACTCAAAATAGAAAAGTGGACAATTATTTTCCGAAATGAGTATTATTGTTTTCACATAGAGTAATTTTACATTATATCGTTTGACTCAATCATGTGTCTAAAGTTTCTTCGAAGCATGTGACATGACCAGATGCTATATATCAAGCAATGTGACTTAAAAAGTTTACTTGCAAAGAATATTTTTTATAGTGAAGTAAATAATTTAGCACGATACTATGTTTTGTACACCTTTATTTTAGTTGGTAATATTAATTTACTTGTTTACTTTTTATTAGTATGCTCGTTTGGGCTTTGCGCTTGGGCCTTGTTAAGTTGTTATTGTTAACAAGTACACTAAATAAAACCCTAGTTGTGTATTCCCTTTAAATATGATTTTGGCACAAAACAATATTTGTTTTTAACTTTCCCTCGATCTCACGCCTCTGATAAAAACCTACCCTTTGATAAACGCAATCAACTGCATGTCTTTTATGTGATAAATCATAAATCAATTTGGGCTTCGAGGAAGTTGGCATATGATTCATGATATTGTCTGTCGGTGGTCGGATTTCATTTTCTTTCTTTTTTTCTTTACTTATTAAATATGAGTTAAATTACCAAGGAGATGATGGATCTTATTTCTCTAGTTTGCAATCGATGAAAAATGCAAGCAACAAAGGAAAATATTTGTGATATGTTCTTCTATTTGTTATATCACTACATGTATTTATTCTAGTTTTCATTCTATTACAAAATAATAGAAGTCAAGTCATCCTCCAGGAACATTGTACAAATATGCTTTGGAATTGGACTGATGGCCGTGGAAGCAATTTTTTTTTTTTTTTTTTTTTTTTTTTTTTTTTTTTTTTTTTCAGATTTACGTTTAGGAATTGGACTGATGGATTTATGTTTTCTCAGATTGTTTTAGTTATATATTTTTTAGTACTTGGATTAATAGCTTGATTAGATTGTACTTTGTGATTAAATGGTTGTATTTTTTTTATTAAAAGGTGAATTAAATATTGTATTAATTGTATGTTTTGAATATTGTTTTTTTGTTGTATTTGTGGTTCAAATATTTATAAATTATGTTTTCTAACTTGTATTTACTTAAAATCTATTTTAAGAAATTTTAAAAAATTAATAAAATAAAAATGTCAATATGGATTATAAATAGTATAGATGATGTCAAGTGGTAAATGGATTATCCATAAATGACAAAACGTCATTCAAATATGATTAAACGTAGATATTCATATTTATATCCGCTAATAATGGATCGGATCGGGTGTGTGTTCATTAATCGGATATTTTGTCATTCCTATAAATAGAAATCACTTGTAATATTTTTTTGTTCGGATAAAAAGATAAGTAAAATACGAAGCAGGTGGAAATTACTAAACTCAACTCATTTAGAGCACAAGGTGCAGTTGATTTTTGGTACCTCGCCGTCCGATGTGGCATGGACAACGGCGAGCCGTTGCTCGCCGCCACACCGATGTACTCTCGCCGTTGCTCGCCGTTGGCCAACTCCTCGTGGCCACGGCGAAGCAATCTTTTGACAAACTTGTAGGTTTACGTTTGGGTTTGTTTGTTTTATTTGTGCTAAAATGGGACATAACCGTTTATACACCAACGGTTGTGTTTGTTTGTTTATTTTTTTTTTCCTACCCTCTTTTACAACTATAAATACAACCTTCTTCTTCCATTCTCTTCACTACATTCAACAATCTAATCTAAATATTTCTATACCTCTTCTCCTAAGCAAAAAAAAAATGTCTCAAAACCCGAACGAAGGAGGTTATTTCACGAACCTCCTAACGTCACACCAACGTCAATACGGGGGAGCCTTAAACTCTTCTAGTCCCTCGTCTCAAAGTCCAAACCCTTCACTGCCATACGGTTCACAACCATTAAATCCGAATGACATTTACCGTAACCAACAATTAGCTTTTCAACAAGGATTCGCAAGTCAACAACAATTCAATTCGTCGCCACAATTTTATAACCCGAATCAACTATCCACTTTTCCTCAATCACAACCGATACAACCGTCACAACCAAATGAAGGTACGTTTAAAGTACCTAAGCCAAGATCACCGGCCAAAGGCCGAGGAAAAAAAACCAAAGCCCAAAGAGGAAAAAACGTCGTAAATTTGGACGCGGACGATGACGATGACTTGGAAGAAGCTGCTCATACGCGTGTGCGAAAGTTGTGGTCGAAACAAGAAGAAACGATTCTTGCGGAAGCGTGGATAGAAGTTTCCCAAGACGAGGATCTGGGAAATGACAAAGAGAATGAATTCTTTTGGAACGAAATTCATGCACTTTTCAACGAGCGGACTGCTGAAGCCCCTCGAACCAAAAACATGCTATCTGGTAAATGGTCACGGATCAATGCCGACTGCCAAAAATTCAACGCTATTTATAAACATTTAGAGCGTCACAGTGGTGAAAATGAGCATGATCATGTCGAGAATGCCAAAACAAACTTCTCACTATGTTTTGGACAAAGGGGTTTCACTTTGCTTCACGTTTGGGATATCCTGAAACGCTACCCGAAATGGGATGCTGAAGAACCTCTAGACATTACATGTCTTGAGGATATATTCGGGCCGGACAAACGACCTCGTCCCGAAAGAAACAGCAGGCGACCCGGAAAGAAACAAAAGTCGACGGAAACGTCGAGTGCGGCGAGTTCCGGTGGAGTCAAACGAGTACTTTTTCGGGACAATTATCCGAAAAGTATAATCAAGCGAAAGACGCTCAAACGGCTTGTTATGAGGCGCGGAGGAAGAGGGAGGAAAAGGCATTCGAGAAAGAAGCTGCGTTGTTGGAGTGGCAGGATATGCAGATGCTAATGCTCGATCCAAACACGGTTACTGACCCGGTTAGAGCCGAAGTAATTCGCAAGAGACAAGCACGAATAACTCAGAAATACCAAAATCTCGACCGCGAAGATGACGAATAAAATGTTTTATTTTTCGTAATAGTATCGTATGTTTTTTTTTTCCGTATCGTATTTTCTTTTCCATATTGTATGCGTGTTTTTTTTTCTCGTCTTGGGAAACTTCTATCCACGCTTCCGTATTGTAACTTTTTATTTTATGAAATAAAATTAGTATGTTTTTTTTTTTATTTTTTAGTATTTGTGAAATTAATTTAATTTATTTAAAGAAATGAATAAAAAAATAAGTGTGTAAGAGGTGAGGTCCTAATGGGAAAGTTGAGGTTTGTTGTTTGGTAAGGAGTGATTTGTTGTGGTTAGTTGAAGTTGAGGTGTTTTGGTGATGTGGCATGGTAGGGCCCGAATTGGGAGGCAAGTGCTTGTTGTTGCACCTAGTGCTCTTATATAGTACAAATACAATCTAATATATTTTACATGGGCTGACTTACAACCACGTCTTATTTAATTAACAAAAGAACGACTCTTAACTAATAAGAGAAACTGATTTCTACAACAACTATCAATCATTTAACTTAATTGATAGTATTTGTTCTATCTCGTAGGTCTAACACCTCGGACATCATGGGTACGTTCAAACAACCAAAAAAATATATTTACATGCAACAAATAGATTGCAGATATCTTAATGTCCTGCAAATCTCCTTATGGATTAAACGAGAATCTTCCCAAAATACCTTGCTTGTATGGCAAGTATGTTTTCTTCTTCAAGTCATTCGAAACAGCTCTGTTAACCGTGTAATGGTGCTCGTGAGCCGACACACGTCCTCTTCTCTTCGACATTGATCCAGCGCTCCTAACATCTTGATCATGTTTCCTGAATTAGCTGAATATTTCTTCAAAGGGTCTCTATCCATTGCTCGTCCATCTGAAGCACTTCTAAACAAGAACAAATCCATAAAACTCCATTTTTTCGAACCGTTTTCTGATGGAGTTGGAGAAGATGGCGTCACCATTTGCTCTCGACGTTGAATTGAGGCTCCAAGTGGTGACAAAGATCGTGTTCTTCAGCTTCTCGACGAAGGTAATCGAGAAGCAGAAGAAGCAAACCCTCTATCTCTACCTCTTTCTTTCTCTACTTTCCTTGGTGAATCCACGGTCTTGATCACACCTCCATGGAATAAGTCATCAGCGGTGACCGAATCCCTACCAAAATGGCAACTTACATCAAAAGAAAACTCATCTTCCGATAACTTTTTGGGTGTCTTAGGGACACCAGGCTTTTCCTCCCATGCAAAAGGGACCGTGGCAAGAGAACGCATGCAGGCAGCACCTACATCAATCAATAACTCGTCGAACCCACAATACAACTCAGTGAGCTGTTTGGGGCTCGACGGGGCACTAGTGTAGCCATATGATGAAGATTTGAAGTCAAAATCCATTGCTGGGGCGACGTCCATATTGATAAGTGTATGTCAAATAGATAAATGCTCGAATTTAATATGAAACAATGCATGAGGATTGATGCTTATAAGCATTAGTATTCTGAGTAGGGGTGAGCATCGGGCCGGTCCCGACCCGTCCCGACCCGATACCGACAAGCCCGAATCCCGATTGGCCGGAAAACGTCAACCGACTCCCGACCCGAAACCGGTCGGTTCGGTATCGGGACGGTCGGGATCGGTCGGGATCGGTCGGATTTGTCGGTTTTCTTTGTTGTTTTCCGGTTTTCATCCCGTCCCGACCCGATACCGACAAGCCCGAATCCCGATTAGCCGGAAAACATCAACCGACTCCCGACCCGTTTACTAGTCGGAATCGGGATCGGGCCGGCGGGATGGTCGGAATCGGGACGGTCGTCGGTCGTCGGTCGGGTATGCTCACCCCTAATTCTGAGTGAGGAAGGATATGTGAAGGTTCATGGAGGTAAGTTAAGTTGACTAAAAAATGAAAATTTCAAGTCTAACTTGCCGTCTTTGTTTCAGTAGTTAGAGTAACATTTGTTTTATTGTTGTAAGGTTGGATCTGGAATTAAAAATGTGCAACAAAACAAACATGTGGTATATTTTAATCTGAACAAACATATTTTTCTACGTTATCTATTTAAAGTGGTATCAAAAAAATCTTGACCAGCAATTAAACTTGTCAAGCAGCACATGTAATTACATGTAGCGAAGCAACCGCATACCAGGATAGATTTTGTCACTTTTGGATATAATGCGTTATAATTTAGTTTATTGAGTTAAAAGTAACTCAGAATTGATGAAGAGTACGTACACTTAACCCGAAATAAGTTGATGTAACAAAGATGGATTTTTCGACAGGATGACTAATCGGCCCTGGTCAAAAAACGATATATTATCCTATTTTATCTTTTATCAGCAGGGTCTGACTCAGTGGATATACGAGCATAATGTACACTCTTATGTTTGTGGATATGGTATTCCGTATACTATAATGTAATCTCAAGCACCCCGAAACTAAAAATCTAAATTAAGGACCATGCTTCATGTAACATTTGAGAAAATGAAAATGATTAAGAGGCTTAAATATGTGACTAATTTTATGTCTAAATGGATGTGTAGGTTGTTTATTGGTTTGTGAATAAGTGAGTCTTTTTGTTGTCATCAACAGGATGCTAACACATAGGATTATCTGTAAATTTAGATATATCAATTATTTGGTTTTGCTGATAAGTTCTACTTCAAAGCGTGATTTGGCTACATGAAATTGACAGTCATGGAGGTTGATATATTTAGAGGGACTTTGATCTCTTTGGAACATTTTGAAGGTATAATCAGTTGTGCACAATAAATGTGATAGGATATGTTGCCACGTTATACGTTTTAGAAAGTAGGGGTATTTGTTGTAATGACATTATGTATAGCATCTTTATAATTTATTTACAACAAATATATGACTTAAATTGTTAACGACGCCTCGAGCAAAGAGTTCTTGAAGATACTCACATTGCAAAGTTAAAGCTTTAAAATACTGCACGAAATTCTTAATTTTAAAATTGCCATGCACGACGACGAAAAGAAAAAAGAAAAAAACTACAATCCAACAATATTATACTTACGAATATTATTGATTTTTGTACAAAATAAACAAATTCGTGTACTAGCTTTGAACTACTTATTCTTAATTAGCTTATAAGTAATTTTTTTGAAGAAGTTAAGTAGAAAAAATAAATAATCCCAAACAACCTCGTAAACAATTCTTCAAACCTGAAAAGTAAACATAACATTATTTATTTGAGACATAATATTTATTCCTGCTTGACATTCTTACTCATCATCCTACTTACAGGATTTTGACATATAACAGAATTGACGATTTTAATAAAGAGAGATATATACTCAGTGCAAATAAGGATGTAAATGAATCAGATTTGGATCGAGTGGAGATAGATCCACATTAATATCTATTTATTTTCTCATCATTTCATATTCATTAGAAATTGTTTCTTCTATTCATATCTATATCCATTGAATAAGTCGCGTTATTGAATATCCATTGGATATCAATGTGTGATGCATATTTTATAATCATCGTTGGCATCACTATGTGGTTTGTTTAAAATTAAATCACGATATATAACAACAATCTTAACAAACACAATCAATACATAGTATGTAATATAACACGTAAATATAAATAAAAATGAATGATATTTACATCTCATATTACATTGAAAAGAATATTATCTAAAAAATCAAATCGATATATCACTGAACATACACACATCTTTTACTACCGGGATCATTGAAACTATCTAGAAATTAGTTTCTAATTAGATATTTAAACATATTACTATCTATATTAAAAGGCAAATGATACTACATCGTTCCATGAACATTATACTAGGCCCGTTTTTTTTTTCTGTCCGTTAGCCCGTTTGTTAGGCCCTGCTCGTTAGCCCATTTCTTAAGCCCATATATGCTATGTTTTTATTGTGGTTTGTAATGTATACATATATAACCGTATATTAGTATATTTACAATTCCTAAGTTACAAGTGTCAATGATCGACCTAAGATCTAGGTTTTTTTGTGGTGAGGATGTAGCAAAGTACAACCAACTCTATGTACTACATTTGCTTTTCCAAGAAAGAAGCTTCTTGATACGTATACAAGTGCATACCCATTGACAAAAATATCAAGAAACACAAGAACAAAAAAAACGCAAGAAAAAAAGGCAACGCACAAAAAAAACTCAAAGAGACACTAGATTACAACAAATCACCAACGCATCTTGACTTGAAAAGGTAATCAGTAATTTTACTCTTAGTATTATGTTGCTTTGTTGTATTTTCTATTGCATCTCAAGTTTTTTTTCATACTAATATGCATGTTCTCATGAATCTTATATTCTACAGTGGGTTTTTAACTATGCTTTATATGGTTAGATGTTTATAATGCATATGCAAATTAGTAAGGCCTGCTATAAGTTTACATATATTACACTTCATATATATGCCTAATTTTAAAGCCATAAGTAAGCTATATCTATAATTATGAAAACAAAACAAAAGGCGATTCGTCGCATCCCTTCTGTTAGTAGCCCACCTCCTTTGGATATGTCCCCAGATGTTGAACACATAGATTGTCAGCCTGAATCGTGTGAAAAAAACGACCACTATGCGACGTCGCTATGGGCCTTGATACAAGGCCTGAGAACACCAACAAGAAGATGTGCACTGAACAGAGTAGATTACCTCAGCAGCAGACACTTGAAACTACGCACACGCCTTCGAAACAGAATACACTGGTTTCTAATGTTACAAGTACATATGCACTGGGTTCTCCGAGTAGCCAGAGACAGCAACCTAGCACGCCAACCTGTCGCGCAATTAGATCAGAGGAATACAGTTGTAACATGCAAGGTTCTCAATTATATTTTTTTTCGGCCAATTTATTACATAGATAGATAATACATATCATTCTAACCGAATACGATTGTGTTTGTAACTGCAGATGAATGTGCTATATCTAATTTGCAGAGTCAGCGGCGACATCAACCTAAGTCACAAAATCGTCCAAATATCAGATCGACGGAATACAATTGCCACATGCAAGGTTGTAAATTATACGTTTATTTTACATTTTATTAAAAAGACATTAAATAGATACTTTTCTAACCATTGGACATCTAATGATGACCTCAGCAGGGGACTTTGGTTCCTCAGTTTCAAGAGTCAATGGCAATAACCAAAGGCGAGTTTCGCGCATTTCTGCACCTATGGACAGTGAACACAGCAATGGCCAATCTAAAAGAACAAGACCAGTAACCAATATATCTGAAAATACTCAGAGGCACAGTAAAAGACCAAGGTTTATTCAAGGTATGCAACTATAACACGTTCTGAAAAAAGGTCTTCATAAGAATATTGTAAACAAAAAAATTTAATATACTTACATGTTCTCGGGTTACTATTGTAGTTACACAACAAGACTTACACACTGGAAATCACAATATGCGCGCAAATACCGACCAATGTAGGCGAATTAAAGAAGATACATGAGATGGTTCTATCTTTTGACTGTTTAACTAAAATGAAATATCTATCAATTTACCATATAACTCAGCCTTTTTAACGTACTTACTGCAGGGCCACCGTCAACTTATATTTCTATTGGCAGCTGTAACCAAGTATGTAAGCATTGCAAAGCTTTGTTTTGGTCTGACGAACGAGTAAAAAGTAGCAGTAAAAGATGCCCGGAATATCACCGTTGTTGCAACAATGGTCAAGTTATTCTACCTTCAAATAAAGATTGCCCAACTTATATAAGAGAAGTTTTTCAAGACCGACATTTCATGGAAAATATCCGGGCTTATATCCAAATGTTCGCAATGACATCTCTAGGAGCAGAGGTGGATGACTCAGTGGATAGAGGAAGAGGCCCTTATGTATTCAAAGTTTCAGGCCAAATTTATCACTGGATAGGAAGCATGTGTCCTGAAGTAAACAAGAAACCAAAGTTCTTACAACTATATATTTACGATACAAGAAACGAAGTCGACAACCGGTTTACAGCACTTTACAAAGACTAGTACCAGGTTACGACGAGATATTGTTAAGAATTTGATACAAGTTTTGGATAGACATAACGAGTTGGTGAAATTCTTTAGAACAGCGCGTGACAAACTAGAAGATGCTGACATCCCAGATTTTAAAGTAAAGCTATTTGGTGTCGTTGGGTCTAAGCAATACGATCTGCCAGCAGGAGATTCGATAGGCGCAATAGTATTTGAAGGAGGACCGGACGTTGAAATTAATTATGATGTTATTATCAAGCCACGCGATGGTAGGCCACAGCGTATAGATAAATTAAACCCTCACTATATGTCACTTCATTTCCCACTTCTTTTTTTTTTCATGGTGAAGAAGGCTACCACCTAGGGCTAAAGTTGCTACCTAAAGAAGGTCAATCGACGGAAAAAGAAAAACAAATGACGATGAAAATGTACTATGCGTATCAAATACACCAACGGCTTCAAGGAAATGGCTTACTACTAAAGGCAGGTCGGCTTTTTCAAGAATATGTTGTCACTGCTTACTGTAGCATCGAGCAGCAGAGGCTTGACTTCACAAGAAACAATCAAAAAGACATCAGAAATGAGTATATGTCGGGTCTATATGATGCAATATCTCGAGGAGATGTCGACGGATCAGATTTAGGTGCAAGAACAATACTTATGGCTTCGTTCACTGGAGGTCCACGCTATATGTACAACCACTATTTAGATGCTCTCGCAATATGCCGCGTCCATGGGAACCCGTAATTTTTTATAACATTTACATGCAACGTAGGTTGGCCTGAAATACAAGAATATATGCACCAGTTTACTCACCTTACACCAGCTGACAGACCAGAAGTTGTTGATCGAGTTTTTGTAAGAAAAATACATGATCTTGTAAGTTTCTTACGAGAAGGAAAGCCATTTGGAGATGTTGAGGCAGGTAAAATAATATATACTCTCCGTCCTCCTTATGTCAGAACGCTAAGTGTGTGTGTGTGTGTGTGTGTGTGTGTGTGTGTGTGTGTGTGTGTGTGTGTGTATATATATATATATACACACACACACACACATACATATATGTATATGTATAAATGGCATATTCTATAGCTGTTGACATAAATAATGCCTAAAAACATTGTTAACATATTAACAATATCTCTATGTTCTGATAATTACAAAACATAAACTCATTGAACAAAAATTTATGACGTAAACAAGTATTTAGAGTTTAATATCTTTCTTTACATCATTATAAATATATGAATTCAAATTTTTAACCAAAAATGGCAAATATAATCCAGAAAAACTTTCCCCACAAAAGGACAAACAATCCCAACGTTCTGGAGGGGGCGCCCCCTTAATTATTAAGGGGACCGGGACGCTCTAAAACAGTATTTTTTGTCCTATAAATACTGGTTCATTCCACACATTTTTCTCACCTTTTGCACCCCAAAACTTTATGATCTAAATCTCCATTTCTATTTCCTATAATCCTTTGATCATATATACATTAATACTTGTTTCAAAGTGATCCAAGTCTTATTCTTTCAAGTGCAAAAGAAGAATACTTCTACTCATCAAGACAAGAAGTATTACAACTTGTTGTGACCTCCACATCCAAGTTGTTGGAGCATCATTCATTACATATATTTCTTTGAGTTAATTGTTGTGAATATTTGGTAGAAGATAGATTAGCTTAGTGTGTAGAAAGTGTAATTGTTTAGAAGATTGTTGTGAAGTAGATAGTTGGGAAGTAGATAGTTGTGAAGCAGATAGTTGGGAAGTAGATAGTTGTGAAGAAGATAGTTGAGAAGTAGATAGTTGTGAAGAAGATTGTTGTGAAGTAGATAGGTGTGAAGATAAATAGGTGTGAAGAAGTTGTGTATAAGGTGTGATCAAGTTATGACAAAGTTGTGGTGTGTTTATTGGTGTGTAAGGTTTTCTCCGCCATAAGGGAGCTTGTTGACATAGTGAAGAAAACTCTCGAGTTAGGTGCTCAGGGAGTGGAGTAGGGCAAGGAAGGTGTCCTTGTAGCCGAACCACTATAAATCTCTTGTCTCGCGGTTCGATCTTTCCATCTCTCACTTATTTCTTTACTTACATTATTATTGCCATATCATACATATATGTTGTTGTTCATATTGTACAAGACTTGAGTTCACATAATATCGAATCTAAATTTTTAAAGCAAAGAAAACAAGCAAGCAAAGTTTTTCATAATAAACCAAAAAGACGTGAAACTATTCAACCCCCCTTCTAGTTTTTCACAATTGGTATCAGAGCCACGTCTAGCAAGATTTTTAAAATATATTGTATTTTAAAACTTGTAACGATCTATGGAATCTAAAAAATATTTAGAATAGTAATCTATGCAAAGACCACCACTATTTGAAAGTGATGGATTTTCATATTGGAAAAATAGATTCGAAACTTATGTGAAATCTAAAGATCTTGATCTTTGGCATATTATTACCTTTGGTGATTTTCCTCCCACTCAACAAAATCCGGAAACTAAAATGGTTGAAATTGTACCTTTTGAAAAATAATATGATGATTTGAAAAAGAAACTAGCTAAAAATAATGAAGCTAAAATGGTAATTTATAATGTGTTACCGCATAAAGAATATGAAAGAATTTTTATGTGTAAAACTGCCAAAGAAATTTGGGAATCACTAATTACTCACCAAGGTAATAGTCAAGTCAAAGACAATAAAATAGATCTTCTTGTACAACAATACGAACAATTTACGATTCCGGAAGAGGAATCAATTGATAATGCTTTTGCTAAATTTAACACTATTATCATAAGTTTAAAAGCACTTGATGAGACATTTTCTAGTAAGAATCGTGTTAGGAAATTTCTTAGGGCATTACATCCAAAATGGCGAGCTAAGGTCACGACAATTGAAGAATCGAAGAATTTGATGACGCTATCACTTGATGAACTTATTGGCAACTTGAAGGTCTATGAAGAAATTATAAGAAGAGATTCGGAAACGGTTAAAGTCAAGAAAGAACAAACTAAATCCATTGCTCTAAAAGCCAAAAAGGAACCTAGTGATGATGATGATTCAAGTGACGAGCGTGAAGACGAAGAATATGCAATGGCCGTGAGAGAATTCAAGAAATTCTTCAAAAGACGAGGAAGATTCACTAGATTACCACGAGACGAAAGAAAGTCGTTCCAAAGAAATAGAAGTGATAACTACGGGAAAAGAAAGTGTTTTAGATGTGGAAGTCCAAATCATCTCATTGGTTAATGTCTAAAGCCACCGGGTTACGAAAATCAAGGCGCCTTTGTTAGTAGAACATGGAGTAATAATGACAAAGAAAAAGTAGAAAAACCAAGAGACGAAAAATGTTTTGTGGCCAAAGCAACCGACGAAATATGTTTAGGAATAGACTTGGAGCCTGACGAATGGATCAAGGATAGCGGATGTTCGAGGCACATGACGGGGAACCGCAAGCTATTTTCTACGTATAAGGCATATAATGGAGGTAACGGTATTTTCGGTAGTAACTTGCGTGGAAAAATCATTGGCAAAGGTACGATTTCTCGAGACTCGCTTACTATTGAAAATGTTGAGCATGTAGATAATTTAATATATAACTTGCTTAGTATAGGCCAAATATGCGATAATAAATGTAGGGTTACCTTTACCGAAATGGATAGTGAAATAGTTAAGAATAGAAAGGTCATAGGTAGAGGAATTAGGAAAGGAGGCATATATGTTATGAAACTAGGAAACAAACCGGAAGATAGGATATGCCTAACAACCCTAGACGTAAACTCCACATTGTGGCATAGGAGATTAGGACATGCAAATATGAAACAAATACAATCTTTGGCCTCTAAAGAACTAGTTAGAAACTTGTCTAACCTAAGATATGACAAGCCTTTTTGTGATGCATGTAAAATTGGAAAACAAGTTCATGCTAGTCATAAAGCTAAGAATATAGTATCCACTGTGCGGAGCTATGGAGGAAACAATTATACCTTAGTAATAGTAGATGACTATTCACGATACACGTGAACTAGGTTCTTAAGTGACAAAACCCAAGCCTTTGAAAAATTTGAAATATTTAGTAAAATGATTCAAAATAAATTAGGATGCACAATAGTAGCCATTAGGACGGACCATGGTAGGGAATTTGATAACGAAGTACAATTCGGAAAATATTGTGATTTAAATGGAATATCTCACAATTTCTCCGCTCCTCGTACTCCTCATTCAAATGGCGTAGTAGAAAGAAAAAATAGGTCACTACAAGAAATGAGTAGAACAAGGTTAAATGAACAATCCATCCCACAAAAATTTTGGTGTCACGCTATAGATACGTCAACATATATTATTAATAGGGTATCAATTAGGAGAATTTTAGGAAAAACTCCTTATGAGTTACTAAGAGGTAGGAAACCAAACTTAAGCTACTTTAGGGTATTCGGAAGTAAATGTTATATTTTAAACACTAAGGATTACCTTACTAAGTTTGACCCAAAATCATACGAGAGAATACTTTTAGGGTACTCACGAAATAGTAAAGCATATATAATACTTAACAAACACACTATGAAAGTAGAAGAATAATTAAATGTAACATTTGATGAAACACCACCACCTCCTAAAACATTACCTTTAGAAGATGATGAATTAGTCAAAGATGAAGCTATTGAGGTTAGTAAAACAAAACCCATAGGAAATGATAATGAAAACATAGACTTAGGAAATAACGAAGTCGAAAATATTAAGGAATCTAAATCACATCCATTAGATAACATAATAGGACATCGTAATCAAAGAACCATTAGGTCACAAGCCCAAGATAAAAATAACTTCTTTTGTTTCCTCTCAACAATAGAACCTAAGAATATTAATGAAGCATTAAAAGATGAAAGTTGGGTTATAGCTATGCAAGAAGAATTAAACCAAAATTAAGGCAAATGATGTTTGAGAATTAGTCCCAAATCCAATGAACATGACCATCATAGGAACTAAATGGGTATATAGGAATAAGTTAGATGAAAATGGAATAGTAACTAGGAACAAAGCTAGGTTAGTTGCCCAAGGTTATAATCAACAAGAAGGAATTTATTATGACGAAACTTATGCCCCCGTAGCTAGACTAGAATCTATTAGGATATTACTTGTCTATGCATGCGCCCTAGACTTTAAGTTATTCCAAATGGACGTGAAAAGTGCATTCCTCAACGGTTTTATCAATGAGGAGGTTTATGTGGTACAACCTCCAGGATTCATTGACTTCGCAAAACCTGATTATGTTTATAAGTTAAATAAATCTTTATATGGACTCAAACAAGCTCCTAAGGCTTGGTATGATCGATTAAAAGCTTTTCTTATTAAACATAATTATTCTATGGGAATGGTAGATAACACTCTTTTCACTAAAAAGAAAGACCCAAATCTCATCATTGTTCAAATATATGTTGACGACATTATATTTGGATCGACTTGTCAAGAAATGTGTGATGAATTTTCCAAAATCATGCATGATGAGTTCGAGATGAGTATGATGGGTGAACTAAACTTCTTCCTAGGATTACAAATAAAATAATTAGAAGATGGAATATTCTTTAACCAATCTAAGTACATTAAGGAAAGGCTTAAGAAATTTGGCCTAGAAGACTCAAAACCCATGAAAACTCCCATGTCTACGGAAGTAAAACTCACAAAGGATGATGAAGGTGAGTCCGTAGATAATACTAAGTATAGAGGTATAATAGGTAGTTTACTATACTTAACGGCAAGTAGACCCGATATCATGTTTAGTGTTTGCCTCTGTGCCCATTTTCAAGAGGATCCCAAAACCTCTCACCTAGAAGCGGTTAAGCGTATCTTCCGATACATTAAAGGCACTATAAACTTAGGATTATGGTATCCTAAGGGATCCGGCATAGAAACCATCGTCTATGCGGATTCGGGTCATGCGGGAGACTACGTAAATAGAAAGAGCACTAGCGGTATTTTCACTTTCATGGGATGTTGTCTAACATCTTGGTTCTCGAAGAAGCAAACCGCTCTTGCTATTTCTACCACCGAAGCCGAATATGTAAGCGTTGGAAAGGCATGTCAACAAGCACTATGGATGAAACAAGCTCTCATAGACTATGACATTAGGTTAGAAAATGTTCCTATTATGTACGATAACAAAGGTGCGATAGATTTAAGCAAAAATCCGGTTCAACACTCTAGGACTAAACATATAGAAATACGCCACCACTTCCTTAGGGATAATGTACAAAAAGGAAACATATCTATAGAAAAGGTTGCATCAGAAGATAACATTTCGGATATATTCACTAAACCCCTTAAGCGTGAACTATTCAACCACTTGCGTTTAGAATTAGGAATGATGGAACAAGTTGACTAAATCTTATTGAATTTACACTACTTATTACTTGCATAAAATTTATTTTTCTTCCACCTCTTGATATCTGAGTCTAGGAATCTATTTCGCACAAAATTAAAGATTGGGAAACCTCATTTTTATTGCATATATATTCTTGTAAAACCCAATCAAATTTTCTTTAAAACTATTCTCACATCTAGGAAATACATGAAAACCATTTTTCTTGCATTGTTGACAAATGCTAAAAACTTTTTCTTCAATCATGCATAAAATCTCACATGAATCGTCAAAATATATAATCTAATATATAACATTGACATTCATGAATCGAGCAAAAATTGAATCAAAGAGATTTTGGATTGTTTCTTAGGAAGTTTACTTATTTGCATTTAGGAGTCGAAACAATCACAACTCCACATTTGTTGCATATAGGCACACACTAGGACAAAATCACTCACATTATTGTCATCTTGTTCCATCACTAGTTTTTTCACTCACTAGTTGCCTTTGCCTTTGATCTAAGATAGTTACTCTAGGAAAATTAAGTGTCCTTGCCTTTACTTGTCTCTTCTAGATTATTATTTATTGCTTGTTTGCTCTATTAATTAAATGTTTTTGCATGGATGCTATATTATGATTAGATTAGATGCTATATTGCCTCAAAGAGTTGAACTTGCTTGAATCCAAATCCAAAAACACAACCTTTTTGCAAATTTTCTGCCAAAAACCCAATTCTGGCAATCTGGAAACCACTAGATGGGCGGCCCCCTTAATTATGTAAGGTGACCCCCTTAATCATTATGGGGACCGCCCCCTAATTAAGGGGACCAGCCATCTGATGGTCGGGTTTACAGAATCTTTTCTGCTTTTTAGCCCATTTCATCCTACACTTCCCATTTTTTACCAACATATTTTGTCCTAATCTCCCAAACAAACCTTATCCATCCATAAACACACAAATCTCACACTATAAATATCCCAATCTTCAAAACTCTCCATTCATCTCATCATGACCTCTCCAAACAAACCAAAACCAAAAGCCTCAAGGCTAGCAAGGATGACGAAAAAACCCGTTTGGTGAAGAAAAAACCCTCGAAACAAATCCATCATAACCAATGAAGTTGGAAATCACTCAACACCTCCAACTACTTACTTCCCAAACTTTACACCAAACCCAGAAGGACATTTATTTGATCCTCTTTACAAACCATATAACATTGGCCAAATATCCACTTTTATGCCAAACTACACATCTCAACATCCAACAACTTATAATGATCCATACAAGTTTGATCAACGATTAAACTACACTTCCAACAATTTCAATTCCAACTACACAACCCCAATTCATCCATATCAACACAATGATTCTCTCCACATTGCCACGGAAAAGCAAAAGTTCCATGATGAAATAAACCAAATCCATGATCTTAGTGATCTCCTTGCTATGCATCTTGCACAATGCAACAAAGGGAAATCTCCATCATCACTCTATGCAAATTGCCTACCTCACTCTCTCAACTTGGATCAAGTTACAAACCACACTCACTTTTGCCCTTGTTGCATCTTCCTTCAAAAACAAATCCTCTACTTGAGTGAAGATATTTCTTGGATCGAATATCTTCTTACTCGCCCTCATCCAATACCACCCTTAACACGATACAACATCATGAGATCCACCTCTTCCGCTCCATACCCCACTCCATATCCTTCTCCATCAAACAACTAAGCTCTATGCTTATGTTCCCCTCAAGCAAATAAAACACTCAGCCATGGGTTTCAAGCAAGTCCAAATGCTCTCTTTGGCAATTTAGGACTATGTTGTTTCTTTTGTTTTATTGTAATCAATATGCTTCAAGCATATTGAATGTTGTAATGATGATCATTTCTATGATCATCTCGTATATGCTTGAATGAATATATTTTTATTTGCATTATTATTGCTTTGCATATATATGTCTTGTTCTCCTCACATATTGTTTTTAGCCAAGCATTCCATAGCTCGTTTCCTTGGCGCTCTCAAATGAGGGGGAGCTTCCTACCCGTTTAACTTCGTTCATGAAGCTTACTCGGCATAACCTTTTTGATACAAAAAGGGGGAGAAGAGAATATTAAACTCTAAATACTTGTCTAAAAATTATTTTTTAGACCTAATGAGTTTAAGGTTTTGTAATCATCAAAAAGGGGGAGATTGTTGACATAAATAATGCCTAAAAACATTGTTAACATATTAACAATATCTTTATGTTTTGATAATTACAAAACATAAACTCATTGAACAAAAATTTATGACGTAAAAAAGTATTTAGCGTTTAATATCTTTCTTTACATCCAAATCACTTAAGGTATGAATAAACAAAATGTTTATTGCATTATATGATCAAAAGAAATTTTTTTAAATCACTAGACTTTTTATAAAATGTCTTAAACATTTTATATCATTTACAAAAATCATTTTTGGAATTAAAAGAATATATTTAAATCATTATAAATATATGAATTCAAATTTTTAACCAAAAATGGCAAATATAATCCAGAAAAATTTTCCCCACAAAAGGACAAACAATTCCAACGTTCTGGAGGGGGCGGCCCCCTTAATGATTAAGGGGATCGGCACGCTCCCGAACAGTATTTTTTGTCATATAAATACTAGTTCATTCCACAAAATTTTCTCACCTTTGGCACCCCAAAACTTTCTGATCAAAATCTCCATTTCCATTTCCTATAATCCTTTGATCATATATGTGTGTGTGTGTGTATATATATATATATATATATATATATATATATATATATATATATATATATATATATATATATATATATATATATATACTTATTTCAAAGTGATCCAAGTCTTATTCTTTCAAGTACAAAAGAAGAATACTTCTACTCATCAAGACAAGAAGTATTACAACTTGTTGTGACCTCCACATCCAAGTTGTTGGAGCATTATTCATTACATATATTTCTTTGAGTTAATTGTTGTGAATATTTGGTAGAAGATATATTAGCTTAGTGTGTAGAAAGTGTAATTGTTTAGAAGATTGTTGTGAAGTAAATAGTTGGGAAGTAGATTGTTGTTAAGTAAATAGTTGGGAAGTAGATATTTGTAAAGAAGATAGTTGAGAAGTAAATAGTTGTGAAGAAGGTTGTTGTGAAGTAGATAGGTGTGAAGATAGATAGGTGTGAAGATAAATAGGTGTGAAGAGTTGTGTATAAGGTGTGACCAAGTTGTGATGAAGTTGTGGTGTGTTTATTGGTGTGTAAGGTTTTCTCCGCCATAAGGGAGCTTGTTGACATAGTGAAGAAAACTCTCGAGTTAGGTGCTCGGGGAGTGGAGTAGGGCAAGGAAGGTGTCCTTGTAGCCGAACTACTATAAATCTCTTGTCTCGTGGTTCGATCTTTCCATCTCTCACTTATTTCTTTACTTACATTATTATTGCCATATCATACATATATGTTGTTGTTCATATTGTGCAAGACTTGAGTTCACATAATATCGGATCTAAATTTTTAAAGCAAAAAAAACAAGCAAACAAAGTTTTTCATAATAAACAAAAAAGACGTGAAACTATTCAAACCCCCCCCCCCCTTCTAGTTTTCCACAATAGCCACTACTATACTCAAATATCTTACTATAGTTCACCGTTTTACAGTTTTGTATATTGTCGAGTTCCAGAAACGGGGCCTCCCGCATTGTCATTTGCTGTTGTGGTTAAAAGAAGCCTTACGTATTTACAGAAGTGTATACATTGACAGGTATGTGTCAGCCGAGCTCCCAGACCCAAGAACAAATCTTGAAGGTCATCGCATAGTTTCAGAGTTCATGTTACATGGACCATACGACTTAGCTAATACATCTGCACCATGTATGAAAGATGGCGGCGAATGCAAGAAATGGTTTCCTAAGGCATATTGTGAAGAAACTTTTATTGATCAAAAAGGCTTTGTACACTATCGACGAAGAAATACAGGCATAAAAGCAATGAAACAAAATATGGAGCTTGACAATACATATGTTGTTCCATATAGTCAGTCACTTTCCATGCGGTTCTATGCTCACATTAACGTTGAGTATTATGAATGGACTATGATGATAAAATACCTTTTCAAATATATCTCAAAAGGTACTGACCGCATCATAGCGCGTGTTACAAGACCGATAGGTAATCAAGAATCAACCAGCAGTTGCCCAAGAATAACGGTTGATGAAATAAAGAATTTTCAGGATGCAAGATACATCAGATCGCACGAAGCCTGTTGGAGAATACTTGGTTTTGATATACATTCCAGGAAACCAGCCGTGCAAATACTTGTAGTGCATCTTGAAAATATGCAACGGGTTACCTTCAAAGCAGGACAACGGCTACAGGCAATTGTTGATGACGAACACAACAAGAGAACAACATTAACTGAATGGTTGTGTTATAACCGTGAGTCAACAGATGGGTGTCACCTAACATACTTAAACTTTCCAAAAGAATTTGTTTGGTATTCTAGCGACAAGACATGGGAACGTAGGCGCCATAAAAATAGTTCATCTATTTGGCGACTAACCTACATACATCCTAGCGCAGGTGATCTCTTCTACTTGAGGATGTTTTTGTGTCATCAACAAGGTTGTAAATCATTTAAACATATTCGGACAGTTGATGGTCAGCTATATCCGACAAATAGAGCTGCATGTGAAGCACTGGGATTACTAGACAACGACCAAGAATGGAGTATCGCCTTAGATGAAGCAGCACTATCAGCAACAGCTTCTCAGTTGCTTATACTCTTTTGCCAGATACTTATACTCTGCGACGTCTCCAATCCAGGCCTTCTCTTCCAAACACATGCAAATGATATGCCTGAAGACATTCCAAACGTGCTTTCACAACTGCTACATATAGAAGAGGTGCATCTGACAGAAGATGAACTACAAATTAATAGTGTTACTTAGTTATATATTGAATATGCCTGCCGTTATTTATTTAATTAATTAGCTACATTAGAAATAAATTAATAGTGTTACTTAGTTGCATATTCCCTTTCCGACCTTAACTCTAATCAAACTAATGTTTCTACATACAAAATAATGGCAACTACCACTGAAGAAACCTCGCTAACGAAACCTGAAGAAAAAGAAACTGTTACTTCTGAACATACCTCACTACCTAAAGCTCATGGAAAAGAAATTGTTACCCAGACAGAAACTACAGACCTGCTGACCCTAAAACCAACCGACCTTGATAAATCTATTTATGTAAAAGTTTATTGCAAATGGACAATAATTAACAAAGCCTCGGTGCCATCCATGCATAGCTGCATTTTAATTGATCAACAGGTACAATCGTATATTCCTAAACAAAACTATACCAAAAGATAACTATCTTTTTATTTACTTTTTTTTTCTTTTAGGGGGCGGCAATCCAGGCAAACATTAAGCCACGCGAGAAAGACCGGTTTGGCATTCTTGAAATCATCAAAACATACAAGATAAAAGGTTTTGGATTTCAAGATGCAACTGGATGGCTACAAACAGTTAACAATCCATTTTCACTAGCTTTTGGAAAACACACAGACATACAACTAGCACCTGATACAGGTTCCTAGCTCATCACTTTAACTTTGTCGAGTACCCTGACCTTCACAAAAACGTCGACAAAAAGCAAGGACTACTGACAGGTGCAAAATCTATTTCAAACTTACTCTAACATAAACACCCTATATTTATACACTACATTCACTATTTTCTGTCTCATTTAATTGTAATGTTTGCAGACTACGTTGGTTGCATCCAATATGTGACTGATCTCCTAGAATCAACTAAGCCTACAAAAGAAGTCACATATTGGAGAGACATTGGGATACAAAATCTTGAGTATGTAACATTTAACCATAACTATTTTTTCTATTTTCATATTTACAGTCCACCACCTTAACCGAAATTATCTGTAACAGGGGTATGACTGTAAGATTTACTTTGTGGAATCAAAAAGCTCGGGATTTTAATATGAAGGAGTATGAAGAAAGTGAAAAGCCTGCAACCATTGCTGTAACCTCATGTATAGTAAAAATCTATGGCGGTAAGCAAAATACTCTATGCTTATCTACAACTGTTACATATACAGACATTAACCATTACATTACCTTATTTAGGCCTACAGCTTTCAAGCACAGCTACGACTCATTGCTACTTCAATCCTGACATACCAGAGGCAAATGAAATCCGATCAGTGTAAGTAATCCTAATTAAAAAAATTATATCTCGTCAGTCTAAGCAATTTTAAAGGGAAAAAAATACTGTAACCTCTTATAAACCTGCAGCTACAACAATTTCCTTGAACCACCAACAATATTAGATGTGCAGTACCAGCGATGTCCTGACATAGAACAAGAAAAAAAAGGAACCGTGTCAAATTAGCAGATTTGCTAACAGAAAATCCACAACATCACCAGGTATTAATAAATGAGTACATACGTATAATAAAAACATGGCGAATGTCTAAAACAAAATACCTTTGCAGAATGTTCGTTTCACTGTTCTTGCAACTGTTGATACCATCAGCGATACAATGCCATGGTTCTATACAAGATGTACCACATGCCGCTCCAAAGTATCCGAAAGATTCCCGCATGGACAATGCCGTCAGAGAAATCCCAATACTGGTATCGACTACAGGTAAAGCAAAAACAACACAATAAATCATGACTATAAATATGCCTAAGTTTAGTTAAAATACATAATATCTAGACTGATAATTCTTTTAAAAACATTTGTCACAACTATTGCTTTAAAGCATTTATCTTTGACGACACCGGGAGAATAATGCTCACCTGCTTCAGCAGCGAAGCACACTCAATAGTAGCAAGCTGCGACGAAGTTATCCAGAAACTATAAGACAGAGATCCATATAGAGTGCCACTAGAGCTAGCTGCATTAGAACAAAAGACATATATATTTTAGCTACACTACGGCTCAGACAGTACAAAAGAGTAAAGGTTTTTTTTTCTTGATAAAGCGTGGGATGTAACACCAACACTTGCAGCACTACTAGAGCCAAATATTGAGACACTACCAGCAAAAACATAAATTGTTGCAGCACTACCAGAGACAGATATTGAGATACCAGAGGCAAGTATTCAGACACTACCACCAAAGGCAGAGATTGAAACAAAAACAACAGGTACACCAAAGGTTGCAGAAGCAATAAGCAAAGATACTAGCACACCACCAACAATACTAGGACAACAACACATCAACATACCAGAGTCCTCTTCTACGAACAGTGAAAAGAAAATAAGCAAGACACGTAGGGCACTCTTTCAAGCTACCAAACCAGAAACAGAAACACCAAGTGCCAAAAAAAAAACAAGAAAGACGATTAATAGAAATGATCGCTACCACTTGGCAACAGACGAGCGTTTCTTACGCTGTAAATAAGTATCTGTCTATGACTATCGTAGCCTAAAACTGCTGAAAATAAGTACTAATGTTCTTAGAATAACTTCTGTAACATAGTTGCGCCGCAGTAATGCGCAAACTGTATGTATCTAAGCAGCCTAAAACTGCAAAAAATAAGTACTGATGTTCTTAAAATATCTTTTGTAACATACTTGCGCCGCAGTAATGCGCAAAACTGTATGTGTCTTATCCTATCTTTAAAAAATAAATGCTGAGGTTCTTAAAATATCTTTTGTAGTATGGTAACACAACACTCTGATGAAAATAACTTAGACACATAATGATCAAACATAATATTATAGTATATATTTATGTATAAACAGATTATCTGTGCCATCATACTTCCATATGTAAGTAGCCAAAGTGATAACGCCAAATTTTTTTTTTAAAATAAATAAATAAATAGAATAAAATAAAATAAAATAGAAAAAAATAACACTATAAAAAGACAATGAAACTAATGCTTTTATTTATTAATAAACATCATCAAACTACAAAATACAACATAGTAACAGGAAGCACAAGTCATAGCTTACATGAACTCCTATTAACAGAAATGAAAACATAAACACTACTAATACAGACAACAATATCCAAGACTACAACAAAACAGATTAACCATACTGCTCCATTTTCGACACATGCCCATATTGTGACCCATCATCATCAACAACATAAATGGCCTTAAACTTATGCCTTCTTGAAGCAATTCCCGATGTCTTTGCATTCTATGATGAACACCATCACATACTTCCTCCAAAAGGCAAATGAATCCTTCATTCTCATCCGCTTCTTGAATCCACAAGGACCAATAGCAATGCTCTAATCTATTAGAATTGCATGCCTCTTTAACCTCATGAACATTAGGAGTAGATACCATTTTCTTTGACAGATTTTTTGAAAAAAACTAAGGACATATGACTAATACTACTACAGACTCAATCAATACCAACAACATACAATAAAGTAAAAAATTCAAAGACAAAATACTTATATGCATACTAGACCAATAACAAACTGTTAAACACAATGCCAATAATAATCTTGCTAATACAAAATGCCATTTTCACACTTTCAATTACAGAGTCCAAACATTTTGAATTGCTTTACCTTTGTTCATAGTAAAAACAACAGCACAAAAGTTAACAGCTATACACAATAAGATACTTACCAATATAAGCTTACATTTTTATTAATATTAACATAAAAGTTAAACAAATTCCAGATACACTAGAATTTTAGTACATAAAACATACGCACAACCCATTGTCTACATATTCCTACGATACCTACAACAAAAGCTACCATCTTCATCCAGCTAAGTGACACAAAAGATTACTATACTTATGCAGATTTAAGCATACAAAAGATATACAGAGAAACAACCTTATTAAAATAGCCTGAGCTTATTTAATTATCTTGATCTTCTTCACCATCTTTGATTTCTCAGCAGCACGAAGAGAAGCAACATGACTCATCTGAATAAGCCTTTGTATTTCCGCCAAATCATCTTGCACCGCCCCCTTTAAAACAGCCAAAGGCTCATCCATAGCAGAATCAAACCCATAATTCTCCAGCTCCGCAATAATCCCACGCCTATAATCAACCCTAGCTTCCACCTCTTCCATCCTCTGATTATAGTCCTTTTCATCAAACTCATACGCTTCCTTTTCCATTCGAAAAATTTCTTGAAGAATCTTATCAATTTGCCTATTCTCAATTTTTTTAGCGATCTTTTGGCATTTAGGAAATCTAGGAGCCATTGAATTCGAATGAACAAAAGTTACAAGAACAACACACAAGCAGATACAATAAACAGATGTTTTTTTTAAGACAACCCTAAATCTGTCTCATCCCCAATTTTTTTCCTTACCTAAAAATAGACAACATAAAAAGATTGGGCCTAAATGTTAAACCCAAATACTAAAAATAAAAGAACAAAAAAAAAAAAAAAAAAAAGCCCAATAACCACCCAACAAATAAGAAAGAAATGTGAACAAAAAAAAATTACTTACCAACAAAAAAATTTCCAATCTCAAATTAACGAAAAAAATAACCGAACTAAACAAACTAAACAAAGACTCAATGCCCCTAATACCGACTAATATTTGTAGATTTCCAGCAAAAAGATATAACCTTATAAAACTAATCCTTATTGAACTATTTATGGTATACAACAAAAACAATTTAAAGATAACAAAAAATTCTCTAAAAAAATAGCAAAAAAATTACGTTAAAAACCCGCGAGGCCGCAACACGGCCGACCGTAGCCACACTCGTTATAAAATATAAACACATAATTACCAGTTAAATATTTAAATTTTACTGATAAGGATTTATTTGGTATGTTTTTAAGGGGTTATTTAAGCCTTAAATCGCGTTTTTATTATCAAATATTATCCCAAATCGTTTCTTTTCTCATTTTAGGTACTTGGGACGCGATTTCTGAAAATTAGAGCATTTTGGACGTTTTGGGCTCAAAAGTGAAGAAAACAACAACGTCAAGAAAACCTGTCAGGAATTGCACCTGACGACGTCATGCATTAATAGCTGACGTCGTTACTTGAAGACAAAGGAGTTGGAAAATATTACACATGACGCTCCAGTGAACCTTTAATGGATTTACACCTGACGGCGTCAGGTGTATTTGGAAGTAGGCCGTCTGGTTATAACTCAAAGAGAGACGGCCCAGAAGACTTATACCGTGACGACGTCAGAAGGTTATAACCTGACGCCGTCAGACTTGTAATTCTATATATAATTTTTGATTTTTCATTTATTAAGTGTGCAACTTTGGAGACAAAACCCTAGTACAAAATTCAGATGAGCTTTAGGGTTTTCATACCCTCTTTCTTCCATGTTTAATTGAAGTTAAATTTTCTTTTAATCATTCAATATGTCTATGTGTTGTTTGATTATCTATTTATCTTCTCTTCCTTTTAGCATGCTAGCTTAAGTTTATTAATGTTTGCTTAGATCTAATGAAACCTAGTTATTTATTGTTGATAAGTTGTCTATTGTTTAGTTGATTGATTCACGTTAGGTTAAGAAAACTGGCTGACCTCCTTTGTGTAACTAGCTTGAACATTTTAAAAAACATAATCATATGTGCACTACGGTTTTTCTCGTTGTATTTAATGCATGAATAGATGTTAATGATTCGTAGGTTTGGATGTTTAACGCATAGCTTTAGGAGAAATTGATATTCGTAGATTGGGGAAGGCTGTGCAAACCCCCACAACTGGTATTGAGGAATACAACACTTCAACTAAAATAACTGCACTGTGATATTCAACGAATCAACAAGAGATAACTAGTGAGTAATTATATCTAAGTAAACATGTTTGTCCCATTATAAGAAGTTCGCCACTTTTTCTTTTCTTATTATTAAATTTTGTTTTTAGTTTAATTAGTAATTTTGGATTAGTTGATTAGCAACTAATTCCTCTCATTCCATTAAAACCGAGATTTTAATTGTTTTTATAAAACATAAAAATACAAAAAAAGAATCATTTCTCACCTTTATGCTTAAATTGACAGACATCTCAAACTAACGACACTATTCCCCAAGAGAACGATCAATCCCCCAGACATACCTATAATATACTACAACGACCAGGGTCGTTGCCTGGAGGATTGCAAAGCTTCTTAAGATCCCTTGAGAAGTAAAACCTTTTGTGAGGTCGCAATCCTCGCACATTTACTAATATAGTTACTTATTGATTTTAGTATGACTTTATGTTATAAATTGTTTAGATATGATAGTAGTTTATTATTACTAAGTTATAACTTTAATTTTTTTCAGTATTTTATAAATGATATCTAGTGGTAAATGGATCATCCATGGATGACAAAAGGTCATTAAAATATGATCTACTAAACATCCATATTCATATTTATATCCGTTAATAATGGGCGGGTGTATGTTCACTAATCGGATATTTTTTGTTATTCCTAAATAGAAAACACGGGTAATGATTCAGTGAGAAGAAAACTTGAAATGAGAATAATGAGAAATAGTTATAATCACATATTTGAGATGCATCGACTTGAATTAGATGCATCTCTATTCATTTATATGCATCCCAATTATTTTCGAAAGTGATTTTAAAGTGAAAAAAATGCAAAGTGGTACTAACAACAAATTAGACCCGTAGAGGACGAAAAATGCATAGAATTTTTCTAAGTTGATGAAATACATCTAACATACGTATATGCATATAATTTTTAGATAGAAAATATATTATTGTGCATCTAAAAGATTAATGATGCATCTAATTCAAATCGATGCATCTCTAATATATAGTTATAGCTATTTCTTATCCTTTCTATTTTAAGGTTTCTTCTAATTTAATCATGTAATATTTTTTTGTTCGGGTAAAAAGATAAGTATAATACGAAGCAGGTGGAAATTACTAAACTCAACTCATTTATATAGTGCAAATACAATATACTGTAATATTTAATTTACATGGGCTGACTTACAAGTTACAACCACGTCTTATTTAATTAACAAAAGAACGACTCTTAACTAATAAGAGAAACTGATTTCTACAACAACTATCAATCATTTAACTTGATAGTATTTGTTCTATCTCGTAGGTGTAACACCTCGGACATCATCATGGGTACGTTCAAACAATCAAAAAATATATTTACATGCAACAAATAGATTGCAGATATCTTAATGTCCTGCAAATCTCCTTACGGATTAAACGAGAATCTTCCCAAAATACCTTGCTTGTATGGCAAGTATGTTTTCTTCTTCAAGTCATTCGAAACAGCTCTGTTAACCGTGTAATGGTGCTCGTGAGCCGACACACGTCCTCTTCTCTTCGACATTGATCCAGAGCTCCTAACATCTTGATCATGTTTCCTGAAATTAGCTGAATATTTCTTCAAAGGGTCTCTATCCATTGCTCGTCCATCTGAAGCACTTCTAAACAAGAACAAATCAATAAAACTCCATTTTTTCGAGCCGTTTTCTGTTGGAGTTGGAGAAGAGGGCGTCACCATTTGCTCTCGACGTTGAGTTGAGGCTCCAAGCGGTGACAAAGATCGTGTTCTTCTGCTTCTCGACGAAGGTAATCGAGAAGAAGAAAACCCTCTATCTCTACCTCTTTCTTTCTCTACTTTCCTTGGTGAATCCACGGTCTTGATCACACCTCCATGGAATAAGTCATCAGCGGTGACCGAATCCCTACCAAAATGGCAACTTACATCAAAAGAAAACTCATCTTCCGATAACTTTTTGGGTGTCTTAGGGACACCAGGCTTTTCCTCCCATGCAAAAGGGACCGTGGCAAGAGAACGTATGCAGGTAGCACCTACATCAATCAATAACTCGTCGAACCCACAGTACAACTCACTGAGCTGTTTGGGGCTCGACGGGGCACTAGTGTAGCCATATGATGAAGATTTGAAGTCAAAATCCATTGCTGGGGCGACGTCCATATTGATAAGTGTATGTAAAATAGATAAATGCTCGAACTTAATATGAAACAATGCATGAGGATTGATGGTTATAAGCATTAGTATTCTGAGTGACTGAGTGAGGAAGGATATGTGAAGGTTCATGGAGGTAAGTTAAGTTGACTAAAAAATGAAAATTTCAAGTCTAACTTGCCGTCTTTGTTGTTTAGTAGTTACAGTAACATTTGTTATATTGTTGTAAGGTTGGATCTGGAATTAAAAATGTGCAACAAAACAAACATGTGGTATATTTTAATCTGAACAAACATATTTTTCTACGTTATCTATTTAAAGTGGTAAAAAAAATTAAAAAAAAAAAAAAAAAAATCTTGACCAGCAACTAAACTTGTCAAGCAGCACATGTAGCGAAGCAACCGCATACCAGGATAGATTTTGTCACTTTTATATATAATGCTTTATAATTTAGTTTATTGAGTTAAAAGTAACTCGGAATTGATGAAGAGTACACTTGACCCGAAATAAGTTGATGTAACAAAGATGGATTTTTCGACAGGATGACTAATCGGTCATGGTCAAAAAACGATATATTATCCTAATTTATCTTTTATCAGCAGGGTCTGACTCACTAGATATACGAGCTAATGTAAACTCTTATGTTTGCGGATATGGTATTCCGTATACTATAATGTAATCTCAAGCACCCCGAAACTAAAAATCTAAAATTAAGGACCATGTTTCATGTAATATTTGAGAAAATGTAAAAGATTAGAGGCTTAAATGTGATTAATTTTATGCCTAAGTAGATGTGGAGGTTGATTTTTGATTTGTCAAGAAGTGAGTCTGTTTGCTGTCATCAACAGGATGCTGAGACATATAATTATTCGTACATTTAGATATACCAATTATGCATGTCAATTAATGCTTTTTAAAAAAGCGTTCTAAGTTAATTGGGCTTTTTAATTTGTTTGAAATTGTTATGAAGTGAACTACTCTCTGTCTATCATACAACATGGACCATTTAGGAAAGCCCAAGATATATATTCTTTATTTTTGAATAATGAGCCACTGTGCCATACAAAAAATAGGACTAGTTATTCGATATCGTCCCAGATCTAGTTCTTGCTGATACTGGCGTTATTTTCTCCGTAACCATATAATAACACTAAATTTACGTCTTTTAACAGCCATAAACGACTGGGTAATAATCCACAACATATAATAACAGCGTTATTTTCTTTCAATATTGTGAGGAATAATCATGTTAAAGTCGAGAAGATGAAATCGGTGCTATATTCTACAACAATCGACCGTTTTATATCAATTATGACTTATGAGTGATGTTTTCGTATTTTCTTACGGTGGTAACATGATTCGAAAATCATGATACTTTTAGAACAACCAACTGATTTCTAATTATTGTGTTGAAAGAAAGGATGAGGATCCTCTCATGTTCATTTGAATATGAGAGAATCTTTATCCCCAAAGAAAAAGATAGGCTTTCTTTAATTCTGTTGCGTAGCACGGGTACTTGGTTTGATAAGTTTAAATGTCAATCATTTTTCATTATGTAAACGGGAAGCACTTGCTTTAAATATGACATAAAACTATTGCAACCCAATCACGTGCAATCGGACCCATCGCTATAATTAGCTTCATATTTGAAAACAACACCACCTTCTTTTGCAACCCCTTTTAGATCCCTTTTAAGATTATTAAAAAATCAAGAAACTCGCACTTAGATACAATGAATCCTTTATAGTTTCAAATCCCTTTAAGACTATAAATTTTCTACACATATATTTGGTTACAATGGTATAATTTTATTAGAGACACATGCATGCATTATCAAAAAGATGTTACGAGTATGTAGTGAAAAAGGTCACTCGATCACTAATACTCCGTGCAACTTATTTCAGTTTACCACTTACGTGCACCATAGTATGACTTGCTTGGTACGTGCTTGTTGCATAAAGCTTTAGTGTATAAGTTTCCAGTGCAAGTTTTTACAAGGATGTTGCATCGCCATTAGCCCATTGACTAATTAAATAGAAGAAAAAGAATGATGCGGTATATATATATATATATATATATATATATATATATATATATATATATATATATGGTAAGGTTCTAGAGAAAAGTCCACTTTGGTAGAAAAGTGAGAAAAAAAGTTATTAGGGGTTAATTTGAAATATCTCAAACTTCAGGGGTCTGTCTTGAAACATGCCCCCACCCCACCCCCCCCCCCCCCCCCCCCCGAAAAAAAAAAATTTTTTTCCCGCCAAAAAAAAAAATTTTTTTGGGCAAATTTTTTTGGCCAAAAATTTTCCCGCCAAAAATTATAACCCAGATGCACCTTTTTTTTTTAGTGCATCTGGGTTATAAAAATTGGTGCATCATAGTTATAACTGAGATGCACCAATTTTTATACTGAGATGCACTAAAAAAAAAGGTGCATCTGGGTTATAAAAATTGGTGCATCATAGTTATAACTGAGATGCACCAATTTTTATAACTGAGATGCACTGAAAAAAAAGGTGCATCTGGGTTATAAATTTTTGGCCCAAAAAAAAAAAAAATTTTTTTTTGGCCTCAAAAAAAATTTTTTTTGGCGGGAAAAAAATTTTTTTTTTTTCGGCGGGGGTGGGGGGGGGGGGTGGGGGTGGGTGGGTGGGTGGGGGGTGGGGGGGTAGGGTGCAAATTTACAAAAACTCCTTAAAGAATGAAGGAAAATACAATTAGGTCCCTGTAGTTTGGTGTGCAAAAAAGAAGAGGCTGATTTGTACACTTTTCTACCAAAATGGACTTTTTTCATGAACCCACCTCTATATATATATATATATATATATATATATATATATATATATATATATATATATATATATGTGCGCGCGCTCATAATTTTCCTTTATAAGCCAGTCGCTATGATGTAATGACCAAGTTGCAGGAAACGTCGTTCAAATCTTGTTTTTCGTTATGCATTTGATTGAAATAATAAAGGCTGGGTATCTGTTTGAAAGGTCTTACATGGTGTGCTTTGAGAGTTTGAGGCCAATATAATTGGTGATTCGAATATCAAAATCACTTATCTTGTCTTTTATATAACTAGAAAGGTGCCCGCGCGATGCGGGGGCGGATTATTGGGGTGAAGAGGAGGGAGGTGGGGTGGTGGAAAGTGGTTGTTGGGGTGGTTGTTGAGGTGGTTATAAATTGTTGGGGGTGGTTGTTGAAGTGGTTATAAATTGTTGGGGGTGATTGTTAGGGGTGGTTGTTTCCATAATTAGTAAGTAAAAGTCTGAATTTTTAAGCCTTTCTAATTATAAAATAGTCCCAAATACATTATATAGTAGTATAGATAAAGGAATTACATCATTTTGGAGTGTTTTTGCAAAACTTTTTTCATTGAAAAATAAATTGGACCAATAGGAGAGCTTGATTTTGACACGTAAGCGAAATCAAGCAATATGATTGGCTAATAAAATGTCAAAATTGAATTGATTTTGGTCAAACTTTAATAAATTTGATAGAGAATTTAATTGAGGAAAAAAAACATATAAAAATATAGGTGTCAAATTTATAAAAACAAAAACTTACAAAAAGATGAGGTAATTAATAAAACTTTAGTGCTTGAATCTTAAATATATTATATACAGTTAAGTGTAAAATTATAAGTCTCTATGATTTTTAATAACTTTAGATAATAAATAAATAACTCCTTACACTTTATACCCCCTGTACTTTATAATATGAACTTTGTTTACAATTACATAAGTATTAATATTACTTTGAGACTTTCATCAATTAAAATACAAAATTTTGTTAATATACAAATTAGTTTTAATATACTTTAAATATTTTTAAAATAAATACTACGTATTAGTTTAAACTTTAATTTTTTTACTATATATGTCAAGGACTATGTTATCCTATTTAAAAGTTTAATATATGCGTACACGGGTTTGAATATTAAATACGGTTAAATTATTATTAACGTTAATATAAAAATCAAATGCTAAGCACGAGTTACTGTGATATGAAAATAAATATATGCGATTGTATTTATAACAACGACTAATGTAATTATTATTTAAAGTTATATACGGATATCCGGAAAAACATTTTCAAAAAACTTTACGGAGTATATTTTAACTTCATCAATGCTCATTATTTGCTACTACACTCGCATATTTTGTACAACATGATATGAATAGTTAAACAACAATATCAACCTCAACATCTATATCAGCTGAACAAAGTGAAAGCTTTTATCCAATAAAAATTTTTACAAAATATTAATAGATATTAATACATAATGAAAGACTCATGCATATTTATTAGTTGTACTTATATCACAATTTTTACTGGAAAATTCTTATATGTCTATATAGTAAACTAAAAATTTAAAACAAATTTGATTTATGTGTAAATCACGTGCGTGCACGGGACTTATAACTAGTTATATCTACAAGATTATCTGAGGGTTATTTACACATATAGGTAATGAACTTAAAAAAAAATTCCGTGTTATGTAACGAACTTTCAAAAATATTAAGTTAAGTAACAAAAGTTTCAAAAACCGTTAAAGTTAAGTTATTTTACCCCATCATGCAACTGGTAACCTGTTGACCCGGTAATTTTGTTTGACCTGTATATTTGACCACCCTTTTGAGACTTTTTCCCCCAAATACGTTTTCCCTCAAAATTGTGAAGAACCCTAATCCCCAATTACGCTAACCCTAATTCCCAAAATTCATAAACACTAATTATCAAATTCATGTAATATTCAACATGGGTAAAGGTAAACCCGACAAGAATCGACCTTTCACAGTGAACCTAAAACATGAGGGTCTATTTACAATAAAACCGTTTGCTTATATAAACTATGATGAGAAGCAAATTATGGATCTTAACTTTGAAGGTATGTCATGTGCTCAACTCTTTGATGTAGTTAATCATTTAGTGCATGCTCCACTTAAGAGACTTTATTATTGCAAAATAGGAACCCCATTAAGGATAGGTATTAAGGAGATTAGGAATGATGATGTTCAGGCATTTGTAGCATGTGGTTATGAATCAAAATGGGTTGTTGACTTGTATGTTGAACATCTTGATGAAGATGCTTTAGAATGTAGGAACAGAACAGAAGCCATAGAAACATAAGAGGGATATGAGTCTAGTGATTGTTATTGTTCTAGTGATGAGGAGGAAGACTTAGGTGATGTTGAATTCTTTCATGAAACTGATGAAAATGTTGAAATTAGGATTGTGTCTACAAAAGACCCATTTCTTAATAAATTGTGCTCTAATAGTGGTGAATTTAAGGGTTTCATTGATGAACCAATCAATGTTAATGAAATAGAAGTCTTAGAAGACCCAGAGCCTATAGATGCTAAGTATGTAGCTAAGCCACACATTATTTATCCTAGGCATGATCCTACACAGGATTCAGATAAAATGGAACCTGTGCTAGGAATGAGATTTGAGTCAAATGAACAACTAAAACTTGCTTTAGCCAATTATGGTGTCCACAATGGGTATCAATTGTGGTTTGAAAGGAATGATTGGAAGCAGTTATTAGTGTATTGTGGTAGGGATGTAGAAGCAAGTAGATGTGTTGGGGCTGCAACTTTAAAAAAAAGATCACAACAGAAAAAGTTAAAAGATGGTGAGGGTTGTTCAAAAGATGGTCACGGTTGTTCTAAAGATGGGGAGGGTAGTTCTAAGTCAATTGCAAAGGTTACTAAAAAGGGTAGAATTAAAAGAAAACCTGTTAAGTCAACTGATGAGGAAAAAGATGTTTGTGGTTTTAGATTGTGTAACCTCTCGTAAATTTCCCTTACGATTAGTAAATGCATACGAACAAATAAAACGATGTTATGATAACTTAACACCATTTTACGGGTAACAATTTTTTTTTTTTTTTTTTTTTTTTTTTTTTTTTTTTTTTTTTATATGGCTTGATATTGGAACCACTACGATAACTGTGATTGACCGTTTACTCAGGAACGATGCTTACACACAACCTAGATAACCTATAATTATTGCGAACTATATATATATATATATATATATATATATATATATATATATATAACATTTATATTTATAACTATACGTTTCGTCTAAATACCGTATACTATTTTTATATTCCCCGAACCTACGAAACTTCCCGAGAACGCTCACTAATATTTTTTGAACTTCGACACGATATTTGAAACACAACATGTGGGCCCCCAATACCTAATGGGCCACGGATCCAATTTATAAACCAAACGGACTCCTTTTTATTTCTTTTCTTTCTTTGGGCCAACACAAACCACAAGCCCACCAGGCCACAAGCCCAAGTGCACCCTTTTTATTTTTCTTTCTTTTCTTTTGTTTCCAGTCGCGACCACGCCCAAAACACCCCTACTACCTTACGATTTCTATACATAACATGTACATATTTTTACTTGTCTCGTCTCCCCTAGTGCCCAAGAAACAGAAATGATAGATATTACACTCCCTCTCACATGTTTACTACCCTAGAAATCACCCAAGCAACGAACCAAACTCACCTTTGAAAGATAAGTTTAAACGTGGCAAGACATTCCTTGTTGCCACCCTTGCTCCCCAATTGCATCTAAACTAACAATATGCATAACATGAAGTGTCAGGAATGAATAGATTGATATCTCACAAGATCTAGCCTTGTAAACCATCGATTGGACAATGTTTATGGCATTACTATTCGCCCTCACATGCACACACCAACACTTGTGATCTTAACTTGTTTCTACCCTTCAAAACTCACTATAAAAGACCCCCATGCAAACTCAAAACGTCACATACACTCATACATACCACTTACACAAAAATAATAACGAAAGGAGTAGTGTTGGAGGACAAACGGATTGCCAAGAAGAACCACATCTCAAGTGAACCTAGGAGACCAAGTTTGAAGCCTCTTGAAACCTTGGTGGAACGTGAAGTGAACCACGAAGCTCTTGTACCATTACACGATCCTCACACGTCATTTTACACCACCTTTTATAGGTGAGGTGAGGCCTTGAAACCTTATTTCTATATCTATACATACGTACGTTCATGTTTTTGCACAATCACTTGATATCTATAAATCGTAAAATATAAAAACAACACATATGTTTTATACGTCGTACTATTATTTGGCTATGTCATTAACGAGAACCTATAAAAGATTTGAACTTATATTAATGAATACACAATAAAAATCACACGTTTCTAAGTTAAGTTGGACCTATACGATTTCACTAAAACACTTAGTTTATTTTTCAAGTTTTATAAGTTATACGCATGAGTTTTGACCATACACTTTGACATCGCCATTTTAATATTCGACACATGACCATCTAATATTTTTGTACAATCTAATTGTCTACCTAGTATACTAACGAGAATGATAAATAACAAGGCCTAACAACTTTATTTTATCACTTGAACGAGCCTAAAGTAAAACGAGATTTCATGAGATTTTCAGAAACTTAAAAACCTTACATGGGCCCTTAAGCCCAAAAAGCTAGTTTTAGCTTATTACGATAAGCTAGGCGTAAAAGCTGTTTTGAAATGTTATTAGGACTTAAAATGATGGATTTTGATAAACCCAATGTTCTCCCAAACCCCTTGAATCGAAAAATGTTAACGGGCCTTAATATTGGACTCGTTAAGCCCATTTTGTGAATAATAAGGAAAATAAGCTAATAAGTTGTTGAAATAAGCTATTCTACATATTCTGAGCTTATTGAAATATTAAAAATGTTTAAGTTTTGAATTTGGTAATTTTTGGACTAAATTTGCAAAATTTCGTTAACTAGGGACTAAAAGTGTCAAACGTGTAAACTTTGGGTAAAAAGTGTAAAATCTGTTTTCTAAGGGTATAAACTGATAATATTGAAACTTGGGATTGAAAAATGTAAATATTGACATAATTGGACCTAAAACGTAAATATATATAATTTTGGACTAACGACGTAAATATTTTCCGTTAAGGGTAAAATGTGTAATTTGGAGAAACTTAAATGATTAAATAATAATATTGATTTTTAATTAATAAATTTTATATATAATTATATCTATTATTTCAATATATATATATATATATATATATATATATATATATATATATATATATATATATATATATATATATATACGTATAAAAATTTATATAACGATAAGTAAATTTTAGACGATAAAACAACACGTAATTATTATCTATTTTATCTACGACGTAACACATCACCTATGCACATTATAGATTATTCGTAACTAATAATAAACGTTCGCAATAAAACGAGACTTAAAAACTGAAACTTGTCATATCTTATAGGTTATGTGATGAGGCGAAAAATGAACCAATTTTAGGGGGTCATTTAAGCCCGAATCCGAATTTATTTGATCAAATATTGCCCTAAATCGTTCCTTTTGTGATTTTAGGTACTTTGGGAGAGAAATCTGGAAAAGAAAGCAATTCGGACATTTTTGGAGCATAAAAGTGAAGAAAACGCCAAAGTCTTAATTTTCCATGCTGGGAACAGTAGGTGACGGCGTCAAGAGCAAAACCTTGACGGCGTCAAGAGCAAATCTCATGAATTTCCATGACGACCCAGAACAGATTTGACGACGTCACGTAGGAAGAGCGTCAAGAGTAAAAGAGTCATGACGGCCTGGAAGTACTTAAGTCTTGACGGCGTCAGAAGTGGATCTAGGCAGTCCGAGGAGAGTTTTGGCGGCGAGGTGACGGCGTCACATTGTTTGTCTTGACGCCGTCATACCTATTTTTCTATATATAGTTTTCTAATTTTCACACATTAAAGAGAGAAGTTTTGGGAGAAACCCTAAGTACGATTTTGGTGTAACTTTACAGGTTTTTCAAGGGTTCCAACCCCTTGATATCTTGCATGATTAATCAAGATAAGTGTTCTTCTAATTCAATCAATATGTCTATGTATTGGTTGTCTATATCATGTTCTTGTCTTAATTCCATCATGCTAGGCTAGATCTATCTTGTGTTTGCTTAGATCTAATGAAACCTAGATATTGATTATGTGTTGATTACTTGTTTATTCTTGTCTTGGATGAATGATTTATATGTTAGGCTTAAGAAAACTGGCAGATCTCCAAATGGTAACATGCTTGAACGTCTTAAGAAACATGAACCGAGGCGCACTAGGTCTTTATTGGTTGTATTTAATGCATGAGCCACTGTTTACAATCCCTATAGTTGTGCTGGGCATGGTGTAGGAGGAGATAAGAGCTCATAGAATTGGGGAGTTATGTGTGTCACCCCATGAATGGTATTAAGGAATACGATCCGTCATTCATGCAATTATAACAAGTAATTAACGTGTAAAAGATGTCTAGGGAGTAGTGAAATCTAAGTAAACACATTTTCTCCAATTACTGCTCACAACTTTAGTATAAATTAGTTTATTTTCTTTTCTAGTATTTTATTTTGATTGCATCTTAGTATTGGGTTAGTTGATTAGCAACTAATTCCACCCAAATCCTTCAAACCCCGAGATTTTACTTGCTTTCATAAAAATATAAAAATACAAAAATAATCATCCCCCACCTTTAGAACTAGTATTTAGGCTTTCTAATCCTAGCGACACTATTCCTAAGCTGAACGATCAATCCCCCGGTACTTGTCACTATACTATACTACAACGATCAGGTACACTGCCTGGTGGGGGTTGTAAGCTTCTCGAGGTCCCTCGAGAGGTAAAGCCTGTTGCGATTCCCACGCATCAAGTTTTTGGCGCCGCTGCCCGGGGAATAGTTATTGTCTAGGTTAGAATCTCTTTTTATTAGGTTTACTTGCTAGATTCCGTTCTAGTAAGATTTTATTTTTATTTTTAGGTTTTCTTTAGTCTATCTTTTTCTTTGTGCTTTTGTTAGTAAATTAAGTTCATTGACTATTCCGTTCACCATTATGGAGAACGCGAATCTACCAAGTCCGACACTAGAGTTTTACCAGAAAAAATATAATTACACCAGTTTGGATATACCAAGATGGACGAATGAAATGAGGAGGACAGGATCTTATATTGATTTTTTTGAGTACCTTGAGAAAAGAGGCCAAGGGCATAAGACTTTTAAAGAATTCACCTTCGGAGCTCCATCAACCCCTCAAAATGCCTCACTTAGTGAAACCTATGCACCATATGAACCTTCACCTAGGATAGTTTCGTATGAGCCACCTAGCTGCATGTCATGGTTAGGCCCTACCATAATACAGGATGAACACATAGGTGACCTTGATGTGATGGAGAATGTAGCTGAACATGATCACATTGATAAAAAAGACCTAGGTTTTATGATCGATGATGATGAATCTCAAGAAACAGATGATGAATCTTTTGGGCAATTTGTATATAGCAGTCAGAATATTGAGGATGATCCTTATGATTCGGACATAGAAGTTGAGATGCCTAGGGAAGCACGTGAGATACTTGGGAAAATGTTAGGGTTAGATTATAATAAAACACATGTTGAGGATATAGGTTTGAATACTTATAATGATAACCTTACTCTTAGTTCTAGGGAAGTTCCTAGTTTTGATGAACCGGAGCCTCAACAAAAAACCGTTACCTAATCTTCCATCCTTGGATGTGAATTTAGGAATTGAGATAGGTTCCGATCCACCCATCAAACCATATAGTCCGGGTAGTCATAGGATAAAAGTAGTGGACTCTAAGCCTTGTAGAGAGGAAGCCAATATAGGAGTGGAACATGACCTTACATACTTACATTACCCATTCGTGATTGATCATAAGAAACATTATGGGTTTAAACCAGGTTTATTAGGTCAAGATGGATTCCCAACTAGTAGTCTCTTGAAGTTGATAGAAGATGATCCTTTTCTAAGAGAAAATCTTAATCCGCCCACTAACCTAATTGAATTAGGTAAGGTTATGATGATAGGAGCACAACCCTTTGAGCATATACTTCATCCACCACTATTTCCTCACATGGCATATTTCCACCCTAAGGGTGTGTATCGCTACTTCCACCCGCACTTAATTCAAAGTGTAGGGAAAACCTCTCCTATTTCCATGAAATAAGGGTAGAGTCAGGCTCGTGACTCGAACAAAAACAAGCACTTCTTGGGAGGCAACCCATGATTTTGTGTGATTTTGTTTTGTTTGTTTGTTATTTGCTTCTGTATGCATGCTTTGTTTTTATTGTTGGTTGATCATGTTTCTAAACTAAATAGTGGAAATACTTTACTTTGTTGTTTTGGCCTAGTCTTAACTCCACCTAGAAGTATTTTTGCAAAAGATAAGTGTAAGGGGAAACCCCAAATATGTTTTTAAGAAACAAACCGATCATGATTCTCCACAATATTAAATGAACATGTGTATTCGTATTTGTTAGAGTCAAATGCTTGTATTGAGTCATAATGAAGTTTTGCAGGATTTTCTAGGAAGTAGGACCAAGTTTTTCCAGAAATTTCCCGGAAACTTAACATAAGAATTTCTGCAGGTCACTTCTGACGGCGTCAAGAGTTTACTCTTGACGGCGTCAAGTGTAAAAATCTGGAAATTTTACCGGTTTTGTTTTTCTAACGGAGTCTTATGGTTTTTGTGAATTATTAAGTTTTATAGTCTCCAAGAGATCTGCAAACTTCATTCCACAAGCATTATATCTTATCTTGTTTTCTAGGATTTAGTAACTTATATAGGATGCCGCCGATTTTACGCGAGGTTTTCTTGTCTATTTTATCAGGTTTTACAGGTTATGTATGACAATAAGATGATTTATATTCTGGAAGGGAAGCTTTGATTGTTCATTTTCTTGGAGGAAGATTTAACCTGGCCACCTTATTATCCATACCGAGCGAATCAGGGGAGTATTTGATTTCATTCTTTTTAACTTTTTCACTTTTACATTCTTTACTTGAACATTGGGGACAATGTTCATCTTAAGTGTAAGGGGAGGGTAAAAAGATGATACATTACATATGTACTTTCGCTTGAGTTTGTTTTGTTTGATGGTAGATGTGTAATAAAACTATGAGAAATACTTGTTAGTGCAATTTTAGCGCCAAATTTAAAATTTTTTACAACATTTAGGAGTGAAACTTTAGCCATAGCAAGCGTCTCAAGGATAGGAGATTGTATGACTAGCACATAACCGTATATTCAGAAAAATTTTCCACCCAAATATGTGAGGTTCGCCTTTAGATTTGATAGGAAAAGCATTTACTATTAGTGCTTATGAGTGTACCGGTAGCATTTAGATTCTAGAACTTGCGTTAGTGATGCATCCCGAGACCGCTAGTGAGACTACATTCGTGTGGTAGGATTTACTACATGATAAGAGGCATTAGGATTACCCTTGTGTTAAACCCGTATTATAATTACTTGACCATTTAAGTCATATTACTTGGCTAGTTAAGTCAACTAATTTTTCCCACACCCTTAGCGTTGTACTCATTTTTAGTACACGAAACCCCTAGTACACCCCTCCGAGCCTATCTTTTCGTTTCTAACTTTAAGCATTTTACTTAAAGGAAGAATTTGTTACACCCCACTTAAATGTACAACCAAATCGCCTTAGCCTTCCGTGTATGCGCTCATTTTTAGTGCATTATTGTTATTTGTTAAACCCTAAGTTAACTATCTAATTGATTACATGGTTGCTAAGTCGAGTCATATCTTTGTACATATTGTTTTGGGACTCATGGGACTCATGGGTAAGTACTTATTTTATGGAGTAATGGGGAAGAACATCATTTATTACCCCCCATATGTACGTTAATCTTAAAAGTGCTCCAAGTGTTTTGATTTTCTTAATTCGAGTCATTAGATTAGTTGATTGTAAAGTATGTAAAAATTCAAGTGTAAGGGGAATATTCATCCCCTATGATATATTATTTTGGATGGTAGGGTAAGAGTGTATGCAAAAAAAAAAAAAAAAAAAAAAAAAAAAAAAAAAAAAAAATCGAAAGATCAAGAAAAAGAAAAAAAAAATAGAAAAAGGAAAAAAAGAGAAAAAACATACGGACTACCATCCCGTTTCATTCTATGTTTATTTTATGTTTTTGTTATTTTTCATTTATTAGCTTAAGTCGAGTCTAGTCTTGGCTTAGCAACGCCATCTTGTACATGTAATTAACTAAGATTGTTAACTCGCCACCAGTAAAACTTCCTTTATCCAACAAAACCGTGTATTTCATATCCCTATACCTAACGTTACAACCCTTTAAAAGACCTCTTTGATAGTTTATCCTAGGTGCTTACGCCATGTGGTGGAGGTTTGATCCTTTCCCAAGCCTATGGTAATCTATTTTGCTATGACAGGTAGTGAGAGATATCTTCCGTTTCCATATTGTAATTTACACTTTATTACACCCGAGAGATGTGAGTATCTAAACACTATTTGTGAGGTGCTAGTGTATGACCTCCGTGCTTGTCTATTGGTCTTTAGTGGAACGATTATTTGTTGTAATTACTTTTATGTTAGTGTTAAATGACCCCTAACTTGTATTTTGAGTAGAATAAAAGCGCATTTGCTTGAGGACAAACAAATCTCAAGTGTAAGGGTTTATGATGAGGCGAAAAATGAACCACTTTTAGGGGGTCATTTAAGCCCGAATCCGAATTTATTTGATCAAATATTGCCCTAAATCGTTCCTTTTGTGATTTTAGGTACTTTGGGAGAGAAATCTGGAAAAGGAAGCAATTCGGACGTTTTTGGAGCATAAAAGTGAAGAAAATGCCAAAGTCTTAATTTTCCATGCTGGGAACAGTAGGTGACGGCGTCAAGAGCAAAACCTTGACGGCGTCAAGAGCAAATCTCATGAATTTCCATGACGACCCAGAACAGATTTGACGGCGTCACGTAGGAAGAGTGTCAAGAGTAAAAGAGTCATGACGGCCTGGAAGTACTTAAGTCTTGACGGCGTCAGAAGTGGATCTAGGCAGTCCGAGGAGAGTTTTGGCGGCGAGGTGACGGCGTCACATTGTTTGTCTTGACGCCGTCATACCTATTTTTCTATATATAGTTTTCTAATTTTCACACATTAAAGAGAGAAGTTTTGGGAGAAACCCTAAGTACGATTTTGATGTAACTTTACAGGTTTTTCAAGGGTTCCAACCCCTTGATACCTTGCATGATTAATCAAGATAAGTGTTCTTTTAATTCAATCAATATGTCTATGTTTTGGTTGTCTATATCATGTTCTTGTCTTAATTCTATCATGCTAGGCTAGATCTATCTTGTGTTTGCTTAAATCTAATGAAACCTAGATATTGATTATGTGTTGATTACTTGTTTATTCTTGTCTTGGATGAATGATTTATATGTTAGGCTTAAGAAAACTGGCAGATCTCCAAATGGTAACATGCTTGAACGTCTTAAGAAACATGAACCGAGGCGCACTAGGTCTTTATTGGTTGTATTTAATGCATGAGCCACTGTTTACAATCCCTATAGTTGTGATGGGCATGGTGTAGAAGGAGATAAGAGCTCATAGAATTGGGGAGTTATGTGTGCCACCCCATGAATGGTATTAAGGAATACGATCCGTCGTCCATGCAATTATAACAAGTAATTAACGTGTAAAAGATGTCTAGGGAGTAGTGAAATCTAAGTAAACACATTTTCTCCAATTACTGCTCACAACTTTAGTATAAATTAGTTTATTTTCTTTTCTAGTATTTTATTTTGATTGCATCTTAGTATTGGGTTAGTTGATTAGCAACTAATTCCGCCCAAATCCTTCAAACCCCGAGATTTTACTTGCTTTCATAAAAATATAAAAATACAAAAATAATCATCCCTCACCTTTAGAACTAGTATTTAGGCTTTCTAATCCTAGCGACACTATTCCTAAGCTGAATGATCAATCCCCCGGTACTTGTCATTATACTATACTACAACGATCAGGTACACTGCCTGGTGGGGGTTGTAAGCTTCTCGAGAGGTAAAGCCTGTTGCGATTCCCACGCATCATTATGTGTGAAGCCGTTGCCTTGCATCGTTGAGATTACGATTATTCTACTGTACTACTAAGGTGAGTTCATAGCCCACATTTAACTTGTTTTGTGGGGGGGATACATGCTCAAAAACCGAACACAAGTCTTTTCCTGATCTTATTATTACTTAAGTAGCTATTGCCGAAAGTCCCTCGATCATGAACCTTAATCACTTGAAGGGTGAACGTAAATAATTGTGAGTAGATCTATTAGGGATTAACAATCCCCATTTGGTTGCTAGAGGAAAGTTACCAAATGCACTTTATTTAAATATCATAGGTTACTGGCAAATACCTATCTTGGGGGCAACTTATTTCACATCATTATTATGAATAATTTTGATGTCTGTTGAATCGTTGAGTGTCATGAGCTTAAGGCAATAATGAATGTGATTTCTAACTTGTTTATTCGTATCTATATACAATAAGCATCTATCTCTTGTGTTCAAACTCTTAATTATAAACCTATGAATTTCACTCAACTTTTGTTGACTTTTAGCATGTTTATCTCAGGTAACTAAATGGAATGGATGGCAAAGGCACGAAGTGGGCAAATAAGGAAACGTTTATTTCTCTTTGAATAAAAACTTGTTGTTGAATAATGAAACCTGTTGGAAACATGAATATTTGGTATTTTAAATAAAACTTTAAAATGTCTCATTTGAGTCGTTTTCTATAATTGTGACAAAGATCCACGATATAATACCCCAAAAGTCTTCCGCTGTATTGATCGATTTTGGGGGTGTTATAGATTGTTTGCTTCTTCGATGTCAACTGAGAATTCTTTCCAAATCAAATCCTTAAAACCCAAATACAAATGTTCTAGGACCTATAACTTAGGAAGCTTGGTGACCTACAAATGGATAGCACATCATTTTGCCAAGGAACTCATTGAAGACCCATTCATTCCCTTGTTAAAAATGCAAACAAAAATTAGGGCAAAGTATCATATTAATGTCAGTGTTGGGCAATGCCAGAGAGCAAAACAGAGGGCATTATTTGATTATGAAGGTGGGTTGAAAGAACATTATGCAAGATTGTGGGAGTATAGGAATTCTGTAATTGATACTAACCCAGGTAGCACGTTTGTTTTAGATGATGAAGAAACCTCTTCTGGAATTAATTATTTTAGAAGATTTTATGTCTGCTTCAAAGGTGTGAGAGATGGTTGGTTTGCAGGTTGTAGAAAGGTAATAGGTTTGGATGGTTGTTTTCTGAAACATAAATGTAGAGGTGAGTTGCTTGTTGCTATGGGGAGAGATGCTAATAATCAAATGTACCCAATAGCACGGGTTGTTGTTAAGGTGGAAAACTATGATAATTGGCAGTGGTTCTTGGGTTTACTATGTGAAGATCTCAAGTTGCATCAGGGTAATGGTGTAACAATCATTTCATATTCTCAGAAGGTATGTAAAAATCTTATGTAACTAGATTGCAACTAATTTACTTAGGTTAACACTCATGAATTTCTTATGTACTAATACAGGGTCTAGAAAATGCAGTGAGTGACTTCCTTCCTAATGCAGAACATAGAAAGTGCACAAGACATTTATTTGCCAATTTTAAAAGAAAATTCAGTGGAGTGGAGTTACAAAGACTGTTTTGGCAAGCTGTTTCTACCTCTGTGCAAGATAACTTCTACTCAAAGATGGATGAATTGAAGGTTGTCAACCAAGAGGCATATGATTACCTGATACAGCGGAACCCTAACAGTTGGAGCAGAGCTTTCTTCAGTTTGGATAGCAAGTGTCCAAATTTTGAGAATGGAATATGTGAGAGTTTCAATAGGGCCATTCTGGTACAAAGGACAAAGCCTATAATAACAATGCTTGAGGACATCAGATTATATGTGATGCAGAGACTAGTGGCCATGAATAGGACTGCAAGGCTTTGGGAAGACACCATTACACCATCTATAAGAAAAAAGATTGAACAAGATGATTGAATTTCAACTCAGGTATTACTTATGCACCTATTTACATCATTTTGTTTATTAACTAACCAATTCTTCATACAAACATGTATTGGCATGTTGTTCCTAATGCTTTTCAAGAACTGAAGTGAGGAGTGGTAATCAAGCATATGGGGTTAACTTGACAAGGAAAAAATGCATGTGTGGGATGTGGGAGTTGTCTGGAATACCTTGTATTCATGTTGTGGCAGCTTATGAACACATGAATAGGGATCCTGTTCAAGGAGTACATGATTGGCATAGCCAACAGAAATGGTTTGAAGCATACCAATTTTCTATAAGGCCTGTGTATGGGAGTACTATGTGGAAAAGAACAAGGGATCCACCACTTCTACCACCCTGGATGAGAAAAATGCCAGGCAGGCCAAAGAAAAAGAGGATTATAGCACCAGATGAGAACACCTCACAAGTTACTAGAAGCGGAAGAGTGATGACATGTAGTAATTGTCAAGAAAGAGGGCACAAAAAATCTAGTTGTAAGAAAGATCCTGTGCCAAAGCCACCTAAGCCAACAAGAGCTTCTAACAACACAACCACACCTGATTTCACAACCTATGCATATGCTAGAGGTGGTGGAAGAGGATCCAGGGGAAGAGGTGGTGGCAGAGGTACAAGGGGTGGTGGCAGAGGTGCAAGAGGTGGTGGCAGAGGTGCAAGGGGTGGTGGCAGAGGTCAACAAAGGAACAATATGGTATGTTTTATAAAATTTTCTAAATATAAGATTATTTTACACTTTCAGTAATTAACTCCATACTTGTAAATTGTTTTTAGTTTATGGATGAGGATGAAATTAGAAAGAACATGCATCATGAATACATGGAAGAATTGCTACTTCAAGAAGAAGATAGGTTAGCAGCTATAGACAGACAAAAGCTAGAACAAGAAGCTTTTGATGAAGAAGCTTTGAGGTTAACTTTGGAAGAAGAGGCAAGGTGGAAAGAGTGGGATATTAAGAGGGAACAAGAACAGGAAAGAGAAAAAGAAGAATGGGATAAGAAGATGGGTTTACACCCATCATGCTACATATCAGATGAAGAATTGAAGAAAAGAGATGTCTCACATTCAAACAACAACTCTGATGAAGAATCTTTTGACCAAGAACCTTACAACAGAGGATTGGTGTCTGTTAATGACACTATTGAGACTCAAGAATCCATATTTGTAGGCATAAGGGATGCACCACCTGCAGATTAGAAAGGTGTTGATGATGTTCTTGAAAATGGCCCATGGCTGATTAGAAATGCTCCTATTATTCTTAAACCATGGACATTGAACACCAATTTACTTAAAGAGGATTTGACCAACATTCCGGTGTGGGTTAAATTTCATGATGTTCCTCTTGCCATGTTCTCTGATGACAGTCTGAGTCTTATTGCTACATTGATTGGTACACCGAAAATGTTAGATGCTTATACTAGCCAAATGTGCAAGGAATCATGGGGCCGTAGTAGTTTTGCAAGGTGCATGATTGACGTGAAGGCAGATGAGGTTCTTCGGGATAGCCTCACTGTTGAAATACCTATGCTTGATGGTACGGGTTCGACTATTGAGAAGATTCGGGTTGAATATGAGTGGAAACAACCTCGTTGTGATAAGTGTAAGGTATTTGGTCATACTCTTGTTGATTGTCCTATATTTGTTCCACCTACTACTCAACCTACACCGAGTGTTAATGATGGTTTCCAAACGGTCAATCATAAGAAGAAGAGTAATAGTGGTGGTCAATCTGGTCCTAATAAAGGAGGTTTCACAAAGCCTAGTGTGGGTAAGAAGGTGCAATATAGACCCAAAGCGCCTCCTACTGAACCAAAGAAAGTGGATGTCAACGGGAAGAAGAATGCTGATGTGCCTAGTACTAGTGGAACGAAAATTATTACTTCTAATCAGTTTGATGCACTTAATATGGTTGATACTGATGGTTTTGGTATTCCTATTAAGGAAGTGACTTTGGAGGTGAAGTCTGGAAGTACTGAGGCAGCTAAAGAGGATGGGTCTTTAAATACAAATACTACATCACAAGAACCCCTTGTGAGTGTTCCGAAGGAAAACGAACTGGGTGGGACTTCTAAGCCTAGTTCCTTTTCTTCTCCATCTACTTCTTCTACTAAGAGGGTTAACCCATTTTCGAAAGTGGGAGATATCGTTGTGTCTGATAGTGATGATAAGATGGTGGTTAACACGTTTGATGAGTCCGCTAATCTATTTGGTGGGGGTCACGAACGTGAGTATGACTATGATCGATACGATTACGATGACTATGCGCAGTAGGTTTCTAATCTTCCAGGGAATTTGGATGTTTTTAATGCCATGTACGACACTAAGCTTCAAGGTTTTAGGAAGTAATTTATTTTGTCATTGTTTTTGTTATCATTTGTGTAGTGGTTTGTTTTCGTTTTGGAAAATATGTAGTATCTTGTTATGTATGCTTTTTGATTTGTTCAGAACCGTCTAATTATTATTGACCAAGGTCAACAAGTCAAAGACAGCCTAGAATCAATACTCCGGTGATAGTGTAGTGTTTTCCCGGGTCGTTAAAGTCCCAGCGAGATTGAAATGGTGCTTTTGGAATCGTTTATGAGAAAGTGGCACTGAGGACAGTAGCCAGATGATGTGGGAATGATATTGCTACTGTTATTTTGGTATTGACAAACAGATATAATATTCACAATAATCAGATATCAGATATATGCACAAATTCACAATTAAGATCACGTATCGGACTGGAAAAGTGGGATTTTGGTAATTATCAAACTACAGGGGGTGCTTTTGACACTTTTCAAAACTTAAAATTAAAAATGGAAAAGAAATTATAAAAGTGATTAAAATAGTATAAAACTATTATTTAATTAATTAAACTATTTAAAATCTAAATTAAAATCTAATTTAATTAAACTAAAAATGACAAATGATTTAAATTATACTAAAAATTAACAAAAATATTTTCTAAACCTAAATTAGAACTTGAAGAAAGTATAAAAAATTAAAAATAATATTTTTGTCTTTTTGTGGTTTAGTTATTAATTAAAAACTATTTAACTTAATTAAACTAAATAAACTACTTTTAATTTATATTAATACTAAATTAACTTAGAAAATTAAGATAAAATTTATAAAATTACTTAACCATTACAGGAATCCTAAAAAATTATAAAAACTCTAAAAATTATGTTTTAAGATTAAACAACTAATTATTTACCTATTAATTTACTTAAGTCTATTTTAAACAAATAAAATAAGAAAAATAGAAAATGAACAGTAGAATATCAAATTTTATTTTCTAAAAACTTATTATACTATATTAGAACTAGGAAAATTATAAAAACTAGATTTAACCTTATAAAAACTAATTAAGCTATTTATTACTTAATATTAATTAATAATAAAGAAAATTAAAATTAAATCTAATTAGCACTAAATGACAAAATAAAAATCTGAAAAATTTATTATAACTACTTTAATATATGAGGTATTTAATAAAAATATAAAAACACTAGTGACTTAATTAAAATATAAAAATGAAAATTAAAATTAACTTGAATTAAATAGAAACTATCACTTTTTTAAACTTGGATTTTTTTGGAATTTTCTTTTGCAGAACTACTTAACACCTTAAAATAACAAACTTTAATGAAAACACTTTTTAAAATTAGCTTATAAATAAGCTGAGACACCCCCTTGTCTTAAACAGTTGACTTTGGTTGACTGTTTGGTCAAACTGGGTCAAATAGCCTTGGGTGGGGTCCACAATGGTGAAAACAGATACCAACAAGTTTAACAAGCTTAATTAAGCTAGGAACAACAAATAATAAGCACAAATAAGCTGATAAGGGAAGAAATAAGCACTTGCAATATCAAACTGAACCAGGTTTTGGGGACAAACTATAAGGCTTAAACTAGGTGGGGTCCACTTGTCCCAAGGTCAAACAACTGGTCAAACCTAGGAGTCTACTAGGAGGGGGGTTGGAAAAACCTATCTATGGGGTCTGGGGTCCACTGAGGTGGTCACAAAACACCACCAAAGTGGTGGTGGTGACTGGGTGTGTAGATGAGCAGGGCACAACCTTGCCCTGCAGGTCACTTTGATGGTCTGTGGGGCCCAGGTTAAATTTTCTAAAAATGGAATGAAGGCATATTCTCAAAGTTGAGCTGGTAGAAAACCAAACCTCCAATTCTCACAATCCCAAATAAATCACAAAATTCAGAAATAAACAAGCAAATTTGATGAAATCTGAGAACAAGTATTTTGACTTTTGACAAGAACACTCAAACTTTGACTTTGGTGAGATTCTAAGTGATCTAACTTACTGATTATGATGTTTTAAGCTAAAATAAGTTTACTAAAAGCTAGATTAACAACTTCCTATCAGATTATGAGCTTATGGACTCCTAACTCTTACACAGTTAACTGTGTGGAGAATTAGAGTATGACTTTGACTTTTTACTCTATAATCACTCAATTTTATGACTTGCTTAGCTAACTTAGGCCTAGTATGACTTATTTAAATCAGAAGTTACTACTAATTAATCCTTGAACATAGTGAACACTGATTATCCAAACACACCCTTATCTACTGATTCAATGGCTTTTCAAAGCAAATGGTGATTAGGGTGTACAAACTTAATCCCAAACAACAAAATATGATTATAGTAACTGGTTTTAAGTACTTGATATTCAGATTATCACATTACTCATACACACTTAACACCAAAACAAATGAGACAGTTAAACTTATAATTTTTAAGTAACTAAATATTTTAAACAACAAACTGTAATTTTTAATCTAAGAATTATCTAAACAAGACTTAAATAACACAAACAAACAGGCATTAGCAGATATAAGCAAATAATTAATCAAAAGCTTAAACTAGGAATTTTAACTAAGAATTCAAATAAGCAAGTCCTTACTAGGTTACCCTCAGCATGAACAGAGGGTTTTCCTTTGTAGCCTATCTTTAGATAGGCCAACTTCACTCAATCCAGCTCCTCAATTGTGCTTAGAACCTGAAACAAATATCAAACATACAAACAGTTGACTTTCATTGACCTTTTTTGTTTCTTGATTATCTTCTACTAACACTGGATTTTAGGGTCTCTAATAGCTTCAATGAGCTTGTTGGAACTTATATGAGCCTAAGAATCCACTACATTACACAATAACAACCATTAAGCTTAATCATTAATTTTGAAATTAAGAACAAACTGCATAAGTTGAAACAGCAATTGAAACTTGAAATTGATTAACTAAAAAGAGTTACAATACATGAAATTAACTTAGTACACTGCTTAGACAACTTAATTTAGACTAGAATTTGAAATTTCATTAATTCGACATACATAAAACAAAAATTAAACTACACTCTTTCTTCATGCACTCCCCTCCTTTTATAGCTGCATATTAGGGTTCCTCCCATTACTCTGAGCAAATCCCATCATTTCTTGATCAATTTGGTCCAATGGTAAGCCTACACGTGTTTTGGCGCCAAAAAGATTTCTTTGCCATTTGCTCTGATAACTCGAATTGGGGAGAAGCATTAAATGCAAAGGTGATGGGTAGGTGTAGGGGGTGGGGTGGTGATGATTGAGTTGCAAGTGGGGGTGGTGGTAGCTAAACCAGGGTGGTATTGGTCTGAGGGAGGTGGTGAGGGAGAAGAGGGAAAAGGGGGTAGTTTGGTGGTATTTGACCGAAGTCAATGTGGACTCGGGTCAAAGGTTTGGGTGGACTGGGCTAGTGGATTGGTGTGTTTGTTCTTTGGGCCCAAAATGGACTAGGCTAGTGGATTTGGTTTTGGCTTAGTTATGTGGATCCGGTTTTAGCTTATTTTCACAAGGACCTATTTGTAATTTTGGGAAAGTTTGGGGACTGGATTTGGCATTTTCTTAGAGTATTTCAAAGGGTGTATAATGCCAAAGTATGATTAGTGTGAGGTGTAATTTTGAATTTTTTTCACTTTTAAAAACCCCAGGGACTAAATCTGTCAATTTCCCAAACTTCAGGGACCTGCCTTGTAATTTCACCAAACTTTTTACCAAGGGACCAAACCTGCATTTAAACATTAGCACAAGGACCACAAGTATTATTTTAAACCTCAGGGACCAAATCTGCCAATTTCACAAACTCCAGGGACCTGTTTTGCCAATTTTGGATTTTGAGGGGTAAAAGTGTAATTTTCTCAAACTTTATCACCCAAGGACTTATTTTGATAAATTTTGACTTTTCTTTGCCTTGGGTTGACTTTTCTTTGCCTTGGGTTGACTTTTCTTTGCTTTTTAAACTTCCAGGGACTAGATTTGACAACTTTTGAAAGTTGGGGGACTGAAACTGCCAATTATGCAAACTTTATGTGTTTTTCATCTATTTTTAGTATTTTTGCATTTGAAACATGTAAAACACTTTCCTGGGATATTTTCACTATTTTGATTCATTATTGAGTGTTTTTGGATGTTTTGGCAGTTCAGAATTGTTAAAAATGATGAGTATTTACACACTCATCACTTTTGCCTATGTAACGGGCTGAGATATGAGACTCACCCATATCCTTTGTACTTAAACGTTTTTTGGAGTAATATATTTACCGGGTCTTTTGACCTTTTACCAAAAAAAAAGTCTGCCTCCAACTGTTCAATCTTTCTTTGATGATTAGCTTCAGCTTGAACTTCACGCCTTTGATTAGGATTGAGTCTGCTACATATCTCAAACAAGTGCATTTTGTACCATTCACAATCCTCCTCCGGATCATACCAATCCCATTTATCACATTTATTCCTACCCGCTTTCTAAAATCAAGAAAATGTAGTGTATTAAACATTAAAATTTATAAATCTTGAAACAAAACGTATCCTATACTTACCCATCGATTTTGGCAGCATATGAATCGTCTAGCAGGGTTGGTGGTGTTAGATTATGGACATTATTTTAGTAGTCGTATGTTAGGATCGAACTCGAGATCATGGGATTGCACACTTTACGTATGAAGAGTAAATGAATAATAATTATTTATAAATGTTAAGAATAATTATTAAATAAACAAAACATGTAACGACCGTTAGTATTTAACGGAGAATGGCTAACGACCGTTAGACGAATATAAGGAAAGTTTTATTGTGTAAATAATTGGATGTCAAGAAGGTTCCGGAACACCCATTAAGGGTGTTGGCCGATCGGTTTGAGGGAGGGGAAGCCCAACCCAAACATTACTTGAGCTCCAAGATTTGTTACACTATAAATACAAAGGCATTCTTTAGGTTTTGGGTATCTCTTTACACACACAATACCTAAAGCTTTTCTCTTGTTCTTTTCTTGTTCCAAAATCGATCAAACATCCCTAAACCTTAGGGATTCGATTTTGATCTTCTAAAAAGTGTTTTGTTATTATTAACTTGCATAAACATTTACTTGGTATTAGTACGTGTGTACAAGAACGTGATACAATCACACTATTGATTGTATCTTGGATTGGATTACAAAAGAGGTAAGGGGTAATTCTTATAATCCACATAAACCATAATTAGGGTACATAAGTTGAAGATAGCATATTGATTCTTGTTCGGGCTAGAATCACAAAGGTATGTTTACTATTTATTATTGATTAATTAATTACATGTTATATGATCTTGTTATTACGCTTCCGCATATGCTCTCTTGATGTGTTTGGTTTATTTTATATGATTGTCATGATATCATAATTCCAACAGTGGCATCTAGAGTCGTTATAATGTGTAATTAATTATCGAAACGCATAAAAATTGAATCTTGATTCGTTTAGTTACATGTTTTTAGGGTTTTTTTATTCCTAACCCTAATTTTTAATTGGGTCGATTTAGACCTTTTAGGGTTTTAGGGATTTGGTTTTGTTTTTTTAATATGATTAGAAACCCTAGGATTGTCATGTAATTGTTTATGTATTTTAGTAAACGATCTTGGTGCAATATGTTAATTGTTAAGCATAATCCATGAACAGTGCATGTTTGCATGGATTTTATTTTGTGACAATTTAAAAAGTTTAAATTTGATATATAATTAAATGTTAAGTTATATCAAAACATGTAAATTTATTAATAGATGTCGAATTGGGGAAGACTCCAATATTAAGTAATCAATTATGTGCTATGTGGTATTTGTTTAGTTTTGGCTTACGCAATCGATTTATCGATGTATGTGACTCTTTTTTCTTTGAAGAAAAAAGCCTTAATTGAATAAATGCATTATACACCTAGACTTGATTATTAATAGGACTATTGAATAAAATTTGCATGTGGCTACATGTTTATACATATTTAATTGTTATGATTATGTATATGTTTATTTGGTTGTTTTATTTTTTTATTTTATATTACTTGTTTTTTGTTTATTATTATGTTAGACATGTTTATAAAAGGGTAATTTTTGAAAAGATAAATAATATGGACTAAATAAATGGCGAAATTGTTTTGGTTTTAAGAGTTTAAATTTCAAATGATTGGTTGATTGATGTTTTTGTACATAGTGTGCGAAAGGCGGACCGAAGGTTGCCATACAATGTACTTGTAGAGAGGGGTTTTTAAAGACCATGCACCTACCGGTTCTCTACAACTGCTTGTGTGCCGACTCTAGACTTACCTATATCACTATATTACGTACATTGTCATCTTAAGGGTGAATTTACCACAATTCCACAATGATTATCCGAAGCACTAAGCTTTAGGGCTTATGCAAAAGTACGATATAAGTGGACGATAATTGTTGGTAATTTTTTAATTGGTGAACCCGATACCTCAATCAAAACTTTGTTATTTTACTCTTAGTGAATTGGTAATAAAATTGTTTTATAAAACCAATGTTATGAATTTGTATGCATGCTTCTTCATACATTATTTTGATTACACGTCAAAATTAATACCCTTATAAAATTAAGTCGAATCCCATCAAATTAAGAACACTTGAAGTTGTAATTTACGTCATGTGAGAACTTTGCGAGATTGCAATGGAGAGGTAAATTTCATAAATTCATTGCTAGCAGATCAACTGATGTAATGGATTTATGAGTTTGCAGTTTTTAAGTTAGACGACTTAAATTGAGCAGGAAGTGAGATCTTGGACTCAAGGCATTAGATGGGGATGAAACATGCTTACTTTGCAAAAAGTTTTGTGAAAGTAAATCCCATAATAATCTAGGAATTGCAATATGATATTGGCAATTATTGTTCGACAATTACCTTGTTGAATACTATCATTACTAGCAGATCAACTGATGTAATGGTACTATGTCAATTAGGATCCTAGCTTTAAGAAAATACTATGGTTTATACGAATATTTACCAATGGGTATTTTATTTTCTTAAAGATCTAATTATCGAAAATACTGAAATTGAATTTTGTAATTCGTTTTAATGTATTAATGCAATGTTCAAACCGTAAACGTATTTTGGGCTTTGGTAAATTGATATCGTTCTGTTTTCAAACAAATGTTTGATTCAGAATAATTTACTTAAAAGACAAAAGAAGTCTCCATTCTATGAAAGAAGAGTGAAATACAATCCTATTTCTTTTCATGAATGAAAAAGGATAATAGGAATATTAGATATGTCTAAATTCTAATATAACTCATAGCAAATTTTTTAATAGTTAAGAAAATTGCGAATATTTTCCATAGGGATTTTATCATCCTCATTCGGTGATTAAATTTTTAGTAACAAATATGATATTTGGTTAACAGAAAATTATGTATGACATTTTATGAGTTATTATAATTAGAAGCTAGACTAATTACCGCAAAATGGTTAAAGACAAACTAGTTGTTTTAACTATTCTAAAGGTGCTACATACATTGTAGGATGGTAGACCTATTAAGGAAGAAATTGCATGCCCAATTTTTCAAGTTAATAGCATTTGGTGGATAGTTCATCATTTACATAGTAGGATATACTTTTAGTGCATAAGTAATTGTTACGTATGGATATTCAAAGGTGTAGGAAAGTTAAAAGTACACTATTTTCTTTCACTGGATATGAAACATTTACAATGTTGTCAAATTCAGTGGGAGTATTGTGTACTTATTACTGAATAAGGAATTATTGTAATGATCTTTAATTCAGTAGGAGTTACAAGCTTTGACATCTTGGTAGCTAAAGATAATTACTTTCCAAGTGTAGACACTCATACTTTTAAGGATGGTCTTTTACGTTTCCTTACTAGACATTGTTGTTCTATAACTACTTGTTATGCTAAAATCTATGACACAATCATATTTATCACATAAACAAATGCATGGCGTGTTGTTTATCAACTATATGAGGTTGTTCCATGCACAAGTGGGAGAAATGTTATATTTAATGTGTGCAAGAAACAACTCATAAAGATATGATTTAATGGATTCTCTTGACTGCAAGGTAAGAGAATAAAGTTCTAATATTGATTATACTAATCTAATTCAAGAAACACTTGGTGTTACAATTTATGTTATGTGAGAGCTTAGCTAGATTGCAACAACAAGGTGAATTTCATATTTTCATTACTAGCAGATCAACTGATGTAATTGAACTATGAGAATTTGCAGTTTCTAAATTAGATACCTATTAGAACATGTGTCAATATGATATCAAGACTATTTTAATTTGTATATTTATGAATTCATGGAATGACATAAATTAATTAAGTAATCTAATGCTACTTCAATCTGAATATTTATGTGTTCTTGAAATGACATAAATAAATGAAAAAATAATGTTATTTACATTATTGTGAAGTAATAAATTAACTTGAAATTATTATTGAAACCAAAAGATGGTGTTCATAATTACTTTAGTTAAACATGTTTATATTTCATTGTAAAGATATAAACATAAAGTCTTTTAATTGTTACAAGACTTATAATAAAGTAAGACGTTATCTTGTTATGTTTTTTATTTAAGACATATACATGAAGTTATTAAATTGTTAAATGACTTATAACGTATAGTGGGATTCCAACAGTTTATGTTTTCTTGTAGAGACATGAACATGAAGTGACTTTGTAAAAAGTACTTGTGTTATAAAGCATGTAATTGGCTTGAAAATTATTATACCATTAAAATGAATTAGTTGGTAAATAGACAAGTCAAAAGAAATATGGTTATCTTAAATATTGTTAGATTGTCTTACAATATTAATACTAATGAAATATCAAATGTTTATGGTATGTTCAGTTAGGAAAATCAAACTCTAGTTATATTGTTTGATTAAAGATAACTATGACTTCTTTTCTTTCAAAAGTTATCAAGGTTAGAATGTTGAGTATGACTTGGACATATTTAATAAAACTACAACCTAGAAGATTAATAAGACATCGTCATATGATGGAATGTGATGAATATGATGAATTACATTAAGTCTTAAATTGAAGTTCTAAATTTGTTTAATTGCTTATGAAGAGGTTATTAACAAAGTAAAGTTAGGAACAGTCAATAAGTATTTGTAATATCCCAAAAGAGAACATTGTATTGTTGCTTTATTTGCTAAGTATTTAAAGATAGTCTTTAAATTACTAAAAGCAAGTGGGAGTTTTGATTATGAAAAGATAAAATTACAAGATACATAATCTTCTAAAATACACTAGTAAATATCATGATGAAGTTTGACATTTGAATGTTAAATCTCAACATGCTAATAAAGTTTGACATTTAAATGTTAAATTTCAAGATGATGGAATTATCATTCATAAAATAGCAATATATCTCAGATATTTGATTAATATGCTGAGGGCTATGATTTACAGGATTATTGTAAACCTGATAATCATTATGATACATTACCAAATTTGAAATTGGGTAAAGTATACATGATATGAATGATTAAGATGTTGTCCATAAAGATAATCAATTTTAGAAACTTGGTTTATCTTAATAGTTAGACTAGAAAATGAAGATGAGTTTCTTTAAAGATAAGGTAACCCTTGTGGTTTAAACCTTTGTGTAGAAATCATATGGACAATATTGTGCACGTATTTAATGCATGTTTTATGACAAGATTATTAATCACATTTAAGCGATTAACTGTGATTGAATATTCTTTTCTAAATACATTAAATATATAAAGATTATGATTGTCATATTTATGAAATTCACAATGGAATATCAAAACTCTTTCTTGAGTGATTACTTGAGCGAGGACGATAAGTAATCAAAAGGAGTTTATGAATTCAAATAAATCTTTGGAAGTGTACAAAGTGCAATAAACCATGAATGGATAAATGCATGCATCTGGAAGATTACTCTTATGTTTAATTATTAAATCCATGTTTTGATTTATAATTGAAATAAGATAATTTCTAAGTATTCCTAAAAGCTAGTGGGAGTATTATGTTTAATTTCTTAAATCATATATGTTGTGGAACATATAAAAGTAACATTCCATATAAGTTAAAAGTTAAGTCTTAGTTTGGAATGAAACTTTAAAGATTTATAAAATAAGACATACAACCTTGGAATAAATGTTTATTGTTGAAACATGTGCGGTAAATGAATCTAATATAACATGATATATCATTTAGAAATCCTAAATGGATATAAATGACATGAATAAAATCTAAGTATGACTCAAAGATTTTTCATGAACATCATGTTTTGTTGTATCATGCTTGATTATAAGATGATTTGGCAATATTAATATCTAATTAAAAGTTATTAGATAACTTGTGTAATATTCTAAAAAGAATATGTTTGATTATAAAATCACATCCTAAATCTGGAACAGCTTCCAAATTCTATAGATGAACAATTTTTCAATTGTTGTGAAAATTGTCATAGCCAACAAACTTGAAAGTTTGAAGGGCATCAAACATTATTCAATAGATATTAAGGTTTACGGGAAGTTTTAAAAGCATATTGTTGTTGCATACAATGATGCTAATGATATTGAGATGACACTCAATACTAGTTATGGTAAGGATTTAATCCTTGGTTATTACTAGTTATGCTTAATTAGAGCATAGTTGCATTATACATTAAGAGAATAAGAAGACTTTAAACTTTAAAATGTTTGAAAGTTTAATTATCATAAATTGGTGGTTAAGGATGTCACACATTTTATGAAATATGGCATTATCAAAGTAGTTGAGTATGCACATACAAGAACTTCACTAGTTGAATTATTTAAATAAGTATTCTTAAAATTCCAATAGATCAAAGTTGGATGATTTATGCCTTGTCAACAAGTATGAATGTCATTACTTGAGACATAATTTATCAACAAGAGTTATCATGCATTGATCTATTTAGTATTTGGATAAGGGATGTTAAACAATTATTATAATAAATTTAAATACATGGTATGTTTAATTTATAATACATTGTGTCCTGTTTTTGCATGTTTAAATCCATGAATAAAGGTTATTCTAAATTTTCCATTGTCAGTTAATAATATAGGAATATTATTAAATCAAGAGAAGGTTGGTATAATATACTTAAAGTATATTGATGCGTAGTCATGCCATTTCAGATGATATTCAATGATACCGAATATAGGACTTATCCCAACTACATGATGTTACTTTATGGATCTTGTCATTAAGTAAATCATAAGAAGTTATCCTCAGACTTGAGATGCAAGATAAGTGTCATGAATGTAGTGCATTTTTGTGGAACAACTTAACGCTATACGTAACTGGTAGTCATAAGGGTTGTTTTCGGAAGTGTTACAAAGTTTGTGGGTTTTGCTTGTAGTCAAGATAGAATTTGTTCCTTCAAATTTATTTTTGGAGTTTAATACTGTTGGGCCCCTCGTAGGGTTGGTAAGATGCATGTGCGGCCGCACCCAAGATCTCCCCTGAATATGTTAAGAAGATTTGGTAATCTTGATCAATCACAAACAACGAGAAACAAAATGGTTAATTAAGGAATGACTTTAATCCATATCCTTATTAACAAGGTATTAGAAACAAAAGGATAATAATAATGAGAAATCATTAAAAGGTTTTTCCAGGAGCCTTACTCGAAATCGTACTAGAGGCATCGGCGTGTTGCAAGACGCTAACCGATGTGATTACACTATTAAAATCTGTCCAAGTGGGAGCTGTTAGATTATGGACATTATTTTAGTAGTCGTATGTTAGGATCGAACTCGAGATCACGGGATTGCACACTTTACGTATGAAGAGTAAATGAATAATAATTATTTATAAATGTTAAGAATAATTATTAAATAAACAAAACATGTAACGACCGTTAGTATTTAACGGAGAATGGCTAACGACCGTTAAACGAATATAAGGAAAGTTTTATTGTGTAAATAATTGGATGTCAAGAAGGTTCCGGAACACCCATTAAGGGTGTTGGCCGATCGGTTTGAGGGAGGGGAAGCCCAACCCAAACATTACTTGAGCTCCAAGATTTGTTACACTATAAATACAAAGACATTCTTTAGGTTTTGGGTATCTCTTTACACACACAATACCTAAAGCTTTTCTCTTGTTCTTTTCTTGTTCCAAAGTCGATCAAACATCCCTAAACCTTAGGGATTCGATTTTGATCTTCTAAAAAGTGTTTTGTTATTATTTACTTGCATAAACATTTACTTGGTATTAGTACGTGTGTACAAGAACATGATACAATCACACTATTGATTGTATCTTGGATTGAATTACAAAAGAGATAAGGGGTAATTCTTATATTCCACATAAACCCTAATTAGGGTACATAAGTTGAAGATAGCATATTGATTCTTGTTTGGGCTAGAATCACAAAGGTATGTTTACTATTTATTATTGACTAATTAATTAGATGTTATATGATCTTGTTATAACGCTTCCGTATATGCTTACTTGATGTTATTGGTTTATTTATATGCATGTCATGATATTATAATTCCACAGGTGGGTGTCCATGATGTTACCACCATTGATGGCCTATCACAATCACAGTCATCATCATACAAATAAAAAGACATGATTTAATTAGATTATGATTGGGGATTGTTATGAATTTTTAAGATTGTGATTGTTAGGGTTTATGTAAAAAAGGGGGTGAATAAAAGGGGAAAATTGGGGATAAGGTATATATCCGTTATATATGACGTGGCACGTGGGCCTAAAATGGTTCCCTGTTAATTACATAACTCAGACGGTTTTGTCAAGTTTTGTTACTTAACTTAATATTTTTGTAAGTTCATTACATAACACCATACAAGATGTTTTCTAGTAAATTGATATGATCTGAACCAAGACTCAAATTAATAACTGAATAGTGGAAATTCAGATGCCAGAATTCTTAATGAAAGTATAATAAAAGCGATTCAAATACATGAGCTAATATTTGTAACTGTTTGTGTTTAGAGGGATATCGGGAGAACGATTCTATTTACTAATTATAAATGAACATAACTGGAGTATTTAAAGGAAGATTACAAGTTTACAACTATGATCTACTAACTAACTTTCACCCCAAATCTATTTAATGAAGTCAAGTGCTGAACTTGTGCTTCTTTAACGACATCAGCATGTTATGTTGGTTCGTATCATCAAAGTAGTATCGGATCATTGACCAAACTAATTTTACGATATTTGGATCAATTGTTACTTAATATAAACACGGACAAAGCATTTTAAGGCACTGCTAACATATGATAATAATGATCTTTCATATAATCTAAGGAATCCCTTGTAATGTGGTGACTGATAAAATAGTAGTAACGCACGACAGCAATATAAATGTAATAGTCAGTAACTTTGTGTACATAAGAGGTCAAAGTGGTTAACATCAACTAGCAGTCACGAAGTAATTGACAGACGTGTTAAAAAAACGTTCTATTCAGATTGCTTTATAGAATTTAAAATCAAGCTCAAAACTTTAAAAAGAGTTTAATCTTTAATTCAAATTTATAGTTATATAATACTCCATATTATAGATATACTTCATTATACCATGTAGGGGTGGCAATTTATGTCATCGTTGACCTTAACCTTAACACATTTATTAAACGGGTTAGTTGTGCCGACCCGTTTATAATTTGAATATAGTAAATTGTATGTTAAAACCATTTTAAGCAACGCAATAAATATTTTGATATAAATATTATACCATTATCAAATACGGAGTATTTCAAAAAACGATATATATCATAAGATAGCGATTCAAAATAGTTGGACCAAAAAAAAAAAAAAAAGTATTTTGGCGGGAAAATTTGAGTAAAATTTATTTTTGAGGGGAGACTAAACGTTCAATTTTTACGCGAGATTTTAATTTTGGTATAACGTTGAAAATTTTGGCCCGAAATTCAAATTTTTAGGCCAAAATTCAAATTTTTTCGGTGAAATTTTGCGTAAAAATTTTCAAAACTCAAATTTTTCTGGTAACCTTAGTATTGCATTTCATAGTGATTTCCAAATTATGGGCGAGAAAACTTTCCAATTATATTTTTGGAGGGTAAATTCGAAATCACTACGAATCAACGAGATTGAATGTCAAGATTCACCAAAAACACACCACGAATTGCTTAAAAGATCCTGATCAAGATTCACCAAAGATCGATGGCTAAATTTTTGAATGTTATCAAAAGGTGACTACGGGGATAATTTGTTTATTACTTATTTGAGCTTGAAGTGACGTTTTACGGGTGCGTGTACTTAGCATCTCAAGGTCTAGGGGTTGGTTGGATGAAAGACTTTTGGAGATCCTTGTTTGAGCATTCATGGGATAGTGATTAAGACTTGGACATCTAGCTATGTGTGAGATCTATAAACGCATAAGTTGGTTCTTAATGCTCACAATAGCTATCACTTTAAGGAGTTACGTTGTAGTGCTCAGTGTCACACAAGGTTGTGGATTGTTCAAGAGACGGATATACAATAAAGGATGGATGGTTGGGTATATGCCACTACCTATATTGTAAGGAGTTACATTGTTGTGCTCATATAGGTTCTTAATCAGGATAGTACAAGCATAAGTCACAAGTCTGGGGAATTTTACTTCACACTCAAGTTTGTCATATCGGGTTGTCTCCACACGTGGTCACTTACTATTAGCCAATGGAAGAGAGGTTGATTTGAGATGAATTGTAGAGAGAATAGCTATTGCCATTTCACTCATGGGGTATTGATTTGTATGTTGCTTCCAGTTGATACGTTTATGTACACATATTTATGATGATTCCGAGAGATCGTCATCATCCAGGAGGGAGAAATGTGTACATCGAGGCTTTTATTGAAGATCTGGAAGCATTCTAAGTGAGTTGAAGATGACGATATGATGCTCCCCAAACAAACCTGTGAAGAAGTTACATATTATCAGTCTAAAATTCATTTTCCGCTGTGCATGAGACTGAAGATTATATGGGCAGAATTCAAAGATACTTCTTCAACAAGCATCAAGGTTATATCAAACGGGTTGTCCATTTGGGAGGGAGCATGTAAAAGAAAATGGTTTACTAATTGGGAGGGAGTAATAACCCAATTAGATTAGCAAGTGATTCGTCTACAAGTTAACAAAGATTGCTGGGGATATTTATGAAGAAAAGAGCTATGAAGTCTTCCTCAGCATTGTTGCGCTTACTTTGATTGCTTTTATTTTACTTGTTAGGAATCATTGTAACCAATTCACGTATATCTCCAGCTGGAGGGAGATTGTTAGAAATGAAGCTGAGCGATATTTACGTGAATTGGAGTAGACAACTAGAATGCATAAAGTGCAGGGACTACTAATGTAAAACTCTAATAGTTGTCTTATGTAAGGCCTATAAATACCCCTCAAGGCTTCACTTGAGGGGTGTGGGTGTACAACATAATAATAATAATAAGAAAAACATCTTTGTGTCACCTCACCTTCTCTCTACTTTCTCTCTCTAGAATAATGGCATATTTTGATCAACCTCGTCCTCCAGAAGGTGATTCTTGAGTTCTACAGTTAGATTATATTGAAATTAAAAAAATAATTTCTAATATTAAATACTTTTAATCTATTTTTAAACGAATTGACAGGTTGTAATAGGGTTGATAATTTCAACGCAAACCTAACCTATTTATAAAACAAGTCAATCTTGATAACCTATTTTCAACTCGAACTTATTTAGCCTCGAACCTAACCCATTTATTTTCTTGTCAATCTCGGGTCATGTTTCGTGTCGTGTCAAGAATTGCCACCGCTAATACCGTGTAAACTTTTTATATCTATTGTTGGCCGTTATTCAAAACTATAACTCGCAAAATGTGTGTGTCGGGTCGTGTCATTGGTCTACATGGGTTTGGATCTAAATGGATCCGGGTCTAGATGGGTCGTTAGGACTACGGGTTTAAACAGGTCCGGATCAAATGGTTCTTGAGTCGGGTTCACCGTCGGCAATTTTGCAACTTTTTTTTAATTTGAGTTAAAATGGAAAAAAAATGAACAAATGTTCAAATTTTTATTTACCCATTAGACCCGTTGGTTAATTGTTATACAATTGAAAGTTATATCAAATACACATCTAAACACATCTAAAATATATAGGGTGACTCAAGTAAACCCATCACTTCTCAAATATTAACCAACTTGAGCCATAAATAATCAATGGGACTAAAATTGTCACCTCTATTCATAACTATTTTAGGTTTTTTGTTTTAAGTTTTTATTTTTTTATCATTTTAGAAACACAACATTATATATTATCTATCTCAACCGCTCAGGTCTCTATCTTTTGGCTGCTCATTTTTTTTCTTTAAGAATTTTCAAATGATGTTTATATATCTCGTTAAATGACTTTCTTTCATCATTGGTTTTACCCGTTCCTAACTAAGTCGGTATGTTTTGACCACAATGGTTCATCTAGGATCACCAAACCGGCTCACATCCGATTCTCATTTTATGTGGTTTGACTGGTTTCAAAACAAAGAATGTGTTACATTTAGGGTTGTAAACGAATCAGACAAAAACGAACGTAACCTTGTTCATGTTCGTTCATTCGGAAAGATAAACGAACACGAAGCTTAAACGCACAAATTTTCTTGTTTATGTTCGTTCATGAGTTGTTTATGTTCATTCTTTAAGGCATTGAACGGACATAAATGAACAAGGAAAAACAAACATAAACTTTATTAAAAATTACATAATATTATTGTTTTTAATTGTTATTTTGTTTAAGTAAATCAATTTTAATAGTATATAATTAAAAGATACGATTAGGGTTGTAAACGAACTGAACGTTCAACGAACATTTCATGAACCGTTTGGTAAAAAGATCGTTTATGTTCGTTTATTTAGTAAATGAACTAACATGAACAGTATTTTACGTTCGTTTAGTTAAATGGGCAAACATGAACAAAGGTCGCGTCCGATCATTTATGTTCGTGAACGTCTAATTATTAGTTATTTTAATTGTATATTTTAAAAATGGTTTGTTTATTTGTTTATTTATTTGTTTATATTCGTATATCATATATTTTAATTGTATATTTTAATAATGGTTTTTTAAAAAAAACAACACTTATAAAGCAAAATTGTATGCATAATTTAATAAAGTTTATGTTTGTTTTTCTACGTTTATTTATGTTCGATCGTTTATGTTCATTTAGTGTGTCTTAATTAACGAATATGAACAACTCATTTTCTTAATAAAATAACATAAACAAGAAAATTTATCCTTTTAAGCATTCGTGTCTGTTTATATGCCCAGTTAAAACTAAAAGAACGAACATGAACAAGGCCCAATTCGTGTTCATCCAGTTCACTTACACCCTAGGTACGACATAAGGGCATGAACAAATAAATGAATATAAATGAACGTATAAATTAGTATATGTTCATTCATTTAATAAATAAGCGAATATAAATGAAATTTTTTCCGAATGGTTCATAAAATGTTCACTTAACGTTCAGTTTATTTATGACCCTACTTGCATTACTTTGTTTTTGGTTTTTTTTAAGTGAATTTTGGAGATTTCGATTTTGTATGGTTACTTAGTGGGTCCGATAGTTGATTACAATACATGAAAAAGAAATGTCACATTTGATATTTGTTTTTTTGACATTCAATGTGGGATGAATATTGCTTTAATAATGTATAAGTATGTAACTGTACAGATTATGGTTATGTTTGGCGCAAAGCTTTTTGGAGCTTTTTGAGGCGATGAGCGGTAAACAATGAACTTTTTGATTTTTTAGTGTTCGTTTGTCATGAGAGCTGTAAGCTTTGCTATTTTTTAAGAAAACTCATTTTTTCAATGCTTATTTATGAAGCTGTGAGCGGTGAGCAGTGAGCTGTGGCTACTGCTCACAGCTCACAGCTAATTTTGCCAAACGTAGCATAAATCATTGTATTAGATATTTACTAAAGTTGTTTTTTTCAACTTTAGATGATCTTTATCCGAAAACTATAATTATGACAGGCTGGTAGTTTGTAAAATTAAGCGTCCGTTTGGTTTATAAGTGGGTTTAGAATAGGATTTGGATTTGGTTTATGATTTGGATTTGGTGTAGGTTTAGGAGAGAGAAATTATATTTGTTTTATTAATTAAATAATAAAATTTGATTTAAAAATATTATTTAAAATAAAAGAAGGTATATATGTGTGAGAGAGAAAACCCTTCACCCCCTATACTTTTACTTTTGGTAGGCCCTATTCACTATTCAAATTCCAAACCCATATAACAAACAACAATTTTAACTATAAATCCCAAATCTAAATCCAAAACCCTCCCACCAAACGGGCCCTAAAAACCTTTAAGTATGTCTGGTTGAAAACATTAAATGCTAATTTAAATAATAATCAATGACAAAATAGTAGTTTTCCCTTAACTTTTTAACATTTCAAGAACATGATTCGGGCATTATATGTAGTATAGATAATTAGCTAACAGGAGTTGAGATTAATATATATTTTATATTTGTCATAAATCCAAACAATCAATTTTTTCTATCCATTTTTCATTTAAATTAATAATAAACTACTTTTGACCTTCAAAAAAAAAAAAAAAAAAAAATGTTTTATAAATGGTAAATCTTCAACTACAAAAAATACATCATCGCGAAGAGAATTAAATTATCTATCTATAAATATGCATTTTTTTATATTTTCGAAGAACTTTTTTTTTTTTTTTTTTTTTTTTTTTTTTTTTTTTTTTTTTTTTTTTCAAAATTTCTACCCAGAAAAATCACATGTGATTTGTAAAAATACAAATCACGTGTGATTGTTACAAATCACGTGTGATTTTTACAAATCACGTGTGACTTTTACTAATCACGTGTGATTTTTTTAGCCGGAAATTTTGAAAAAAAAAATAGTCGAAAGTATATAAAAGTGCATATCCATAGAAAGATAATTTAATTCTCGTCGTGATGGTATGGTTTTTTTGCGTAACGATTAACGATTTGCGAGATATTTTTTTTTTTTTAAAAAGTGTTTTTTTTTTTTTTTTTTTTTTTTTTTTTTTTTAAGGATTGTTTCATTGAATCTATAATAAATATGAGATATATATTGAACTTTTGTCTGCAGACTATTTGATTGTAATTTGAGCAAAGAACAAATGGTTATAAATGATTCTAGTTTAAGAAACTATAATTATGGCAGGTTATTGTTGAATTTAAAAACTATAATTATGGAATGTTGAAAACATAAGTGATAATTTTAAATAATAATCAAATGCAAAATAATAATTTTCTTGTGTTGGATTTTTCAACATTTCGATAACATTATTCGTGCATTATATTTAGTAGAGATTAGAATTGAAATATACTTAGAAAATTCTATTTAATCTTGACTCTCGAGTACATCTTGTTCATAATTGTTCAGTATGGGATGAAGGGATAGAAAACGCCTCATGAGAATGAGAATGAGAATGGAAGATAAGACATAAAATAAAGCTAAGAAGATGTTCCAAACACCCCATGTTGAAGTGCTCAGGAAGCACTACTATTGGTCATATGCTCAGTTGCTCATTACCATGCCTTTCTTTATACACTAGCGAGTACTCATACATAACAACGTGATTTTATAACGGCAAATAGTTATAATTACGATAGTGTGTAAGTGTGGTTAAGTGTTTCGTGTAATGTTTATGCATAAACGTAAAATAATAAAATTTTAACTGAAAAAAGTTTTAATATACGATAATTTAACTCAAAAAACAATCTTTTCAAATGTCTCATATTGGCTAAGAGATTGTTTTAGTACAACATTATCAACCTTATTCATTTTCTTCTACAAACTTTATTTATTTATTATTTATTATCTTCTTGTACAAATGCAAGAGCTTGAATCTTGTTAATGAGACTGATTGCCGACTTGGAAGAGTTATAAAAGATTTTGTCACTATGAAAAGGCCACATCACCCAAATTATTCCTATTTAACTTTTGTATCTAAATATGTTTTTCTTAACAGCGATATGAAAAGTTGATGGCAAGGAGCTATAGAGAATTACAATTGTTTAACTAGATACACAAGGTCGGATTAGTTGCGCATTTTTCATAATCTATACTAATTTTTCGACTCCGGTTGTTAATCCAACTAAATGCAAGAGCTTAAATAGATTGATTGCCGACTTGGAAGAGTTACAGAGAATCATGTCCGGCGGATGATCTCAAAAACCTTGTTGTGACACATTGCCAAACTAATAGAGTATATATACATGTTTTTAATCATAAAGCTGTGGTCCAACAACTTCTTATCTCTATCACGTTCAAGTTCCATTTATGTTTCTTTTCCATCAACCTTTACACTTTCAATTGCAAGATATATGGATCATATGAATTGAAACTCAACGTTTGTTAAGTTCCCTAAAAACTTAATTACGAATTTAGGGAGTATGAATCATGAAACATTACTTAATATCGACTTTTCTTTGAGCATTTTGTTCGTTTGTCAATAGTTAAGAGTTTGTATACATATGTGAAAAGGACATTTTCTAAAAGTACTTATACCAAAAAGATAAATATGTGGAATTTGGAATAATGTGTGTATTATTAGGTACAATGCAAGTGATTTTGTCTATCCATGTGGTTGGGCTGCCTAGCTCTAACCAACTAGCTAGTGCTATTTTGTTGATTTTTAGAAGCTTGCTTATCTTTAAAAGAGTAAATTGCAAAAATCGTTCTTGTAGTTTGGTCAAATTGCATGTTTCGTCCATATGGTTTTATAAGGGCAAAGATCATTCTTATTTTGCACTGTTACGTACATTTTTGGTCCTTCAACAGTGAAATTTGGCAAACTATAAGGACGATTTTTGCAGTGATGGAGGACCAAAAGTGCACGTAATAGTGCAAAATAAGGACAATCTTTGCACTTATTGAACTAAAAGGACGAAATGTGCAAGTTGGCCAAACCACAAGGACAATTTTTGCAATTTATTAAATAAATTTACTCAAAGACAACAGGAACGTATTTAGCATAGTTACTTTCAATAAATCTGTTAAGTTTCGATATCCTTGAAAATTGAGTTATTTTCTGGTCCAAAAGTTGCAAAAATTGTCCTTGTGGTTTGGCCAACTTGCACATTTCAAGGATATAACTCAATTTTGGCATAGTTACTTTCAATAAATCTGTTAAGTTTCGATATCCTTGAAAATTGAGTTATTTTCTGGTCCAAAAGTTTATACGAGTTGAAAAATAAAACAATATATTTTTATCTTGTGTTGCGTTCGGGTGCTTCCATAATCCAAAACATATCTCGAGAATTTTCAGAAAATGAAAAACAATGCCGGAGAAATTAAAATTGAGCTAATGAAAGTGCATAATTTTGCCACGTAGGATAAATGGAATCATCCTATTGCTATCAGAAAGTAAATTTGAAATAATTTGGTCAAACTCATTTAAATTATCAAGCAAAAAGTTATGTATAAAAACACATGCGTCAATTTTGTAAAGAGCAAATAATAGAAATGGTCCCTGAGGTTTGCTTACATTGCAGGTTTGGTCCCTCGTCTTTTGAAATTGCAGGCGGCCTCCCTGTGGGGAATTTTTGGTTCCGTTTTGGTCCCAGGCCAGGGACTAAACGTGCAATTCTGAGCAAACCACAGGGACTAAAACGGAACCAAAAACTCCCCACAGAGAGGCCATCTACAATTTCAAAAGACTAGAGACTAAACATGCAATCTGAGCAAAATACAGGAACTATTTCTGCAATTTACTCTTTTGTAAAATAACTAAAAAAAATAAAAGCTAATTAATAAAACTTTAGTTATTAACTTTAAACCTATCAGTTTTCATATTTTTAAATAAGAGTAAATTGCAGAAATGGTCCATGTGGTTTGCTCAGAATGCATGTTTAGTCCATCATTTTTGGAAATTGCAGGCGGCCTTCTTATGGGGAGTTTTTGGTTCCGTTTTGGTACCTGACCATTGCAAAAATGGTCCATGTGGTTTGCTCATAATTGCATGTTTAGTCCCTGGTCAGGGACCAAAACGGAACCAAAAACTCTCCACAGGCAGGCCGCCTGCAATTTTGAAAGACCAAGGACTAAACATGCAATCTAAGCAAACCACAAGGACCATTTCTGCAATTTACTCTTTTAATAACTTTATAAATTTAACAAATACCTTTAAAGACGTTAATTTTTTTTGCAAAATAACAACGTGTGTGTGTGTGTGTGTGTGTGTATATATATATATATATATATATATATATATATATATATATATATATATATATATATATATATATGGGAATATCTTGGCTACAATTTTTGTAGCCAATTGGCTACAATCCTTCACAAAAATTACACTAGCAATTAATCAGGGACCCACAGAAAAGAATCAGGACCCACAAAAAGAATCAGGGACCCACATTTTATAGCTTAAAATTGTAGCCAATTAGCTACAATAAATTGTAGCTAATATATTCCCTATATATATATATATATATATATATATATATATATATATTCCCTATATATATATATATATATATATATATATATATATATATATATATATATATATATATATATATATATATATATATATATATATATATAGGGAATGGATCAAGTAAGAAGAATAATTAAAATAAGAAGGGTAAGAAGTAATTCTAGCCACACATTTCAAATTAGGAGAGAAATTTTGAAAGAAGATACATCCACTTTTGTAGGTGCATCTGAAATGTGTGGTTGTGGTTATTTCTATTTTAATTATTCTTCTTATTTGATCCTAACATATATATATATATATATATATATATATATATATATATATATATATATATATATATATATATATATATATATATATATATATATATATATATATATATATATATATATTGTTATTTATAAACATTATCATCATATTTTACCGGGGTAACCTTTTTACTAAAATAAAAAAATAAATAAAATAATAATAATAATAATAATAATAATAATAATAATAATAATAATAATAATAATAATAATAATAATAATAATAATAATAATAATAATAATGTACTAAATTAATGTATATGAGCGAAATTATGAAGATCAAAATGAAAATACGGGTTTGTAAATGAATATACGAGATTGTACACGAACAATTTATATTATTCCTATTTATGTGATTAAGTAAGGATGTCCACATTTTTTACTTTTAACTACTATCCATGTTAAAAACGAATTATGTTTATTCTCTTTATAAGTTTTAAAAACTAAATTTGGCTAAAATTATTATTAGTATGATTATAAATATCAAAATGAAGTCACGATGCCAGTACCTCACGGGTTACTGTGAGAGGAAAAAATATACACGATTTTGTGCATATAGCAATGACATATGTAGTTACTCTTTAAAGTTTAAAAAGGGATATCTAGAAGATCAAGTTTGAAAAGTCATTACGTGCTATTAAACACGCATAATGTCTACACATGATATCAATATTTAAATTTAAATAATATCAATCTCAACACCATGTGAGTTAAATAAAGTCAAACTTTCATCAAACAAAAATTTATATAAAAAATTAATCGATATTAATAGATGTGGAAAACTTATGTAAAACTCGTGTATACATGAGTATTATTACTGTATAAGTATAAAAGATTTTCTATAATATTAGAAAAATCTTATTTAACAACTTCGCATATGCATCCGAACATGTTTTACTGTGCTAAAACAAATTTACATGATAGAAATTTATATTATTAACTAAATGTATTATTAAAATCAGATAATATATAATTTGTATGTATAAATAATCAAAATTTAAATGTATTGTGACTTATATCTAAATATATTAAGTAAGATTTATGTCACAGTTACGAGGTGTATAACTTGTTTGATTAAACACATGCATGTTTGCCAATTTTATGGGTTCAAAAGTTGCACATTGTTGGTTAAGGAATTTTAATTGAACGTGTACCAACTGCTCTATATTTATTTCAATACAACCCTCCCTAACTTTTAAAACAACCATTCTATATATATTCATAATCATCCTTCATAACTTGTTTTCTACCAACCAAAAACCCTCAAAACATAACATTATTAGCACAATGCCTCCTATTCACTCCAGCCCATTTCATCAAATGGAAAATCAAGCCTTTGCATCATTATTACAACATACAACTAATAGAGAAAAACGATCCAAAAACCACGGTAGCGGAGGAATTTTTCGTATGTTCAAGCTTCTTCCCATGCTAACATCCGGTTGCAAAATGGTTACGCTATTAGGCCGGCCTAGAAAACAACTTCTAACCGATCACGCAACCACTGGAACCCTATTTGGTCATAGAAGAGGAAGAGTAAGCTTAGCAATACAAGAAGATCCACACCGTCTTCCCATCTTTGTAATCGAGCTTCCCATGAGCTCCATGGCGTTTCAAAAAGAAATGGCATCAGATATAGTACGATTATCCTTAGAAAGCGAAACGAAAACTAATAAAAAGAAAGTGTTAGAGGAGTTTGTGTGGGGAGTATATTGTAATGGAAGGAAATATGGTTATTCAATAAGAAGGAAACAAATGACAGATGATGAACTTCATGTCATGCAATCTTTACGTGGCGTGTCGATGGGTGCAGGAGTTCTTCCAGGGTTGTCCGAAAAGGAGACCGCGGTTGATGGTGAGTTGACGTACATGAGAGCAAGATTTGAAAGAGTGGTAGGAACCAAGGATACAGAAGCTTTTCATATGATTAATCCTGAAGGTGCTGCTGATGGGCAAGAACTAAGTATTTTCTTTGTAAGAGTACAGTAAAAAGAACATAATTTTACAAGAAGTTTTCTTATATTGATGATGTAAATGAAAGTTTCCTAATTTTTGTTTGGGAATCGATTGAATTATAAAATATAAAGTTTTTCTAATTTTCTTGGATCAGTTTTCTGTATTTGATATTTTTCTTTCAACTTTTGTGGCCTAGCATACCATGGTAGCTAAATTTTCAATAAAAGATATGGTCATATAGATTAATTAGATGTCTACCCTACTCGTTGTTTGATATAATATCTCCTGTTATTTGATAAAACAAAATCACGATGGAGCAATATACGATTGCCTACTAATGGCCCGGTGATCTAATGGCAACGTACATGTAATAGATAAATCGCGTAACATTTTAATATATTGAACTAAACACAAGTGGATAAAAATGTATGACATATGCGCAAACTTAATTATAACCACATGAAATGTAGAGCATCACTTTAGCGAGTACTTAAAAATATAGATGAATTATTTTCATCTGGTTCTTTGTGATTTAGCTATGAGCGTTTGGGAAAAGATTTTTTGTTGGTGGAAGGTCGGGAATGTTAACGCATTTTCAATTGATGAATTATTTTCATCTAATGGAAATGTTAATGTTCCTAGTATTTCATCTCGTTTTTGGCAAGTGGTAAGGTGGACAGTCGGGTACTACATTTGGAAAGAAAGAAACGCCCGCGTGTTTAAAAAGAAAGTTTCGAGTGTCAACAAAATTGTGCAAGATATTCAACTAAAGAGCTATGAGTGGATTGTTAGAAGATCAAAGAATAAAAATATAATTGAGTGGCAACAGTGGTTCCAAGATCCAATTAAATGTCGGCATCAATGATAGAAGCTGTAAGTCCAGGCATGTGACAGTTTTGGCAGAAGACGGTGAGAAGAGAACATCATATTAGTGAGAATGTTCATTGTATGTTATTATTTCTGTGATAGATCGGATGTGCAGAAGTAACGGAGTTTATTTGGGTGTTTGGCACAAGTGCAGCAGTAGTTGCTGGTATGGTATTAGGGTGTTTGGCAATAGTTCAATACTTGCTGATGTTTAATAGTGTGAGTGTCCGAAGCTAGGTGGATGCTCTTGTGGTCTTTTCTGCAGACCATGACTGGAGGTTTGCAAATGGTTTTTCACAAGTCAAGTGAAGGAGAGAATATGGGTGAGTTTAGTCAAGTGGTTCGTGAGTTTTGTCAGCATGATTGGCTGCAAATTTTAGTGAAGTTTTAGAAAAAGAAATGCAAGTTGCAGCCTTAGAATAGTCAAAGAAATGTAGATAATTCTGTGATATGATTGGTAGCTTGAGATTTGTTTGGTCTATGTTTTAAGTTTACATAGTGAGTCAGTTAGGGAATTAGGAGTTGTTTTAGATCAATAATCTTGGTCTTTTATGTATTTGTATTTTGTGCTCTTGGGTCTCATTAATTTGCTTGATTAATCGGGGTGAGATGCCTTCTCTTTGTATTTCTTTCCGTAATTGGTTCTATAATATTGTTGCTTTTCCAAAAAAAAAAAAATATAGATGTATGCAAATACTAAAAGTGCAAATAATGCAATTGTCAAATGCTTAAAAGTAACTACTGGAGTAAATAAAATTTTTCACCCAGAGCAGTAAATCTGAACGTAATAAGTTTAAACCCAAGACTGACAGTCAAAACTCAATCTCTATTGTTTGAATTGAATCAATTTATGCTGTTCTCTACCTCCACCTAGAAGTTTAGCACGAATAGCGACTACATTTAGACCTCCGATCATACCATTTCTGTTGTTGGACAACTACGGTGCTAACTCAGACAACCCTTTTTACACTGCATTTCCATTTATCAAATTACTTTAAAGAATTAACCACAATCAATTCATCTTTTTATATTAATGGCAACATGTTGTGGACTTGTTGTATAACCATGGATTAGGTTTCGGGTTCTGAGAGTTGACATAATATCATGAATCACGAATTGGTCATTAGATGAAGATGTACCTCGAAAAGGAAAGTTGGTTTTATTTGGCAAGATGAAAGTGTATTTAAGCAAGGAGATTAACAAATTACAATCATGTAAGGCTCTTACAAGATAACTAAAGTGCCAAAGCCTAAGAAGTCAAATGAATCAAGAAATTTAGAAGACAATGGCACGTTCGTTTGTGATCACATGGACCACTACTTTAATCCCACTTAGAAAATAAAGGTGAAGTACACACAACACATTGCTAATTTAACATTGTTGGTATTGCTTGCCTTATGAACATATACCAAAATGAAAAGATGCCTTGGTACCATTTATAAGAGGGCTAAAAGAACATCAAATACTTTAGATACTAGGTCCAAGAAGATCTTAATAACTTCACAAATAATTTAGCTTGCTAACTTCAATAAAATGGTGACACAGTGTATGTCATTTCATGGACTGATCGATTGAAGCTATCAAGTATCAACTCTTAAGACACGGAGAAACATAGAGGAAGGACATGGCAGCACTAGCTCTTTTACGGTCACAATAATTTAGATAGTGAGGTGAAGTGCCGATCGAAGTGCGTCATAGGGAAAAAGATTATCAAATATGTATATATATGATGATTAACATGTAAATTTACACATACATGCATTGAACTACCCTCGACCTACTTAACAATTACGGGTCATATAGGGCGTGCACGACACATACATTGATACATATAGCATGATACGATAGCCTCACACCCCCCCCCCCCCTCCCCTCGATCTATTTACCGACTGAAGGCAATGGCCAAGGACGTAGACCCATTAGTTGGATCCATGTTAATTCAGTTTGAATATACAAGATTGGCAACGGTCGCCGCGTTGCAGGCGTGCCTGTTTACAGCGTTAAAAACTGTAACAAAAAAAAAAAAAAAAAAAAAAAAAAAAAAAAAAAAAAAAAAAAAATTAAATACAAATAAATGCTATAAAAAGAGTAGATTAAACTTAAAAAAGCCATGTATCGAAACCCTTCATCAATGGTCTAAGGAACTGCATATAAGCTTGTAAAAACATGCGCCCAAACATCCCATAACGACGGCCAGCAGAAGCAAATACTAAAAGCTAACCATTTCATATATTTATAATACATGAATATGCTTACAGCAAGCAAAATATATTAAAGATATCCATTCCATAGTAGCAAATACTAAAATGTATTGTACTTTAACTTGTAAAACAACTAAAATAGATTGCCAAGTTTAAAAAAAAGGAAAAAAAAAGTTATCCGATTACAATCCTAGATTTTTTGACATCTTCTTTGCAAATATTCATTGGCAGCATGACGTAGGCCAAAACACGTTCTTTTCCTCTCGGCTCGAAGCTGCTCGTTTCGTTTGAATCATCATCTTCATAAAACCAACTTCTAGTATCCGAGGATGTCTAAGTGTAAGTGGATAGCAACGTTCAGGAAGCTGTACGCTGAAGAAAGGCGTACCAAGGTCACTTTTCAGAAGCTAAATATAGCAAATGATAAGCGGTACCAAACTCATTCGCCCCTAGCAGATACTAAAGATGCCATTGATTTTCACCTACAAGTGGAGATTTAATCAACTCAAATGTGTATCAAGAGCATTTTTCAGTGGCTGTTTGGGTTAGCTTATGCAAAATTGGTTATGCTTCTTAGGTTATAAGCTCACCCCATATATAATACTTGCAAAAAGAATCCCTGTTGGCTTCTTTAAAAGAACTTATTTTGTTCACAAAAGTTTCCAACGTAAAAAGTTATTGAGCAAAAAGAGTGGCCAACAGTACCTTGATAATACATTATACATTTGAGTTGAGCCAAACACCCTCATAATCTAACAGGCAAGTACATTCTTGTGTAAATACTATTTCATGTATATACGATGTGCAACTTTATTGTTTCATTTTCTCTAGTCAAAATGAACATCTACCTGATTGAGAGGGCCGTTATTTTGTAACATCAAATACCTACTCTACACAGAATATGACATGTTTGTTTAATGTGTGGAAATGAGAGAATATGATAATATAAATAGGAAGGGCCACTTATCTTACTAACCACAATCTTAAGTGGCTCATACCCTTCTTCTCTTCCTTAGCCATGGTCTTTGTATAACTATTTTTCTCATAAAAGTTTCAAGTAGCACATAGCATAGGACCTGCAGACCTCTAACTTGCACCGTCAGCATTGAGGGTCATTTATTTTATTTTATTTTTATTTATTTTTTTTTGGTAAAGGGGAATAATCATGTACCCCGGTAAAATGTATTTAACATTTAACTACACAAATAATAAACCTTCATCAATAAACATAAGACACACAGCTGCTACTACACATCATTCAATTGGTTAAACATAACTACTCATATACATCATCAATTCATACAACTCAGCTACAGATAAACGTATTATTTTTCGAAGCTATTTTTTGAACCTTTATATCAGCAAACCTAAATGAAGCTATACAATCTAATCTGTTACTCTTCTTCTCCATATCCATCTTGTCGCACAACCTACAAAACGCAATAGACATTTATGATTTTTTTAGAGAAACTGAAAAGCGCAACAGCTTCTCTTTTAGCCAAAGAAAAAAGAGTTGAAGCAAATCCGCAACATATCACTATCAAAACCAAACCTTTTTCACTAATACCTAATAAAAATCCAATGTTTCTCTTACCGTGTTCATAAAATCTGAAAATACTTAAAACAAATACTACAGATTCAAAAAAAAATATATAAATCGTCACCAAAAACCTTAAATTTCAGATCCGAAAAAATTAAATAAAGTTAACCTAAAACCATTAGCTACAACTTGATTAAACCCCGAGAATGGCTTTTATTTTCGCCGTTGTTCAGTAACATTGATGAGGCGAAAAATGAACCACTTTTAGAGGGTCATTTAAGCCCGGAATTGAATTTATTTGATCAAATATTACCCTAAATCGTTCCTTTTGTGATTTTAGGTACTTTGGGAGTGAAATCTGGAAACGGAAGCAATTCGGACGTTTTTGAAGCATAAAAGTGAAGAAAACGCCAAAGACTTAATTTTCCATGCTGAGAACAGTGTATGACGGCGTCAAGAGGAAATTCCTGACGGCGTCAAGAGTTAAATCCATGACGACCCAGTACAAACCTGACGGCGTCACAAGAAGAGCGTCAAGAGTTAAAATCATGACGGCCTGCATAAGGTGTACACATGACGGCGTCAGATCTAGATCTAGGCAGTCCGAGGAACTATTTGGCGGCGAGATGACGGCGTCAGACATTTGTTCTTGACGTCGTCACCTTCCAAATTCTATATATAGTTTTCTATTTTTCAATCATTAGGGAGGAACTTGTGTGGAGAAACCCTAGGGCCGAACTTTGTGAACCCTAGCTCGTATTTTACAGTAAATTCAAGGGTTTTCACCCCTTGAATCCTTTCATGTGCTATTGAGATAAGTCTTCTCTTAATTCAATCAATATGTCTTTGTGTTGGTTGTCTATATCTTGTGCTTGTCTTGATTTCAACATGCTAGGCTAGATTTATCTTGTGTTTGCTTAGATCTAATGAAACATAGATGTTAATTATGTGTTGATTACTTGTTTATGGTTGTATTGGATGAATGATTTCATTGTTAGGCTTAAGAAAACTGGCAGATCTCCATTGTGTAACATGCTTGAACGTCTTAGGAAACATGAACCGATGTGTACTAGGTTTTATTGGTTTTATTTAATGCATGAGTAAATTCTAATGATCCCATGTTAGGAGCTTCTTAACCGGCTCGACATAGGAGTGAAGTAGGCACTCATAGGATTGGGGAAGTAAGTACGCCACCCCATGAATGGTATTAAGGAATACAATCCGTCATCCACGCAACTATAACAAGTAATTAACGTGTAAAAGATATCTAGGGAGTAGTGAAATCTAAGTAAACACATTTCTCCCACATATTGCTCACAACCTTAGTTTAAATTAGTTTATTTTCATTTCTAGTATTTTATTTTGATTGCATCTTAGTATTGGGTTAGTTGACTAGCAACTAATTCCGCCAAACTCCTTCAAACCCGAGATTTTTACTTGCTTTCATAAAAATATAAAAATACAAAAAGAATCATCCCTCATCTCTAGACCTTGTCTTTAGGTTTTCTAATCCTAGCGACACTATTCCTAGCTGAACGATCAATCCCCCGGTACTTGTCATTATACTATACTACATCGATCAGGTACACTGCCTGGTGGGGGTTGTAAGCTTCTCGAGATCCCTCGAGAGGTAAAGCCTGGTGCAATCCCTACGCATCAAGTTTTTGGCGCCGCAGCCCGGGGAATAGTTATTGTCTAGGTTAGAATCTCTTTTTATTAGGTCTACTTGCTAGATTCCTTTCTAGTAAGATTTTATTTTTATTTTTAGGTTCTCTTTAGTCTATCTTAATTCTTCGTGTTTTTGTTCGTAACTCTTCACCACCCGACATCATGGACGATAGGAACATCTTTGAACCTGTCATCCCACCACAACAAAACCCGCCACTAGAACCTCTTAGGCCCCGAACCTTAGGAGAGTATTCCCGACCTAGCCACCAAGGCTACCGAAACACCATTGAGCTCACCGGAGCCAATGTGACCCCCTTGCGATCCGACACCATCCGGTTGGTGTAAAACGGATGTGCATTCCATGGACTTCGTTCCGAAGATCCAAATCAACATCTCAAGGACTTCCTTAAAATTGTAGATTCCATAGACCTAGATGTTGCAACTAGAGAGACAACCCGATTACATCTATTCCAATTCTCTCTACGTGATCAAGCTAGTCAATGGCTTGAGCGTTTACCCGCGGGATCCATCACCACATGGGATAATCTCACCACTCGTTTCCTTGCTCAATTTTTCCCACCGGGGAGAACTACTAAGCTTAGAAATGACATCTTGATGTTCCAACAACGTCAAAATGAAACTCTTTATGAAGCATGGACTCGTTTCAAGGACTTACTCCAAAAAGTCCCTCATCATGGCATAGATCTTTGGCTCCAAGTCCAAATCTTCTATGACCATATCGATCTCTCCACAAGGCAAGCCATTGACCAATCGGCCGGTGGTAAGCTACGTGATCTCAGTGCGGAACAATCATGGGAACTCATAGAAGATCTTGCTCTCTATGACAACGAAAGTTGGAATGATCCCCGTGATTTGAACAAAACGGTCAAGGCAATATCTTTGCCTTCGAACAACTCTAGCACTCCCGACCGTAGGATCATGGAACTTGAGGACCAAGTCAAGTTTCTCATGAAATCTTACGAAGCTCCTAAGCCTTCAAGCCAAGTGAACAAAATCACTTCTTCATGCGAATTATGTAGTGGTCCCCATGATACTCGTGATTGTGTGGAACTCCCCGAAACAGCTTTTGCGGACTACGCATCCTCGCGTACCGACGAAGCGGGAGATAAGTGGTACACTTTCAAACCCGAGCCAAACCCTTACGGTGATTCATACAACCCCTCTTGGAAAAATCACCCAAACCTTAGGTGGAAACAAAATCAAGCCAATTCTTCCAATCCGCCTAATCGTTACCAACCAAACGGTCCACCCTCCAACCGTACTTTCAACAACAATCTTTCTAACAACTATGGTAGTACCAACAATCTTGAAGGATTGATGTCTAAATTCATGGCATCTCAAGAAGCTCGCATAGCTAGGTTTGAAACCGAATTCAACCAACAACAAACAGAGATGACCAACAAGATAGACAACTTGTTGAAAGCCCTCAACAACCAAGCGTTAACCACACCTAGGAAGGACACTAGGGACACCAATAACGGAGTCCAAATTAAGGACCCCTCATCATCCAAACATGTCCACTTTGTCAATGTTGTCACCATTAAGCCAATAGATAAGGAGATAGAAGAAAGTGACAAGGATGAAGTTGGAGTAGAAACCGAGACTAGGGATGAAAGTAAGGAAGTTGAGGTTAATAGGGAAGAGGAATTAGAGGAGGTAGAGACTATAGAAAAGCACTTTGATGAGTTGCCCACCAAGGAAGAACGGGAATACCATAAGGATTTATTCGATGGCCACGAAAGACCATATATCCTTGGCACACCCCTTATCAAAATGGGAGACCCCTTTAACATCAACATACCATGCAACATCGAGCATATGCATATATGGAAAGCTTACATCGATCCTAGATCTCCTATAAACATCATGACTAGGACCTATTACAATTGGGTGATGAAGAAACAACTTGATTATAGGATGATGCCCAATAAGAATTTGATAAGTAATTTTGTAGGAAGAGTGAAAGGATTGCATGTGATTATAGGAAATTTCACTTATGAGATCGATTTTATGATAGTAGAAGACACTCGTTCGGTGATAGATGATTGCCTAAGCCAAGTAATATTCGGGAAACCATTTGTTGAGGCCACTAGGATGAGTTATGATCCGACTTTAGGGATAGTTAGGTTCAAGGAAGAGAATGATGAGATTGCCTACCAAATGCCCTACAAGATTGAACAATACCGCCTTCTCTCTAATATAGAAAAGGAACACAAGCAAGCGGCTTATTATAGGAATGATGAGGATAGACGTAGAGGAGTAGAGTATGTGAAGAATAGGATGCTTGGTTTCTACAAAGAATGCTTGCAACTAGGTCCGGAGTACAAAATTGGTTTAGAAGACGACCTAGAGAGTGAAACCAACGATGAGGTCACGTAGTAACCCATGACCTTGAGTCTAGCTACAAGACTCGTAAATAAAGAAAAGCGCTTCTTGGGAGGCAACCCACGATTGTGTTTGATTTTTATTTTGTTTGTTTGTTTGTTTGTTATTTGCTTCCGTATGCATGCTTTATTTTTATTGTTGGTAGATCATGTTTCAAAACTAAATAGTGGAAATACTTTATTTTGTTGTTTGGCCTAGTCTTAACTTCACCCAAAGGTATTTTTGCAAAAGATAAGTGTAAGGGGAAACCCCAAATATGTTTTTAAGAAACAAACCGATCATGATTCTCCACAATATTAAATGAACATGTATATTCGTATTTGTTAGAGTCAAATGCTTGTATCGAGTCATAATGATGTTTTGCAAGATTTTCCAGGAACTAGAACCAAGTTTTTCCAGAAATTTTCCGGAAACTTAACATAAGAATTTCTGCAGGTCACTTCTGACGGCGTCATGAGTTTACTCTTGACGGCGTCACGTGTAAAAATCTGGAAATTTTACCGGTTTTGTTTTTCTAACGGAGTCTTAAAGTTTTTGTTGAATTATTAGTTTTATAATCTCCAGGAAATCTGCAAACATCATTCCACAAGCATTATATCTTATTCTGTTTTCTAGGATTTAGTAACATATGTAGATTGCCGCCGATTTTATGCGAGGTTGCCTTGTCCGTTTTCTCAGGATTTACAGGTTATGTATGACAAGAAGATGATTATTTTTCTGGAAGGGAAGCTTTGATTGTTCATTTTCTTGGAGGAAGATTTAACCTGACCACCTTAGTATCCATACCGAGCGAATCAGGGGAGTATTTGATTTCATTCGTTTTACTTATTTCACTTTTACATTCTTTACTTGAACATTGGAGACAATGTTCATCTTACGTGTAAGGGGAGGGTAAAATGATGATACCTTACAGATACACTTTCGCTTGAGTTTGTTTGTTTAATAGTAGATGTGTAATAAAACTATGAGAAATACTTGTTAGTGTAATTTTAGCGCCAAATTTAAAATTTTTTACAACATTTAGGAGTGAAACTTTAGCCATAGCAAGCGTCTCATGGATAGGAGATTGTATGACTAGCACAAAACCGTACTATTCAGAAAAATTTTCCACCCAAATATGTGAGGTTCGCCTTTAGATTTGATAGGAAAAGCATTTACTATTAGTGCTTATGAGTGTACCGGTAGCATTTAGATTCTAGAACTTGCGTTAGTGATGCATCCTGAGACCGCTAGTGAGACTACATTCGTGTAGTAGGATTTACTACATGATAAGAGGCATTAGGATCACCCTTGTGTTAAACCCGTATTATAATTACTTGACCATTTAAGTCATATTACTTGGCTAGTTAAGTCAATTAATTTTTCCCACACCTTAGCGTTGTACTCATTTTTAGTACACGAAACCCCTAGTACACCCCTCCGAGCCTATCTTTTCGTTTCTAACTTTAAGCATTTTACTTAAAGGAAGAATTTGTTACACCCCACTTAAATGTACACCCAAATCGCCTTAGCCTTCAGTGTATGCACTCATCTTTAGTGCATTATTGTTATTTGTTAAACCCTAAGTTAATTATCTAATTGATTACATGATTGCTAAGTCGAGTCATATCTTTGTACATATTGTTTTGGGACGATTGGGACTCATGGGTAAAGTACTTATTTTATGGAGTAATAAGAAGAACATCATATATTACCCCCATATGTACGTTAATCTTAAAAGTACTCCAAGTGTTTTGATTATCTTAATTCGAGTCATTAGATTAGTTTATTGTAAAGTATGTAAAAATTCAAGTGTAAGGGGAATGTTCATTCCCTATGATGTATTATTTTGGATGGTAGGGTAAGAGTGTATGCCAAAAAAAAAAAAAAAAAAAAAAAAAAAAAAAAAAAAAAATCGAAATATCAAGAAAATGAAAAAAAAAAGAAAAAAAAAAGAGAAAAAAAAAAACATACGGACTACCATCCCTTTTTATTCTATGTTCATTTTATGTTTTCGTTATTTTTCATTTATTAGCTTAAGTCGAGTCTAGTCTTGGCTTAGCAACGCCATATTGTACATGTAATTAACCAAGATTGTTAACTCGCCACCATTAAAGACTGCCTATATCCAACAAAACCGTGTATTTCATATCCCTACACCTAACGTTACAACCCTTTAAAAGACCTCTTTGATAGTTTATCCTAGGTGCTTACGCCATGTGGTGGAGGTTTGATCCTTTCCCAAGCCTATGGTAATCTATTTTGCTATGACAGGTAGTGCGAGATGTTTTCCATTTCCATATTGTGATATATACTTTATTACACCCGAGATATGTGAGTATCTAAACACTATTTGTGAGGTGCTAGTGTATGACCTCCGTGCTTATCTTTGGTCTTTAGTGGAACGATTATTTATTATAATTACTTTTATATTAGTGTTAAATGACCCCTAACTTGTATTTTGACTAGAATAAAAGCGCATTTGCTTGAGGACAAGCAAATCTCAAGTGTAAGGGTATATGATGAGGCGAAAAATGAACCATTTTTAGGGGGTCATTTAAGCCCGAAATTGAATTTATTTGATCAAATATTACCCTAAATCGTTCCTTTTGTGATTTTAGGTACTTTGGGAGTGAAATCTGGAAAAGGAAGCAATTCGGACATTTTTGGAGCATAAAAGTGAAGAAAACGCCAAAGACTTAATTTTCCATGCTGAGAACAGTGTATGTCGGCGTCACGAGGAAATTCCTGACGGCGTCAAGAGTTAAATCCATGACGACCCAGTACAAACCTGACGGTGTCACAAGAAGAGCGTCAAGAGTTAAAATCATGACGGCCTGTATAAGGTGTACACATGACGGCGTCAGATCCAGATCTAGGCAGTCCGAGGAACTATTTGGCGGCGAGATGACGGCGTCAGACATTTATTCTTGACGCCGTCACCTTCCAAATTCTATATATAGCTTTCTATTTTTCATTCATTAGGGAGGAACTTGTGTGGAGAAACCCTAGGGCCGAACTTTGTGAACCCTAGCTCGTATTTTACAGTAAATTCAAGGGTTTTCACCCCTTGAATCCTTTCATGTGCTATTGAGATAAGTCTTCTCTTAATTCAATCAATATGTCTTTGTGTTGGTTGTCTATATCTTGTGCTTGTCTTGATTTCAACATGCTAGGCTAGATTTATCTTGTGTTTGCTTAGATCTAATGAAACCTAGATGTTAATTATGTGTTGATTACTTGTTTATGGTTGTATTGGATGAATGATTTCATTGTTAGGCTTAAGAAAACTGGCAGATCTCCATTGTGTAACATGCTTGAACGTCTTAGGAAACATGAACCGATGTGTACTAGGTTTTATTGGTTTTATTTAATGCATGAGTAAATTCTAATGATCCCATGTTAGGAGCTTCTTAACCGGCTCGACATAGGAGTGAAGTAGGCACTCATAGGATTGGGGAAGTAAGTACGCCACCCCATGAATGGTATTAAGGAATACAATCCGTCATCCACGCAACTATAACAAGTAATTAACGTGTAAAAGATATCTAGGGAGTAGTGAAATCTAAGTAAACACATTTCTCCCACATATTGCTCACAACCTTAGTTTAAATTAGTTTATTTTCATTTCTAGTATTTTATTTTGATTGCATCTTTGTATTGGGTTAGTTGACTAGCAACTAATTCCGCCAAACTCCTTCAAACCCGAGATTTTTACTTGCTTTCATAAAAATATAAAAATACAAAAAGAATCATCCCTCATCTCTAGACCTTGTCTTTAGGTTTTCTAATCCTAGCGACACTATTCCTAGCTGAACGATCAATCCCCCGGTACTTGTCATTATACTATACTACATCGATCAGGTACACTGCCTGGTGGGGGTTGTAAGCTTCTCGAGATCCCTCGAGAGGTAAAGCCTGGTGCAATCCCTACGCATCAAACATCTAAACAATCGAAACTACTTATCTACTTAAAAAACAGTATATGCAAATTAGCACTAACACTCGAGATCAAGCATATTGCATCAGACTGGCTGGCAAAAAAAATTCAATCTTTGCTTTATTTTTCCTTCTACTCAGAATAGTGACCATTAGATTTGCAAAGGAGTCACTTACTTGTAGGACGATGTTAACTAATAGTATATATAAATGTAATCTGGTAGAGATATTTGCTTACATGGCAATGCATCATATGGAATGTCTCTGTAGTATGAGCAGTCCCGACCATCTTTCTTAGACCATGGTGACAGTGAATAAGCAAAATGCTGAATGTGCAGGCGTATTATTTTCATGTAAAGTGTTGGGGTTTGCCATTGTTCGGTTGGATGCATCTGAATGACAATGATTATCGGAAAATTAGTATATGGTAATGTAGAGTTTGAGTAGATGTGACTCCAGATAAGGCATTGAGTTACCTTAGGTTACCGGCCGTAAACGGCTAATATTTTTATGAAACGTGTCGGAATTTGCTTGAACTTGCCTATGCACACCTAAAATGATAGCAGCATTCAGAAAATTAGTAATTGAAATCTGGAATTCGAATAATGTTTAACAGGATTGATACAATTACATGTTGGTAATACATCAGTTTAAAAGACATTGAACCTGCAACGTGCCTTACATGTAGCTAATGACTTTGGGTGACTTTTGTACCTACCAAAATGACAGAATATAAATCTTTAAGCTCTATATTGACCTAAAAGCCTTGGAAAAATTCTTATGTACAATTAAATATAATATACAACACATACCTTTTGATGTCCTTCACAGCCTGCGTTAGTCTTTGCGAGGAGCAAATGAGGTAAATTGCATACCACCCATCCTAAACCTTGCACGATACCACTTTCTGCGTTCATCTTACCAATTAACTTTTCCATAGAAGTTGTATTTATAAATAAGTGTCAACTAAGTAGGCAATACGACTGGAAGATCTTTCTTCAAACTACTTGGTTTAGAAAAAATTCCAATGCCTTTTGAACGTTCACCTTCGCATCAAAAATAAATAAATAAATAAATAACCGTACAAAGTTAAGAGAAACTATCTTTTTTAACAAATATTTAAAATGTTTGCATCTTTAGTGGGCGTCTTAAAAAATGGGTGCACATCTGGTGTGTACTTTATATATTGCCATGGCTACAAAAAAATCAAGTTGCATACTAACCGTTTATACTATCCGTGCATGCATTGCGCTGCCACATTATGATCAAATTTTAATGACCCATTTCATTAGCTATTCCAAACACCGCGACCCCATCATCTCAGATACACTCAATTCCTGTAAAGACACAAAAACAAATTTAGGATTTCATTTTTCATAAGGTTACATAACAATATAATTCACAAAATTTACCACAATGTTAGAAATAACCCATGTAACATTCTTTTTCTTCTGGAAAAACAACAACAACTAATTCAGTAATCTCTTAAAGTAAACAAAAGACTAAATTGAACTTAAGTATTGCACCGAATAAAATCCTATAACCAAAAACACACCACATACAACCAATGTTTCTGTGCCGGCACTGATTAGGGTGTGTGTGTAATTTGAAATCACGCATAATATACTTCTAGTCGTCCACTTTCTCTAACTAAGACACTAATTCCGCAAACAATATTGAACGTAAGTATTGCACCGAATAAAATCCTATAACCAAAAACACATCACGTATAACCAATGTTTCTGTGCCGGTACTGATTAGGGTGTGTGTGTAATTTGAAATCACGCAATATATACTTCTAGTCGTCCACTTTCTCTAACTAAGACACTAATTCCGCAAACAATATTACATCAATCTATACTTATTATTAACTTAAGTAAACTGGTATGCAAAAATTATGAACGGAAAACGTACCATTATTAATTCATCCTTGTTAGCCTCTATCACACCAAACTAATGGATTGAATAAAGCTCGATATTTAGATGACCTGGCCTCGGATATTGCAAAAGATGGGTCGAAGATCAAAATGCATGAACAAAAGGTGCAACAAATATGTACAATAACAACGGCCAGCGTCTTAGTATGAGTTAACTTCCAGCCCGTATATTGCTTAAAAGAAAAGAATATCTATGATACTTACGATGCGGCTATTGAGGTATGTTTGAATGTAAAAGGCAACTCACCTCTGCACGGCGATTATGTGTGCACATCATCTCCGCGCAAATCACTACCCACATTCCACGATGATCCATTTATACCTACCAAAATAATAGAACATCAAAAGCTAAAATTGCGTAAATCAACTTCCACACGATATACACAACAATTTTGGAACATAAAAATACAGGAAGTAAGTTACTTATAGGGCGCTTGGGTCTATTGTTCAAATGGTTAAAAAAAAAGTAATTGTGTCCAAATGTACAGGTTAACTTGCCTTTGGCCGACAATTGTTTATGCCTATTATCTCTGCGCAAATTACCACACAAATTTTGCAAATTAACTTTTCCAAAGTAGTACCAATTTTTCTGTTGTTTAAGCCGTTTATTCTCAATCGTCTAACCCTAAAGCTATTTATAATAAAAAGCCCAAACTTTAAACTAATCAATGTCAGCATCTTCAAATCCTTTAACTCCAAAATATATTTATAAAAACACTCAACCTCAAAATCATAAGTAAACCCTTAGTTTCATCTTTTTTTCACAAATCAGCAAAGACACACAAATGATATCAATAATCAAACAAAAAATCTAATAACTACAACAATAATCAGAGTACATACCTTTTGGGTATGTTTGTTTTTGGCTAAGGAAGCAAAGTTCGTACCCTGTCGAAACTGACGAACCTGCGAAGCCATCCATACATGAACAATACTCTATAAGAATCAATATCACATGAATAAGCAGTAACCAAAATCAAATAAGCTACAAAAATCATCCAAAACCATAATCAAAATCAAATAAGCTCATAAGCCCACATATACGGTTAAACAAACACCCCTTATTTTGGAAAACCTAATAAGCCATTTTTCCCCCGGCTTATCAAGTCGAGCTTATGGTACGAAACACACCTGGTTACTCCAAAATTTAGACGCCATGTTGTTATCTCACTTACGAACCAAAGCCAAAAAAACCAAATCTACAAAATATTAAAACAAAAAACCAAATTATTATTATTAATAAATTAGAATACAGATGTTTTTATATTTGTATGTATGTGTGATTATATAGAATTGATGAATATGTGTATGTACCTGTAAAAGTACCAATCTAGATGATAGTTCTGGTAACTGGTAAGGAAGACGGCGATTTTGGAGAGTTTTGATTTTAGGGTGAGATAAAAAACGGGGCAAACGGGCCAGAAAAAAACAGGCCATAAAGTGGCAGCTGGGCTAATAAGTGACACCGTATGTATTGAGATTTAATATAAACTCTAATTTGCTTGGCCCATTGACGACACCTTCTTTCACTATTAGAGAAATCACAACCGGTTTTTTTCTTCTTTTTTTTTTGGTAACCTGAATTGTTTGCCCACTACCACCAAATATTTTAGTCTTATGGTTTGGCCCATTACAACCACTTTTTTTTTTTACCCATTATGACTCCGTTTTAAAGAATGTACCATAGTTTGTGACTTTGTGTTTCAGCTTTCAAGACTCATGTTGTGTAAAAATGTAAGACTCATGTTGTGTAAAAATGTATGATCGTATTTAATTGTAGAAATATTATTGTCATTTCCATTTTTCATTAGAAAACTGTTGGGTTTTTTATTATTGAAACCGCATATAACATGCATACTATTAGATGAATGATTTTTATTGATTACCGAATAATGTAAGATTAAAATATAAATAATAATAATAAGTTAGGCTAAGTGCTTGTTTCTTTTTTTTGTCTGAGTTAAGTGGGTGGGTCTCTTTCTGTTAATAAGTCTTAATAGGGAGAAGCACTATCATTTAACAAAAAATGAAACATATCATATCTGTGGCCCCCACCACTATCTCCTCATTAAGACTCATTAACAATAAAATGAAACACCCTCTAAGCCTCTCAATAAATTACAACAATGCTCCTAGACTAAGAACACATTACTAATAATAACACGCTAATAGCCCCTCACAGTTGGAGCGAGAGATGAACGAACACTCAAATTGGAACGAAACTCATCAAATAACGTCGTAGGTAAGCCTTTAGTAAAAATGTCAACATATTGGTAACGAGAGGGCACATGAAGAACCCGAACCTGACCTGAAACAACCAAAACACAAACAAAATGTATATTAATCTCAATAAGTTTCATACGTTGATGCTGCACGGGATTATATGATAAATAAATCACACTGACATTGTCACAATAAAAAAAATTAGCCGAAAACAAGTTACGCAGCAAGCAAGTCTCAGCAAGAGCATTAGCAACACCACGATATTCTGCCTTAGCACTGGAGCGAGAGAGCATCAGTTGGCGTTTAGAAGACCATGAGAGTAAATTGTTACCAAGAAACACAGAGTAACCAGAATTGGACCTATGAGTGGTAGGAGAACCAGCCCAATCCACATCCGAGTATGCAACCAATGATGAGGTGGAAGATGATTATAGATGTAGACCAAGAGATCATTCGTATTTAAATATACTTGTTGAACAGAATAAGAGATATCACATTGTGAAAAAGTAAGATACTAAAGAGCACATGCAAAACTGCGATAAAGAGTCGGATCTGACACAGGAGCTCCATTTGCCCCCAACTTGGATTCCGTGTCAACAGGAGTCTGACAAGGATTACAGTTAACTAAATGCGCACGCTCAAGAATCTCAGAAGCATATTTCCGCTGTGATAAAAACATGCCCGAACAATTACGAGTAACTGAAATACTGAGAAAACAATTAAGTTATCCAAGATCAATCATAGAAAATTCCTGATGAAGAGAAGCAATAATCCGTTGAAGCAGTGTTGTAGAAGAAGCTGTCACAGTAGGTGAGTTGTGAACAAAGTTATTTCGTATGGTTTGATTAATAAGGTTAGGATGGGTACCTAAAAAGGTATACGATGGGGGATCAGTTGCAGTCATAGAGTCAAAAGGGAACACAGTTTCATCAAAAGTACCTTATTGGATGAATGATTTTTATTGATTACCGAATAATGTAAGGTTACAATATAAATAGTAATAACTTAAGTTAAGCCTCTCAATAAATTACAATCGGCATAGACAAATAACAAATTAATAATAATGCACGTTAACAGTATACATGTTGTTTCTTTTTTTTATTTTATAAATAATGAGACACGGTGTTAAGAATTTAGAGTAAAATACACCGTTGGTCCCTGAACTTGGCAAAAAAATATCACGTTGGAATAAACCTGGGCTTTTACATCGTCGGCAATCCAAACTTGAGGGTTTTTGTGTCAATAAGGTCCCTTGACCCGTTTTCCCTCGGTCAATGTCTGTTTTATGTTATATTTTCGAGGGCATAATAGACAAATCACTTTTTCACTTAAATCTAACCCAACCCAACCCGAAAAACCCAATTCGTATACCCTATAATCTTTATTGTTTCCCTCCCTCTTCACCTAACAACTGACATAAAGAATTAAGATTTCACAAAGACTCGATCATCTATCACACACATTCTCAGACGCTCCTCACTTGGTTAATTGACTAGCAAGTGATTCACTGGCTCTATGACTTGAAGTTGGTTCACGTGGTGTTTAACTTGGGCGTGGTGCACTTGGTCTTTGACTTGCAGTTGGTTCACTTTCTTCATCACCACTGTCTCTAGGTTGGGGAGACCTACAATCATGAATTCATCAGGTCTTGTTACAGTCACCCTTCCATCCCTATACCCAATGAACCACCACCTCTATTAGATGCTGAAACATGTAGGCCCACTACACCACCACCTCTACCAACTGTAGTTGTGTTCCCCCTTCTGTTAATATACATTGGACAACAATACAACATGTAATCTCTATTAAGTAGACGCCTTGCATCAAAGGTCAATCCAGCCGTGTTTTCACTTTCCAGCCAACAGTCAATGCATATCATTTGATAACCATTTTCTTCATCTATGGCGAAACTTTTTTGGTATGATAAAGAATTGCAGAACTGTGAGGTATTATATAATGCAGTCAAAAAAGGTATAATGGGGAACAATGTGGTTATTCAACAAGTAGATGGGAGTAATGACAACATAAATGCTTAAAATAGAGCCAAAATATTATGCATTTGAAAATTTGACTGTTACATGCTAGGTTGACCACCATGGTTGTAACACCCCTAATTTCATAAACGCCTTCGAATTCAAACTGGGTGTTACTTCATGGCACAACAGTTATAACAATAGAAAACAAACTCTAATTGAGTTGTTTTTTAAAACATTTATCATTCGAATTTATATAAATATCAGAGTTTACAAAATGAGGTCCTAGTAGTTTCGTGGTTTACAAATTTCACAAATAAGTTTTTGAATGATAATAAAATTTATAGCCTTCTTGAGTATTCGTGCCCTTCCCTGCCATCCTCGTACGTTATGGACCTGAGATAAACATGCTAAAAAGTATCAACACAAAGGTTGAGTGAGTTCACATGTTTATATTAAATAACAACGGAACACAAGTTTTTCAGTGTTTAATATATCGTGGATTACGTTGTATTACACCCATAGTTCTAATACAGTTATTAGTTCAAATAGTACCATGTCCGTTAGTTCAAGATTGTACTAAAACCGTTAGTTCTAGAATGTACCGAGTTCATTAGATTGTGATTATACCAAGTCCATTAGATCGTGATCATACCAAGTCCATTAGATCGTGATTGTACAAAGTCCATTAGTTCAAACAAATGATTCATGATTTGCGGTCATGCCTAGTGTTCTCAAATATAGTGCGTCTGTTTGCCTTAACTGGGTCAACACTAAAGGGGTTTATCAATTCCAATAGTCCTATTCATATTATTCGCGATCACTCGACTAGTGATTAGTGGTTTGTGATATAGGGACTTAAGTGTGATAATAGTGTTATTTAGTGCTAATACAACATTCAGTTAAGATAAACGTAAAGTTTGCAAATAATCGTGATTGTTAATAAAAGTAGTTGAGCATGTATCTCCCCCATAGAGTTTACAAAACAATTAAACAAGTAAAAAGTGGGGCTATGACTTACCATGAGTTAATGATATCAAATGTATAGCGAAGTCAAATAGATAAGCTGGGAAAACCTCTACTTGCAACCTAGAAATATAACATCGTCTTAGGTTTTGGAATAAAATACAACAAGTCAATATAAGTCATTATATTGATCATGATGTTGTGCATAGTAGTTTATAGCAATTATGTTTGTTGTTGTAATGCTTACTTACTTATAAAAAGTGTTTAGTTTAAATATCATACTACTGTTTGAGCCATCATAATTCAGAGATCATGTAGTAAATGGCTTGGGAGCTAGGACACTATAATTCGTAAATCCAGCAAACTCGTCGATACGTTTTTCCAAATAAAGCCCTGATGAGGCGAAAAATGAACCGTTTTTAAGGGATCATTTAAGCCCGAAGTCGAGATTATTTGATCAAATATTGCCCTAAATCGTTCCTTTTGTCATTTTAGGTACTTTTGGAGAGAAATATGGAAAAGGAAGCATTTTGGACGTTTTTGGAGCATAAAAGTGAAGAAAACGGCAAAGTCTTAATTTTCCTTGCTGGGAACAGTACCTGACGGCGTCAAGAGTCTCCAAGTGACGGCGTCAAGAGCAACAAAAGAGGTGGAAGATACACGTGACGGTCCAGAGTGTTTTGTGCATTGGAGATGACGGCGTCACCTAGGCCGTCATGGTCCATTTGCTAGTGACGGCCCAGAAGAAAATCACACATGACGGCGTCAAAATCAGATCTAGGCAATACGATTTCGCTATTGGCGGCGAGTTGATGGCGTCACAAATTACTTCTTGACGCCGTCACCCAGTATTATCATATGTAGTTTTCCAAATTTCATTCATTAGTGTGCAACTTTGAGGGAAAAACCATAGGTCGATTTTTTCCAGCTTTTTCAAGGGTTTCAACCCTTTGAATCTTTCATGTCAATTTGAGATAAGTACTCTTTCAATTCAATCAATATGTCTATGTGTTGCTTGAATATATCTTACACTTGTCTTCAATTTAACATGCTTGGCTAGATCTCTTTTGTGTTTGCTTAGATGTAGTGAAACCTAGATGTTAATTATGGGTTGATTGTTTGTTTATAGTTGTTACGGATGATTGTATTCGATGTTAGGCTTAAGAAAACTAGCAGACTTCCATTGGTAACTTGCTTGAACGTCTTAAGAAACATGATCGGAGGTGTACTACGATATTTGGTTGTATTTAATGCGTAGGAGAATTCTAATGATCCCATGTTAGGAGCTTCTAACGGCTCGACATAGGAGTGAAGTAGGATCCTATAGAGTTAGGGAATATTGTACACGGCCCTACGACTAGTATTAAGGAATATGACCCGTCATCCATGCAATTGTAACAAGCTATCAACCTGTAAAAGATATCTATGGAGTAATGAAACCTAAGTAAACACAACTTTCCCCATTATTGTTACACCAAATTAGTATAATTAGTTTCATTTCATTTTTGTTATTTAATTTTGATTACATTAGTAGTTATTGGGTTAGTTGGCTAGCAACTAATTCCGCCCACTCTTCCAAAAACCGAGATTTTAATTGCTTTTATAAAACATAAAAATATAAAAAGAATCATCCCTCACCTTTAGACTTAGTTCAGGAGACTTTCTAATCCTAGTGACACTATTCCTGAGTTGAACGATCAATCCCCCGGTACTTGTCACTATACTATACTACAACGATCAGGTACACTGCCTGGTGGGGGTTGTAAGCTTCTCGAGATCCCTCGAGAGGTAAAGCCTGGTGCGATTCCCACGTATCAAGCCCCTCACATGATGTTCCCTAGTAACGTACTACTTAATATGTAAAACATATAATTTGCACTTGTATATTACATCAATAATGTTTATAAGTTTCGAACATGGTTTTACATGTGAAAAACGGGTTTTCACGTGTGAAAAACATTACTCCAAAGGTTAAACATTTATAAGTTTCAAACATGGTTTCATGTGTGAAAACAGGTTTTTACATGTGATAAACATTATACCAAAGGTTTAAATAAACTTAGGAAAGTTTATGTTATTGTGGTATGTTACATCCTTACTAGAAATAATAAGTGGTGCAAGTTACATGACTTGAAAATATAACTTGTTTCATAAAAGTTTACCATTGGTTCAACAATTTCAAGTTAAAAATAATCTACTTAAGTTTTGATAGGCCCTCATTTTACATTTTTGAGCCAAGCGCACGTGAGTTTTGAAAGAAAACATCATTCTAGACAACATTCGTGTTTTACACTTTTCATGATTCGGACTAGAAAGGGGTCAAATTGCATTTTAATTTCCAGACAATAAGCTTTTACCCTTTTTCGAATACTTCTTTTAGTAACTTTAACTAGGCGTATCTTTCAAACCATAAGTCCGATTTAGTTTATTCGAATTGCTATAGTTTTATTCTGATCTCTTCTACAACTAAATAAGAGTATTCAAGGTCATGGGTTCTTGGTTTTGTCGTTTATATAACATAAGTTTACTAGTTTCTCTAGTTTGTTTTATATGGTTTACGAATCGTATTAGGGCTCGTTTTTTGTTGTTTTCATGATTCAATTTATATGTACAACATATAATCAATATAACAACAATATATAGCATATAAGAAGCATGAAATTAATGGATGATGAGGTGTATAAGTATTTGCTTACAACTTTTGGCCTTTAAAAAAGGAAACTAAGACAAGAACAAGATCACAAACTTAAATCCTTCAACAACACCCTAGCTTTCACAACTCTTGAATTCAACCATGAAATGAAGAAACTTATAACTAGAATCATGTAGAGCTTGACAAGAGCTTCAATAATGATTTAGTTCTTGTAACATGAAAATCAAAGCATAGATTCTTATATAATATTATGTGGCTGGATTTTTGGAGTGAAAAGGAAGAGAAATGAGCTTTCTATTTATAGGATGAAGAGGAGGTTAGTCACCATGTTATTTAGTGGTTAAAAATGTTACAAATGACGTAAAAATGGACTAATGGTTCATAATGTTACACATATATGCCTAATTATTCTATGGTTTATCACCAAGCCACCAATGCTTGCCTGGTGATTCACCATGTAATTCGACCACATATATTACGATTAATGACTAGTTATGTTTTGATAATATCTTGATTTACGGAGTGAGTTTTGGTCCCTGACCGGGACCAAAATAACCGCATTTTGCGGTGCGGGCTAGGTTTTCACTGAAAAACCGCACCAAAATAACCGCACCACTCCGTAATATTCAAATTTATTTTTTAATTTTTAGAATAACACATTAAAATTTATAATTTTTTATGATAAAATGATTTTGTTTATACTTTTATAATAAATTATTTCAAACACATTCCAATTGTTAATCATTATATGAGTTTTTGGGTAATATAACTTTATTTTTCTTTCAGTTTATCATCAAAGTTTATAAAAGTATTTATCTCATTCGACTTTTATTATTGTATTGATTTATAATTTCATACTAATAAACATCATTTTGAATATATGTTTCAACACATCATGTAACCTTATGATATATTCTATAATAAATATATACCAAAAATTATAATTTGAAGAAAAAGAAAAGAAAAAAAAACTTTGGCAAAAAACCGCAAAACCCCGCAAAACCGCAAAAAACTAAACCACAAAACCGCGTGAATGTGGGTTCTCATTTTTTAAAAACCGCAATTGCGGATGCGGGTTGGTTTTTACCAAAAACCGCACCAACCCGCACCATGCTACCCCTAGTCCCGGTAATCGCTAACGGTAAGTATTTAAATCACAAAACTTAAAACCGAGTATCTTAAAAATATAACAGCTTCTAAGAAATGTTAAAACTTATCAATATACTCTATAAAAGTATATTTAATGAGTGATAAGTTTAACGGAGTGTGTAATCATTGTTAAAACCTGAAAACGTAGGTTTAAAACATGTAAAACGTAAAATGTACGAACTTTACATAAAAATGGGAAAAGTGAATGTAACTTTTCTAATATTTTTATAATGAACCTAAAAGGCTTATAATGTCTAGACTGGGCCTAGTCTAGTGTCGGTTAGTGTTAAATGTTCGCTAAACCTAAAACCAGAAGGGTTCAATCGCGTTACACGTAAATCAGAAAACATAAAAATCCAAAACTTGTGGGAATCTTTTAAGATATGAAAAACACATATTTTCTTGTTTAGAATATTGGATGGACATATCGGGATGTATAAATATCGTTTAAACCAAAACGTAAAATTCCGACACGGTTTTTCCGTAACCGGTTTCTTAATAAATTTTGCAAAAGATGACTCGACGAGTGTCAAACTTTCACGTTATCATGGAAATAGGTTTATTTACGAGAATGATAAATAAAAATATGGGACTGAATAGTAAAATATAAGGATGAATAGTAACCTGAAAATACAAATTATTACAATGGTGTCCAACGTTACACATTGGTAAAACCTACTAACAACATTTAAACAATTTATTTTGCAACATCCATTGAGTCATCTACATCCACTCCAAAGCAACCCCCAATAAGGTGCCTCTGCCCTAGCTTCAATTCCCTTTCAGCTTCTTGCCTACCTCTTTCCCCAACAAGTTTTTGTACCATTCCCCCATATTCCAAACACTGCTGGAGTGCTTCTTCATCCAACCTTGTTTGTTCTTCTTCTTGATCCAACCTTCTATGTTCTTCTTCCTCATCCAAAAGAGCTTCAAGATACTCTTGTTTTATAGTCTTCCTTATCTCGTCTTCATTCATTTACTGCAAAAAGTAATAGATTCACATATCAACTTCAATGTAAACACATAAGAACCTCTGTAATACATGTAATCAATACAAAATAGATATATGCATACTTGTTGCCTTCTACAATCACTATGACAATTAGAGCATTTAATCTGTTTACCAAATCTACATATACTCATCTTTAAGTAATTTCAGTGATTTTAGAATTTAAGGTTTTGAAATCGAATTTGGGGAAAATTAAACTGGTTAGTGCCCAAAAATAAACTGGTTGGAATAAATGACTTCCCAAAGTTTATGCAATCGGAACCAAATTTTATAGGACAAAATCCTTATCTAGATATAAATACACTATTTCTGCAATGACTAAACATCTAACAACAATGATTAGAATCAAAAGAATCAGAAACAATTAAAAAGGAAAAAAATAAATCACAAGACTATACTAACAGATGTTCATTCATTCCATAATGAAACTGTACATAATTACATATCATTCCTAAAATACACCATCAAAACCCCTAAAAGACAACCAAATCACATAGTCCTAAGAACATCGAGGAAATTATTCCTGTCAAACATCTGAGAATAAGTTTCATTAATCAACCTCTAAACTTCCAACAACTTGATCACATCACGCCTTTGAATCTCGTGAAGATGTGCCACAACCTTGTACGACATAACAATTGAACGATAGCCATCAAGTTCAATTATAAACGCTTGAGTGTCACTTGTACCTGAAGCAACACAATAAATAACTTTTGTAGACTAGCAGCAAACTTTATATCCTCATCATTTTCTCTTTGGTAGTAAACTACCATTGAGTTAAAAAAAAGTATGGAGAATTTGTGGCGGAGACAAGTTCTTCAAGACGTCGAGAATGGGCCATTTTTCTTGGGTGTATATAGAAGGTTTTTGGGATTAATGTGTGTTTTTGCATATGAAAATGATTTGCGATATGAACACTTAAATAGCAAAGATAAAGATGTCCTTACAAATTCAGGGACCAAAATGTCAAATAAGACAATCGTAAAGAGGAAAGTTATTAAAAGGCGGGAAATTTAAGTATAAAAATGGCAAGATAGTCAAATTTAGGGACCAAATGTGAAATTATAAAATCTTCCTTAACACGCTTAATTTTTGTTTTTTTGCGTAACCCAATAAACCCACCCATAACTCGACCTCCTAAACCCTAAAAAGGTCACAAAATACAAATATTACCCTAATAAGAAAACCCGATTAACACGAAACCAACCGCATTTGTATACATAGTCAGTCAAACACACACCAACTCACAGTCCACATTATTCGCAAAATGGATAGGAGCATATTGTGACAACTTTTAAGGATATCCAGGAAGAAGAAGAAGGTAAAGTGTTGTTCAAAATTCACACAATCGAGTTATTTGAATATGGCCCACAGGTATGAAGGAGAATCAGTTACTAATTTTAGTGCTTTTAGCTGTGATAGGGATATCTTTAGTTCAAGCCTTGACAATCTATTATCAGAGATTATGGAACAAAAATGGGCTTTGTTTTTTTATGATCCTAACCAATCCCAAGAAAATGGTTTGTAATTGATTAATAAGGATGATGATGTTCATAAGCTGTATGAGTTGGCTGAAACACATGAGTCAGTTGATATCTTTGTTACTCATAAGCCCCCAAAGTTAGCACAATTTTACTTAAAAAAACATAGGTTTAGAGGTTGAGGGTTGGGTGGAGCAAGATGCTAATTTTCGAATGACAAGTCCAACACCTTTTAGGACTTGACGTAAATGGAAAGGGATTGATAGGAAAAAAATGCAGGCGATTGTAAGCACAATACAAACAGGGAAAGGTGGTGTTGTTATCAGAGAGGGTGAAGGTGTTTATCATAACAAAAAGGGAGAAAATAAAAGGAAAAGGAAAGCTGGTTGAGGAAGAGGATGTTTTGCAAAAGAAAAAGAGCAAGGTTTTTGTAACAAATTATAAGTGAGATTTTGATGGGAAGGGAAGGCTGCAATGGTTGAATGTGCAAATTTTGTTGGCGATGTTGTTCCGTTCAAAGAGGGTGGTGTTGAAAACAGTGCTGGTGGTCTTATGGCTAGTGGTGTTACGAGACCTTGTAAAAGAAGTGAAAAGATTACCAACTGTGTACCCCTTTTTTTGCAACAAGGTCATCTAAGGTGAGGATTCAATGTTTAATTTCATGACATCTGTTTTATATCTTGAAACTGCAATTATACCTTAGCTAACTTGAATATGTGGTGTTTGGATACTTGTTTTTCCAGGCACAATAGCAGTATGATCATCACTTTTAGGTTCATATTTTGTATGTTCATCAGTTAAGGATATGCAGTACCAGTATGTAGATCATTAGAAGGTTCATCAGTTGATGGTTGTTCAGTGGAAGCTGCTTCATCCTTTATATTTTTTGAATTATCAGTAAAAGTTTGAATCAGACAATAAATCAGTTGTTTTAGTCATTTTCAGGTTGTATAAGAAAATGAATCCCCAGCTGACTGTTATAAGTCAACTTGCTAAAATGTTGGTAATGTTACAATACGTATTTGTTTGTCTTACCGGTTATAGTCTGTGTGTACATATTAGTTTCTCAGTTGACCTTTCTAGAGTCAAACTTCAAATGCTAAATGTCATGAGTGTATCCATGAGCACTTGCATTTTGTAGTCAAAACTCCAAAATTAGAAACTCCTATTCCAAGTTGGATAAATGGGGTGTTTGGATATGATTTTGCAGACTGCATTTCCATTCAAAACTCCCAATTCCAAATTGGAAAGTTTGACTGTATTTGCATTTACATTTCTTGCATGAAGGTAGACTTCTGCTTCTTATGTATCTACATCACCACTACAAAAAGCAATAGACCGCATCCATAACATGCATCATTCACAGTCATATAACCCAACCACCTGTATCTCTGATGCATGGTATAATCAGCAAAAACAATCACCCCTTTTATCAGCAAAACAAATCACATTGGCAAATAACATCTGATGCATGGAACATATGTGCACACCATAACAAACAATGTTACAATGTTACATGTCTTCAAAATGCAAATGCTTTAGCATTTAATCTTATTGTATTGACAATGGTATATTGTTTATGAAAAAAAATGGTATGGTGTTAGTGTTGACAATGTGACTGAACAACCTAATAGCACAAAATACAAAATCTGTATTGTTGTCTTGTATAAGCAAATACCACAAAATGCAACTTCTTGATTGTTGACTTCTCTAAGCCAAACATATTTAGCAATGCACAACCAAACACTATCAGTTACAATAACAAGCCAATTGTATATTCTGAGTATGCCATTATTAAAAGCAAGAGTTTTTATTGATCGACTTCAGTTAAAATATGTTTGACTTCCCTAAGTCAAACACTATCATTATTAAAAGCAAGAGTTTTTTCAAATATTAATATCTTTCAAACCGTTAATCGTTAAGCGAAAAAAAAATATACCGTTACAACGAGCATTTAATTATCTTTCTATAGATAGGCAATTTGACATATTTTCGACAATTTTTCTTTTCGTTTTTCTCACGTTTTTTTTCGTAACCGAAAAAATCACATGTGATATATCATATGTGATATTACACTAATATCACATGTGATATTACATATCACATGTGATTTTTTCGGCTACAAAAAAAAAACGTGAAAATAACGTTTTTTTTTTTAAAAGTATATCATAGTGCCCGTCTATAGAAAGATAATTAAATGCTCGTCGCAATGGTGTAATTATTTTCGCTTAACGATTAACGGTTTAAAAGATATTTAAATTGTAAAAAAAGAGTAAAATATTAAAATGATTTTAATCTCAACCATTGATTTCTTTTTAGATGAATGTGAGGATGGGTCTCTTGGTATGTGAGAAATCTTTGATTTTTAAAATACCTGGACTCTTTACGTATATGAAATTTCCAAACTTTTGAATATGAAATTGCCTTCTTTTAATACCAACTTTCCCAAATGAAAAAAAAAAAAAAAAAAAAAAAAAGAAAAAAAAGAAAAGAAAAAGCGGTGGGTGAATAAGACATGCAACTGGAAGAACAAAAACCCATAACCAATTTGTTGACTATGTATGCTATGCACAACTGGAATCCAATTTTGACTGCACCTAAAAGCCAACAACAGTCCAAGAGTTCATAAGATTAAGAAAGAGTGAAAGACAAATGTGGGTGTGACTTGTTGTGAGTATGAGATAATATATGGAACTGAAAAATCTTTTTTTTCAAAGACGAAGATATATTCACACTTTACTGTCACTTTTATTTTATTTACATATATCTCGTACCGGTACTTGAATTTATAGGCCGACTTAACTAGTGAGCTTTTGATCAGAAGGACACTTGAGTAACGTTTAGCTTTTTTTTTTTTTTTTTTTTTTTTTTTTTTTTTTTTTTTAAATTGACTTTCATTGAAGAAATCCAAGTCTAATTTGAAATCCGATGGGGGAAAACCTTCAACTTAAGCCGCCCGAAGGCACGACACTTAAATTGAAGTAAACCCTGCATTCTCCAGATTCGAACCCTTGTGGGTTGAAACCTTCATTGAAGGACTTTGAAATCGTACCGACAGGGCAGTGGTCCACAAGGGAGGACTTCCCGGTTTGGTCACCCAAACCGGTACTACTCTCCACTAGGCACGCTTAACTGAATAAGACATGCCCAGTGGACCACAAGCCCATTGGTGAGTAACGTTTAGCTTATGCACAGAAAATCTAATACAGGATCTAATTATAAAAGGTGAGGAAAAAAGGGTTTTTGTTGTATACGGCTAAAGGGAACACATCCAGCGGTACGTCCATTTTGTTCTTCACCTGTGTGTGTGAGGGCAAAAAAAAAAAGCTATAATTGAAAATATCTTTCATGGGGCCTATTTAAAGATGGGTGGTATACAGTAGGCCGACGGTATACAATTATTTAAGGAAACTTATCTATTTCATATTTTGGGTCACTTAACAGTAAAATGTTTGCAAACCCCCACGTGGCATAAGACAATGGACTAGGTAGACGGGATTTGAAATTAAATGTTTAAAGGATGTTTGTATGATTTCTTATGGGGTCGTTTTCGGTATTAGTAGAGGTGAGTGGAAATTGTAGCACGTTTCTAATAACACATAATTGCCGGTGAATTCATTAGTTAATTTAACGTTGTCATTTTCAGTATTAATGATTTTGTAATATATGATAAGTTACATAGACGAATAACAATTTTTTTCACTTAACACCTTATATTTTACAAATAACTCTAGTAAAATTTAAACCCATAATCTATATAGGTTGGTAGTCAACTAACGATCGAAAGCCTTAGTTCAAGGGATAACAAATTATACGTGTCACATCAAAAGTATGCTTCTGTGACAAGGTCGATAAATTAAAATCTTGTTCGTTATTTTCTATTCTGAGAAGATAGAAGAATATATGTTCGAAGTATGTTAGAATGATACGAGTCTCTTTACTACCGAGAAAGTAAAATCTTGTTCGTTATTTTCTATTTGGAGACACTAAAGAGGTAGCTAAAGCCTTAGAGATAATCAAGACAGATGGGCCTCGCCTGGGCCTTGAACTCAACATTAAGAAAACAGAAGTTTTTTGGCCGTCATGCAATGGGGTGAAAGTACAGGATGGGCTGTTTCCCTGCGGGATTGGGAGGCCAACATTGGGTGTGAAACTCCTCGGAGGAGCTGTTAGCAGGATGCGGGGTTTATTAGTGGTTTGGCCGTGAAAAGGGCATCTCGTGCTGTGGAACTAATGAGTTGTCTCCCAGGTCTGCGGGACCCTCAGTCAGAGCTCCTTTTGCTCCGCTCATGTATGGGTGTCGCAAAACTGTTGTTCGGTCTCAGAACGTGCCAACCTATGTATATAGGGGAAGCTGTTTCTATTTTTGACAATGGCCTTCGGAAGGCGATTGAAGACATTGTGGTTTGTGGGGGCCCTTTTTTTGGGGATTTTCAATGGAGGCTAGCATCCTTTCCGACTCGTTTTGGTGGGTTGGGTTTATGTTCGGCAGAGGATGTATCTACTTATGCTTTTGTGGCCTCGATGGCGCAATCTTGGAGTTTACAAGACCACATTCTTCGGGAATGTGGTATTGATGAGGTTGACACTGATTATAGGTATGCGATGGATCGCTTGCATATGTCCCTCCCTGATTTTGATCTTAGCGGTTTCTCTAACAAGGACACCGCCCCCCCTAAAGCCCAAAATGTTTTGGCGTGTGGCTTATTTAGTGGAATCGTTCAAAATTTGGGAGTGAAGTTTGATTTATCCCCTCGCCAAAAAGCAGTGTTTGAATGTCTCCGAGCTCCTCATGCTCAGAATTTCTTGACAGTTATCCCCATTGAAAGATTAGGCCAACATATGTCGGCTTTAGAATACCGGACTATCCTTAAGTACCGGCTGATGATCCCTTTGTTTCCAGTTGATGAGCCTTGCCCAATCTGCCGGAAGGTTTGTTTGGATTCTTTTGGCGATCATGCGGTCCATTGCAAAGAGTTACCTGGTTTCAAATATAGGCATGATTTGGTCAATGATGTTCTGTATGATGTTCTTAAACGAGCAGGAATTTCTTCAAAAAAGGAGGCCTCTGTGAACTTTCTGACGGATCCGCTTGAAGGGAGGTCTACTTTACGGCCGGCTGATATACTTGTGTTCGGGTGGGCCCGGGGGAAACATGCTTGTGTGGATCTTACAGGGGTGTCCCCTCTCGTTGGGCTCAAGGACAATGGGTTTGCTGCGGGACAAGCTGCGTTGAAAGCGGAATCGAGCAAAGTTACTAAACACGAGAGGGCTTGTTTAGAAAATCAACATGTGTTTATCCCTTTTGCTTTTGATACATTTGGTTTTCTAGCTCCGGAGGCAAGAGAGTTTTTGACTAGGGTACAACGGGTTGTGCAAAGTAATTTGTCGACCCTTAAGAAACAAAACTTCATTTTTAGTAGGATTGGGTTTGCTATCCAAAAGGGGGTTGCGGCGCAACTTGTTGCTCGCTTGCCTGCCATCTTATTGTAATTGTTATTTACCAACATGAAACCTGAAAGTATGTGACATGACTTTTTAAAATTCAAAGACGAAACGAACTTATTTTTCTAGTATTTGTAGATGAATTATACGAACAATTGTTTATGCGTGCTCGTTTATCATTGAAGTTTAAATCAAAGAACTAGAACATTTCCCTTATTTGTATTTTACTTCTTATTGGTGCAAATCAGTGATTTTACGTACAACAAATCATGAAACATGAATATAGAATTAGAAGGTTAAACATTTACTAAACATTGTGTTATTTTTTTTTATTAAAAATCAAAATATATTAATAAATAAATACATAAACTAGCAAGAAACTAATAGTATTCAACGACGCTAACTCGATCCTAGTTACCACGTACCGACCCTAGTGACCACCAACCATTCTGGTGTTCTACAATCAAAAGTACCAACCATCCTAGCAAGAAACATTGTGTTATAGACTATTTTTGTGTTCTACAAAGGCAAGTAAGTTATAGACTAATTATAACTATTAGCACCTTGCTATGTTAAAAGTTTAATTAGTTGCACACACTATCGTTTTCTCAATGGTGTTTTCGTCAAACATGTTAACAGTTCGCTGGTCTCTAATCAAAGTTAATTATTGGTGTTATTGGACGGCAAGGTTATTTTGTTTTAAGGTAGAACAAGGTCGGTATATGGGACACTAGTGGCCTTTAATCCTTTACATTATTTGAAACTGGGGTCCTGAGGTTATTAAAGAAGTCAAAGATATAGACATTAAAATCGAACTAAAACGAGATTGTTACAGCCTGTTAACGGGTCCCTGGTCCCTGTTTGTGTTTTCAACATTTGAATAAAACGTGTCAACACCAGTTAGGTATCTTAAATTCGAACTGGGCTTTCTTCTTAGAATTAAAAGTTCAACAAAATAAGAAAACTCGTTATATTAATTAGAAGGCCCCAGCCAGTTTGATAGGAGAACCAAAAGTGTAATTTTGAGCATGCAACTCATTTGAAGAACTTACTCCAATTATCATGACTAATGATTAAACGATGTATGTATACTATTGTTTATTTGTTTCTCAAATCTACAACAATCAAAATGTTAATATTTAAATAACGCCAACACGACTAAAAACAAACAAGTGACGTGGAAAGGAAAGATCCACGAAATGCGAGAGAATAAGCTGGAAACATTTTATATAGCATCCAAAAACTAAACTAAATCAAAATCTTCCAACCAACAGACCAAAAACATTCATAACATTCATGTTTTACGCATTCTATGCATTAGGTATAGTTATTAACATATTAAAAGCTTAGTTATACATATCTCTATTTTTAAGGTTGATAATGCTGATATCTATACTATTTATAATGGAAAAATGGTCAAACTTGAAAATTTGAGTCTTAAAAGTTGAGTATTAAAAGTCAAATATGAGAGAAAATTAATGTAATTAATATTCTAATTAAAACACCCAATTACTTAAAAGTACAATAATTTATTCACATTGTACAACTAATTAAAAACATATCTATCAAATTAAATACAACCAATTAAAACACAAACCGTGTTGACCCGGTAATTTGACCTGTTTTCGACCCTACCTAGCAATTTAACCCGGTTTAAATCGACCCATTTTTCGACCAGAGCGGTTCAACCGCTTGAACTACCCGGGTTGAACCGGGTTTCAAAACATTATCCATTACTTAAAAGTACAATGATTTATTCACATTGTACAATCAATTAAAAACATATCTACCAAATTAAATAAAACCAATTAAAACACAAACCTGGTTGACCCGAGATGCTTCAAACCCGGCGGATTGACCCGGTTTAATTTGACCCGTTTTCGACCCAACTTAGCAAGTTGACCCGGTTTAAATCGACCCATTTTTCGACCGGAACGGTTCAACCGGTTGAACCACCCAGGTCGAACCGGGTTTCAAAACATTATCCTTTACTTAAACGTAAAATGATTTATTCACATAGTACAACCAATTAAAAAATATATCTACCAAATTAAATACAACCAATTAAAACACAAACCGGGTTGACCCGGGACGCTTCAAACCCGGCGGATTGACCCGGTTTAATTTGACCCGTTTTCGACCCAACCTAGCAAGTTGACCCGGTTTAAATCGACATATTTTTCGACCGGAACGGTTCAACTGGTTGAACCACCCGAGTCGAACCGGGTTTCAAAACATTATTTTTCGTTTATAACATTTAAAATGTTTTTTTATCAATAAACTATTTGTCGCTATAAAATACCGTTGCTATGCACGAGTACTCGTCTAGTTAATGTTATGTCCTTCCATTTTTCTTTTTAATTTTGATTTGAATACTTTAATGATTCATGATAGTCGTATTGATTCAGTCACAAAATTGCGACAAGAAGTTAAATAACTTAAAAGTCATTTGATACAAGATACGTGATGAAATTTGGTGTTACTATCAGTCAAGTGGTATCTATGAATAGAGACATTTTCTTGTCGAAATCACCACGATATACAATATTGTCCAACCACACACAAAATAGGACAGCATGATCGACTTATCATGTTACCTATAAACTAAGAAAATCCTGATCATCTTAATTCGTTCAACACGCTAGGCAATAACAACAAAGAGACCCCATTACAATTGTAAAATAAAGATAAATTACATATAAATTTGAATTATATGAATTATATATGTTTAATATTATACGTATTTATACGCAAAGCTACTAAAAATGTGCCCCTTTTTAAGTGAAGACCATGTGCGACGGCACTTATTGCACACCCCTCCGAAACTCCTATATCGTTAAGTTATCATTAAAATGTTCTAATAGAAATATTTGAATAAACGAGTATAGGGTTATTAGTTTTCAAAGAAATGTATTATACTACGTAGTATTATACTATTATGCAAGACATCAATAGTTATAATATATCTAAAGAATCTGAGTATCTAATTCTGATGATTAAATCGCAACAATCATATACTATCTACTTTAATTTAACACCCCATTAAATAAAATAACTTGAACTAACTTTACAAAAGACAATTTCCAAGAAGCTACTTCTCTGCCCCCCATTTTCTTCTTATGTGGATGCACCATTCCCTTTTTCAATCTCTATATATAAAGACACACACCAACACACACTCACAAACTCACTTAAAAACATTCCAAAACTTCTTTACAAACTCTTTTCTTGCACCATGGAAGCACTGAATCGATGCTCATCAGCTACTTCGTCATCATCAGAATCAACAGACTCATCATATTCGGGCTTGAAACCCGAATATTCAAACAAAACTAGTAAAATAAAAGGTCCATGGAGCGCTGAAGAAGATCGAGTCTTAACACGGCTTGTAGACACTTACGGGCCTAAAAACTGGTCACTTATTAGTAAATACATAAAGGGTAGGTCAGGAAAGTCTTGTAGACTCCGTTGGTGTAACCAGCTCAGTCCCAATGTGCAGCACCGACCGTTTTCCATATCTGAGGATGAGACCATTCTGGCTGCTCATGCTCAGTATGGAAACCGGTGGGCCACCATTGCCAGGTTATTACCTGGTAGGACTGATAATGCGGTTAAGAATCATTGGAATTCCACGTTGAAAAGACGAAAAGTTGACACTCGAGAAATGATGCTTTTTAGCTTTGGAGAAAATGGTTGTAGGTCGTCTCCAAGTGCGTCGAATGAAAATGTTGGCACCGATGTCGAGGATCCGATGACGACGCTTTCGTTAGGGCTTCCGGGGATGGGTGAATGTAGGCGCCCGGAGAAGAGTACCGAGTGTGTGCAAGAAGGGTTTTGGAATGTTATGAGAGGAGTTGTTGAGAGGGAAGTTAGGGAGTATGTAACTACATCGTATTGTGATAATTAAGGGTTTCATTAACATTTTATGGATTTATAATTCTTTTTAAGTTATGATTCTTTTTTATTAAAAGGAATGTTCTTTCAATGTCAATGTTGAAGATAATATTCTAAAGATGGAATGTTACAAAGTTTCTATAAACCTTCATTTCACTGAAATGGTACATAAGTTTAATTTCTAAGCTTTATTATATTGTCTATGGTTTAAGCCTTTAACTTGTAATAATCAAGGCAAAAATTGTCATATATAAAGTTTAGGGACATGAAACTCATTCATCATGGAAATGACTATCATTATATGGTAACAACTGTTGTTGATAACGCATGTTTATATATTTCAACAAAAAAAACTGACCCATGTACTCAACTACTGCATAGTAAAAAACGTGATGTTTATAGTACTTCAATTGCTTGTTGCTTGGCTTTTATGGCTGCGGTGAGTTCGGGGCATAGTTGTTTCAATTTCTCCCTGCGTTGCTTGTCTCTTTCGGCTTCTCTACTAATGAAGCCTGGTTACAACCTCTGCCATTGTCGACTCTTGATCGCGCATAGCAGCCATTAGCAAAAGTGTAATTAGGAAATAGGAAAATGTTTATGGGTGCAGGGACGGATCGAGCCATGACTAAATATTATCGGGTGCACAAAAAAATTGAACACTAATACTAGAAACATATTTCGATAGACCGGGTGCATTTAAGATAATTTTAAGAAAAATCTTTTTTTCAAAAATTAACATTACATTGAAAAAATTCATGGGGTGCACGGGCACCCGCGGGAACCCTCTGGCCCGTCCCTGTATGGGTGGTGTTGCAAAAGTGAAATAGGATTAGAAAAATTTTATGGGTGATGTTAAAGATCACTGGACTTATTTAAAAACTAGTAAGGAATCAAAGTTGAAAGGTTTTAGGAAATTAGAACGTCGTTTGACTGAATTATGAAGGGTTATTACTTATTAGACACAAAAGTTACTAAAGTTTGCTAAAAAGTGCGATTTGGTTACTAAAGTTTTTTTTGTTACAAAGAGGTAACTTAAGTAAACGGGTTTGTCATTTAGGTTACTCAAAGATTAAAAATATTACATAAATGTTACTGCGAGGGTGGGCAACCGGCTAATTACCGGTTCCCCTTGTCCACGTCAGCACCAAAGTTTAAAATGTTACAAAGAAGTTACTATAGTTTACGGGTTTATTAAATAGGTTACTGAACCTTAACAAAAAGTTACTATGCGGGTTTTTTTTTTTTTTTTTTTTTTTTTTTTTTTTTTTTTTTGTAATTTTTTTTTACATTTTTCTCCTTCGCATATCTTTGTATATTTTCGTACATTTCTATCCATTTTTATATGTTTACGTATGTTTTTCCCTCTTGTCGTACAATCTTTACATTGTTTTACGTTTATGTGCGTTTTTCTCCCTTGTTGTACGTTTTTCTTTAGTTTCGTACGTTTTTCTCCATTTTTGTACGTTTTCATCTATTTTTCGTATATTTTCATAGGTTTTCATCATTTCTTTTATTACATATGTGTGCGCATTTATACGCTTGTGTACGTTTCATACATCTTTTTACGTTTTCATACTAGTTTTACGTTTTTCTACACCTTTGTATGTTTTATACGTTTGTATATTTTATACTTGTTATGTTTTATGCGTATGTAAACATGTGTATAAAAACGTGTATAAAAAGTGTATAAAAATGTGTGAAAATGTGTAAAAACAAACAAAAACGTATGAAACAAAAAAAATGTAAGAAAAATTGTCTGAAAACGAAAAAAAGTAAGAAAAGCAGATAAAAATGTAAGTAAAACATACGAAAACGTAATAAACTGGGCGAAAAGGTATAAAAACGGACAGAAAACATATAAAAGCGGAAAAAATGTAAGAAAAATGGACAAAACGTAAGAAAAAAGGACAAAAACGTATGAAAACAAGAAAAACGGGCAAAACGTAAGAAAACCGGATGAAAGTGTAAGAAAATTTGCGAGAAAGTATAAAAACAAACGAAAACGTATAAAAACGTATGAAAATGGAAAACCAGTAAAAAAGGGTCAAAAACGTAAGAAAAACGGACAAAAATGTATGAAAACCAAATTTTGAATTAATTATAAACGGTCGTTAGGATAAAGGACTAATAGTGCAAATGTTTGTTGCAAACGGCCGTTAGCTAACAGAAAAAACTAACGACAGTTAGTCTGAGGGACCATTTTTGAAATTAACAGAAAAAAACCTGTAATAGAAGGTTAAAACATACATAGTAACTTATATAACCGCTTACCAAACTTGAGTAACCTCTTTGTAACCAAAAAAACTTTAGTAACAAAATCGCACTTTTTGGCAAACTTTAGTAACATTTTTGTCTAATAACCCAATTATGAATCAGAGCATGATATACAAGAGTTATATTCATTGTTACAAGTTATGTTGTGAATAGGGTCGTATCGGGAGTGTAACCAGTTATGTGGGTGAGTAAATTGGCAGGAAACACGAAATGACTAAACTACCCCTACTCGGAACAGTAACTAACGAGATTTTTTAATGATCGTTAGGTCGAGGGACACAATTTGCAGACAAACATCCACAGTAGTAACATAATTGCAAATATATCTTTTCGGTATATGCACACATTTTAGCATCATAATGCATGAATATTGTACAATCAAACGTCCTAGTAGCAGCAAAGACATCTATATCTTCACCCTAAATCACTTGATTTCAAACCTATGTTGTTTCTAATCGTGCAAACACACCAATCGAGCATTCTTTAGTGTTCTCTAAAGTTATATGAAATAATTAAATAGACTAAACACATAAAAAAGGAACGCCCCGATCGATAATTACATGAACCCTAGTTTCTGATTATGCCTTTTTGACCGTTGAAAACATTTGAAACATTTAGGGAACGATAAGACAACAACAATGAAGAAATTAGAAACTCACAATCGAAAAGAAACCGAGGATAAAAAAATCGTTAGTCTGATTCGTTGAGGTTTTTAATTATGTGTGATACTTTTGAGAACATTTGTGAAAACATTGATTAGAGCCTGTTTTATTTTTCATGGAAGGTCCTTTTACCTAAGTTTAAGATTTTTGTGAATCTATACTCATTAAAGGTTAATAATTTTTCCATTTGAAGTCCAAACTAGATTAAATTGGAATCGTTGCAGAAAAAATGTCTTTTCTCCCCCCCTCGAATTAGCATTTATTTTGTGGAACATTTTTTGCACATTTTAATTCGAGAGATCATAGAACCTTTTGAAAATGAGTTTTTAATCCGAATGATGAAGAAACATTTTATCCTTGAAGAATAATGATTAGGTGTGCAAACTTCATGATTTTGTAAAAAATTTTCTCCCCCTCAAAACATGTTCCATTTTGACAATGTGAAGCAAAATTTGTTTTAATGGAGGAACATAGTTTTGAAGATTAGAAGTTTGTACACAAAGAAAGAAGATTCTTTTTGTAGTTTTTTTTTTTTTTTTTTTTTTTTTTATTTTTTTTTATTATTTTTTTTTTGATAAAAGTATTTACAGAAAGAGTTTGATGTTTGACTCTTCTTATGTTTTAAGAAAGTTTTGCAAATCATCTGGAGTCAAACATCACATACCATTTTGGTGAACTAAATCAACAAACCTTGATAGAGGTAACGTCTTTGTTAACAAGTCCGCCAATTGGTATTCAGTACCCACAAACTCTAATTCAATTGTACCCTTCTCAACATGCTCCTTTATGAAATGGTAGCGGAGAGCAATTTGTATGGCTTTGGAATGATGAATGGTGTTGCACGAGATAGCAATAGCACATTTTGAGTCGCAGTACATTGAGATCTAGTAAAATACATAGCCGTAGTCTGTGAGCTAAGTTCTCATCCAAATGACTTGAGCACAGAAAGCAGACATGGCTACATACTAAGCTTTTGTTGATGACAGTGATGTACAATCCTGCTTCATTGACTGTATCCCTTTGTAACTAAACAAGATTTGTTGCGAATCACTGTGCCTTCTGCGTCCATCTTGTTTTTTCAAATCTATTTAATTCCAATGATGTGTCGAAGGGTGATGTTGTTAGAACGTATGCATATTAGACGGATCCGAATTGCGAGAAGACGACTCTATTATATCAAGAACGGTTGGAGTCGGTGCGAATGGATTGAGGAACGAATTTCCGTCATAATCTGCAGGTTGTGGTACTGATTGTAGTTATGGATCTTCAGCTGATTGTCTAGAGTTGGAAGCGGTTTGTCCTGCTGTTGTTGGAGATTCACTTGGAGGACCGTCTTTCTCAACAGTGGTTGTTGAATATTCTCAGGGTGTGCAGCGGAAATTGGTGAGACCTCTTGAGGACGGTTTTCAATTGAATCATCAAACAGTTGAGCAAACAGGGTTTCCAATTCTTTACGGGAGAGTGACAATGGTTCAGCCAAAGATGCCGGAAAGTTTAGACGGTTGGATGCGGGTCCTAAGCTGTTGTGCTTAGAAGCCATTACATTATGCTCGGGTCCGAAACTGAGTTGTTCCGAAGCCATACTGGTTGAATCTGTAAAGAAAGAAAGAATAGACAAAACAGAGAACATGGATCCCCAAGTGTAATTGGGTTCCGGATGTTAGAAGCAAAAAGATGTAGGGTCAATAATCTTCTTGACACTCGAAAATACTATATCAATGATTTCCTTTCTCGCCTCAGGGATAGATGTTGTGGATTTCACATTAGTTTTGGTGCAAATGTCTAAAATCTTTCCTGTAGGAATCCACCTAAGACCAATTGATTTGAAAATTCTACCCGTGGGTACCCACCTAATGTTAGATCTAGGAGATGTTTTCCTTTTAGATGCAGTGGGAGCCTCACTTGGTTGAGAAAACCTACATCCTATATTGATCCACTTCTTAGGTTTTTGACTTATGACTTTTGGTTCAACGGGTTTGTTTGTCTTAGTCGATTGAGCTTTTTTAAGTGAATTTCCCTTTTGAAGATATTTTAAAGCACAGACAACATGATTATTTACGCAACTACTCTTAGATGCTCGCCAATTCCTATTAGTTTGTTGAGAACTCCTAGGTTTTGGTTTTTTACTACTAGTAGTGTTTTGCACTACAGTGGAAGGCATCACATGAGGTTTTGAACCTAGAATTCCATCCTTTTGAAGTAGCGCCTTTTTTCTAGCCTTTTCTAGATCATAGTTCTTGTACATGTCAAATGTGTCATAAGTATCTTACTTTTAATGCTTGTTTTAGACACTGTTGCTGGACTAGTCCTAGATGAGCCAGGTATAATCACGTGTTGAGATTTAGCAGATACAGATGCATTTTCCTTAGGCCAATAATGTGGAGTGATTGCTTTTGTCAAATTGTTTTTCTCAACAACTTGGGAGGCAAACCGAGATTTTGAAAATTTAGGTCGTTCAGATTTAAACGCAGTTGGTTGTCTAACAACTGATTGTTTTCTGATTGTTTGAGAAGGCGGTTTCCTCAAGATTGTTGGTTTTGCAAACTTAGTATCTACACTCTGGCCAGCCAGTCTTCTTAATTTGTTTTGTAATGCAGCATGTGCAAACACTTTTGCTTGAATTTGATCTTTTAAAAGCTCATTTTCTTTAACTAATGTATTCACACGTTTACTTTGTTCATTCGAAACTTGACCATTGTTGCCCGAAGTTAAAGATTTGTTTTGCAATTTAAGTTCAAGCGAGATGCAATGTGCCTCTAGTTTTGAAAAATCTTTATGAAACTGGGCGATGGTCTTTTTGAGAAGAATGTTTTCAGACTCAAGAGTTTGTTATGATGTTTCAGATATTGGATTATCAGGTAAGGACTCAGACTCAGAATGTTTGTAAAGACATTGTACAACATTCTGGTCAACCTCTCCTTCATTACTGAAGTTAGGTTGCTCAGATTGTTGTTTCTCATTTGCAGGCATAATATGATCAACAGTAGATTGTACCTCAACCATTTGCTCTTTGTCAAAGTTAGGTCCTGTGTCATAGATGGGTATGCCATCTTCCTCATCCATCTGTCCTTTGTCAAAGTTGGGCTCTAAGTCATAAGTGGGTCTGATATCAGTAGAATCAACATCTGTATCATTCCCCAATCTGCTACTGTCATCTTGCTCTTCTGATTTTGTCCCATTGCTTTCCATGACACCCAAATTAGCTTCCAATGCATCAACTTTATGACTTTGCTCTTCTTGAATCTGCATCTTCATTACTTTGAGTTTTCTCTCCTTTAGCATATCCTTCAAATGAAGTGATCTCTCATAAAGCACCCTTTCAAGATAGCTCATTCGTGAAACAAACTGATCTCTAAAAGCTTCAACCTCCATACTAGTGATGTTCTCTCTCCATAATCTACATTGAGATTCATAGTCTCGAGAAGTTTTGAACACTTTAAAATCCATGCTCATGACCCCTTTGAACAGAATCTTGAGCGCCACAAATCCTACCATGCAATCGCTTCCCTGTTCAATTTGCTTTTCGAGTTGAACTATGTTGTCTCGGAGTTTCCTTTGGAAGGTTAGAACGTCCGTTTCAGTTCCGAATAATACATTAAAGGTACTCCACGAAGGAAACCTTGTTTCTGAGAGAATCGTGCATTGAATCTTAACTAAATGAAAATATGCTAAACAATCTTCCTTTGAACGGATGGCTCTTTTCACAACTTTATCCTGAAGATCTGTATTACCGACATCTGCAGTATTCCCAACAGTCCTTTCAGCATTCCTTCCTTGTCTATCAACTCTTTCACCTTGCACAACAGATTGATTCCTTGTGTTGGAGTATTTGCTGAGGACATGAGCAACAAGTTCGCGTCCTTGATTCAGAATAGCTTCTATATCATCGTCATCTATTGTGTCACTGCTTACATATGGAACTGAATCATTCAACTGGAGTTCCTGCATGTCTGCCATTAACATCACATCTACTGTATTAGCTCCCAAATCTGTTGTATTGGATTCTAAATCTGCATATTCATCATCAGATGGAATATCTCCCATGACACTTTGCAAAACAACATTGAGATTACCCCCTTCAACTTCCATTTGACTAAGTGTGGCATCGTATTCAACATTATCGTCAGAGAGTGAAGTTGAATCATAATCTTGAGCTTCCATATCTGCAATATTTTCCGTATATGCCATAAATGCCATGCTTGGTTCAATAAGATCTTCTTCATCATCAGTATCTTTCATTGTGTAGAAGAATTCATAAGTTGAAGTCATCATACATTTGCCTTTATCAGTAGATGCTTTTCCAAGCTTCACAAGATTTTGCAGAAGTGATTGCATATGATTATATAGAGTTGCAGGAGAGTACTATGGGATGAAGAAAGGTTCAGGTGCATTTGGAGGATTGAAGCAGAGACCATTCGGAGTGTAAATGAATGATCCATGGTCAACAACTGGAGATGGTGGAGCAGGGAGGATGGTCTTCATAGGATTCATGCTTAAACAGGATTCAAGAATTTGCTTCATTCTGATGTGATGAAGTTCTACCGTACGATGCATAGCTTCAAGATATTTCCACATTTCATAAGCACTAGCTTGAAAGTCCATATTCATGTAAATTGAATCGGGAAGGGCTAATGTCATGGACCATGCAGCTTGTTTTTCAGCATAGTACTGATCAAGTTCAGTAGCATTCAAATCTTCAGAAGTTTGCATTCTTATAATTCCTGTTGAGTCAGCAAGAAATATCATTTTGTATGGACCATCTTGAATGGATTTAAGCATAAGATCTGCAGCAGGACGATCTGTAAGCCATTGTAGAAATCTCTGTTTCCAATCAGTATATGTTCTAGGTAACAACATTGGAGGCCTTGATTCATTGCCAAATAGCAGAACATGACGAATGAGGGAGCTGTGACTTTGTTGTTGATGATACTGTTGCTGATGAAAATATTGGTGAGGAAGGTAGTTGGCAGAAGGTACTTGAGACATTGTAAACGACATTTCTCTCCCCCTTGATTGTTGCGATGTAATCGAAATAATCAAACAAAAATGTAAAACCAAGGTCGAAATAGTGATTTCAGATTTTCCCTCCAAAATTAATTTGAAAAATTTTTTGTTCCAAAATTTTGAAAATCACTGTAAAATGCTATTCTAAGGTCACAGGAAAAATTTGAGTTTTAAAAAATTTTGCCACCAAATTTTACCGAAAAATTTTGAATTTTGCCCTAAAAATTTTAATTTTTGGCCAAAATTTTCATCGTTATACCAAAATTTGAATTTCGCGTAAAAATTGAACTTTTAGTCTCCTGTAAAAAATAAATTTTACTCAAATTTTCCCGCCATTTTTTTTTTTTTTTTTTTTTTAAAGAAATAGAAAGAAGATAGTAAGAAGATGTTAGAAAGAAACTTGTGTGATAGATGGATCTTATAGAAGGTATAGATGTAATGCCAATTCTTAAAACTTAGTCAGAAAGCAGTTCTCGAAAGAATTTGAGAGTTCTCAAAAATTATGTAATCTCGAAACTTTGGTAATTTCGAAACTGTGTTCTCGAAAAAATTTGAGAGTTCTCGAAAAAATATGTAATCTCGAAACTTTGGTAATTTCGAAACAGTGTTCTCGAAAAATGAGTGTTTTAGAAACTTTTCAGTGTTTTAGAAACTTTTCAGTGTTCTAGGAACTTTTCAGTGTTTTAGAAACTTTTCAGTGTTCTAGAAACTTAGCACCAAAACTTTCTAAATTATACAATTTAGAGAGTATACCACGAGTCGAAGTGTTTTCTCACTTATACAAGCAAGGGAAACACCGAGTAAGCAACGGGAGCAAGTGTGTTCTCGAAACTTTGTGATTTAGAAAGATGGTACAAGTGTGTTCTAGAAAGTTTGCTAGAATTTTGATTTTGCAAAAAGCTCACCCAAATGAAGTTTGTATTCCAAGATTCTTGTACTTCTAGTTATAAAAACACCAAAACTTAAAGAAAGTTACAAACTTGATGATTTTTATGAAAATTTTTTGTGTTCTAGAAAGTTTGCAAGAATTTTGATTTTGCTAAAAGCTCACCCAAATGAAGTTTGTATTTCAAGATTCTTGTACTTCTAGTTATAAAAACACCAAAACTTGAAGAAAGTTGCAAACTTGATGATTTTTATGAATTTTTTTTTGTGTTCTAGAAAAAAGTACAAAATCAAGTACGAAATTTTTCTAAAACTCCAAATTTTTGAAAAAGATTGAAACTTTCTTGTTAGAAAAGGTTTATAACACTAGTTTGTAATCAAAAAAGTGTTAAAAGCCAAGAAAAACAAGAAAAGTAATGATCTTTTTAAAAGTTACTTGTGTTATGACTAAATAGGATAACTAAGGTAATCCCGTAAATGTCGTTCCATTTACGTGTTAGGATGATTCCCAACACCATCTTTCCATTTGACTCAATTAAATCTTGAATTTTATGTTGAAGATCTTGTTCTTTATTGTAATATTCTTGAAAAGCTTTTTCAAAACTTTTTTCATGTTTAACTTTGTGTTCCATATTTGAAAGTTGAATTTTATAACAACAATATCTCTTGTGAGTGACGCATTTGTTTCTTTTAAAACTTTATTTTTCTCATTACATTTTATTATTTGCAATTGTTGAGCGTTCAGTTGTTTGGATAACATTATAAGGTCGGGGTCTGGAACAAACAATGGTTCATGTTGTTCTTCATGATCATATTTATCATTCTCAATAGGATCATCAAATGAAACAACTGTGTCATCATCAAATGTGACAACTGTGCTTATTTGTTCATCTGCTTGAGAAGATAAAGATGAGTCAGGTGGAACAACTTGCGCCTTATCTGATTCAGAAGCAGAGGGTGATACTATGTCATGTATGAAGCAAGCATTAAGATCATGTACATGAGACAAACCATCAGTGTCATACACTGGGCCTGAATCATTCATACGAAGTTTCTGCATGTTGGCCATAAGCATCACAGCTGCATTAGCTTCCAAATCTTCCATGTCATCATCGTTGTATGCATTTGCCATGAAGTTGTTCTCCTGCTCAGTGAAATGTCCTTCCTTTTCATCTTAAAGAGCCATAAGTAATGCCTGCTTGTGACACTTACTGCCCCGAGTTCTCGGTTTTGGACATGCAGTTGCAATATGACCTTTCTCATTACAGTTGTAACACCACACTACATTCCCAGAGTTTGAGTTCCCAGTTTCAACTGTTTCAGACCTTTGCTGAGAAGCACCTGAATTGTTTCTGAACCCTCCATTGTTATTAAACCTCTGACCATTCCCATAATTTCCTGAAGACCCTCCTGAACCTGATCGACCAAAGTTACGATTCTGTATTTCAACTCTTCCATCTTTCACAATAGCTTGATTCCTTGTGTTAGAAGAAGAACGTTGACGGTTATTCGTCTTGTTGGATAATTTGCTAAAAGCACGAGCAATGAGAGCAAGTCCCTGATTCAACGTGTTAAATCCTCATCTTCATCTTCATTGGAATTCGAGTAGTACACTGCATCACTGTTGGTGTATAGAACAAGTTGAGTGGAAGTATGATGTGGTGATGAATCATAAGAAACCATTGGATTTGAGGTAGAAGGTTGTGGATAACTGAAGTAACTTTGTTCTTGAGCATAAGCATGATTTGTCATTGGAGGTGGAGCATGATGAGATTGAGCTACGAGTGCCAATAAATTTGGTGTTGGTGATGGTGAGTAACGTCCTCGAAGATCTCGATCTTTTTCCACTTCAGGTTCATGGTGTTTAAGAAAATCATACAACAAGCCATATGGTGCATCATGAAGATTCTTCGTTTGTCGAACGAATGTCACATACTTTTGCCAATCCGGACAAAGACTACTGACGAATTTGGAATTCACTGCGATCCTTGGTATTGTAATTTTGTGACGTTCCAAATCATTAACCACATTAGTGAAACGATGATAATATGATTCAAGTGACTCCCCTGGTTCAATTGTGTTGTTTGTGTATTCCATGTAGAGTTTTGATTCCATATCATCTTTGTTCAACTGAGTGCCTTCCATTAGGAGATGAACATGTTCCCACATAGCTTTAGCAGTTTTCTGAGCATCAACACTTCGATAGATAGGATTTGGTATTCCTTGAAGTATATAAGCCATGGCATACTCATCAGCTTCACGATGTAGTTTCTGTTCTTCTTTGAGTTGAGATTCTGGAACAGGTTTCTCTACAGGAGCACGTGGAGGATCAGTAGTTGGATCACCACTGTCTAGTTTTGTTGGCCACTAAAACGGTCCTTCAAGTATCACTTGTTTCAAGAGTTTTCCATGGGGTTTCTTAAGTTCAAGAAATCATAAGAATTGACTTGACCATTGAACATAATTCCCAGGTGCGAGCATTGGGGGTGTTTCAAGTGAACCTGCCTCGTGTCTGGATTGTTGAGTTGTAATAACTTCACACATTCGATCAAACCAGTGAGGTTGTTTGGACGAATATTGATTTGGTTGTTGTGACATTAGATATGGTTGTTGTTGAGGAATGAGTTGATGTTTGATTGGCTCAGAAGCAGTCAACAAAAGTCAACCACAGATGTGGTCAATATAGTCAAACTACTTAGACCAATGCTTCCGGGTAATAAAGGGTATCACCAGGTCGTTATGTCCCGACGAGGTGTAGATTGTGCTTTAGCGTGCTTGTGATCGGGTGATTATTCACAGAAAAGGGTTGTAATGAGAATTATTTAAGAATTATGAACTGAAATAGCTTAGGAAAGCTATGTGATTGATTACGGGAATTAAGATTAAGAAGAATTGATCTAATACCTAAAAACGTACATTTTAATCAAAAACGTATACTGACGTACGTGAAAGAAAGTACAACTGATAAACTAAAAAGGCTACGAGTTTGAAATTAAGATTTTTACAATCCTAATGAACAAAGAAAATTTTTTAGAAAAAGAAAAATTATTTTTACACTATTTAATTATTTATTATTAATTAATTACTAATTACTTATTTATTAACTAATTATATTGATTTAAATTATTAAAAATTACTAAAAAGACTTAGATAATCAAGAAGATTTTTATAAATCTAATTAAACATCACAGGAATCTAAAAAATTATAAAAAGTTGGTTTTATGTATTTTTAAACTAATTTACTAATTATTATTCTAATTATTAATTTATTACTAATTAAACTAATTATATTCTAAAAAATAGAAAATGAACAGTAGAAATTCTAGAAAAATTCCTAAAAATGTTTTAACTTATATAAAAGCTAGAAAAATTATAAAAACTAGGTGTTACTTAATAAAATCTAATTATGCTATTTAATTCTTAATTATTAATTAATAATTAATTAAACTAATATTAATTCTAAAAACCACTAAATGACAAAGGAAAAATCTGGAAAAATTTCTAAAATTACTTTAATATATAATAGAATTAATAAAAATATAAAAATGCTAGAGTGCTTATAAATAAGCTAAAAAGAAAATTAAAAAGATAATTTCTATTAAATAGAAGCTATCACTATAATTAATTTTGGTTTTTTCTGTTTTTCTTTTTCCAAACTACTTTAACACTAAAAACTAACAACTTTTACAAAAACGCTTTGAATGAAACTCAAAAATTAAGCACTTTGAGTGCTTATTAGCTTATCAGTTGACTTTCTTTGACCAAACAAGAGATTAAGCTCAAATGAGCTTATGTGGGGTCCACAATGGTGGATTCTGCTTCAATTAACTTTGTTGGGCATGTTTAAGTTAGATTTAATCAAATAAGCTACATGAATAAGCCAGGAAGCCAGAATAAGCACTTGATTTTTCTTGTTTTTAAACTGAAAGTGGGACAGAGTTAAAAGGAAGATTCAGGTGGGGTCCACTGAGCCTAAGCTTGAAAGCTTGCTCAAAAAGGAAAGGTGGTCAGGAGGGGGGTTGAAAGAACCCAAAATGGACCAATGGGACCCACTGAGGTGGCCAGAATTAACCACCAAAGTGGTGGTGGTGGCTGAAGTGGTCTGTGCACAAGGGAGATTCTTCCCCTGCAGGTAAGTTTGAGGGGCAATATGGTCCTCAGAAAAAAATCACAAAATTACAACCAAAGTGGCAACTCAAATACAAGCTGGTAAACTACCATTTTTGAAAAGATCAACTTCTAAAAGCTAACACAAAAATCTAAACAAATCTTCCAAAAAATAGATTTTTTGACTAAATGCAATTTTGACATTTGAACTTTTCTTGCTCAGTTGACTTTGGTGACTTTTAATTGCCCCTAACTGATTGAAAACATGTTAATAAGCTAGAATAAGATTAATTTAAGTTGAAACAACACTTTATGCTAGGTTATGAAGGATTTTGGACTTCAAAATCCTACACAGTTAACTGTGTAGGTAATAACACTATGATTTTGACTTTTTCTCAAAATGACACTTGTTTTTATGGTTTCACAATCCTAATATGACCTAATGTAGTGTGTACCAACACCTTGCAGACAATGAAATGCACAAGGACTTATTGAGGCAAGCCAATCCAAACACTCCTATATATGACTGAGATTGATGATTTTCAAAGAAAATAAAGGATTGAAGCGATACTGTGGAAGGATTCTGTATATATATTTGTACAAACACTTGGGATGTTAATCTCAGTAATGTGTTTAGGATATTTATGAATGAATGTGAGTTAGCACGCGGAATTTACTAAAACACACTAAAGGAACAAAGGTGGTGAATAAGTAAATGAGAATGAACACAATATGAATAACATAAAATGATTCAATATTATTGATGAAATAATACAGGTGATCTAAACTATCACCAGGATTACAAGTGTAACCTTGAATCTTTGATACGTGAAAGGGTTTAAATATGGAAGTTATGCATGGGAAAGATGAGTGTGAGAGCTGGGAAAGTTGTATCTAAGAAGGTGTCTTAAGGGTTCCTTTTATAGTATAAGGAGCCCTTATTACAAGTGGTCAAGTTGCTTAATATAATATATTAGAGGTTTATCTTATCCTAATATTACACCTTTCAAGGTAAAACACTCCATTATATCTACTGAAACTTCTGTACTACTTCTACTTAACGTATAACTTTGTACAAAGACTAATAATACAAGTAAATATCTCTACTTAAAAATATAGCAACTTGTCGTGAAAACTGGCAGGACCTTCTTTAACTAGCAGTACCTTCTTACCCAGAAGGTACTGTTAGTATATCTTCAACATCAGCAAAACTGAAGAGGCAGGCTTAACTATCACTAGCAGGCTCTTCTGGCAGACTCTTTACTTTGTGCATTTTATTCCCAACAATCCTCCCCTAAACTTGTTATTCCCAAATAAAATAACTAAGTTTCTTTGTGAATAAAATTCATACCTTGAGGATTTGAGGGAACTCTTCCAAAAACCTTATCTTTTTCGCCTTAGGCTTTCATACTGATCAAGTATGCTCTCCTTCAATCTTTTGACTGCATCAGTCTCTTCTTCACACAAAAGCTTATTGGAGATCAAGACTGATAATACTTCATAGCTTAAAGGATACTCCTTCTCACCTAGCATAAAGAGCTTTATTCCACTCTGAGTGGAAAGATGATGAACATGACTCATGCTGAAGTATTCCCATGTAACAGATAAATCATAGTAAGGAAATTTCCAATGAGTATCAGAAGGATTTGGATCATATAGTCTGCTGAACTCAACCCATAGCTCTTGCTCCTTTGCATCTGGCTTATACTTGGTTTTCAGCTTCTCTTGAACTAATACCCATAATTCATCTAAATCCATTCTGTTACATGCTCTAAGAAGATTTTCAAAGTTCTTGAAAATCTCAACCTTGTTTCCAACTCTTGTTATCTTCCATGCTTTGCCAAACTTATCATTGTAGATTTCCCAATCTATGACTGGATGCCTTGCATGTAAAGGTTCAGCAAAAATAATTTGTGGAACATGGACAACCATTTATTTTGTCTAAACAGAAGGCAATTCTGCTTTCTCTGCTTGTTCCTTTTGATCATCTTTTCTTCCTTTGGAAGGCCTTTCTTGTGTATCCATGACAAAACTGGTTTTGTTTCTTCTGTAAGCCTCTAAGTATAGAAGCTTTAATTCATCAAAAGATTTACCTTTGAGCTGATGATCCTTCATGTTCACTTCTCTTTTCAGATATATCTTGAAGAATTTCTTCTGATCTGCTTCAGAATGTGGCATTTTAAATCCTTTCTTCTGATTCTTTTGGATCTGCTGATAGACATCATCCAATGCCTCTTGATTGTATTTCTTGGTGATGAAATCATTGAGCTTGATTGTCATTTCATGTGAGCTGAGGGACTCATCACACACCAGAGTGTAAGCTTCACCTCTTACAATTGGATCAATGGAAATGATGTATTGCAACTGAGCATCAAACTTTTCTTGCAACATTCTTGATTCTTCTTCAGCCCTCAAAACTTCTTCTTCATGAAGCTGTTTGGACAACTTTTCATCTACAGCCAAATTGTGCTTGCTCTTTCTGCTTCATCTTTTTAGGCTTTGGTTCATCTTCAACTACAATTTTCTTGCCCTTGTCTTTTGGTGATGATACTGGACTTGGAGCAGCAGATTGTTCATCAGAGACAATAAACCTCCCTTGAGGCTGTGATCCCCTCTTTCTTTTGTAAGACACTTGATCAGAACCTTTTAAATTCATAGCTAATAGCCTCTGAATCCCAGCAGGCTCTTGCTCTGCTTCAGCAGCAACTTGCTTTGCTTCGGCAGTATCTGTTTCAGCAGTATCTTTCAAGCTAACAGGCTCTTGTTCTTGAGTAGCAGGCTCTTCATCAATCACTGGAGTTCCTTTATGAAACTGAAATTGAATCTCTTCTTCATTTTTAGAACTACCCATCCTCCCCTTTTTGGAAGAGAGACCCAAACCCTCTGCATCTGAACTTGAGGAACTAGAAACAACCAACTGAGATGTTCCTTTACCTTTCAACAACTTCACCTTCAACTCTAATTTCTCAACTCTCTTAATTAACTTGGTGTTGATCTCTGTAAAATGTTTGTTTTGACTTTCAAGAGAAGTTTGCAAGTGCTGTACTTGCTCTTTTAATTCCCTGATAGTCTGAGCATCTACACTTTGTTGTGGAGGAGATTGTAGTGGTGAGTTATGATGTGATAATGATGGTGATGTTGCAGATGGTGTTTGTGTTTGTTGATGAGATGGTAATGGTACTGGTGATGGTGGTGTGACTGATGGTACTGTTGGTGTGAGAGATGGTACTGGAGATGGATGTGGTGATGAATGATCAGGTTCTTCAGAATGTTGTGGTAACATTTCCTCAAAAAGTGGTACTTCTTCTCCTTGAAAACCAATTTTCATGTTTGAAAACACCTTGTGTGTAAGTTTGGGAGTTTTAAAAGGTTTGTTTGGGGGAAGTAACAAATGTTTGGATTTGTTGATGAGGCACTGAATGAACCTTGGGTACATCAAAAACTTTGTTTCACTGTCCACATTTTTAACCAATCATTCAAAAATATATTTTGAAAAGTTGAATTTCTTGTTTGTTGCCAGACAAATGAGAGCTGCAGCCATGTTACTACTAAATTGCTCCCATGAGGTTTTCTTTTGGCTTAAACAATGAAGGATGGTATGAATCAAAAATCTCCATTGAGGGGTAAAATGCTTTTTAAGAAATGTAAGCTTTGTAGAAGTTACATTATACCCTATTTTTGTCAAATTTTCAAAAATTTTAGTATCAGGTAATTGACTAATGCCATCTGAATCATCCAAACGAAGATGTCTTCTAATGGATGATTCGGTAAAAGTCAAGGTTCTACCATCCACTTTGACCATTAACTCCTGAATCCCATCCCTAAGAGTGTTAATTTTAGCAGTTTGCCAAAATTGTGAAATTTGAGATTCAAAAATCGTGGGATTCACGAGTAAAGCAAACCCGACATAAGAATTGTTTAGAAAATCCACTGCTTGATGAAAAGTTTCATTGTCATCAGATTTTTCCAAAAATGCTAATTGGTTGTGACGTTTGACAAAACTTAGACGAGCCATGGTGAAAGGTTTGATGAAAATTTTGATTTCGATGGTGGGATTTTATTGTTGTACTGGTAGAAGATGAAAGGTGAGTGTCAATTATGATAAGGATTGATTATGAGAAAATGACTTTTGACCGACTATAAAAGTTATGGATAAGTAATTGAAGAGGCGGTCAAAAAGATCTTTTATTATACTAACTATATCCTTAATTCGAGGAAAACATGAATAATTCACAAAAATACCCTTTTAAAAACAACGGCTATAATTTAGCCTGACAAACTCAACGGCTATGTAGCAGTACCATTTTATTCTACCAGTACTAAAATTTGAAATACCAGTACCTTGTTTTGAAATAAAACTTGGCAGTCTCTTTGAAATTTTAGAAAATATCCCTTATAGTTTTTAGCAAACTATCAGCTATCAACGGATTTGATAACTCTTTACCAAGAGCCGTTTGCTTTGGACTAGTCAGTTCGTTTAAGTTTTAGAAACTGGGTGAACTGATTACCTTATAGTTTTTAGCAAACTATCAGCTATCAACGGATTTGAGAAGTCTTTACCAAGAGCCGTTTACTTTGGACTAGTCAGCTCTTAAAGTTTGAAAAACTTGGTGAACTGATTACCATTTCCATATCCTGATTTTGTTAGCAATCTTGAGTAACCTGAAATGGTTAGTAGTAAACCAAAAGAACAGAGTGCAAAGCACTTGTTTTATAGCATTGTTAACATTTAAACATCAAGATAAGCAAAAACAGAGCGAACTTTGAACTAACAGTGCCAATTTTGTACTGACAGTACCTTATGACTAACTAGCAGTACCATGATTAGATGCCAGAACTTGTTTATTTATATACAAAACACATGTTTTTTTTAAAGATTTATCATACCAATACCTGCTACCAGGTATTTAAACCTACCTAAATCAAAAGCTTTGGTGAGAAGGTCTGCAAAATTATTTTCAGAATCAATTTTGACAACTTGTATTAATCTTTTCTCATTGCAATCTCTTATAAAATGGTGTCTGATTTCAATGTGTTTTGTTTTTGAATGTTGAATTGGATTTTTAATGATACAAATAGTACTGCTGTTGTCAATGTAAGTAATGGTGTTAAGAAAATTGTACCCATAGTCAAGCAATTGATTCTGGATCCAAAGAACTTGGCCACAACAACTTGCACTTGCAACATATTCTGCTTCAGTTGTAGAGTTGGCCACCATTGTTTGCTTCTTGCATTGCCATGATTTGAGTCTGCAACCAAGAAATTGACATCCACCAGTTGTGGATTTTCTGTCTAGGGTTGCACCAGCATAGTCACTATCTGAGTAAGCTACCAAATCAAAAGATGATTCCCTTGGATACCATAGACCCAACTTAGGCTGGCCCTTTAGGTATCTGAAGATCCTTTTGACTGCTGTGAGATGAGAAACTTTTGGATTGACTTGAAACCTTGCACATACACATACTGAGAACATGATATCTGGTCTTGATGATGTAAGATACATTAGTGACCCAATCATTGATCTATAGTTGTGCACATCAACATCTTCACCCTCAGCATCTTTGTGTAACCCCTTTTCTGGATCCATTGGTGTACTTGCAACCTTTGAATCTGCAAACCCAAATTTTCTTAGGATCTCAGCTACATACTTATCTTGGCTGATAAATATTCCTTCATTTGATTGTTTCACTTGGAGACCCAGAAAGAAAGTAAGTTCCCCCCATGGAACTCATTTCAAACTTACTATGCATAAGTTTTTCCAACTCTACACACAATTCCTGATTTGTGGATCCAAAGATAATGTCATCAACATAAATCTGTACCAGCAAGATGTCTTTCTTGGTTCTTTTGATGAACAAAGTTGGATCAATCTTGCCTCTTTGAAATCCATTTTCCAATAAATAGAAAGCCAATGTTTCATACCATGCCCTGGGAGCTTGATGTAGACCATAAAGAGCTTTGGTAACCTTGTACACCTTGTCTGGATATTTTGAATCAATGAAGCCTGGAGGTTGAGAAACATACACCTCTTCTTCAATAGTACCATATAAAAAGGCACTTTTGACATCCATTTGGTAGACAGTGAAACCTATGAAAGAAGCATAGGCCAAAAATAGCCTAATTGCTTCAATTCTTGCAACTGGAGCAAAAACTTCTTCATAATCCACTACTTCTTCTTGAGTATACCCTTGGGCCACCAATCTGGCTTTGTTTTTTTATCACTATTCCCCTTTCATCTTTCTTATTTCTGAAAACCCATTTGGTTCCAATTGCCCTGTAACCTTTGGGCAAATCAACCAGTACCCAAACCTTCTGCATTTTGAATTGAAGTAGCTCTTCTTGCATTGCTTCAACCCAGCTTGAATCATCTAAGGCTTTTGTAATGTTTTTGGGTTCTACTTGAGAGAGAAAGCATGAAAACAGGCATATGTGGGCAACTTCATGGTTCTTTTCTTCATACACAGCTAGGACAAACCCATCTTTGTCTGAAGATAAGACTTGAGTTCTTGTTTTAACACCAGAATCAATGCTGCCAATCACATTATCAATGGAGTGATCTTTGAGAATTCTTGTGTTGTGTGTTGTAGGAACATCATAGGAAATTGGAAGGTTTCCAATCCCTATATCTTCTGGTAAGGAATCATCTGATAGAACATTTAATGGTTCAGCAGGACCAATTTGTGAACTGGCAGTACCATCTGTTGAACTAGCAGTACCATCTTGTGGATTGGCAGTACCATTTTCATTTTCAGAATTTTGTTGCTTCCTTTGATCTTGAGTTCCATGATCATCTTCAACACCTTCATTTGTAGTATTTGAGGGCTCTCCATGACTTGAATATGAATCCAATCCTGTCCAAATTGGCATCAAGATGTAATCTTGATCCTCAGTTGTTTCATCATTGTCTTCAAAACCTGCATTATCATTAGTATTTGTACCTGTGACAGGCACATAATTCATAGATTCTGAAAGTTTATCAATGTCAAAACACCAATCTGGTCCAGTGCCTGCAACATTTGGTAGTTTCTCTTGGAACTCTATGTGCAGGTTTTCTTCCACTAGCCTAGTGCATTTATTATACACCCTATAGGCCTTACTTTGCAAAGAATACCCTATCATATAGCCTTCATCAGCTTTTCCTTCAAACTTTCCTAGATGATCTTTGGTATTGAGAATAGTGACATGACATCCAAAAGGTCTCATAAAACTTAGAGATGGTGTTCTACCAAACAAAATTTCATAAGGAATCTTTCTATGAGGTTTAATCACAAGAACCCTATTCTGTACATAACAAGCAGTACCTACTGCTTCAGCCCAAAATCAAACAGGCAATTTAGAATCTACCAGCATTGTTCTAGCAGCCTCTATAAGTGTTCTATTTTTCCTTTCTGCTACTCCATTTTGCTGTGGGGTTCTAGCTACACTATATTCTCTTTTTATTCCTTTTTCTTTGCAAAATTCATCCATAACTCTATTCTTGAATTCTGTCCCATTGTCACATCTAATTACTTTTACTTTCTTATCAATTTGGTTTTCTATCCCTGTAATGTAAGACTTAAGGATCTCACTTGTTTCATCCTTAGTTTTTAAAAAGAAAACCCAAGAGAATCTGCTGTAATCATCAGTAACTACAAGACAATATCTTTTACCATTCAAGCTATTCACTTAGTAGGACCAAAGAGGTCCATATGAAGCATGTATAAAGCTTGAGAAATTGAGTTATGGGTCTTGGGCTTACAAGAAGCTCTATGTTGTTTGCCTTTTAGACAATCAACACAGGTTTGGTCATTTTGAAAAATCTTTTTGGGTAAACCTCTAACCAAATCATATTTTGCAATTGTATTGATTGTTTTAAAGTTTACATGACCAAGTCTTCTTTGCCAAAGCATAGATTCATCCAATGAGGCTTTTGCTACTAGACAGGTTAAACTCTCTTTAGGAACAATGTTCTTTAAATCAACAATGTACATATTGTTCTTTCTAGGGATTTTAAGAAGAATCTGACTTTCATCAGGAATTTTAAAATTAGGAGAAAGTACAATGCATTCAGTTTCAGTAAAAAGAACTTTGTTCTTTGTGTCACACATTTGTGAGACACTTAAGAGATTAAACTGTAGTTCTTTCACAAAGTACACATTTTCAAAATCTAATTTACTGGTTTTAATTGTACCTTTACCAGTAATCTTTCCTTTGATTCCTCCCCCAAAGGTAACATATCCTCCATCAAATGATTTGAAGTCTGTGAGGTAAGACATGTTGCCTGTCATGTGCCTTGAACATCCACTATCTACATATCCTAGATCTGCAATATCATTTGAATGTTCCTGCACATGTATACACATATTAGTTTCTTTGGGGTACCCAAGCCATGACTGACTTGGGTTTGCCTCGTGCATCAATGTAATCAAACCTTTTTAGGACTGCTGATGCACCATTTGGTTGGAGTGGTCTCCAAATCCAACATGCTGAGGACTTAACAGCATTTTCATTTTTGACACATTTTGTGGTTTTTGGTCTGACAGTACCACTTTTGGCAGTACCATTTGGTCTAGCAGGACCATATTGTCTAGCAGGACCTTTTGGTTTTGGTCTCCAGTCTTGTGTTTTATCCACAAAATTCCTTTCAATATGACTTTTCACAACTTTTGGTGTATGTTTGAAGTTATTACCTGCGCCCTTAGTAGTGAATTTTGGGTAAACAGGCTCATTTGTTCTAACAGTATGATTGACTTTTGGTGTGTTAGATTTCACAGAACCTTTTCTGGGGTTTGTTTTACTTGTTTTAGACCTTGATGTACTCCCAGAAACCCAATTGTTACAGTAAGCATGAGTATGATTAAAACTACCACAGTAATAGCATGCTTTATTGTACAAAACAAAGTTATCACCAAGTTGATGTGACTTAAGATTGTTCCAATTTCTCTGACTACCTCTAGGTTTGCTATTACATTTAGCACAACATTCAACTGTTTTTAGAACAACTTTGGTCTTTGTTATACTCTCTACACTTTTAGGACTGATTGGTCCTACTTTGTTTCCTTTCTTAGAAACAGTCTCTTTTCCATTCTCATCAGATGTGCAATCTTCAATAGTTGTAACATCTGAGCTCTTAACAGTGAGCACCTTTTCTTTGGAGAGAGAAGTATCACTTGTACTCTCAAAAGGTTCACTATTTTCTACAGGTTTTAACTTTTCTAGTGGTTTATTTGTGAGTTCATGTAAACCTGATTCAGCAAGATCTAAACCTGGGGGACAAGGAATTCCTCTGTAAGGAGGTGGACATGTGTTGTATCCAATCCCAGATTTGATTTTCTTGTTCATTTGGTTCTCAACTATACTTTTAGTACATGCAGAAGCATTTTCTAATGTTGTAACAGTTAGTTGAATATTATCTTTTGCTTGTTTCACTTTAGCAAACTCAGTTCTTAACAGATTTATTTCAGCATCTTTAAGAAGTATGTCTCTATTAAGAATAGCTTTTGTGTCAGAAAAGGTGAGTTCATTTTCTCTAAAGTGAATTATCAGCTTTTCAAGTTTGGACATACCACACTTATGATTAACTAGGTCTTGATGAGTTTTTCTTTCTTCTACTTTCAGTTCATCATAAAGTTTTCTTAAGATTTCTAATTCTTTAAAAACTTCACAAGTAGCAGAACATTAAGTAATTTGTACCTCAGGATTGGAGAGAGCCATTAAGGCTAATTCATTTGAGGATGACTCTTCTTCACCCATAAAACTCCAATCAAAACCCAGCCCATCAATAGCTACCATAGCTTTTGTTTCAGTGATGTCCACTTCCTTGCTCTTGTTCTCATTATTTCCCCTGTTCTTGTTCTCAAAACCTCTTCCCTTATCACCCTGCTTCTTTGGTCTTCTACATTCTCTTGAGTAGTGACCCTTCATGTGGCAGTTGTAGCACTCCACTTTAGACTTGTCATACCCAGCAGGTTCATTGCCATTAATGACAATCTTCTTTCCAGTCCTCATCAAATATTTCTTAGCCCTCATGCTAAGAAGTGAAAGCTGCCATTTTATGTCCATTTCTTCAAGATCATCATCACTGATCTCTTGAAGATCTTCAAAGGTCAATGTGGAACCATTGTGTTGTGATGTTAGGAAAGCACAACCAATTGTTTCATCAAAAATGGTTTTGGTACTGCTGGAAGTGCTAGCAGTGCCAAAATTTGTGTTGGCAGTACCTTCTTCTCCACCATCTTTTTCTTCATCAACTTTCTTGGAAGTACCATGAGATGACATAAATGCCATATTTCCTGAGCTTGAACTAGTAGACTTCTTTAGTTCATGCTCTACTATTTTGAAGTTGCTGTAAAGATCATTGAGACTCATGGAATCAATATCTGGTTTGTTTTTTCAGACAATGACATGCATGGCCCATTCAGAGGGTATGTTAGGTCACCATTTAGTAAGCACAAGTATAATGATAAGAGAAATGAGATGAGAATGAGAGTGGGATGATTATGAGAAGTATGTGAAAGTGAAATGCAAGAGTTTCCTTAATGTTTTCAAATAACCAACCAAATATTACAAAGACCTAAGCCATCTATATATAGGGAAGGAGCTAGGGCAACATTCCCTCTCCTCCCATTCTAGAAAACGTATGGGCCATAAAGCCCATGGATCACTTAGCTTAAGTCTAGTAAACATGTAACATTACATAAGTGTAAGAAATAAAATAACTAAAGCAACCTATTATTACAAATGACCGAGACTTCATAAAATAGTAAAACTATGGTTCCAACAATCTCCCCCTAAGGGTCGGTCATCATGGTTGCTTGACGTCTTTGTCGTAATCTTTGACTTTCATAGCTTCAGACGTCTTTAGAAATGATTAGAATAAAGATGGATATACTCTGCTCTTTGTCTTTGTTCTTTGATGATGTTGTAGTGATAATGTTATGAAGTAATCTGCCATTCGTCACTCCTGCGTCTGTGGTGGTTGTCCGCCATTCCAACATGCTCATACATCTTTGAGTTCTGACTTATACATGCACGTAGTCCCTTTCTTTCACATTGGATCTTTGGTCTTTAAACTTTGTAGATTCTTCTTTTTGGCGTAGAATCTTACTTTGAACTTTGTGTTGCTTTGATCTTTGAGGGAGCTTTTGATGACTGCAAGATGCATGTATGAGCATGTGGAATCTGTCGCCATGGAGATGATGTAACCCTGCATGTAAACAGTTAGCAATAAATCACCGGTACTTACGGATAAGGAATTAGAGCTCGTCAACAGCATAGTGTGAAGACTCCTTCTAATCCTTATCCAGGCCGTTCCCATATCAGATACTCCCGAAGGAGCTTACGAGACCTACTAGGTAGCTCAATGACTGGGTGAGTCGCTGGGGATCACTCCACGACTGTAGACCGTAATGGAACCACCGCAAACACTAAGCGTAACCCTTGTGGGATTACCGAAGTGACCTGCTGTCAGGGCTGTTTGATGTTGACCCTGGCAGGATTTCCGTTCAATCATTGAGAAATACTTATGTAATCCTCTCATAAACGTTCTCGGCAGATTGCTAAGATCTGCGAAGGACTCGATAGTTTACAACTGATGCCCATTGATGTAGAACACCAGTTGTAGAAATACTAAGTGTTCCTAAGAGATCTTTGATGTATCTCAAGGCTCTAGACTCTATAAGTGCACACCTAGGTTTCCTATGCGGAGACTGGGGAGGTGTCTCCTGCTTCAATATCAACCGTCTCTAAGAGATAGGTCGATAGGTTATGCGGGTTCCCCGTGAGAATGAAACAAATCCTTTTAAGAGAACTTGAGTGGTTAAGAAGGTTTAGTGCATTGCGTCACTGGGTCCATGACGACTTTGTCTTCAATACCGGTGTTGTCTTTTGCAACAACCAGTAGCATACGTATTGAACCCGGTGTCTGCCCTAAGGTTGAATATATGGAGGGCTATTTCTTTTCACCCTTTACTTTACTTTTCTTTTTAATTCTTCAACTCCTTCTTTCCCTTTCATTCATATCTCCTTTTTCTGTATCATACCTAAGGACTTCTAATTCTAACTATGGGAGATGTCCTTGGGTAGATCCCTCCGGCTCTGGCGGATCATAGGACGGATATTCCTATCTTAATCACCTTATAACTCCGACAGTTAGCCAAGAAACCTTTGATTGAAAAATCTCTCAAGGTGTTTGTGATAATCAAATATTTTGGTTAACACTTTGAGAGTTTTGTGTACACTTTTGAAGGGCTCCCCCTGCACATGTGCTCATAAGTATTTAATAAATTTGCACATGCGGGAGGAGCAAGCACTTTTGAATTGATCCACTTTCCGTGAACAAGACCGATTCGAGACACGCTTACATCACTAGTTAAACTAGCTTGAAGTTATTACCCGGCCTGGTCAAGTCCACAGAAAGTTTCTCGAGACGGTACATTTCTACTAAGACATATCCTTTTCGAGACACGCTTACGTGGTTAGTTAAAGAGATGCATTGTCAGCTTTTCAGTGACAACTAGCTCTAGTAACTAACTTGATGTTATTACCCGTCGAGGATAAGTCCTTTCGATGTTACTAACTTGTATTATCTCGTCAATTCCTGGGTCAATACTGAGTCTAGCTCGCACATGATACAACTTAAAGCATTGACTTCGTATATTTTAATCACTTTTACGTTTTTCTCCCCCTCAAAAATGGCATATAAGATGGTGTTTTTGACAAACTTTTAGATTAAAATATGCCTTTTGAGTCTTATGGGGAGATACATCAAGAACTTTTGATTTTGAGCAAAGTATTTTGTTTTGACAAGTGCTCCCCCTCAACAAGTGATTAGGTCTTATTGAGGTGAAATACTTGTCCTTTTGAGCAGAATTATGAAAAATCATAAATGTTTGATTAATTCTACTCAAAAGTAAGAAGCCTTCGCTCCTTATGTTTAGGATTGAGGCACTGAAGCGTACCTCAGGGTCCTTTAATTACAAGCACGGGTTGTACACTGTTATGTGTGCACAAACCATAATGGAAAAATGATTCAATCAATGAAACAATTGATAATGAAAAAATATGACCAAATGTACCAAGTTATTCTTCGTCTGGAAGTGGAGCATTGAAGTTAGTGAACTGAGGTTCTGGTCTTTCGAAGTTTCTGACAGGAAACGATGGTCTGGCACCGATGTAGCTTTCCAGTCGTCTGATCTGTTCCCGTCGAAATAACCGTTCTTCAATCTTTAAGACAAAGTTACGAACTTGTCTTCTGGAGCTGGATTTCCATCTAGGTTGTTCCCCCTTAGCTATCTTACATCGATCATCATTCAACCTTTTGACAAGCCCATCACGAACAAACGTGAGTGTAACATCACAGAATTTATGTACCTCATCGAACCTCATGAAGCTTTGTAGCTTTTTGCTGTTGATGTAGGTGAAACCAAACGGTTCTTGGATGAGAGTAAACTGTGGTGTTTCATAAAGACCATCAAAGTAGAATTGTGGCTTTGTCAAATTGATCTTCTGTTGGTAACTTTCCACTCCAAGCTGAAGATCTTCCACTCTTTCTTGAACAATCAGTCGTCGGATGTAAAGAAGTAGCGATGCCATGAAGTTGTACTGAACGTCTCTATCGAATCCGCGCATTCTACTCTGAACCTTTTCAAGATACATATCTTCAATGACATTGAGATTAAGATTGGGAAAGTCGGCTTCGGAGAACTTGTACTTCTTTTCATCATGTCGTTTCACAACAATTTCACGCATGAAAATGTAGTTAAACCGTTTTGACTGCTGAATCTCCAAGATAGCGATGATCTTTGATTTCTGCTTCACATTTTCCAATGATGTCTCTCCTAATCTGCTTGTATAATCGAGACGACGACGATCAGGCCAATGTTGAATTCCGTGTAGAGCATCTCTGTCGTAAGCTATGATGGAGTTGCTGAAAATACGAGTGGTGTCTTCAATGGCTGGAATTTCGTATCTAGCGGCTGGTACTGAGATTGTGAGTGAGGAAGCATATTTCTTCTTGGATATCTCTTGTGTGAGCTGGATGTTACGAAGATCTTTGTTGAAGAAGAAGCTGTAAGGTATCCTCGGTTTGTCAGGAAATCCTTTCAACGGTAATGGTTTGGTCCAGTCGGTGAAGTAAGGTTTTTCATGATTCTTGGAACTTAGATCGATATTCACTTCAGGATTTAACCAGTCAAAGTCGGCAGACATTGCACTAGCTATATTCTGCATGTGATATTCGTATTCGACTTTGTTTCCAGATCTTTTCTTGAGGAATTCTTGTGCATCCCTATTGATTCTCCTAAGCTCTGCCTTTGTGAGTTTGTTGATGTGAAGATCCTTCATAATGACCTGGGTGAACTGAAGAGTGTTACCAGGAAGAGGTTCTTCTTCTTCCAGAGGAGGTTGAGCTTGGACCATTTCTGTCAGCCAATCATTCTGAGGATTTTCATCATTGTCGAGCCATGAATGACGTGTTTTCTTCTTGGATTTCTTAGACTTGGATGTAGCATCTTTGTCTTTGGCTTTGGACGGTGATGATGGACCAGCATGAGAATCATGAGTTGGTGGAGCACGGTAATCGGTGTCAAGTTGATCTTGGAAGTCATCAGTTTGTTCCATGAACATTTCTTCATCTTCGGTTTGACCTTCACCAGTAGCTGAGGGTTGTTGTTGAGTTCCAGGAGGAGTGGAGTCCTTTTGTGGTTGTAGAGAGGATGAGGGACCTGTTCCAGACTTAGGTTTCTTGCCTTTGGAGTTTGGGTCAGGATCGTCATCTTTTCTTGTCCGTTTTCGGGATCCAGCAGCATCTTTGCATGACTCTTTTGACATATAAGCTACCATAGCATCATACAGGCCTTTTTCTTCAGCTGTCTGCGTGGTTTTGGTGGCAAGGTTGTCGAAGATTTTGACAAGCATGTCATTGAGGGACAATTCTTGGACGGTTGGAGCCACAGTAGAAGATTTTGCGGTGTGAAGCGTGAAGGGTGTAGTAGACAACATTTTCTTCGTAACACTTCTAATTCTATGATCCAAGTTGTCATTGATTGGTTTGAGAAGGTTTGCAACTTCAGGAGTGATCATCTCGACCAGATTATCAGTGAGAAAATCATGTGTTGCAGTTCTGATAAAACCTTCGTAATCAGATTTCAAGAACTTGTCAATCAGCTGCGTAGAATCCTGGAATTCCTCAACTTGTTTAGTAAGTTTGGTAACCATGTCGGTGAGTTTGTTCACTTGCTCCTGAAGATCAACTTGTTGTTTTGGTTCATTGATCGAATGCTGTTTAGATGCGGTTTCAGAAGGTGTGGGAGATGAGTGCTCGGGTGATGATTCGGACGATGACTCGTTGTGAGAGTCCGAAGATGAAGCAGGAGGAGTCGGATCCTTTGGTGGAGAGTCTTGAGGAGGTGGAGGTTGTGCTGAGGAAGTCTGCTGAGAAGATGACTTAAGAAACATGTTGGTGTCGAACGCGTTCTTCTCTTCGTTTTCCTTTCGACGACGTTCCTCTGCTTCCTCTGCTTCTCGTGCAAGAAACTCTGGAGTAATAAGATATTCATGTTCCTGATCCGTAGCTAAGTTCTCTTGACCGCCAACATTCTCCTCTAAAGTAGCAGTCTCTGTCATGTGGACATCTTCAGCTTTGTCAGTATCCTTAACGTTGTCATCAGGTTGTGGAGCTGATTCTGACGTTGTTGGAGGAACCATACTGCTTGTAGCCCCTACATGTTCTGACTGATCAATAGGTGGTGGTGTTGGAGGGTGTGATAGAAGTCGGCTTTCAAGGCTTGCTTTCCTCTGTTCTTTCCTAAGCTGCTTTTCTTTATCTCTAGTGTCGACAACTATACTTTTGAGTTTGCGTTTATCGACCAATGGTTCAATGATTGGTTCGTCTTCATCATCATTCGGCTCATTGATAGTGACTCCTTTTCTTCTCCTTGTCTCTTCTTCATAAGTTTCAAGACTTTGTTGTACGACAATCTCTGTTGCTGGAAATCCTTCATCAGGTGCTCTGTATCTCAGTTCATAGTCTGGTTCTTCTTCATCAGATTCAGTATCAAACTCGGACTCAGTGTCAGAAGGTGGAGGAGTAGGTTCATCCCGAATAAAGTACTCAGGAGTTGCCTTCTTCTTAGATTTGGTAGCAGGTTTAGGTTTGGATGTAGGTTTAGGTGTGGTAGTAGTCTTGGGTTTTGCCTTTGTAGCAGACTTAGATCTTGTATGAGGTGATCCAGTGGTGCTCGTGGTACTCCCAGACTTTACACTTCCTTTGCTACGAGTCTTTATTGTTGCTTCTTCCAGTTCCCCTTTGTAAGCCAGATCATACAACTTGAAGTTCGCCCTTTTCTTAATGTTGTCATTCAGAAGGTATTCGGGAATCCTCATTCCTTTGATCTTGGTAGCGGAAGTGGTCGATTTGATGAATAAGGTGGTGAAGTCGTCCTCGAAGAGGTGCTTCGGCTCATTAGGATCAGCCATCCTCTTGATGAATTCTGGAGAACTTTTGCAGAGATGTTCAATGATAAGCTTGGTGAATCTTGTGAATGGTATCATAGTCTTCACACGGTCGGTCTGAATACTATAGACGATATCATTCATGATAGGAACTGCAAAGTCAATCGGTGTCAGAGTCACCATTCCCCAGAATGTTTGCAGGTGTTCGAGCCTTGGATGTTCATGACCACTTTTCCTTCCAGATATAGATCTAACAACCAACAAACAGAATGTTCTCCAAGGCTGAGGGATATACTTGACATTGAATTTGGAAAGCTTGATTAGAGGTTCATCATCATCAACCTCATATCCTAAGTCAATGAAGAAGTCAAGAAGTTCCAGGTCAGGTAGTATCGGAGCAAATTCGTTGTCAGTTTGTGGCATGAGAAGAGCTGTTCGAAGAACGTCATGATCTACAGAGTAATCTTGGCCATCTAAGGTAACAGTGAAAGACTCATTATCCAAGTTGGCCTGAGCAGTAAGCCAGAACTGATGAAGATAGAACAGTGGAACTGAAGTAGAGCAGGTGAGAAGTGGTTTGCATGGATGTGCCAGTAGGATATCTTTCACAATCTTGCATGATTTCTCTGTGATATTCAACTTGTTGAAATCAACTCGGGGGTTGTTGTTGCCAAGCGTGACATGGTAGTTCTCGGGAGTGATGTCATCCAAGGTGAGTAATGGAAGAGGTTGTTCTGCGACGTTCTCAGTGTGTTCAGCCATGTTTATCTGAAAAGTATCACCATAAACCAAACATCCAAATTTGTTATGTGTTAGCACAGTTTAGAGTTTGGATACAGATATCTACTTGAAACAATTAAGCACAAATGCGTCATTTAGTAATGAGTCAAATAATGCATATGGCAAATAAGCATAACATGACATGCACAGTTCACAACTACATCACATTACACAACAATAATGAATCACACTAATGAAACTTTATTGAGAAAGTGACTTTCTCGAAAAATTCCACATAACTGCCATTTGTCGAGATTTCTTACTTTTCGGAAAAAAATGATGTTATCGAGAAAAATTCTTATAACAACTTTCGAGAAACTGGTGATATCGAGAAAGTTTAGTAAACTGAATGATTTCGACAAATGAAACATTATCGAGAAAGTGTCATCTTCGAGAAACATTATCGAGAAACATTATCGAGAAAAATTATTATCGAAAAAATTTTCTTAACACTGACTTTATCGAGATCATTTATCTAGAAAGTTATTTTCGAAAAATATTCAAAAAAACTGACTTTTATCGAGAAAGATAATTTTTCGATAAATCATAATTTTATCGAGAAACATTAATTCTCAGGTTCTCGAAAAGTATAGTTCACCGAAAGATTTCGAAAAAATTGAAGTTTTCGAAAAAAATTGGGCTTTGAACTATATTTCTCGAAAAAAACTTAATGTTCTCGATAATAATGAGAAGATTTCGATAAAACACAGTTTTTCGAGAAAAATTCTTATACAAGAATTGACTCGAGTAAAGTTGAAGTCATACGTATTTTTCCTTCAAAAATAACCTTTCCAATGATTATGGCCTGTCACCACCATAGATAAACATCTTTTAGTCACAATTACAAAGATTACAAAAAATGCTCAAGAACATATTTATCGAGAACTTTGATAAATTCGATACAACAGATAATGACAACGTCTATCATATCACAAGTATAAGTAAGAGGCATAACGAGACACCTAGCACAATAGACAACACTTTGTGACATGCTTTTCTCGATAATTTTCACGACCGAAACAAACAAGTATATCGAGATACATGTATAAACAGTGAGAAACATCCTAGCTAGATAGAACATGCACATAAGAGACCAAAGAAGCAAATCCCACCACTAAAAACAACCCAATAATCACAGAAGCTCATAAACCCATTTCGACCCAATTAAAAGAATTCGAAAAAAACAAGGAAACATGATGGAATGTGATAATAGTTGATAAATATGTATTAGAAACAATCATAGCACCAAAACCCTATCAATAATTACACACCACAACACGTTAATAGCAAAATCAAAATCCTAACCCTAGTTCTCGATATCTAGATAACATGAGATCGAACCGTTGAATTTCCAATTAACCAAGATCCTATTAGTGTAATATCCTAGTGATAACATAGGAACTTACAGATTGTTGATCAAGGTCGTGGTTAGCTCGATTGATTGTGAGCCGTAGGTTAGAATGAAAGGGTTTAAGAGGTTTTAAATCTTTTATGAAACAGTGGGTTTTAGGGTGGAACGGTTTGTTTGTTTTTGTTAATTTTGAAAAGTTTGAGTATAGTCACCTTTAGTCCTTGGACTTTTATAAGAAACAAACAAGTGTACTCAAGTTTTTGACACTTAAAGAATTTGACTACATTGGTCCCTTAACTATGAAGTACTTTAACTAGAACCCTAAAGTAACTAGCAAGTCTATTGACATTTGAGATGTGACTTCGTTAAGTTGACTTATGAAGACTAAAACCATATAAGACAAAGTGTAGTGAAATAATCCACCCGCACACATTCCGAATCCGTAAAATACGAGAATTATGCAAGTATACCAATTAATTGGTAAAAGATTTAAGCGTGACTCCCCCTCAACACTTGTAAAGTAAGAACAAGGTGTTGAATGGAAGCGATATACTTACATTAGTTTTTGTTTTTTTTTTTCTTTTTTTTTTTTTTTTTTTTTTTTTTTTTTTTTTTATGAAATAATTTGTAGTAAAGAAAGAAAAAACAAAATATTATACAAAGATAGGTGTGATGTTTGACGATCAGTGGTATTTTAAAAACTTTTCCAGATCCTCTGGTGTCAAACATCTCATACCAATTTGGTGGACTAGACTAGCAAACCTGGATGGTGCCAGAGATTTGGTAAGTAAGTCTGCCAATTGGTACTCAGTTCCAACAAAATAAAGTTCAACTGTACCCCTTTCCACATGCTCTTTGATGAAATGATATCGGAGATCGATGTGTTTGGATTTGCAATGATGCACCGTGTTGCAGGAGATAGCAATTGCACTCTTTGAATCACAGTAGATAGGAATCTTGTTGAATAGGTAGCCATAATCTTTAAGTTGTGATCTCATCCAAATGACTTGAGCGCAACAAGCAGACATGGTTACGTATTCCGATTCTGTAGACGACAGTGAAGTGCAGTCCTGCTTCTTAGATTGCCATGACACAAGTTTGTCTCCGAGAAACTGTAAGCCACCAGATGTGCTTTTGCGTGTGTCTAAACATCCTGCATGATCAGCATCTGAAAAAGCAATTAGTTCAAAACCAGAATCCTTCGGATACCAGATCCCCAAGTTAATGGTTCCCTTTATGTATCGAAGGAGTCTCTTGACCTCACTGAGGTGTTTTTCAGTTGGTCTGGACTGATAACGAGAGCACATGTAGACAGCAAAAACTATATCAGGTCTACTAGATGTGAGATACATGAGGGACCCAATCATACTACAGTATTTGGTAGGGTCAACAGGAGTCCCATGTAAATCAGCATCTAGTTTTGTGGTATAGCCCATTGGTGTATTAAAAGTATCACAAGACATCATTCCATGTTTCTTAAGAATTTCGAGAGCATATTTGGACTGATTTATAAAAATACCACGGGGTGATTGATGAACTTGTAATCCTAGAAAGAACGTAAGTTCACCCATCATGGACATTTCAAAATTATTTTTCATTAATTTTGCAAAATCATTAGAGTAACTTCGTTTTGTTGAGGCAAAAATGATGTCATCGACATATATTTGAACAACAAGTAAGTCCTCCCCGTAGGTTTTTGTAAACAGTGTTGGATCCACCGATCCTTTAAAAAATTTATTGGCCAATAAGAAAGTGGACAGTTTGTCATACCACGCCCGTGGGGCTTGCTTGAGTCCGTAGAGAGCCTTTTTGAGTCGGTAGACATGATTAGGACGCTCAGGATCAACGAAGCCTTCAGGTTGACTGACATAAACTTCTTCACGGAGTTCTCCATTCAGAAATGCAGTTTTCACATCCATTTGGTAAACCACCATATTCCTATGAGCAGCATAAGCCAAAAAGATCCGAAAAGCTTCATGTCGTGCCACTGGAGCAAAGGATTCAGAAAAGTCTAGACCTTCAAGTTGAGAGTATCCTTTCGCTACCAGGCGTGATTTGTTGCGGATGACTGTCCCTTCTGCGTCAAGCTTATTCTTCCATATCCATTTTAACCCGATGACAAAGACTCCGTCAGGTCTTTCAACTAATTCCCAGACTTCTAGTCTTATGAATTGCTGAAATTCCTCTTGCATAGATTCAATCCAGTTGTCATAAGTCAGTGCATCTTTAATGTTCTTGGGTTCTTCATGACAAACTGTGAGTGCGTAGATGCAAGTTTCTCCATCAGTATGAAGTCGTTGTCTAGTCATAACAGGTGCATCTGGATGGCCAATAATGTGAACAAGTGGATGGTCACGAGTCCATTTATGTGTTGAAGGGTGTAGTTGATACGTATCTCGCATGTTGGCAGGATCCAAGTTGCGTGTTGACGACTCAGCTATATCATGATCTGTAGTAGCTGGTGCAAACGGATTAATGAACGCATCAGGATCATGCTCTGCGGATTGTGGAACTGATTTTGGTGTTGGATCTTCAGCTGGATGGCAGAGAGTAGAACCAGTTTGTTCTGCTGTTGATGATGATTCAATTGAAGGACCGTCTCTTTCAACACTTGTAGAAGTTTGTTGAGGTGAGTCTGGTACTGGAATGTGTTCAGGTTGAGCAGCGGAATTTGGTGAGACCTCAGTAGGACGGTATTCAATCGTGTCATCAAATAGTGGAGCAAACAAGGTTTCTAATTCTTTGCGGTTAAGTGGTAAAGGTTCAGCTGAAGATGCCGGAGAGTTAAGACGGTTAAATTCGGGTCCTAAGCTGTGTTGCTCAGAAGCCATTTGGGTGAGTTCATCGAAATTAGCGTGAATGGTTTCTTGAATTTCTCTTGTACGACGATTCCATATCCGAAAACCTTTGGAATTTTCACAATATCCAACGAACACTCCGATGTCAGCCTTTGCTTTGAGTTTACCTAAATCATCACGATCATTTTTCGGATAGCAAAGTGCTCCAAATACATGAAAGTAATCGATGTTCGGTTTCCTTTTGTGAACAATTTGATATGGTGTTTTGCGATGGCGTTTTGTGATCATGCAACGGTTTTGAGTATAACATGCGGTTGAAACAGCTTCTGCCCATAAGTAATCTGGTAATTGAGCATTAATCAACATAGTTCTAGCAGCTTCCACTAACGTCCTGTTGCGTCTTTCAACCACACCATTCTGTTCTGGGCTTCTAGGTATAGACGTTTGATGTTCAATTCCCACTTTCTCATAGTAAGACCGAAGTGTCTGATTCTTGAATTCAGTTCCATTGTCAGTTCTGACGATTCGTACTGTGTTTCGAAGCTGAACTTGAATTTTGGTGAGAAAGGTGATGATCATCGAAGGAGCTTGATCTTTACTTCGTAGAAAATAAACCCAAGTCCATCTGGAGAAGTCATCCACAATTACGAGTATGTACCGTTTACCGTTGATACTTTGAACACGCATCGGTCCACACAAATCCATATGAAGCAGTTGTAAAACATGATTCGTACTTTGCTCAGGTTTAGACGGAAAATGAGCACGAGTACTTTTTCCTTGTTCACAGGCTGGACATAAGTGATCTTTGGTGAAACGGAATCTTGGAAATCCATCGACAAGTTTATAACGAGCAAGGTCAGTCATGGTTCTGAAATTCAAGTGCGAAAGACGTTTGTGCCATAACCAAGATTTAGTTGACTCTGCTTTGGAGAGAAGACATATCGGAGATGTTGCAATCATATCTGACATTGATATTGTATAAAGATTGGAGCCGCGTGAGCCAGACATTAGATCGTTTCCTTGTAAGTCACGAACAAAGCAAGTTTTCTCACGAAATGCAACTTCTAGATCCCCATCACAGAATTGACCAACAGAGAAAAGGTTGTGTCCAAGGCCTTCCACATAGTAAACACGACTAATTTCAATGTTACCGCTGATGTAGTCACCATATCCCATTATAAGAGCGTAATGATCATTCCCGAATCTGACAGTTCCTATAAACTTTGAGACAAAGTTGTGTAGCAGTTTGAGATTGCCTGTCATATGTCGGGTGCATCCGCTATCAACAATCCAGAGAACAATCTGTACCACCTGCATCACCAGAAGAAGACACGGGTGGAACAGAAGTAAGGGTGGAACCCAAAGATAATGCGGGTTCCTGTTGGTTAGTAACACATATATTCAACAATTTAGGAATCCATTTAAAGTCTGGTTTGTGTTGTAACCAACGTTGCCAATTCCAACTAGTTTTTGCTTTCTTAATGTTAAATGCACTAGTAGTTGGCTCAGTCCTAGATTTGTTCTCGGGACCTATGGGGGTAACTGGGACATCATTAGAAACCGTAGAAGACGGCTTTCCTAAGTTAGACTTAGAGGCATTAGTGGGCCTAAAAGGAATGCGTGTCCTATGTTTCTTATGACGATTGAGAAGAGAATTAGCTAAACATTTTATATGATCACCAGATGATACGCTTTTACGACAAAATACACAAGATGCATTAATATTCAAAACATTCAAAGGTTCATCATTCGTTACATTTAGATTTTGATTACAATTTGCCAGATTAGAATCTAAATCTGATGCAACATGAGTTTTATTCAAAGTCCTAAGTTGGTCTTCTACTTCCTGAGCTTCTAGGTGTCCTCTCTTACGTTGCAAGATCCTATTCTTCTTTTTACTTTTTCGCTTGGGTCTGCTAACGCTAGAAGTGGAGACTAGTCCTGTAGAAGTGGAGTTATCAACATTAGTGTTTTGAACAACCTTTCCTTTATCAGTTTTGTTTATTTGATACATTCCTGGTGCTATCACCGTGGTGTCAACCATTTTCCCTTTTTGAAGTAGTTTAATTTTCTCTTTCAAATCAATGATGATGTGATTTTTGTCCTGAATTTCAGACTCAAGTAAACCATTGCAATATTTGATGTCGTCGCGGTTTTGTTGCCATTCGGCGTTTTCAATTTTTAAATCCGCAATTTCTTTCTCGTATTTGAAACATCGACCTTTTAAAGACTCGTTGTTTTTGCAAATCTGACAAGAGTTTGAAACATTTTGACTTTGAAACTTCAATTCCCTTTCAAGACTTTTAGCTTGACACCATTCAAGCCTTTGATTGAGTTGACAAATTTCTTTTGAAAATTGTTTTGTCACATCATCATTTTTAATTCTCAACTTTTCATTTTCCAGTTTAAGTGTCTCAATTTCCTCATTCAACAAGATATTATCAACACAATGATCATGCTTAAGCATAGAAGTACCAGAATTATAAAGATCATTCATGATAACAGACAAAATATCAGCACAGAGAACTTGTTCCAAGAGTCGATCAGCATCATTTTTGAAAACTTTAGTTTGTAGCTTTTGGACCAAAATCTCATTTTCAGCAGTATCAAAAACGTTTATCATATTTTTGACCTCCTTTTGAAGTTCCTGATCCCAACGTGTAGCACATAGACGAAGGTGTTGAACAATTGGTTTCATTTGTTTTTGAAAAATATCTCTCTTTTCTCGCTCGTAGGCGGATTGAAAAGTTTCAATTTTTATTTCTGAATTGCGTTCAATTGTTTCCTCCAAAATATCGATGTCTTCCATAAAGGTTTTGAAATAATTTAAGACACGACATTTTGGTAAACGTGTAAGTTCACCGGATGATGGTAAAGGACCATTTATTTGTGCTACAGGTGGGACAGGAGCCGCATTGTGAGATGAAACATATGACTCTTCGATAAACCATGATTTCTCAGGTAATTCCTTTTGAGTGACAAAAGATTTTGAAAGTGGAGGAGCTTTTGAATAGTCATATGGTGTCCAATATTGAACTTGACTCATTTTAGATCAACTCTCGTCTTCAAGTTCTTCTTCCTCCTCAGTATCAAAAACAACAGCACGCACAACCGTATTATCAAGAAAATAATCCATACTGTAAATTTTTGGAATTTCTTTGAATGCCGTGTGTAGAAACATTGAATTGTAATCACCAAGTGCATATCCGCAATTGGGTTTCGGTTTTAAAGTAAATTTCTGAATTGTTGTGACAGAGTTCCCGTGTTTGTAAACAATGTGACGAAATTCTTTGAGTTGTTTTTCAAGATCAACAATATCACCGAGTAAGTTGTCTATGTACTTCCTTTTCCGTATTTTATGTTCATGAAAATCTTTTTGACAACTTGACAATTTTGTTTCTGTTTTTGAAAGTTCAGTTTGAAGACATTCAACTTGTTTTTTCAATTCACCCTTCTCACTTTCAAGTTTCGAAATCAACTTTCCGTGTGACTCAATTAAATCTTGTATTTTGCGTTGAAGATCTTGTTCTTTGTTATAAGAATCTTGAAAAGCTTTTTCAAAACTTTTAGTGTGTTTTATCTTTTCTTCTTGATTTGAAAGCTGAATTTTATAACACTCAATGTCTCTTGCAAATGACGCATTTTGTTCTTTTAAAACTTTGTTTTTCTCGTTGCATTTGAGTATTTGCAATTGTTGAGCATCCAGTTGTTTAGATAACAATATGAGGTCAGGGTCTGGATCAAATGATGGTTCATGTTGTTCGAAATGATCATGTTTATCATTCTCAATTGGATCATCAAATGAAACAACTGTGTCATCATCAAATATGACAACTGTGCTTATTTGTTCATCTTTTTGAGAGGATGAAGATGATGTAGATGGAACAACTTGCGCCATATCTGATTCATAAGCAGAAGGTGAGACTATTTCATTAATAAAGCATGCATTGAGGTCATGTACCTGGGACAAGCCGTCAGTGTCATACACTGGACCTGAATCATTGAGCTTAAGTTCCTGCATGTTGGCCATAAGCATCACAGCAGCATTGGCTTCCAGATCTTCCATGTCATCATCGTTGTTCACATTTGCCATGAAGTTGTTGTCCTGTTCAGGGAAATGTCCATCTTTTTCATCTTGAAGAGCCATGAGTAATGCCTGCTTGTGAAACTTACTACCCCGAGTTCTTGGTTTGGGACATGCTGTAGCTATATGACCTTGTTCATTGCAATTGTAGCACCAAACTGCATTCCCTGAGCTGGAGTTCCTTGTAGCAACTGAGTCAGACCTTTGTTGAGGAGATGCTGAGTTGTTTCTGAACCCGGTATTGTTACTAAACCTTTGACCATTCCCATAATTTCCTGAAGAGCTTCCTGAACCAGATCGACCATAGCTACGATTCTGAATTTCCACTCTTCCATCATTAACAACAGCTTGATTTCTTGTGTTTGAAGATGAACGTTGACGGTTGTTTGTTTTGTTGGAGAATTTGCTGAATGCACGAGCAATAAGAGCAAGTCCCTGATTCAACGTATTAAAGTCATCATCGTCATCATCATTGGAGTTGGAGTAGTACACAGCATCATTGTTGTTTGATGAAACAAGTAGAGTAGAAGAATCTTGTGGAGATGAATCATAAGGGACCATTTGGTTCGAGGTGGAAGATTGTGGATAACTGAAGTAGTTCTGCTCTTGAACATATGCATGATTTGACATTGGTGGTGGAGCATAGTGAGATTGAGCTACGAGAGCCAATGAATTTGGTGTTGTTGTTGGTGTGTATCCTCCTCGTAGAGTTCTATCTTTTTCCACTTCAGGTTCATGGTGTTTCAGAAAATCATACAACAAGCCATATGGAGCATCATGAAGATTCTTCGTTTGACGAACAAATGTCACATATTTATGCCAATCAGGGCCAAGACTACCCACAAATTTGGAGTTCACAGCGATCCTTGGTACAGTGATTTTGTGACGTTCCAGATCATTAACCACATTTGTGAAACGATGATAGTAGGATTCAAGTGACTCTCCAGGTTCAATTGTGATGTCAGTGTATTCCATGTAAAGCTTGGATTCCATGTCATCTTTGTTCAATTGAGTGCCTTCCATGAGGAGATGAACGTGTTCCCACATTGCTTTGGCTGTTTTCTGAGCATCGACACTGCGATAGATCGGATTGGGTATACCTTGAAGTATATAAGCCATTGCATACTGATCAGCTTCACGATGTAGTTTCTGTTCTTCAGTGAGTGCAGTTTCTGGAAGGGGTCTATCACCAGGAGGACGTGGAGGATCAGCATTAGGATCACCAGCTTCAAATCTTGTTGGCCACTCAAATGGTCCTTCAAGTATCACTTGCTTTAAGAAGTGCCCATGAGGTTTCTTAAGTTCAAGAAAGCGTAAGAATCGACTTGACCATTGCACATAGTTACCAGGTGTTAGCATTGGAGGTGTCTCAAGTGATCCTGCCTCATGTCGGGATTGTTGAGTTGTGATAACTTCACACATTCTGTCAAACCAGTGAGGTTGTTCGGAGGAAAACTGAGTGTTTTGTAGTGGCACTTGATATGGTTGTTGTTGAGAAATGGATTGTATTTAGGAGGTTGTTGATTCATTGTGTGCGGAAGGTAATGTTGTTGCTGATACTGTTGAGGTTGTTGTTGCTGAGATGTTTGTTGTTGAACATGAGGAAAGTAGTGATTCGGTGGCTGAGACATCTTCGAACACTTGTGTAGAAATGGATCTTGTGGAAAGTGTAGAATAAACCAATTATCGAGAAACTTAGCACAACTTCAAAGAAGATTTCGATAATAAGTTTTCGAAACTTGGCAGATTTTCGAGAAACTTGGCAGATTATCGAGAAACTTGGCAGATTATCGAGAAAAAGATTTCGAAAAATTTCAGTATTATCGAGAAAAAGATTTCGATACTTAAGCAGATTTATCGAAAAATAAGATTTCGATACTTAATCAGGTTTATCGAAAAATAAGATTTCGATAACCAAATAATTTGCTCGATAATTTTCGAAAATTGCGAAACTAAGTTTTCGAAATTATACAATTTCGAAAACTTTCCCAAAAATCGAAGTACTTAACTTTCTTATACAAGAAAGAAAATACCGAGTCCACACAAACGAAGACGAGGTAGTGCACTTTGAGAAGATCTCGAAATAGGCAAGTAGGAAGATCTCGATAACTTGTAGGTTTTGTTTTTCAAAGAAAGTAATCCTTAAATTCGTTTTTCTTTCAAGATACTTGTACTTTTGTGTATAAAATGTGTAAATCTTAAGGAAAGTAGAAAACTTTATGAAAAATATCAAACTTGTAAAGATCTCGATAAAAGTACAATTATCTAAAAAGTCGAATAATTAGTAAAAAGTTTGGAACTTTTTGGTTTGTTTTGATTTTAAACACAAATTTGTAAGCAAAGATGTGAGAAAAACCAAGAAACTAACAAAAAATTTAAACTTTTACAAACAATTCGATAATAAAAAACGATTTGTAAAGAAATAAGTCAATGAAAAAACAATAACTACACCTTCCTCTAGCGAATGATACCACTTGTTAGGTCACCATTTAGTAAGCACAAGTATAATGATAAGAGAAATGAGATGAGAATGAGAGTGGGATGATTATGAGAAGTATGTGAAAGTGAAATGCAAGAGTTTCCTTAATGTTTTCAAATAACCAACCAAATATTACAAAGACCTAAGCCATCTATATATAGGGAAGGAGCTAGGGCAACATTCCCTCTCCTCCCATTCTAGAAAACGTATGGGCCATAAAGCCCATGGATCACTTAGCTTAAGTCTAGTAAACATGTAACATTACATAAGTGTAAGAAATAAAATAACTAAAGCAACCTATTATTACAAATGATCGAGACTTCATAAAATAGTAAAACTATGGTTCCAACAGGGTAGACTTCTAAGAAATTTGGAGTTTAAGTCTTCTTGAGATATTATCACTTCATGAATGGCTAACTGACTAGAAAGCTTTTGTAGTCTATTGAACATGCTGTCCAAAGACTCATTTGATGTGGCTGAAAAGTTTTCAAACTGTTGTTTTAAAAGTGTTTTATGGGTTTTCTTGGTGGCATCATTACCACCAAATCTAGCCACAATAACTTGAAAAAGGGTTTTAGCACACTTGTATTTGTTAAATACTGGAAGCTGGTCATTTGGAATAGACATGAGAAGCATACTCCTGGCTTTAAGATCATTTCTCTTTTGAATTCTTTCTTCAGCAGTTATTGGATTTACTTGCACAGTTGTGACAAGTGCATCATTTACTATGGAGGTGGTGGTTACTGGTTTAAATGAGTTTCCTTCTTCAATAATCTCCCAAAGTGCATAGTCTTGCACTTGGAAGTATTGTTCAACCCTCAGTCTCCACATTTCAAACTCATTTTGTTTGAGTAATGCAAGTTTTGCAGCCACATTGGTTTAAATGTGCTCAACATCCATTTTTGCTTTGTTCTTTTATGTCGTAAATATCAGCCTTGCTCTGATACCACTTGTGGAAGGATTCTGTATATATATTTGTGCAAACACTTGGGATGTTAATCTCAGTAATGTGTTTAGGATATTTATGAATGAATGTGAGTTAGCACGTGGAATTTACTAAAACACACTAAAGGAACAAAGGTGGTGAATAAGTAAATGAGAATGAACACAATATGAATAACACAAAATGATTCAATATTTTTGATGAAATAATACGGGTGATCTAAACTATCACCAGGATTACAAGTGTAACCTTGAATCTTTGATACGTGAAAGGGTTTAAATATGGAAGTTATGCATGGGAAAGATGAGTGTGAGAGCTGGAAAAGTTGTATCTAAGAAGGTGTCTTAAGGGTTCCTTTTATATTATAAAGAGCCCTTATTACAAGTGGTCAAGTTGCTTAATATAATATATTAGAGGTTTATCTTATCCTAATATTACACCTTTCAAGGTAAAACACTCCATTATATCTACTGAGACTTCTGTACTACTTCTACTTAACGTATAACTTTGTACAAAGACTAATAATACAAGTAAATATCTCTACTTAAAATATAGCAACTTGTCGTGAAAACTGGCAGGACCTTCTTTAACTAGCAGTACCTTCTTACCCAGAAGGTACTGTTAGTATATCTTCAACATCAGCAAAACTGAAGAGGCAGGCTTAACTATCACTAGCAGGCTCTTCTGGCAGACTCTTTACTTTGTGCATTTTATTCCCAACACATACAACTAACACAGGAGCATATATTATGATTACCTAAACCTATTTAAGCACAAATATATCAAAAATAACAACAACAACCTAAAAATCAATAATATGCTATAAATGACTAAAATTGGAAATGCTAGGCAACTATTAATTCTGATGAACAACTATGATATTTTAAGTTACATTATCACTAATAGACTTCAAATAAAGACAATGAACACAGATTTAAGTAGTAACAAGCTTGATCATAGAAAAGAGCTCAAAATGGAAATATGGCTTACAAGTGAGCCTGTGAGCATCCAAACCAAGAACCCAGAAACCCTAATTCCTCCCTTGAGGATCTAAACCCAATTTCCACAGCTTCCTTGCTCCAATATTTCTCTGAACCCCAGAAATCAAATCCACACTCACATTTGACTTTTGTTGACCATTTTTGTACTTTTGATTTTTTTAAACTAAATTGAGTTTTAATGTAACTAAAAGCTATTAAAAGCTTCCTGGGAGCTTATGTGTCCTATTTTAGTCCACAGTAACCACTAATACTAGCATTAAACCACAAATGATATTTTGAATGAAAATTTCACAAAGTGGAAATCAAACTGAGACACTTGAATTAATAACTTGTAAAGGTTAATCATACACTGAATTGACTTACAATTACACTAGAAAGCTTAAAAATACAATGACAATGCTAAAAATTATACATTCGACCTAAATTATACTAACATACACTAGATAACCAACTCTCTTGCTTCCCTCTTCTATATATTGACTTCTTTAGG